>CM041632.1:28958932-28975081 GCA_023333625.1 Bothriochloa decipiens | reverse complement strand
TTTTTTTTTTTTTGAGACCAAAGCAATGCAACAACCTGATGTAAAATTTGTACATAAAAACTGATGGTGAGAGACCTTCTATAGAGGTTGGTAATCGAAAGCAACATGGCCGTGCTTTTTTGTTGGCAGGGCAAGTCTGTGAGACTGAATTAGCAAATAAGGCTTTTATCAGAGAAGACCATAACAATGAGTGAGACTTCTAGAATTGCCTGAACTAATGAGATGCCACTGCCACCGGAAAACTAAGATAGTAGAATAGCTTAAAGACGAAAACTGAACTATGAACAGATTGCCTGAACAATATAAGAGTTATATGGCTGAGATAACTCAGGCTGCACTCGAAACCTAGCTCTCTAATATACATAACCTTTATATCTGCTAGATAGACTGATACAGCATGAAGCATCTTATAATAATGGAATATGGATATGATATATTTCAGGGGCACTCCAATATGACACGTGCATGTTACTACCACGAATCGCTCGGATTGCATGTTACATGTGCACAGGTCCATAATGGAACAAAATGTTTTTCAAAAATTCAGATAGTAGCCAATGAGGAAATAATTAAATTATTGTATCTATATTACTTAGCTTCATATATCTTATTCCTACTCGAAATGCATGAAGATTTTATATATGGGTAAGGAATACATAATCAATCAATCCTCGAGGGTACTGTTGTACGCAAAAGGATGTCTGGGAAGACACGGCTTGCTTGTGGCTCCTTTCATCGAATATAAGGCTGTGTTTGGTTCACGGGTTGGTGTGGGTTGGTGCGGGTTCGACCCATATCAACCCGTGTTTGGTTGAAAAATGAAAGGGGATGGGTTCAACCCTGTAGGGTATATTCCCTTCAAATGCAGGTTCATCTGGTCCGCCAAAAAACAGCGAACGCAACCGACCCACATGCACGACGTCACGAGCTCCGTCTGCTTCTCCTTTCCTCGTGAACGCCGGCCTTATCCCCGTCCCTAGCTCCTCCAGCCTTCCTCCTCCTCCAGCCATCCAGCTCCGTCAGACGTGCGACCGGCGGCGCGCGGGTCCGGCTGCCCTCGCGGAGGGCACTCCCGGCGGCCCCGGCGGTGCTCGCGGAGGGTGCTCACAGCGGCCCCGGCAGCGCTCGCGGAAGGTGCTCGTGGCTGCCCCGGCGGCGCTCGAGGAGGGCGGGTGCGGCGGCGGCCTCGACGGCGCTCACGGAGGGCGGGCCTGGGGGTGCTCCCGGCGGCCCTCGCGGAGGGTGCTCGCAGCGACCCCGGCGGCGCTAGCGAAGGGCGCTCATCGCGACCCTCGCAAAGGGCGCTCGCAGCGGCCCCTGCGGTGCTCGCGGAAGGCCCTCCCGGCAGCCCTCACGAAGGGCGCTCTCGGCGGCCCTAGCGGCGCTCGTGGAGGGCGCTCCCAGCGGTGCTCCTGGCAGCGCCAGGCGGCTTTGGGGCAAGTGGTGGCTCTGCTCTGCTCTGCCTCCATGGTGACAGAGCTCTGCTCTGCTCTCTTGGATATTGAGGAAGAAGAAGATGATGTGGGAAAGAGGCTGACAAGCGGGCTCCACTACCAGCTACCGTTCACGGTGTTAAAGTGCCATCCATTTCATCCTTCTCCAACCTTCTAACCAAACAAAAAACTAGGTTCAAGCCACCCCCTTAACCAAACATGAGACGGGTTCGTTTCATCCCAGAAAGATGGGTCGGACCCAACCCAACCTACTTCATCCCCAAACCAAACACAGCCTAATAGAATGTGGGCAGGAACTCTATGTTTAGTGTTGAGACCTCCCACGCTATGTGGAAGAGTATGGACCAGTGGTGGTGGCTGTTATGACCGGCCTGTAGTACTCCAGGCGCAGCCGGCCCATGAGTGGCTAAATTGGCCAATAGTTAATTTATTTGGAGTTATTTGATATTATTAGCAATTAGCAGAAGGGGTTATTTAGCAAAGGATATTCTAGTAGTATAAATACCTTGTAATTGGGATTATTGAGATTAAGCAAAAACATTGTTTGTTTCTGGCTTCCTGAAGGAAGCTGGGAGTTCCTAATTGCCATCTGCCCTAGCTCCTACTCGCATAAGCCACAGCACCGCCGCACCAACTTCCCCGAGCTCTCAAGCCTCGACCTCCCATATCTCACTCCTACAACCTCTGATCAATCTTCGGTAGGACTAGAGCACCTATCAACCTGGTATCAGACCCAGCTCCCACCATCACCACCACCCCTAATCAGTGGCACCCGTGATCCAGTATGGGATGCCCTAGACCGATGAAGTCGCAGCTACGGTGGCATCAGGCCATACACAACTGCCTACGAGCGGGGTTTCTGTTGATAAAATCTCATCAGCAGTCTACCACGGGATACCCCGAGGTAGTAGATTGCGGTGGAGGGCGCACTAAGACCTACGATCTGGATGCAAGACACAAGATGAACACCGGGGTTTATCCAGGTTCAGACCGCTCGGAAGCGTAATACCCTACGTCCTGCGTCTCTGCTGCTGTATTGATGAGTACCAGAGTACAATGCGATGAGTTCAGCTATGATTAGGTGCGTTCTAGGGGGTCCTTTCCCGCCTTACATAGTGGGGGGCAACCTTACATATCTAGGGTTTCCCTATGGTCTGTTACATTGCGCCGTATCCTTGGAGTACATGACTAGATTTAACTGACTAGGACTCCTTGCGTGCCAAGCAGTCCTTGGCGCCCCGCGTGGCCCAACGACCTAGTCAGTAGCGGACCATGGGTTCTGTCTTATCGTCCGGCCCACCAATCACGATGATGATGGACCAGCCTTCGTCTTTTGGTCTGGGCCATCTAGACCGAGCAGCCCAAAGTCTAGCTGCGAGGGTATACAGGGTCTATACCCCACAGTTCCCATCCAGCTGGTCCACGTTCCACCATTGTCATCGTCAATTCTCGGCTGGGCCTGAGGTGACAGGTCTGCCACGGGCCACGCCCGTGGTCACTGATGGCGCCAGAAGGACATGGTCCTGGCTGGGGCCGCAAGTCCGAACTAGTCCACCTCCCCAACCAGGACACACGTTTCCCCGGTGCCATCAGTGACCATGGGCGTGGCCCATGGCGGACCCTTCTCCTCCAGCACGCTTTATGGGGGCATCGACGGCCACCTGTTCCACAGCTCCAGTGTGTGGCCAGCACACACCACACCTCTATTGTCCAGTGCTGCCACACTTGAAGGAGATCTATCCGCGGTCGACCAAGGTGATTTTCGGCCCAAGTTCCAAAAGCTTGAATTCATGACCTACAATGGCTCTATGGACCAACTGAATTGGCTCATGCATTGCAAGCAGTTCTTTTAGGGCCAGTGTACTCCAGTGACACAACGTATTTGGATGGCATCTTACCACCTCACCAGCACTGCTTAGACGTGGTACTATTCCCTCGAGCAGGACAAGAGCATGCTCTCCGCCTTCGTTTCGCTCCCATCTATGGCTCCTGGCTAGCTGAGCTAGGCTGCTTGCCGTTCCACTCCACAGTCTAGGAGTTTGTGGACCGCTTCCAGACGATCCTGGCGCACTCTCGGGACATCTCTACACACCAGAAGGTGGAACTCTTCGGCGACGGCCTCCCGGAACATCTTCGGGTGGATGTCGCAATGTGCGCCCGTCATGACCTTCAGACGGCGATGTTCTTGGCGCCTTCAAGAGTCGCGCAACGGCCATGACGACCCTGTGGAGCTTCGCAACGTACACCCCCTCAACGACTAGGTCTTCCTCCACGTGTTCCAATGCTGGGTGCGGCTCCAGCAGATGCACTAGCCCTCCCCGCCCATGGACCTGCATGCGCGGTAGCACTGGGCGCTGCAGCACTGGCTCGTTTGTTTTGCCATCTCTCGTCGACCAAGATGCAGGAACGCCATCGCCAAGGCCTCTGTTACAACTGTGATGAATAGTATGTGCGGGGTCAAGTGTGCCCCTGGCTGTTCTACCTGGAGTCGGCAGATTACATCATCGATGAAGTGCCACCATCGATGACGTGGTCCTGCCCAAGTAGCAGCTTGTCGATGGGGCCATGGCTGCTAACGCCTTTGTGGTTTCTTTCTAGCCTCTTGCGATCTGGACCACCAACACAATGCTCCTACCGGTCCTCCTCATGGGCGAACGCCTACTCGCCCTACTTGACACGGGCTGCACCCACACCTTCATCCAGGGCGCAGCCATGCGCCGTCTGGGCCTCACTCCAACGGGGGCTGACCACCTCTACGTCGCTGTTGCCAATGGTGAGCATGTTCCATGTGAGGTGATTGCTCGATACATCTTCATCACCATAGGCGGTGAGGCGTTCCCTGTCACTTGCATCGTCCTCACGCTGGGCAGCTTCAACTTCATCCTCGGCGTTGACTTCCACTAGACATTGGGGCCTCTCCTCTGGGACTTCGAGGTGTTCATGGTGTCTTTCAGAGGGGTGATCGACACGTGATGTGGCAGTGTGTAGGCGCCTCGGGCGCACCCGCGTAGCAGCAGCTGTCCGCCATTATGGCCGACCCACCCCAGCCGTTGTTGGACCAGCATCTACAATAGCACACCATGATCTTCGATGAGCTATGGGGCCTCCCACCCAAGTGGCCTTATAATCACCAGATCCACCTCCTTCCTGAGACGGCACTGGTGGCGGTGTGGTCGTACCGATACCCTAGCTGCAGAAGGACGAGCTCGAGCACCAATGCACTACCATGCTCGAGCATGACATCATCCACCATGGCACTTCTCCGTTCTCCGCTCCTGTGATGTTGGTCAAAAAGACGAATGGGTCATGGTGCCTCTGCATCGATTACCGGGCGCTCAATGACATGATGTCCAAGGATAAATTCTTGATTCTAGTGGTGGACGGGCTTCTGGATGAGCTGCATAGCGCCAAGTTCTTCACCAAGCTAGACCTTCTATCCAGGCTATCATCAGGTGCGCATGCAGTCCGCGCTTGAGTTTGGAACATATCTTCAAGCGCCACAATCATATCGTTCGCGAAATGATTGTCGAACTGCATCTGCAGATCAGGTTCCATACAAGCAAGCATGAGGCAACTCACTTCAAGATCCACATCACATGCTTTCTTGTAAGCATTTTTCTCAACAGCAGGAGCACTCTCCTCAGGCTCATCTGATAATGGGGTGTCTATAATATCTTCCTTTTTCTCAGCCCTAAGAACAATTCTCAGGTTGTGGATCCAATCCACGTAATTTGTTCCATTCAACTTATCTTTCTCAAGAATTGTACACAAAGAAAATGGTTGATTGTGAGTGGCCATCTACAACAAAAGTAACGCAAAGTACTAAGACAATGTATCCATGAAAGAGTAAATTATATCAAAATAAAATCTACTCCCACTAAAATTAATATCCCTCAATTGATACTTAGTGATTCAAGACCCACAACTAACAAGTCAACTAGTGAGTTTTAGCATCACCGCTAGAAGACATGGTAGATCGGTAAGCAACACTTTGCTAATCATATCACATACGACTCTTGTTGTTGGGCAGCATCTCTATGCTAACTCAACCTACTCATGCTCCAAGGTCCCTAACCGTTAGGATGACCTTGTTTAAGTAACCAAACCTTCTTGCAGTAAGTATCCAATACGAACCTGCCTAGTCGAGGAAAACCAGTGGCACCCTAATTTCATAGACCCACCTCGATTGTACAAAACTTATGATACTGCAAGGTTTGGTGAAGCATTTAACTTAAACATTGCTGAGGGATCGTTCTACTTCACTACCGCACTCATATAGACAAAAACATAATAGCATGTGAAAGTAGAACATAGTAATGAGAATCACATTCACACATAGTGACATGGTATGGCCCTTAATCAAATGGTGATCTCAATCCATCTTCTTGTCCATCATGTTGATCTCCATCTCCATGATCTATGTGTGCCATCCTTCTTGTGATGAGTCCTCCAAGAACAATTTTATCGCAAGCTATACTAATTACATAGTCGCGTAATCACAAGATGGCACGCAGGCCAATGCATCAAATGGAAACACATATGGCTCCAGCCGTGTTGCTTACATGACACGCAGGCCATGAATGAATTACATACATACACATGGGCCATACCATACACATCATACCCTGCAAAAACAAGTTAGGCGCAGAACGATTCTATGCGCGTACGACTGGTACCAAAAGGGATTACACAGATCGCATCTATAGAATCGCTATGAAAATCTCATCAGATTGATCTCATCAACCTGAATCTGAACCATTCAGAGTCCCTCTATTTTCACTAGATCAATCCCATTGATCTATGCCCAACATGTATGGTCTTACATGTATCACTTAACTCAGGTGGCGGATTAAACTGACCAGTATGAGTAGATCGTTACACGGCCACACATCAAGAGCACGAAAATAGATTGAGTTTCCATCTACCACCCCGTTTCACAGATTGATCTAATCAAACCGTGCAACCAAGACTAGCAGATCGCATCTACTATCTTTGCATATCATCTATATGCCAAAATTCGAACCTATAACGAACAGCTACGGCTTCGATACCACTATAGGGTTATGAGGGTGCTACGCTAGCCAGAAAATAAAACTTTTCGATCTCATAAACCAGGATCTACTGCTAGTTACAGGTTACGAGATTACCACTAGACGCGCAGGTGCAGCGGAAGATGACTCAATGTAGTCATACGTGTCGCAGCAGGCAGTGCGGTTGCGTGGTCGTCCATCACGTCAATCCCCTCGCGTAGTTCATCCTAGTGCTCCAGATGCAGCACCTCCGAGGAATCCCACACGTGTAGGGAAGAAGCGATGCGCCTCTGGACTGCTAGGTCCGTGAGGAACAGAAGGTGCGAGCATGGGAGGGCGACGGCGGTTGTCAAAGACGTGTCACCTCCTGACCGCCCCCCTACACCTTGCTTATATAGGCGTCCCCAATGAGCTCATGAGTTGGAGGCCCATTAGTAACCCTAAGCCTTGTCTAATTCGGGTCCAACCTGAATTAGGCTTCCAGCCCCTTAAGCGTGCGACCCTATGGGTTCACGTACACATTGACACGGGCCGAATACTCCTACTCGTCCAATAGTTGATAGCGGCCTCTAGCAAGGCATGACAACTCCTATGCATACGCAAAGATCATATCAGACGAACCACTACGACCACATACTAGTTATTCCCTTTGCCACTCGATATATGGTTTAACTCGTGGGTTAACACTTAACCCAAGCACGGCCATGCATTTGTTGATTCAATCACTTGAGTGATCCAGTGATATCTCTCTCACATAGAGAGGGGCAAATTCCATCTTGATTGTCTATGTCTCATAGCATGCTTCCTGACCACTCGAAGACCACCTTTATAACTACCTAGTTACGGAGCAGCGTTTGATAGTCCCTAAGTAGGCCGTTTCACATCTTGAGTACATACCACAATCTTAGGTCTAAGGACATAACGTACATGACGTGAATAGAGACTTTCTCATGTCGGGTCAGTCTAGCCTACATGTCTCACATGTGCCCACATTATTAGTTTGACATCTCCATGTCCATGACTTGTGAAACATAGCCATCAACTAATACATGTGCTGGTCTAATATTCAAGTGTGTTCTCACAAGAACGCCGACCAGGGACAACTTTAGAATAACCATTCAAGTAATTGAGTTCCATAAACAATTCACATAATCGCCAATCAATATAAGTTGTCTATAATGGATATTCAATGAACACTTTATTAATCATGGATACAATCAAAATATCATCATCTACATGATTAGCTCTAGGGCATATTCCCAACAGGCGGAACGGGCCAGGAGACAGGTCAATCGCCACATTTATTTCGCCTACCTACCACTCCCCTCAATTCCCGCGTACAAGGGACATGTGTGGAATGATCGAGCACTAGCCGTTACACGGCCACCCACGATCGCACCATTCTGGTTTCCTCCTCAAAAGACGCACCCAACGGGCGGAGAAGTGAATCATGGCAATATCTCCGCCGAAACACGCGCCCACCGTGCCGCACCGACTGACTGGTCCACCACGGCCGCGTCGCTTTGACTTTTGCCTAAAAGGACGCGCCTGGTGAACAGGAGGTGTTATCCACAGATGGAGTCTTCCACAGTAAGAAACACGGGCCCAAGCCCCTCGAAAATCTCAAGGGAGCAAAGGCTGGCCCTCGGTCAGGGTTCGATAGCCGCCCTCGAGTGCCTGAGTCAGGGGTGATCAGGGGAGCCGACACGAGTCCCTTATCGAGAATGAACTCTCAAAGCCCCCTCAAACATATTCATGGCAAAACTAAGGGACCACTTTGGAATCCCCTCGAAGGGAGGAGTCGAGCCACCGAACCCGATCGAAAGGGGTCGGCATCCATGGGACCCATTGATTTGCTTCAATAAGAGTGCCTCCGGGCCACAAGTCAACCCCAATTGAATGGGGCACGAGCTCTTACTTGAATTTCCCGATAGCAGCTCACCTGAGATGTCGAAGTTTTCCCAAACAGGGGTAGCACGGCGCTTCTCACCCCTCCTCCCGAACGAAAGGGATTGTGAGGGTCGAAAGAAAAAAGATGGGCCTGTCCCTGATCGACCTCGATGAAAGAGGCTCGAGGCTCGTTCGCGACTGGACAGCCTTGACGAAAGAGGAACCAACCATCCGGGGGCTCAACCACTCAAGCACGCTTCGATAAGAAGAACATAAAAGCCCTCGGGCGAGTATTATACTCCCCCAAGGCCTCGGGGGCTACACTTGACGGGTGCGCTCGCGCGCACCCATCGAAAAATACCGCTACTGCAACTCCAGTTCACGAGCCACTGCGTGGGTGCCAGCACTCACGCAGAGACTTGGAGGCTACTGTCGGGTACCCGAATAAAGGGGTACCCAAAACCCTCTTACAGGAAGAATTAAACCCCCAACAACGAAACTCCAAAAACATCCGAGAAGCCCACAAACAGAGATGCGGGCCCATCGGCATACTCCGAGCTATGCTGGCTCGGCCAAGGAGTAGCATAGCTCAGACTAAGATAGCCTCTCGTTTGACGGTACCCTCGAATGGCGGAACTTCGCCCGTGCGGACGACCCCCCTCGAGGTGACGGAACTACGCCCGTGCGGACGACCCCCCATCGATTACTACTACCCCCCTCGAATCGACCTACTCCCCGTACGGGAGTCAATGCATTTAATGCATCCACCAACTCTGGTCTAATCGCATGGCTACAGCAGCATTACAGTGATCGGGTACAGCGGTCGAGTCCTGCTTTTACCGCCCATCCCGGGACGTGCGGTGAGCAGCTTGGTACTGTTGTACCATACCGAGCACTGTTTCGCCTCCGACGCCCCATCGACACGCTATGCGACAGCCGCTAGCTTCGGATTTCCTAAGTCTGATCTTATCCATCCAACCACTACTTCCGTGGCTACCCCTCGATTGGGCCTCGGGCGTCATCAAGCCACCCCTCGAGTCTGACTTCGACGCCTCCGGTCAACGCTCCAACAACCCCCGACGCGGCGTACACAGGGATCCGCACGCCCGCGTATGGGCGCGAGTCTTTCACCGACCATCTACGGGCGTCATCGTGACACGCTTGAAGGACGGTCGTCGACTCCAAGCACGTCGCTATAGGGCAAGCCATGCCTGGCGCATGCCTCCACAGCAGTTTCGACTTGATCGGCATCGCCCCCTCGACGTCATCACCCACGACCGCGTAGGCTTCTTGTATACCCGTGCCTCTCCTTAGTCTATAAAAGGGGATGCCGGGCACGTTAGAAAGCAGGCGAAAAAGAACGACCGAACATCCGAGAGAGCTTCTAGAGCCCGAAACGCTCAAGTCTCAGCTCACTCTGTACACCCCTCGACTCTCACTCGCCCGCTTGTATCCTCCCCTGTACAAGTACCTCGGTGCAAGATAATACAAATCTCCTTTCCCGCTGGACGTATGTCCTTCTTTGCCCGAACCAGAATAAATCGTCGTGTTCATCTTGCATCAACATCCGGATTAGGGAGCACGCAGGACATGTTACTCGTCGGCTTAGGGCACCCCCGGGTCCTGACACCGACACCAAGAGTAATAAGAAATCCTCTATTGCGATCACGACCTAGTGCCATAAATTTCCGAAATGCATATACACTGGGTTGCAATCCCCTCTTAAATTAACCCTAGGCTTGATATGAATACAAAGGGGAGGAGATGGATTTTCAACCTATCAACCACACCCACAAAAGGCTCTCAACTCTATCTAGAAATCTTACCTCAATTCATAGGAGAGAGATAAGGAGAGGATGAACCCTAGAACACTCTACAAGAGAAAGAATGGGGAGAGAGAACTTCACTTTGTTCTGTACCGGTGGAGGCAAAGGAGGAGGCCGACGGCCTATACCTGGTCGCCCGGCCTGGCCCCCAACGGTCGGGAGCCCTGCTCCCCTTCCACGAACTCTCCGCTCCCAACGGAAAGAACGGCGCAGCTCTCTGTTTCTGTCTCACACGAAGCAGCAGCAAGCGGCGGTGGCCAGGAGCTTTGTTACGAACCAGCATCAGCAGCTAGCAAGCAGCGCCATCGGCAGGCGGCGGCCCAAGATGGCCCAGCAGCAGAAGCAGCGCGCAGCCCAGCTAGCGCTCGTGGGCGCGCGGCCCAGCAAGCACGGAGCAGCAGCGAACCAGCGGCCTGCCCAGCAACGCAGAGAAGTCGTCGGGCTGGCCCACTTAGCTAGCACAACGGCAGCGCCTGGCCCAGCAAAACGCACACACGCGTGCAGGCCCAACTAGCAGCTTTGCACCATTTCCTTCCTGGCCAGCAGACACACAGCACTTGCCCCCTTCCTGCTTTGATCGACGACGTATGGGAGCAAAGCAAGAGCGGCAACAGCTCCTCTCTCTCTTGGTCATTAGCAGCCAGGCACCACTAGTTCTCTCTCATTTAAATGGATCAGCATGCGTGCACTAGTTTTTGGCCAAAGAAACAACAAAGGCAGATAGCATGTAGAGCATGCACTCGAGCGTATGAGGCTCACCCTGCTCCTTGTTCCGTGGTCTGGACATCGAGCAGCCAAGCCAAAAATAGCACCGGCACTTTCTCTTCTTTCTCTCCCATCCATTTTTCCCATATAATTACTATCTCTCACAAAAGATGCTAAACCATATAGCACTAGATGAGATAGTGTGTGTGTGTGTGTGTATATATATATAAATGAATTTTACGAGAATTCTCATGCATCTCACCACGTCACTAAACGAATGCATATGCAAATGAGACTCATATTTAGTGGCACTAGATAACCATCGCAATCAAAGATTTCCTCTCTATATAGTACGGTTATCAATCCTAAATCCGGTCATAAACTTCTCTACTTATCTATGACCGGTGAAATAAAATGCCCTATAGGTTATACCTTTGCCTTGCGCATTCCATTCCATCTCCGTCTCCATCACCATCGACGTGGATGCAACACATACACCAACCAATCAAGAATGATATGATCCACTCCATATCATCATATGATCATATTGATTCATCGATCTTGACATCACTTGCTCTTCACCGTTTCATCGGTCCATCGGCGCCAAGTCATCACTCAACTTGCCCTTCACACTTGCAACCAGTCCTTCAAGCCAAGTCTTGTCATGATCTTCTCCACCTTGATCACATGACTCCATGTCATGTCACATATGCAATTAAGCTCCTTCATTGCATAATAACTTATGGATTAATCTCCTGTGTATTCTCAAATCAACGCATATTAGTCCACCTAAGATTGTCACTCAATTACCAAAACCAAACAAGGACCTTTCAACACCTGGCAGATTTGCTTGGGAGTCGTCTGTCCACCAGTCTTCTAAGGCGGTGGAGAATTGCCGGAGCCGCGTCCACCAAAGCCATGACTAAGGCCGCCACGACCATGTCCGCGACCACCACCACGTCCATGTGAAGCCGCATTGATGGAGGAGTTTTGGCTGGCATTATGGTTGTCCTGCAGCATCTGAAGGCGCATGTCGTAGGCGAGGATCTGAGCATAGAGGTCTCTCAGGGAGATTGGATCTGTGCGCCCCACCACCAAGGACACCAAACGGATTGTAGTCGAGGTCAAGTCCGGCGAGGATGAAAGTCACCGGTTCCTCATCTGGAACCGGGCGACCAGCAGCAGCGAGTTCATCACCAAGTGCCTTGACCTTGGTGAAGTAGACGGCGGCGGTTTGGCCACCCTTGTTGCAATTGACAAGCTGCATGCAAAGATTGGTGACCCTTGGCTGTGACTGCGCGACATACATGTTGTTGAGCGCAGCTTAGACGGACGCCGAGGTGGTCAACGTTACCATCTGCCCTAGCACCTCCCTTGATAGAGTTGTTGATGTGGGCGAGCAGGAGTTGATCCTCCTTCAATCACATCTTGTAGTCAGGGTTGATGGTGCTGATCTTCATCTTGTCTTCCTTGACGAGCTCCACCAGTAGGGCCGGCATAGATTGGGTTCCATCTAGGTAACCCTCATACTGCGTAGCCCTAGGAATGATTTGCGTCTTCCATAGTAGGAAGTTGTCATGTGTCAGCTTCTCGGAGATGGATGGGCTGAAAGAGGAATGATGGGAGTAATTGGTGGAAGAAGATGATGACGCCATGGCTAGATGTGTCTTGGAAGAGTTGCTCTGATTACCATGTAAATGATATGACAACGGTGATTGCCTATCTTGGCTTGTCACGTATCCGTGTTGATTTATATATAGTAATACATGACTTGAATTACAAGGTAGTTAGTTGGAGATTACGTCTAGATCTAAAGCCTGACTCTATCTCAACTAACTCATCATTATCATATGTACACGATCACCGGTCATTTGCCGTGTGTTAGATATGTCACATTATGTTTCCTAACATGCATCACTTAGGGTAACCTAAAAAATCGAGTCCAGCATGGGGTAACCGAAAAAATCGAGTCCAGTCGAGTCCAGCGCAGTGCACTCGAGCACAACTCCCAACGGTTGGCACAGCTATCCAAGGGGAGGGCGGCAAATTGGCGGAGGGGCTCGTCGGCGTCAGCGTGCGCAGCAGCAGGTTAGCATCGCTAGTGGGGCAGGCGGCGGTGGGGCACGATCGTAGGGCGTCGTGCCTCGTGCGTCGTGAACTCGCGACTAAAGGGACGGAAACCAGAGTTACGAGAGGTAATAGATCTGTTTCAGTAAGCAATGTCTTGGAGAGGTGAAAACATTAAAGAAAAAGTGAAAATGGCTGAAATCCTAAATCTTGAAGAAATTCGCATGCCCGGTCCTATTTTTTGAAAGGTAGATGAATGAGTCATAAATCTTACGAGGCGTGCGAATTGAGTCATAAATATTGAAATTTCTCTTTTTTTAGGCATAATAAACAACATAAATAAAACAAAATGGAAGAGATACTTATCTTGATACACGGGGGTGCCTCTCCAGCAAGCTAGTCGTTGTCGTTCAATGTGGTGGCCTGATGTTGAAATGCTAGAACAACATACAATTTCTTGTAGATTCTATTGCTGTTGTTGTTGGCTATTGACCACTTGATCATGAAAATTTTGAAACCATGAGATGTAAGAAGACAGTTACATAGCAGCCCCACATGAAAATTTTGAAACCATGAGATGTAAAAAGACTACATAGCAGCCCCACACATTATTTGCTCTGTCTACGGTGAGTTGGTAAAGCATCCCATACCTAGGCTCAAACCTTCATGCCTGCAAGTCGTGAGTATCCATAAGGCCATGTTTGGTTAATCCCCTCACTACCTGAAACTGGGCCTTTGCCGACTATCCCTGGATTTGCCGACTGCCAAAGCCAGGGTACTCGGCAAAGAACCCCTTTACCGGCAAAGAACCCCTTTGTCGACTACCAGAATGAGCAGTCGGCAAAGACTGACCAAGGCAGTTGGCAAAGAAAGCCAGTCGGCAAAGCCCTCTTTGCCGACTGCCCTAACAGTCGGGAAAGAACGGCCGTCGGCAAAATTAGGCGAACGGAGACGGCGTCCTGCGCCGTGCTCTTTGCCGACTGCCACGACGGAAGGCAGTCGGCAAAGAAGACACCTTTGCCGACTGCCAAACCGAGCAGTCGGCAAAGTGCCACGTGGCCCGGGCTGGGCCCGGGGCCGGCCCTCTTTACCGACTGCCAGTCTGAGCGGTCGGCAAAGGCTTCTCCTTTGCCGACTGCCTTTTTTGGCAATCGGCAAATAATTTTTTTTCGAATTTTAAATCTAAACTTTTTCTATTGCCCAAGCATATTGTTTACAAGCATATCTTCGAATTTGGGACTTTTTTATAATATTTTTCTATATTTTATTCATTTATTTGATTTATTTGAATTTTCCCGTATAATCCATATTTGAACTGCAGGTGCATGAAATAATGAAACGTAACCATTCAAAAAATGATATTCATGTTGGAGAGTGCATTTTGAGGCCTTGTCCATAAACTCACGCAATAGTTTGAACGTCTTGTCCATAAAACATGACCATCCAGTTACGGTAGAAGTGTTTTTAAATTATATAAAATCCAAACGAAGTCCGAAAATCATGAAACTTGACGAGGTGTCATGTTATCGCATGTGGAGGCTATGGTAAAAATTTAAAAATGTTTGGAGCAAGTTGCGACGTTGGATGTCTAAAACCTAGACATCTCACATGCTATCACATCTCAAATTACATGCGATCTAAAACCCAGTTTGTGATCGCATGTGAGATGTCTGGGTTTTAGACATTCGACGTCGCAACTTGCTCCAAACTATCGTCTATTTTCATGGACAAGACGTTCAAACTTTTGGGTGAGTTTATGACAAGGCCTCAAAATGCACTCTCCAACATGAATATTATTTTTCGAATGGCTACGTTTCATTATTTCATGCACCTGCAGTTCAAATATGGATTATGCGAGAAAATTCAAATAAATCAAATAAATGAATAAAATATAGAAAAATATTATAAAAAAGTCCCAAATTTGAAAATATGCTTGTAAACAATATGCTTGGGCTACAGAAAAAGTTTGGATTCAAAATTAAAAAAAATTATTTGCCGACTGCCAAAAAAGGCAGTCACCAAAGACCTACTTTGCCAACTGCCGAGATAATGGCAGTCGGCAAAGGAGAAGCCTTTGTCGACTGCTCAGACTGGCAGTCGGCAAAGGTATTTTCGGCCAAAAAAAATAAAAATGAAACTAAACCTAACCCTAACCGCACACACGGACACACAGCATACACATCCGCCCCGCCCGCGCCCCTGTCGCCGTCGCGCCCCTACCGCTGCACCGCCGTGCCGCGCCCCGCCCCGCCGCCCCGCCGCGTCGTGCCCCGCCCCGTTGCCCCGGCGCGCCGGCCCGCCCTGCCGCGGCCCGCCCCGCCACGCCACGCCGCGGCGGCCGCTCCCCACCTTCCCCCACTGCCTGCCCCGCGCCACTGCCCAGCTGAGGAAGAGGAGGAAGGAGGAAGAAGGAGGAGGAAGGGGAAGAGAAGAGGAGGAAGAAGGAGAAGTAGGAGGAAGGGGAAGAAGAAGGAGGAGGAAGGGGAAGAGAAGAGAAGAGGAAGAAGGGGAAGGAAAGAGGAAGAAGGAGGAGGAAGGGGAAGGGAAGAGAAGAGGAAGAAGAAGGAGGAGAAGAGAAGAGAAGAGGAAGAAGAAGGGGAAGAAGGAGAAGGAGGAGGAAAAGGAGGAAAGGAGGAGGAGGAAGAAGAAGAAGAAGAAGAAGAAGAAGAAGAAGGAGAAGAAGGAGAAGGGAAAGAGGAGCCTCGGCCGTCGGCCACGCCCCTCGCTATTTTTCGTCCGCTCGCCGTTCATCCCGGAACCTCGTCGGAGAAGAAGGTGACCCCGGCACCGCGTTGGCTGACTCCACCGCCATCCAAGGTAAAAAAACGTCCCCGATTGTTGGCCTTCGTGCCCTTTATGTCATGTTGGGGGCCTTCGTGCCTGATGTGGATATGTGTGGCCTGCGTGCCGTATATGTGATGTCGGCCATCGAGCCGACTCTTTCTTGCAGGTTTTGGAAACCTCCCCGTGCAGGGGAGGTTCTGCCGAAATTTTATATTTATAGTGTTGTGTTTCTTCTTTTGCAGAGTAGTGCCTGTCATAGGGGACCTCGGAGGACCCTGATTGTCTGCCCCAGCTTGCCACTGCCCCGCTAGCCTCTCTCCACCACCACCCAAGGTATAAATCACCTCTCTCTCTCTCTCTCAGTCTATATATATATATATATATATATATATA
>CM041632.1:28939721-28949819 GCA_023333625.1 Bothriochloa decipiens | reverse complement strand
GCGAGGAGAGCAAGCACCAACTGGCCCAAGATGACCGTGAGAATGTGGCGGAGCTGTTGGCAAGCACAATCAGACAGAGATGAAGCGTCGGCGGTGAATTTCAGCGGCGGCGCGAGGTCGTCGGCGACGGCGGCGGGAGGAAGAAAGAAGAAAAACGGCGTCGGACGACTGGTATTTATAGCACGGAGTCGATACTCGAGCGAGCGACACGACGACGGTGAACCTTCGCGCGTCCGGGAGCGTACGGGCGGCCGAGAAGGTGCGGCGGTGGACGGCGGCGCGCGATGAGAAGCCGGCCATGGCGGGCGCCGATAGGGTTAGGTACTATTCGAGATAACTATAGAATTACCACCCGTTTTAGAATACAAATTACTCCAAAATTTATATAAGAACTTGAAAATCTCCAAAAAATCATTTGCATAACTTTTCGAGAGCTACACTTTTCCTTTAATGGGCATCCTCAAATTCTGTTTAGATTTTGAAATTTGAATTCAGATTTGAAAAGGGAATAAAACCCTAGAAATAAACATTTGAAATTACTTTTGATTTTTCAATAAAACTTGAAAATCTTCAAAACTATAAAATGTTGAACTTGTCAAACCAAACATTTTTCATATACAAAATTTTCCAAATTTATGTCTAGTTTTTGAATTATGGTTTTAAAATCAAAAGGGGATAAATGCTGGAAACTGTATCTTCAAATTAATTTGAATTTCCTTTTGGAAATTTGAAAAACTTTATATACCAACTTTGTAGCTCTTGTCAAGATCTACAAACTGTCTTTTTAGAGTATCCCCAAATTCTTTATAGATTTTGAATTAGAGAAAAGGGGATGAAACTAGGGTTTGAAATAAAGGGTTTTTGAAATAGAATCTAAACTCAATTTGGTTTCTAACTTAATTGGTTGGTTATTAGTGATCACAAACATCATCCAAGGACATTTTTAGGTCATGGACCCAATGACACCCTTGGTTGACCAAGTTGACTTTTGAAAAATCTTCTATAGCATTTCCAATTCGAATTTAAATTTGAATTGCCAGACTCAGGAATAAGCTTTGGAATCCAAATTTAATTTAAAATATGGAAATCATTTTTAGGGTTGGACTTAGACTTATACACTATGCTTGACACTAGTGTAAACACAGTTTACACCTCAATTACATAGAGTATAAACTAAGCATTTGCGATGACATTCGAAAATAGGGTTTTATCATTTCATGTGACAAAACATTACAGAAGCTCAATCAACCTATGAAATGTAAACTTGTTTTAGTTGATGCACATTAAGGTTGACTTAAACATGAATGCTTTGCGATGTATATGATGACATGGCATGTTTTAGTTAATATAACACCAGAGGTGTTATAGCCTTTCCCCCTTAAAGAAATCTCGTCCCGAGATTTAAAGCCTTGAGTGAAGTAATGGATAAGGAAATGTGTCAGGAAACACACTTTTACTTGGTTTACAAAGGAAAGGAATTGTACCACTCACATAGAGAAGTTACAACTCGTAGAGGAGATTATCACTTAGATAGAAGCATAAAACTCCAGGAAGTTTTCCAACAGATAATCCTCTGATTCCCAAGTAGCTTCTTCTTATGAATGTTGATCCCATTGTATCTTGTACCACTTGATTGTTCTGCTTCATGTAACACGATCCTTCTGATCCAAAATTCGGATTGGATACTCAGAGTAAGTCAAATCAGGTTCAAGTTCAATACCTTCAACACCCACAACCTTATCCGGCACTCGAAGACACTTCTTAAGTTGGGACACGTGGAACATATTATGTATGGCCGACAATTGCTCAGGCAATTGCAAACAATATGATACCTTCCCAACTGGTGCTAGAATTTGAAATGGTCCAATGTAACGAGGTGCTAACTTACCCTTGACTCCAAATCGGGTAACTCCTTTCATGGGTGACACCTTTAGATATACGTGATCTCCCTTGTTGAAACACAATGGTCGATGCCTTTGGTCTGCATAACTCTTCTGGCGAGATTGTGCTATCTTTATATTCTGTTGTATCTGTTTAATTTTTGCTTCAGTTTCTTTTACCAAATCAACTCCGAAGAATCTCCTTTCTCCGGGTTCAGACCAACTTAACGGAGTTCTACATCTGCGACCATACAATGCTTCAAATGGTGCCATTTTGATGCTTTCTTGATAACTATTATTATAAGAGAACTCGGCTAAGGGTAAACACTCATCCCATTTCTCTAGAAAATTAAGAACACATGCTCTCAACATATCTTCAAGTATTTGATTTACTCTTTTAGTCTGACCTCCTGTTTGGGGATGGTAGGCTGTACTGTGCAAAAGGTCAGTACCTAAAGACCTGTGTAATTGTTTCCAAAACTGGGAGACAAACTGCGTGCCTCTATCTAAAACAATGGTCTTGGGTACCCCATGAAGACTTAGAATGCGCTTGAAATACAGTTTGGCATACTGCGAGGCTGTAGTTGTAGTTTGAACTGGAAGAAAATGTGTGGACTTTGTGAGTCGATCCACTATAACCCAAATCGAATCAAAACCCTTTGCTGTCCTGGGTAGACCCACTATAAAGTCCATACTTATATCTTCCCATTTCCAAGCTGGAATAGGTAATGGTTGTAGTTCTCCTGCTGACTTCAAATGTACAGCTTTGACTCTCTGACAAGTATCACACTGAGCCACGTACTTAGCAATTTCTATTTTCATCTTGGTCCACCAAAATTTCTGTTTCAGATCATGATACATCTTATTACTTCCTGGATGAATGGAAAACTTTGAAAGATGTGCTTCATCAAGGATCTTTTGTCTTAACTCAAAATCTTTTGTTATGACCAGACGATTTTTATACCATAAGACATCTGCTTCATCAATTATGAAACAAGAAACCTTTTCTTGTCTAACTTTCTTTTTAACATGCTTAATGCCTTCATTACTTTTCTGTGCAGCAATAATTTGATCTCTGAGGGTCGTCTCAACAGCAATGTTAGACAAACTTCCTTGTTGCACCAGCTCTATACCCAATTTTTCTATATCATGACATATAGAGACATCCTAAGGCTTCACTGTTAAACAATGACAGTGACCTTTTTGACTAAGTGCATCAGCCACTACATTGGCTTTACTAGGATGGTAATAGATTTCCAAATCATAATCATTGATTAATTCTAACCAT
Source organism: Bothriochloa decipiens (assembly GCA_023333625.1). Taxonomy (NCBI): domain Eukaryota; kingdom Viridiplantae; phylum Streptophyta; class Magnoliopsida; order Poales; family Poaceae; genus Bothriochloa; species Bothriochloa decipiens. The sequence goes on along the minus strand of CM041632.1, from coordinate 28,946,651 downwards.
ATTCTTTGCCTCATATTCAAATCATCTTGAGTGAATATGTATTTCAAACTCTTGTGATCACTGTAAATATTACATTTATTACCCCACAGATAATGTCGCCGTATTTTTAAGGCATGGACAACAGCTGCCAATTCCAAATCATGTGTTGGATAATGCTCCTCATGCTTTTTCAGCTGCCGGGAAGCATAAGCAATAACTCTTCCCTCTTGCATCAACACACATCCAATACCTATACCAGAAGCATCACAATAAACATCAAATGGCTTCTTAATGTTTGGCTGTGCTAGGATAGGTGCAGTGGTCATCAATTTCTTCAATTTCTGAAATGCCTTTTTACAGGCAGGTGACCAAACAAACTTAACATCATTCTTTAACAATTTAGTTATTGGCTTGGATATCTTTGAGAAATCTAGTATGAAACGACGGTAATAACCCACCATTCCCAGAAAGCTTCGAACTTGATGCACAGTCTTTGGTGGTTTCCAATAAAGTATATCCTTTACTTTACTAGGATCAACAGTAACACCCTTGCTTGATAACACATGTCCAAGAAATTTCACTTCTTTCAGCCAAAACTCACATTTGCTAAACTTAGCATACAATTGATGTTCTCTTAAACGCTGCAGAACAATTCTGAGGTGTTCAGCATGTTCTTCTTCATTTTTGGAATATATCAATATGTCATCAATGAAGACAACCACAAACTTATCAAGTTCTGGCATAAACACTGAGTTCATCAAATACATAAAATAGGCCGGTGCATTGGTAAGTCCAAAAGACATAACCAAATATTCATACAGACCGTACCGAGTACCAAATATTCATACAGACCGTACCGAGTGGTAAAAGCGGTCTTTGGAACATCTTCTGGGCGAATCTTGATTTGATGATACCCAGATCGAAGATCAATCTTAGAGAACACCTTTGCTTCTGCCAATTGATCAAAAAGCATGATCAATGTGGGGTAGAGGATACTTATTTTTAATGGTTACTTCATTCAAGGGACGATAGTCCACACATAACCTTAAACTTTGATCTTTCTTTTTCACAAAGAGAGCAGGACATCCCCAAGGTGATGAGCTAGGTTGAATAAAACCTTTATCTCGTAGCTCTTGCAATTGAATCTTAAGTTCTGCTAACTCAGGTGGTGCCATCCGGTAAGCTCTTCTGGGTATTGGAGCAGTATCAGGTTTCAAATCAATTCTAAACTCCACATTTCTGTGAGGAGGTAAACCCGATAACTCATCAGGAAATACATCAGGAAACTCACAAACCACTGGTATATCCTCAATCTCTTTTACAGAAGTTACACATACCTTTTGAACATTCCTCTTAAATGTCAGAAGTTGGATAAGAAGTGAAGTTTTGCAATTAGGTATGTTCATTCTCACAGTTCTATTCAAGATGTCTATCACAGCGCCATGCCATTTCATCCAATTCATACCTAGGATCACATCTATATCTTGATCCTTTAATACTATTATATCAGTGGGAAAAATATACCCACCCAAACTTACTGGCACATCATGTACCATTTCTTTAGTACACATACGCCCTGCAGGCGATTATATAAAGAACTGTTCTTTTGTCTCCATTATTAGAATTTCATGTGTCTTAAAAACGTACCATTAATGAATGTATGAGATGCACCAGAATCGAATAGCATAATTGCAGGATGATCGGCAACAGGAAACGTACCCATCATGACGGGCTCACCTTCTAGGATTTCCCCGACTTGAGTGTAAAACACTCTAGCAGACTTTTTCTCACTCTTATTATTCGGCACCTTCTGATTTCCTGACTTAGGCTGACTCTGTGGTTGTTGTTGTGGTGCAAAAGCTCTAGGGACATAAGAGTTATACTGCCTTGGATGCGGGAAGTTCCATGAAAAATGACCAGGCTTTCCGCAGTTATAACAGGGGAAGATTGGTGGCTAAAAATTGGGGTTACGAACACCAGGGGCATTCGGCTGTCTTGGATATGAAAGATTAGCAACAGGACGAGCGAATGCCTGTTGCGGCGCTTGGTATTGTGGTGGACAATAGGACGGACGAAAATGATTCTTAGGGTGATAGATTATTTTCTGGCGTTTTGGGTTGCCACTAGAAAATCCAGAGGGTACACTTTTCTTCTTTTTAATTTCCAAATGCTGACGATTCTTATCTTCATAGGATATAGCAATATTCACTGCCTCATGAAAAGTGGCATTTGGATTTCCCGTCATCATTCTCTGAATTTTACTATTCAGACCTCTGAGGAAACATTCTTTCTTTTTATGGTCAGTACTAACATAGTCTGACGCATATTGAGACAAGTGATTGAATTTGCCAAAATATTGCATTACTGACATATCACCTTGCCTTAGAGAAAGAAGTTCTTCAAGCTTTATAGTCATTATTCCCTCAGGAATAAAATGTGCTCGAAAGGCTTCTCGAAACTCAGTCCAAGTAATACGATGGCCTTCTGGCTGAGCAGCAACAAAATTTACCCACCAAGCTCCTACAGTTCCTCTCAACTCCTGTGCTACAAACATGGGCTTCTGATACTCTGTGCACTCAATCAGCCCAAACTTTTGCTCCATAGTGTGGAGCCAATCATCGGCCTCCATCGGTTCATCTACTCTGGTGAAAACCGGAGGACGGGTGTCTGTCAAATCCACATATGTGGTTTCATCCCTATGGTTTCGCCCATGATTTCCCTGTCGGGTATTCTGATTCTGGTTTTGAGCCATCATTGTGGTTGCAGTGACTAATGCTGCAACTACATCAGCTAGAGTGGGTGGAACTGGTGGAGGATTAGGGATATCACCTCCATCCTGAGATGAGCCAGCAGCATCACAGGAACGGGTGTGAGCAGGCATCTGTTGATAAACAGACTATACTTTATTCACAAAACCTTATCGGATTTCATAAGGATATATTACAAAAGCGTAACATACTTATGTCACATTACTTTTATTACATGAGTCTGCACTCCGACAAGACTCCCCACAGCTACTAGGCTTTAGAAAGCAAGGAAAAGATATATTACCCATCTTACTTTCCAAAACTCCTTATTCATCCTCCTCAGGATCCTCCTCCTCTTCAGGCTCTTCCTCTACTATCTCAGAATCTTCTTCTTCCATAACATCTTCTTCATCTTCATTCTCTATATCCATTTGGTTTGCTTCCTCTTCATCGATAACGTCCTCATCGACGGATTCTAGTTCTTCAGGATCTTCCTCTTCCTCATCCTGACCCATTACAAGACCAAGGTCATCCTGGACTGCCTGTCTTTGATATTTAGGATCCAATAAGTTATTTAATCTCACACATTCATCATCGGCTTCCTCCGCATATTCCTCCAAATCTTCCATATAGTCCTCGAGTTCTTAGATACGAATATTTGCTACATCTTCTCTTGCCCAAGCATCATTTCTTTGGTGTTTCATATGCTTCCAGGATCGCCTCAACTGAGTGATTTCGGCGGCCTCTTCAATCCTGTCAGTTTCAGCCCTTTCCAACTCGGATCTAAGCCTTGCTATCTCAGCCTGCGGATTCGAATGCGGATTGCTACTGCTTTCACCGATCTCATATTTAGGAGCTAACTGATGTCGAGGTACTCCTTTCGGTGCAGTGCTCTTGCGAGGAGTTTGCTTGGTAATGGCCATCCTGAAGCAAGATAGGTTATAAAAGATAAGGATAGATAGGGAGAACTCTAAAGGTTAGCATGAAAAAGGATTGATACTACTTAACCCAAACCACTTTAAAGGGGAAAGGTAATTAAACAGATTAATTAAGCATGATGTATGAATGAACTTACGGTTTAAACATAAAAGAAAGCCGCACTTACATATAAATAACTTTTATAACATAGGGCAATAAAATATGCTATTCCACTACCACACTTTGTAAAATCAGAATAAGGGCCGATAGAAAGAATCATAGATAAGGAATAAGCAATTTGGACCCAAAATAGTCAAGTTAAAATGGTTTGACTCAAAACTTTTAAAGTTTTCACCAAAGAATACTACAACAACTCTTCTTAACAATGTCCAGCTCTGATACCAGCTGTGGCAGAACCTCCTAAATCATATGGCCCACACGCATGATTATTGTCTAAATAGACTCCAAATAACCATGACTGTGTTCCATACGACTTAAAAAGTTTGTCGGGTAAATCCCGAATCATCCATGATTCTCCGAGCAGGATCAATCATTGTAGAGAGACATTGCAGTATTATAACAGTTTGATACAAATAAATTACCATGGAGTAAAATAGCAGAAGACTTACAATAACCTAAGTTTACAAACCTCTGAGTGTCAAATATTTACAACCATAGTTTTAAATTGTACAAACCATACTAGTAGTGGAGTAGCAGTAGATTACAATATTAAACAAAAGCTCCATCAACGAGCTAAACATCTTACTCATCGTCGCTTTCCTCGATGACTGTCATGCAGCAGGATGTAAAACATTCCTGCCCATGAGGCTCACCTGCAACAAGGGTTAAACAAACCCTGAGTACAAGAGTACTCAACAAGACTGACCTGACAAAAAAGAAGGGTAGAGACTCAAGAGATGCAGGCTAGAGGGACAAGGTAAGGTTTGTAGGAGAGAAGAAATTTTGTGGAAAAGCTTTACAGAGAGAGAAGTTGCTTGGGCTAACTCCCATTATCAACCCATTTTATTATTGATCCTTAATTTTTGTTCAAGTTGTTACTACGATGATGAACAACGATCGAGTCTTCTTCTCCAAGAAGCAACGGCGATTCGAATCCATTTTCATACCCAGTTGGGACCTAGGTCACTAGAAGTACTGGAGACTTTAACTTCGATGCACCCCAGGTAATCGATATACCGGGATAACAACCGCAGCCGTATATCACCACATGGCACCCGTGAGCTCTGAGGCCCAGCATACCGAGATACATGGGAACTTAAACCCCACAGTAAAACACACTATGACACAGATGGGATCTCTGGCCCCACGCTAGGTCACTCCATGATATACACGGCTCCAACCATCCGTATACCACTTCATGCATGTGGATTTCTAAATTCTCGATATCATCCAGTTCACCAACGAACGGGACCTAGGGCATCAACAGACGAGAACACTACAGAGGGACTCCATTCTCAGTGCAAGTTCACCGTCCGGGCTTGATTTATTACTATCATCAAGATTTCAACAAAGATTTCAACAAGAAATCAATCTCATCTTTTTCATTCTTTTGCCTTGGAACAAATAAATAAATAAGCAGGGCTAAGCATTACTACTTATCTTCCAGAGCAGGTAACAAGGAATAAGGAAATAAGATAGGTAATGCAATTGGTGGGTTTTCACTCAACTCCTATTACTTAATGCAACATATCAGAGCTGAAGCAGTAAAACTTTTGTAAATAGAATAGGGTTTGAATGCATCTAGGGCTTGCCTTGATGTTTGGGGTAGACGGTCTCAAACTCTGGATCAACTCCCGATTCTTGAATCTGCTCGTCCTTCGTATCTGGGCGATAACGTTAACCCTCCATTAACGAAAATTATTCGATGATTAATATGCTTTAACATGATGGAATAGTAAACATGATGCTCGATGGATGCATGATCAAATTAAGGGCTTGAGTACAACTTTTCTTCACGATAAAGTTGCAAGCTAACAAAACTTCGCTTATATAACTCATTAGGGTTAACTACGCCATTTAAGGGGTTAATTAAACACATAAAATAACGTTAATTAAGCCCTAATGACATGATTAAGGTAAGCGTAAACAATTAATTAAAGTGCCAAAAGTCATTAGCGTTAATGACCTAAGGTCATCAATCAATCCCAAAGTCAATCAAATCCTATAATGATTAAGCTTAACTAAAGGGACTAATTAATTATTTAAAAGCATTAAATAAAGGCATAAAAATTAAAGTTATCAAATTAAGCCCAAAATTTTATTTTAGAAAGCCCTTAGACTAATTAGATGGCAAAACAAATTTCAGAATTAAAAGCCAATTATTTTATTTATTAAAAATCATTGAAGGTAAATTTTTCAATTAAAAGGGATAATTTTAACATATGCAGAAATTACTCAAATTTGGCATTTCATATTTTTCCTAGGTAGATGACATCATAAGGAACACTCATAAAAGTTTTTAGAATTTTTGGAGCTATATATGAATTACTATGATTTTTCAAAGAAAATAGCATTTAAATCATTTTCTGAAAATAGAAAAAGAAAATCGGCACAGTACCCCCGCGCTGACCAACGGCGGCGCGGCGGTTGACCGGCGATTACTCGCCGACGGTGAGGTCTCCGGCGACACGGTTTGCTCCTACGGGCTCATCTCGACACGGCGCGTCGATTGAGGTAGCTAACGGTGCTGGGGAGCGGCGGCGGCACCCACGCCGGCGGTGATGGCGGCGCGGCGGAGCTCGGGCGCGGCGGCGTCGCTCACCGGAGCGATTTCCGGCGACGGTGACCACACGGACTCACGCAGGGTACTCAAACGGACTAGTTTGACAACTAGATGATGGCACTTCATGGTCCCTAGCCAAGGCAGCAACGCGCGCGGCGGAGCGGCATGGCCGTGCCGGCGGCGAGCCACGGTGGCCGGCGGCTACGATGCGAGAGGAGTGAAATTGATGGCACAGATAGATGTAGGAGCTCACCACGGTGCTGATGCCCACGTTAATGGAGGCTCGGAGCGACTGGGCTGAGCTGCGGTCGGCGGCGCTGATGGCGACGGCGGTGCTCTGATGGCAAGACGGCGTCACCGCTGTCTCCGGCAATGCGCTGCTCAAACCAAGGTGCGCATCAGGTGCAAGATGACATGGCGAACATGGTAGCGGGGTCAAAGGTAAAATATATTCACCTCCGGCGGCGGCAAACGGCGGCGATGGCACGGCGGCGTGACTGACCGGCCGCGGAGAAGAAAGCGGTGTGCGGGTGGCTCAAGCGA
>CM041632.1:28928097-28939621 GCA_023333625.1 Bothriochloa decipiens | reverse complement strand
GACATCACATTACTTCTAGGCTAAACAACTCTCCATGAAACATAGAGTTAAAACTCAGTTTGACTTGGTCCTAGTAGTAAAATCGGATATTTCCTCTGACTCTTAGCATCAAAAGCTAGTTTGAATCCATATGCTTAAATACACTTGAATGTTCATGATCCATCTATACGATGTTCCTCATCAATATTTGACTTTGAATATTCAGATTCTGATATGGTACACATATTAATTTTTGGGAATGAAGTCAATTTTGTCTTGAATTTCTCTCATTGGTGGCAAGTGTTGTGGCTCTCTGAGTATACTCTGATATTCAGATAAAAGACCTTGTATCTCTACTGGAATTTTAGCAATAGGATGCTCTTCTTCCTTAACGATCAATGTATCACATAAATTTGCTTCTTTCATGTCTTCTACAAAGTCTTTTGATGTTTGGGAAATAGCTAACATAATCTTCTCCTCTACTTTAGAAGTAGAACCATCCAATTTCTTAGGTAGGATTATAATCCTTCTCTTGTTCCAAATGAAAGAGTAAGAATTTTCCCTTCCTTTATGTGTAGCATCCACATCAAATTGCCAAGGTCTTCCAAGAAGAACATGGCTTGCATCCATATCAACTACATCACAGAAACATTTGAGCAATAAAATCTGCCCAAAGAAAGTGGCAAATTGCATTGCTTTGTAATCTTCATATTCAACCCTTTCTTAATCCATCCAATAGTGTAGGGGTTTGGATGGTTTTGAGTGTCAAGCTTCAAATGGTTTACTAAATTTTGAGAAATAAGATTCTCACAACAACAATTACATCACTAAAATTTGCACACCTTGCCATTCACAGTACACTTGCCCTCAAAAATCTTCTTTTGTTGGGTATCATCATGTTGCGGTGTTGAACACAAGAGGCATTGGATCACACAGACTACATCATCGCCCTTTTCTTCACTAAGGTCCTGTTCTTCCTCAACTTCTTCATCACTTTTATGGCATGTAGTGTTGACTACCTTCCTCCAAGGACAGTTGTTGTATACATATCCTTCTTCACCACACTTATAACACTAGATAACATTTTGGTTTCTCTTTGCTCTACTCCTCCTTGCAGCTTGCTTTTGTAAGGGTTGCGTTGTTTTTGACTGAGTAGCTTTACTCTCCATTTTGCTACTATAGCCTTTTGAATTTCCTTCTATGGGAGAATATGAATGAGATTTAGTTACCTTCTTTGTCTTGGCATGTCTTTCAGCTTTTAATGCTAAGGTCTGTGCTTGATCAATCGACCAAATCTGTTGCATAACTATTTGATCTCTGATAACTTCATTGAGACCATTGATGTCCAACAAGGTTGCACCTGACTTGCAGCAATAAAAACTCCTCGGTATAGTCTGAAAAAACCTATTTCCTTGAGAACGATTATGAAATTCAGTGAACAGAATTTGCTCATAATCAGCAGGCAAAAATCCAGCCTTCAAAAATGCCTTCATTTGATGCCAATATCTTATGCGAGGTTCACCCCTCAACTTGCGTTCTTCTTGATGACTGTGCCACCATGCACCAGCACCTCCCCTCAGCTTATATGCAACCAAAGGAACTTTGCGATCTTGGCTAATATTCATAAATCAAAGAATGTCTCAACTTCATATAGCCAATCAAGGAAATCTTCGATATCAACACTGCCATTAAAAGTAGGGATTTCAGCTTTCACCTTGTATGTATCTTCTGCATGGCGAGCATTTCTCCTTGAATTTTCATGAAGATCATCTTTTCATGTATTCACTAAAATCTTCATCTTCTGGATCATGATCATGTGTTGATTTTCTACCCTCACCATGCCTTGGTTGTAGCTTGGCTTCTACCTTATCTTTTGATGAATTTCCTTTAGTGCTAGCAGCAGGGACATGATTTTTAATCATTTCTGCTAACCGATCAATCTTCCCGTTGAGTGTGTCTTGTAAGTTGTAACTCTTGAATTTTCTTTTCCACAGCATCCATCCTCTTGCCCAAATTCTCCATCTTTCCTATCCCTTCTTGCAGAGTTCTTGCAAAGAAAATGGCGGTCAGAGATGATCAACGAGGCTCCGATACCAATCTGATGCAACACACTATATTGGAGGAACCTCTCCAAAGCACAAGTGTTGAAGGAACCACTTCAACGTGCTAGTATATAATGCCCTAAAGGCCGCTCGAATCCACGAACAATAATCTGAATCCACGGATAGTAAGAGCTCAATCCAAAGCTGAAGAACAAGATCTAATCCAAGATCTATAGTAGGAACATCAAGTTCTACTGATATGGTTGAGAATACAAAATAAGTTACATAACTTGAGGACATTGCCTCTATCTAAATTGCACAGATACGGATACGTGTATCGGTATCGGATACGGATACAGATAAGGATACGCCAATTTCCCAAAAAACCCGATACGCGAATACGTTTAATATTTAAAATAATAATAATAATAATGCAGATCTAAACATAAAACTGAGAACAATAAAACATCACAAATAAGTACTTAAGTGTGCTATTATTACGGGACAGCAGTCTACAGGTCTCAAATATATAGATATAGTAGTCTCAAATGTAGCAAAGTAATAAAACTAAAAGGCATTATGGCTTGGAATTCATCCAGCAGCAAGCAAATTCTAAAACCAGCAAGTTCCTATTCTTCATTTGGCACATTGTCAGCCACAACATCAACCTCCTGATCATCCAAACCAAAAGTAATAGCTTGTAATTCAGGTTCATCAAGGGACAGGTCAGCCACTTCAAGAACGCCAATACCACCAAGTGAATCAAATGAATCCCCTCCTACATCCCACATCCTTGTCTCTCCTTTCTTGTACGACTCACTTCGTCTAGACAGATGCCTCAGATTTGAGTGCACAAACACCAGATCTTCATCACGCTCTGGAATTAAGGCATTTCTCGACACACTATGGATAAAGCTGTAGGTGCTCCAGTTTCTTTCACAGTAAGAAGATGAGGCCGGTTGGCCAAACTCATCAACAAGGGAGCAGATTATCCATGATTTGTCCACCAAGTCATGGGAGAAGCCTCAAATCTATCATGGATTGAGTCAGGATCATTAAATTCTTCTGAACAACTAGAGAACCTTGCGTACTCTTCTTTTACTTTTGCTAAGTCTTTTGGATTGGGGAAGAATCTCTTGAAGCATGTCATTCTCATTTTGGACACCTCATTATCCTTGTGGGGTGGTTCACGGCTAGCAACTTCTTCAATCCATTTTTTGCTATAATATCTGTAATTGTCAATTTGGCTTTATGATTTAGTGAATGGAAAAAAATATAAATGACGCATGTGATGTGATTGTGAACTAAATGAAACAAACATGAATGGTAATTTGTACCTTGGATTAAGAGAATGAGCTAAACAATGAAGTGGATTATTTCCTTTTGTCCACCTAGCAATCAGTATGTTATGAATATCAGAGTACAAGTCTGAATCCTCATCTTCTTCCTTGCCCTCATGTTGATATATGACTTTCTTCACTTTCTCTATCATTGAATCCCACATCTCATAAACTAAGTGAAGACATGGTGTGGCGGTATCTGTCATACGAATCATTTCATACATAGGAGTGGTAATTTTAAGAACATAGTCCACCTTGTCCCACCATGCATCATCAAGTATCAAGTTCTTGACAATTTGGGCTATTGGCATTGGAGAATTATCTCTGACTTCTTTGTATATGCTCCATTTATCACTAATCACCATTTGTTGGAGGGCTGATTTTACCTAGACAAACCTCTTCAGAATACATACAACAGAGGCAAATCTTGTTTCAGCAATAGAATGTAACTTCAAATGGCTAAACTCATTGAACATAGATAGCCTCATGCCATGATTCATTGTGAAATTCTTTATCATGGTAGCCTCTGTTTTGACATCATGCATAAATTCAAGTTGTTGCCAAACATATACCTCATCATCAGAAGGATTGTTTCCTATTTTAGGTCCACATATATTTTTCAAAGCAAAGTTGAGGGTATGCACAACACATGGTGTCCAAAATATGTTTTTATACTCAGCCTCAATTATTAGACCAGCCCCTTTGCAATTTGCAGCATTGTCTGTAATGATTTGTACCACATTATCTCTGATGGATAAGTATCTGTGTGTGTGGGCTGCAGTACACAGCACATGGTCCTTGTGTCCTTATATCCTTTGTAAAAGCATCCTTGACTGCTTTTAGGACAGCAGTTAGCATCTTAGGACAAGCATCTTAGGAGCATCTTAGGACAGCATCTTGACTAGCATCTAGGACAGCATCTAGGACACATCTTATACTAGCATCTTAGCATATGCTTGGCTGGTTAGCAGCCTATAAATTTGTATCCCCAATCCCTTAGGTTGGCATAGCATTGTGTGACAAATAAACCTAGAAAATTGCCTCAACTCTGAGTTCTCTGTGTGCTATCCTCTCGATGAGAGTAAGGATCTCGCTCATACCTAGAGCAAGGATACAGAGACTGACAAGTGGTATCGGAGCCATACTATCCTGTAGCCTGAGCATCTCTTGCTCAATTCCCCAAAGCTCTCAGCTAGCAGCTCTTGTTCCTCCCCTTCCCCTTGCGAAGACGGGCTGTAGTAGTTCATCGGAGGCCCTCTCTTCCCCACGCAGCAACCCAGAGATTCCTCATGTCCGCAGGTGCGTCTCAGCACTCGCTCGGCTCGAGCGCATGGCGCCGACAGCATGCCGAGCTCGCTGTGGCTGAGGAGTGCGAGCAAGCAGCAGCAGAGCTCCCTGCGACAGTGGCCCGGAGGGCAAGGCCAGTGACGGCGGAGCTGGCAGCAGCAAGGGCGGAGGAGGAGGCAGCCGCAGCGGCAAACGCTGCAGCTGCGGCCGTAGCGGAGCTCAAGTCCCTGCGCACCGATAGCTCCAGCCGCGCTACCTCCGACGCAGGCATCATCGACGTGGAGGCCGACATAGCTAGGATGGCGGCGGATGAGCGGACGGCGCGGTGGGCAGCCGCACAGCGTCGTGGGCGCAGCGGTAGCCCCGCCGGGAGGTGGCACGGTGGCGACGACCTGGAGGAGCACAGGCATGGCTGCGGCAGCCCAAACGGGCGTGGCTACGTGGGCGACACTCTCGGTGAACGTGCGTGTCATGGCCGTGCTCCAGGCGGACGCGGCGACCACGATTCGCATGGCAAGGACCTCGCACTAGAGGCCCGGTGGCTGCGGGAGCGGGCTGCCCAACATGCGGGGGTCGAGGAAGAGCACGGCCCTCGTAGGCAGTGTGGCTCTCTCTCTCTGGACCAGTACCATGGCTACCACGGGTACCAGGCTATTGCCAGGGACGTTGGCCCCAATGGTGGGTGGCCTACCCTCACCAAGACCAACTATGTTGAGTGGGCTGTGGTGATGAAGGTGAGACTTCAGGCGTTGCGCATGTGGGAGGCACTCTGGTACGGCGACATCGACTACGACCAGGATCGATGGGCACTGAATGCCCTCATCGCTGCAGTCCCATCCGAGATGCAGTTCTCGCTTACCAGCAAGCAGACTACCAAGGAGGCTTGGGACACCATTGCTACAGCACGCATCGGCAGCGACCGCGCCTGCAAGTCCACATTGCAAGCACTTTGCAAGGAGTGGGAGAACCTGGCCTTCAAGCCAGGTGAGGACATTGATGATTTTGCTCTCTGTCTCAACACTCTGTTGCAGAAGTTGGTGCAATTTGGCGATGACACCTACAGCGAGGAGAGAGCTGTCGAGAATCTCTTCCGCTGCATCCCCGAGAAGTACAGGCAGATGGCTCGCTCATTCGAGTCCCTGCTAGACCTCTCCATGATGTCGATCGAAGAGGCGATAGGTCGCCTCAAGGTCATCGACAGTGATGAGCCACAACCCTTCTCGGGGCCTGCCACTATTGGTGGGAAGCTCCTTCTCACACGGGAGCAGTGGGCTACCGGCCAAGGTGACAAGAAGAAGGCTTCTTCTTCCGCAACAGCCGATCGCAAGCGTGGCAAGCCACGCAGAGGTGCCCAGGCTGAGGTGCAAGGGCGTGCCGAGAGTGGCGCCCGTGGAGGTGCCTAGGGCGGCGCTGCCGAGAAGCCCAAGCTGGCACAAGATGATGCCTGCCACAACTATGGCCGTGCTGGCCATTGGGCCAGGGACTGCAGATAGCCATGACGCGCCCAGGCGCACATCATGCAGGTAGAGGAGGAGCAACAAGCTCTGTTCATGGCACATGTGAGCACCGAGCTACCTCCAGCAGCACCGGCTACAGCGGCTCTTCTCCACCTCGACGAGCCCAAGGCACATGCCCTCTTTAGCAGCGGGTCTGGCAGCCACAGCAAGATCGATGGGTGGTGCCTCGACACCGGTGCCACCCACCACATGATAGGCCGGCGGGAGTTCTTCTTCGAGCTCGACTTCGATGTTTGAGGCTCTATCAAGTTTGGGGACGCCTCCACTGTGGAGACCAAGGGAGCCGGCTGAGCACAGGCTGCTCACCGGCGTCTACTACATCCCCGCGCTGAGGAACTCCATCATCAGCTTGGGACAGCTGGATGAGAATGGCTCGCTCGTGGAGATCCAGGACGGCGTGCTTTGCATTTGGGATCCCCGTCACTGACTTCTCGCCAAGGTGAACAGGGGGAGCAACCGCCTCTATGTTCTTCATGTACAGGTGGTGCAACCCTTTTGTCTTGCAGCTCGGTGGGACGATGAGGCCTGCCGGTGGCACGAGCACTTTGGGCACCTCAATTTCGAGGCCCTGAAGTAGCTCGGCAACAAGGAAATGGTGCAGGGCATGTCATGCGTCGACCACGTGGAGCAGCTCTACGACACCTGCGTCCTCACTAAGCAGTGACGGCTATCCTTTCCCTGCCAAGCAAGCTTCCGCGTCAAGGAGAAGCTGGAGCTTGTGCACGGCGACCATTGTGGGCCCGTGACACCAGCTTACACCTGGAGGACGACACTACTTCCTCCTCCTCGTCGACGACGTGTCCCGCTACATGTGGGCTGTCCTCCTCGACACCTAGTGGGCAGCCGCGGATGCCATCAAGCACCACCAAGCTGTTGCGAAGGAGTGTAGCTGCAAGCTTCGGGTGCTGCGCATGGATAATGGCAATGAGTTCACAGCGGCTGAGTTCACGACGTACTGTGCTGATGAGGGGATCAAGCACCACTTCACCACGCCGTACACCCCGCAGCAGAATGGTGTCGTCGAGCGCCGCAACCAGATGGTGGTCGCCACCGCCCGCGCCTTCCTCTAGCAAAGAGGGATGCCGATGATCTATTGGGGAGAGGCGGTGATGACTGTCGTCCATCTCCTCAACCGCTTGCCCACCAAGGCGCTTGATGGCAAGATGCCGTACGAGGCCTGGCACGAGCGCAAGCCGGTGGTGAGCCACCTCCATGTCTTTGGCTGTCTGGTGTTCGCCAAGGAGCCCACTCACGTCTGTAAGCTCAATGACTAGAGCACTCCAAGAGTGTTCATCGGCTACACAGAGGGTGCCATGGCCTACCGCATCCTTGACCCTGCGACACAATGCGTGCGCATCTCCCGGGATGTCTTGTTTGATGAAGGGCAAGGCTGGACCTGGGACAAGGCGATGGACGATGGCTCAGCTTTGACCCTCAGTGACTTCGTCGTTGACTACGTCCGCCTGGAGGGAGCCGGGGGAGTTAGCAGCTCATCTTCATCAAGCTCATCCTCCTCAGCAACTGGCTCGCCATCAGCTTTGATGAGCCCTCCACCGCCTCTGCCACCAGTGAGTCCACCACCACCACCGGCTATGCCATGCACTCCTACACCGGCTCCCACTCTCCTGCACCGGCGTCGGCATCTCCAAGATCAGCACCAGCAGCTTTGGCCCATCGGCGTTTGGTGGAGTTGACGCCTACCACAACGACGAGCCTCTACGCTACCGCACCATGACAACATCCTCGGCAATCAGCCTGTCCCTGGGTTGGCGGTACATGACTTCAAGGCGGAGCTGCACCTAGCACATGAGGACAGTGAGCCTCGCTCCTTCTCTGAGGTGGAGGGAGACGCGACATGGCGCGTCGCGATGCAGCAGGAGATGGACGTGGTCGAGCAGAACCGCACTTGGGAGCTCACTGACCTCCCTCGTGGTCACTGCGCGATCACCCTTAAGTGGGTGTTCAAGCTGAAGAGGGATGAAGCCGGTGCCATCATCAAGCACAAGGCTCGCTTGGTGGCACGAGGCTTCGTGCAGCAGGAGGGTGTCGACTTCGACGACGCCTTCGCCCCCGTGGCACGGATGGAGTCCATGCGACTCCTCCTTGCTCTAGCTGCCCAGGAGGGCTGGCATGTCCATCACATGGATGTCAAATCAGCGTTCCTTAGCGGCAACTTGAAGGAGGAGGTCTACGTACATCAGCCGTCGGGATTCATAATTCCCGGCAAGGAGGGCAAGGTGCTTCGCCTGCGCAAGGCCCTCTACGGCTTGCGACAGGCACCGAGGGCATGGAATGCCAAGCTAGATTCCACGCTGAACAGGATGGGCTTCGAGCAAAGCTCGCACGAGGCGACCATCTATCGGCAGGGCAGTGGAGGAAAGGACCTATTGGTACGTGTCTCGTCGACGATCTTGTGATCACCGGTACCAAGGAGGTGGAGATCAAGGCGTTCAAGGAGAAGATGTGGGTGACTTTCTAGATGAGCGACTCGGGCCCTCTCTCCTTCTACCTGGGAATCGAGGTCCACCAGGACAGCTCCGGCACCTCTCTTCGCCAGACTGCCTACGCCAAGCGCATTGTGGAGCTTGGCGGTCTCACCGGCTGCAACCCAGCCCACACTCCTATGGAGGAGAGGCTGAGGCTGAGCTAGGAGAGTACGGAGGAGGAGGTGGACGCGACACAGTACCGACGCATTGTGGGCAGCCTTCACTACCTTGTCCACACGCGACCGGACTTGGCGTTCGCCGTCGGCTACGTCAGCCGGTTCATGCAGCGACTGACGACGGAGCACCAGCTGGCCGTGAAGAGAATCCTCGGCTATGCCATGGGCACCTCCGACTACGGCTTGCACTACCCGAGGTGCCCCGGCGTGGCACATTTCATTGGGTACAGCGACAGCGACCATGTCAGCGACATCGACACGAGCAAGAGCACCAGCGGGACGCTGTTCTTCCTCGGCAAGTGTCCGATCAGCTGGCAGTTGGCCAAGCAGCAGGTGGTGGCTCTGTCCAGCTGTGAGGCAGAGTACATTGCAGCCACTACCGCTGCTACTCAGGCTTTGTGGCTGGCTTGGCTGCTTGGTGATCTCCTTGGTAGAGACGCAGAGGCAGTAGAGCTCAGGGTGGACAATAAGTCCGCCTTGGCCTTAGCGAAGAATCCAGTCTTCCATGAGCGCAGCAAGCACATCCGAGTGCGGTATCACTTCATCAGGAGCTGCCTAGAGGAAGGGAGTGTCCAGGCCAACTATATCAACACCCAAGACCAGCTCGCCGACTTCCTGACCAAGTCCCTTGGGCGAGTCAAGTTTTAGGAACTTTGCGCCAGGATCAGGATGGCTCAGATACCTCATAAGGAGTCACACAAGACTTAGGGGGAGAGTGATGGATAATTCTCTGTGAGTGTGTGCTGCAGGAGCACATGGTCCTTGTGTCCTTGTGTCCTTTGTAAAAGCATCCTTGACTGTTTTTAGGACAACAGTTAGCATCTTAAGGATAGCATCTTGACTAGCATCTAGGACAGCATCTAGGACAGCATCTTAGACTAGCATCTTAGCATATGCTTGGCTAGTTAGCAGTCTATAAATATGTATCCCCAACCCCTGAGGTTGGCATAGCATTGTGTGAGAAATAAACCCAGAAAATTGCCTCAACTCTGAGTTCTCTGTGTGCTATCCTCTCGATGAGAGTAAGGATCCTACTCATACCTAGAGCAAGGATCCAGAGACTGACAGAGCAATGTATTCTTTGTCTTTGATCTCACCTTCACAATTATCAGCCCTCAAGAACATAGGTAACTTGTCACAAACAGCAACAAAATTGAGGATGGGTCGCCTCTGTGGATCTGACCAACCATCTGTGCAGATTGAGACTCCCTTCTCTGGCCATGTGCTCTTTGTGCTCTCCAACAAACGCTCAATGTGCCTCCTTTCTTGCTTTAGAAGTCCCTCTCTAACTCTATTGTAACCAGGAATCGTATAATCCTGCATGTTGTGGCTGCAAGCAAAGCTAAAGGCTTCTCGAAGATATTGATTTCTCAAAAAATTGAATGCTATCCCTCCAGAATATATTGATCTACTGATTAAAGCATCCAGGTGGTTATGGTCATCCATTCTCCAAGCTTTTTCGAATGCAGAAATTGGCCCCGTCTTGGTCCTCTTGCTGCTTTCATCAGTACTGCTCGATGAAGGAACAGTGGGCAGAGAAGTAGTTTTTGGCTTGGATCTTTCCACTAGAATCTTGCACCTTTCAATGTCCTTCCTCATTGCAGTAAGCATTTCATATGTTACATTAGGACATTTAACTATTCCCTTTCCCCCAATCTGCAGCAAATGAGCTTCAACTCTAGAGTAGCTACTCAGTTTTTCCATTGGACAGTACTTGCAGCGCCACTGAGCATTTCCTCCCCTGGATTTAGGCTTCTCTAAAATGGTGACATGATCCCAAAGTGGAGCCTTGATGTTTGTTATGTTTGTGGTTGTGGCTGCAGATCCTACGCTACCACTTGCACTTCCACTAGCAGCCGCGCTCAAATTGGGAGATGCCATCTACTGCATACAAGCAACCAAGCAACAACCCAACTCTACTGCAGAAATCGAATAGATCGAGAATATGGAGAGGAAGATGAAGTGGGGAACAAAGAAATCGAGCAGCAACAGGCCGCGAATTGAAGAAGAGGAGATCGAGAGGGAGGGGATTAACTCACTGCTGGATCAGGGCGAAGAGGAGCAGGGGCGCAAAACTCCACTGGTGCTAGGCAGCAGCTGAACAGGGACGGTGCTCGTCGCCGGCGAGTAGGGAGGTCGTCTCCGGCGAGTGGAGGCTCGCCACCGGTGGCCGCCGTGCGTCGAACGGGGGTCGCGTCGTCTCGTCGCGGCTTCAGCTGCCGTGAAGATCATGGGACGGGTCGAGTGCGGCCTCCTCCGGCTTCGGTCCCAGTTAGGTCATGGGAACACAGGATATCTCACTCCTTAATGGGCTGGGCCGTATCGAAATCAAAGATACGCGTGTCCGTCGGCCTGATACATACCAGCAAACGTATCCATAATTTGTAAAATTAATAAAAAATCGGATACTTGAGGGATACGTATCCGTCGCATATCGGACGTGTATCCGTGTCCTAAACGTATCGGCCACGCGATACGGCTGTTTTCTGAAGTATCCGTGTTTTGTAGGCCTCTATATATAGGCTATGAGCCCTTACACAACTCATATACACCTAGCATGACAACTAATAGCCTACCAGATGACAACTAGCATGACAACTAATATATTACTCAATGACATGTAAGAAACAACTAATTGTCTTCTAGTATCATATATATGACATATGCTGTGACATCACATTACTTCTAGGCTAAACA
>CM041632.1:28850952-28878146 GCA_023333625.1 Bothriochloa decipiens | reverse complement strand
GAGGGGTATGCTTTCGAGGGCATGCTCGAAGACGGAAAACTGCTCTGCTTCCACAACGGTGCTCGCTCTCGAGGGTACTGTCTCGAGGGTTATGCGCTCGAGGCGTACGCTCGAAGGCGGAGAGACTGCTCTTCTCCCACAGCGGAGCTCGGGCGGTGATGGCGAGGTTAAACATCTGGCGAGGGCTGCTCCAAGACTTCGCTAACCCGTGCATCGTCCTCGGGTCGCCAAGGCGAACACGAAGGTGGTCATCAAGTCAGGGGCTTGGTCCCGGCGACGTGCCTTACGTCGGACAGCGCTCGAGGGTGACGGTGCTCGAGGTGTAGAACTCGAGGGTCTGTCCTCCGACGGGTCAAACTCGAGGGTCGGTTCTTTGAAGGGTCAAACTCGAGGGTCGGTGTATCGAAGGATCAAACTCGAGGGTCGGTTGTCGAAGGGTCGAACTTGAGGGTCGGTGCTCGAGGTGTCAAACTCGAGGGTCGGTTTGTCGAAGGGTCAAACTCGAGGGTCGGTGTATCGAAGGGTCAAACTCGAGGTTCAGCTCGAGCGCGTGATCTGTCTCGGATGAGATCGGCTCGAACGCGGAGTTCTTCCTCGACGATCGGCGGCGGGGAGACCCTCGATTCCGGGTGCCACAAAGGATCTCTGGCGCCATTAACCCGGCCATCTGTTTCGGGACTTCACGACGGTCACGTCGATGGGCTTCAGGGCGACAGCTTCACTTCCGTGTCGAGCTCGACGGCAGACGGTGGCTCGATGGTGACGGTGGTCGATGTACACTTCACACCGAGTCACTCCTGCTCCAATTGGTGGCATAGATGGACGGATGGAGTCACGCAACACCTGCTCGAGGTGCCGGCGGTGACCAAAACACACGGCGGAGTCCGCGCGGGCAGCAACTCCTACGATGGAGCTTCGACAGGTCCTCGGTGCACGGCAACGGCACTCCGAGAGGGTCCACGGTCTCCATCTTGCCCACTTGATGCAGCTCGTCACGGCGGAGCTTCCTGGCTTCTTCCTGCTCCTCGAGGGTGGTCGATGGTGGCAGGAAACGACGGTGAACGGCGGCGTTCTGGAGCGGCAACGTTCTGACACGTCGACGACAAGGCGGTTCGGGTCAGTGCTCTGGCGAGGCAAACGCGGAGCTAGGGTGTGCACGGGGTCTGTCTCATCAAGGCGAGCGCAGACCCAGAAACAACGGAGGTCGAGGCTCAACAGAAAGGCGACTGGTGATCTCGCCACGGCGGTGCTTGGCGCGCGGCGATGAACTGGGCGGCTTCCGTTTCGGCATCCTCCCGATGCCGTGGTCCACGAGGCTCGGCTAGTCTCGTGTGTGTGTGCGGGTGTGTCCAGTGAGGTCAGTAGTGACCTGGGCCTATGCGCTCACGGCGGAGCGCCATGGCCAACAGCACGGCGGAGGGTTCGAGAGGGCGGCGGTGGCGGTGCTCACCGACGGTCGAAGAGGATGGAGGTGCAGTACAAGTCCAAGCGGCTCTGGCTCGCGGTACTGCTCCTCCTTCCTGCTCTCGAAGCAGCGGCGGCGGCTCCGAGTCGACGGTCTTCTTCCCCAACTCTGGCAGCGGCTTCTTCTTCTTCCCCAACTCCTTTCTTCCCCTTCAGCTCTTCTCCAATCGAGGCTGGTAAGGAGGAATGGGGCTCCACCAGAGCGGCGGCGGTGGCCTGGGAACCCTAGGGTGCCGGGGTGCTTGCTTTATATGGCGGACACGGTGGTAGGTAGCCGACGGACGGTCGATCATGGCTCTGCTTGATCGAGCGGCCAAGGGATGTCCATGTCAGCAGCTGAGGCTCGATCTGGGTCCAGAGAACAGCGAGAGGGGGCTAGGTAACGCTGGGTGTCGAAGTTCTTTATGGCGGCAGTGTTCCACTGCGGCGACAGCGCAGGTGCGCGCGCGCGCGGAGAATGTTGCCTGCGGCCGTGGGAACTTTACGTGGGCTGGTCGGTCCAGGTGGCTTGCGGGCGCGCGTCGATGCGGGGCGACACTGGATCGAGCGGTCGAGGGAGGTTGCTTAGGAGTGACGCCGGGGAACAGTGCTGACGCGAACACGCGCGGCCGTTCGGGTGACCTCAGCGGGCGCGATGACACGTGGGTTCCACTTCGAGGCCCCATCATCAGCGACTCCTTGGCAACGGAGGCTCGGTGCGGCGCGCGGACGCGCGCGGCTCTTGCTGGGCCGTCGGCCTGGTTGGGCCGCGCAGCGCGGGGTCGAGCGGCGAGCAGGGGGTTCGAGCGGCGAGCGTGGGTTCGAGCAGCGAGCGCGGGGTCGAGCGGCGAGCGCAGGGTCGACGGGGCTGCTCAGGCCGGTCTCCTCCTTTTCTTTTTCCTTTTCTTTTTCTTTTTCATTTTCAAATATATTTATATATACTTGTATATATATATGTGGTGTGCTTATTTTGTGCAACAGAATAGTGAGCATACATGGCCCAAATACTTCTAGGGTATTATTCCATTAATATTTATTTGTCAAAATAAATATCATGTTTTCATTTTTATTATCCAACTCATAAACCAAATAAAAATCCAACTCACTCTTTTAATGCAACATGATGATTGAACTATTGAAACATTAAAATGTAACAAGCGAACATAGAGCATTGTTATGAGATATTAATTAATTTGCAACATGTGAATGCCATGCATGACATGCTAGGGTTGATGCATATGTAAGGGGTAGATGATGACATGTCGCACCACATCATTCAGGGTTTTGTCGAAAAAAATTTTATAGTTCGAATTTTTGGGTTGTTACACTTTGTTTCTTTCTTCTTCGAGCAAATCTTTGCTTGTTTCTTGGTCTTCTTCTGTGATCATTTGAATATTTGTTCTTGTACCTTCGTATTTTATTTCTTCGGGAGTCATTGCTTCATCTCCGTAAAGTAACTTGAATGGAGAAAAATCTGTTGGCCTCGATTTTGAAGTGTTATGAGACCAGATTACTCTTGGTAATTCATCGACCCATTTTTCTTTTTTCAGGTCTGTTAAGCACTTTGAAATTCCAGTGTAAATTATCCCATTTTCTCTTTCAGCTGCTCCATTAGACTGTGGGTGTTTTACTGATGTGAAGCAAAGTTTGATTCCCATTGAATGGCAGTATTCTCTGAAGTCTTCGCTATCAAACTGGGTTCCATTATCTACAGTGATATGTCTCAGAACTCCCAATCTGCATATGATGTTTTGCCATATGAATTTTTTCATTGTGTAAGAAGACATGTTGGTGATTGGCTTTGCTTCAATCCACTTGGTGAAATATTCAACTGCAACTATTGCGTATTGCCTTGAGCCGGGGGTAATTTTCCAACTATGTCTATTCCCCATCTTGCAAGTGGCCAAGTTGGTTCAATTGGTTGTAAGTTTGTTCCTGGTGCATTGACTTTACTTCCTGCCATTTGACAATTGTGACAAGTTTGAATAATTTCTTTACTGTCAATTTAGGCAGTTGGCCAGAAAAACCCTTGTCTGAAAGCTTTCCCAACTATTGATCTAGCCCCAACGTGACATCCGCAGACTCCCTCATGTATTTCTTTCAACAAGTCTTTCCCATCTTCTCTTGAGATGCACTTTAGTAGTGGTTGGCAAACTCCTTCCTTATATAGTTCTTTGTTGATGATTTTGTAACTTCTGGTCTTTTGCTTCATTCTTATTTCATCAACTTTGTTTTCTGGCTCATAAAATCCTTTGAGGAATGCCATAATTGGAGCTCTCCAGTCTTCGCTTTCTATAATATGTACTTCTTTCGGTTGTTCAACTTTTATTTTTGTTGAGGCTTTGGTGATAGTTTGGAAGAATACTTCTGTTGGTAACTCTAACTTTTGGGTGGCGGCTTTTGCAATTTCGTCTACATCTGTGTTATCATTTCTTGAGATACTTTTCACTGTGAATCTAGTGAAGTGTTTTTCTTGTTCCCTCAATAGTTGGAGATACTTTACTAGTTCTGGATCTCTTGGTTTGTAATTTTTCTCTATATTCCCAGCCACAACTTGAGAATCTGTCTTGATTATTAGCTTTTGAATTCTCATTGCTCTTGCTTTGCGACGTCCCAACAATACTGCCTCATATTCTGCAATGTTGTTGGTGCATTGAAAGTCTAGTCTTGCTGCGTATTTGAGTTTGATTCTAGAAGGTGAGGTTATGACTGCTGCTGCTCCTACGCCGACGAAGCTCCGAGCGCCATCGCAATAGATTATCCATTGTGGTTGCTCCATTCTTTCTTGATTGTACTTTGAAGGTGTCCAATCTGCTACGAAGTTAGCCAACACTTGAGATTTGATTACTGTTCTTTTCTTAAATTTGATGAAGTATTGAGACAATTCTGCAGCCCATTTTCCCAATCTCCCTAAGAACTTACAGCCCTGTAGCACTTCTTTGAGGGGTTGATTTGTTGGCACTCTTATTTTGTGTGCCTGGAAGTAGTATTTCAACTTTCTGGATGCCATAAGTACTGCATATGCAATTTTCTTAATTTTTGAATAAAAAATTTTTGATCTAGACAAAGCTTCAGATGTGAAGTATACTGGAACTTGTCTTGTTGAG
Organism: Bothriochloa decipiens; assembly: GCA_023333625.1. Classification (NCBI taxonomy): domain Eukaryota; kingdom Viridiplantae; phylum Streptophyta; class Magnoliopsida; order Poales; family Poaceae; genus Bothriochloa; species Bothriochloa decipiens. The sequence continues at coordinate 28,873,596 of CM041632.1, read as the reverse complement.
TACTCATTTTCTTCTTCTTCTATCAGTACTGCACTAACTGTACTTTCATTGGCTGATACATATAGTAGCAAATCTGCCGTTGGGTCAGGTGTTGCCAAAGTTGTGGGGTTGGATAGATGCTTCTTTATTTCTTTGAAAGCTTCTTGTTGTGCTTGCCCCTAGTTGAACTTTTCCTTTTTCCCTTTTAGTGCCTGAAATATTGGGAGGCTTCGCTCAGCTGATTTGGATATAAATCTATTCAGCGAAGCTAATCTTCCTGTCAGCTTTTGGATGTCCTTGATGTTTCTTGGCACTTGCATGTTCAGTATTGCCTTCACCTTCTGTAGATTCGGGTCAATTCCTTTTGCGGATAAGATGCACCCCAAAATTTTGCCTGTTTGAACTCCAAATGTGCATTTTTCTGGGTTCAACTTTAGATTTGCTTTTCTGATGTTTGAGAAGGTTTCTTGTAAGTACTTGACATGGTCTTCTCTTTTCTTGCTTTTGACTACCAAGTGATCAACATACACAAGCAAATTTCTTGGTATTTGATCTTTGAGGACTGTGGATGTCATTGTAATGAAAGTTGTTCCTGCATTGCGGAGCCCCTCAGCCATTCTTTGGAAACAGTAAGTTCCAAATGGTGTAATAAAACTTGTGTACTCTTCATCTTCTTTTTTCATCCAAATCTGATGGTAGCCTGAATAGTAGTCAATGAAACTGAGCATTTCACTTCCTGCTGTCTGATCTACCATCTATTCTTGGTAATGGAAAGTTGTCTTTTGGACACGCTTTGTTGAGATCTGTGAAGTCTATGCACATTCTCCACTTTTTGTTTTTCTTCTGCACCATGACTATGTTTGCAAGCCAAGTTGTGAATTAAACTTCTCTTATGAGTTCTGCATCTAACAATCTGTAGACTTTGACTTTTGCAGCTTGTGTTCTGTCTTCCAATAACTTTCTAAGTTTTTGCTTTTTCGGCCTGAAGTTTGGGTCGATATTTAACTTGTGTTCTATGACATCCCTGCTTACTCATTCTAAGTCTTGTGCAGACCAGGCGAAGATATCCTTGTTACTTCATAGGACTTGTATTATCTTTTCTTCTTCTTCTTTTGATAGATTTGTACCAATGATAACTTGTCTTTCTGGCACCATTGGGTCGACTGGTACTTTCTTTGTGTCTTCACAAGTCTTCGCTTTTTCTTATGTCCTCATGTTTTCAGTTTCAAGCTCATCATCTTCTTCTTCTTCTTGTATGACGTGGATATTTTTAAAAGCCGGACTTGCATCTCTCTCTATGTTTCTTGCCTCTGTTTGATCGTCGGAGACGGTTATGATGCCATTGACTACTGGCATCTTCATGCATAAGTATGGGTAGCTTACTGTGGATTCGAAAGCATTTAAACTTCCCCTTCCAAAGATTGCATTGTACTGACTGTGCATTTCAAGAACATCGAATGCTATTTGCTCTGTTCTCGCATTATTCACTGTTTCGAATGAGACTGGCAAGATAATTCTATCAATAGAGTTTATTTTTTTTGCCGAAGCCAACCAATGGGTGCTCGGCTCTTCCCAAGATTTTTCTGTCAATTTGCATTGCATCTAGACTTCTTGTGAATATGATGTCTGCTGAGCTGCCACCGTATATTAGGATTTTTGATACTACCCAACCTTCCATGTTTGCTTCTATGACCATTGCGTCCATATAAGGATAGTCTTTGAGCTTGAGGTCTTGTTCTGAGAATGTGATTGGCAAGTGGGACCATCTTGTTTTCTTGAATAGACCTTCGACTGCTATGGAGTTTACTCTTCTAAAATAATTTCTTCTTTCATTTCTTGTATCAAGCTCCATTCTATTTCTTCCAAAGATTGTCATAATTCTGCCTTTGCTTGGGACGACTCTGTTCTCGTTGCTTGTTGATGCTTCAGGCATGTTGTTGTTGCATTGAATTTGGTGGTTGCTATTTGCCACTGAACTTTCAGGGTGAAAACTTTGCTGCTGACTTGGGCCCCATTGATTTTGTGGGTATGCTGCTAATGGTTGACAATTATATATTGGCGGAGGTGGTGGCAACATGTGCTGAGGGTAAGTTATTGGCAGGTAACTTGTTCTTTGAGGAGCTAGATGATTAACAACTTTCAGCTGCGAAGTTGCTTTATTCTCTTCTTGCACTTCTTCAATGCTTTTCTTTACTCTTGGGCACATCTTTGATGTGTGACCAGCCTATTTGCCCTGTATAATGCAGTATATTTCTTTGGGCCTCAAGATTTTCCTTTCAAAGTTTCTGCTTTGGCTGTTATAGTTTGGCCTTTGTTGGAAATTTTCCTTGTAATTTCTGTTGCTTTGAAAATTTCTTTGATTGCTCGAGCTTGGACCTTGACTATTGACTTCGCTTGTGTTGTTGATATGGTTTATTCTTTGAAATGGTCTTTCCTCTATGTTTGTCACTCTTGAGTGTTGGAACTTGTTGTTCGCTCTTGACATTTTTCTTTCTCTGTTTTCTTCTTCTATTCTTTTTTTGTAGTCTTCATCGGATTCACGGTACTTTCTCATTTCTTCGTATAGTTTTTTAACTGTGGTTGGTCTTTCCCTTTTGAAATATGATGAGAGTTGGCCTGCTCGCAGTCCTTTGATTGTTGCTATGATGATGACTTCGTCTGGTATGTTTGGTATTTGAGCTTTTGCTTGTACAAATCTTTTGTAATATTAGCTCAACGGTTTTTTTGGTTGCTGCTTGATGTCGAAAAGATCATCGCTGGTGAGTTCAACTCTTTGTAGGCCTTGGAAATCTAGGAGCAAAGTTATGCGAAGTTGATCCCAAGATTTGGTTGACCTTGGTTTTAGCAAAGAGTACCAGTGCTGTGCTGGTCCTCTTACTACCATGATGAGCGCCTTCGCTAAGGTGTTTGCATCTCCCCCACTTGATGAGACTGCTGCTTCAAAACTCATAAGGAATTGTCTTGGGTCGGACATGCCATTGTAAGTTGGGACGATGTTGAATTTAAATCTTACTAGCCACTTCACTAGCTGAATGTCGATTGACAAAGGTGACTCTATGTCAATTGTCGCTATTTGACTTTGGCTCTCTTCGTTGTTGGTGTTTTTTCTTGCTAAGTTTGGGTCCTGAATTATAACTTCACCCTCATTTTCTATTTCATCATTGAGCTTTCTTAGTTCAGCCTCTGCTTCTGTGATTCTTTGCTTTAAAGACTTTTCTCTCATCTTCGCTCTTGCTTCCTCAAGCTGTTTTTTCTTGATGATGAGTTGATCTTCGAGTTCTTTGAGTTTTCTTTCTTCGTTCTGGATTTCTTCTTCTTGAACACGTCTGTTTTCCTGTCTTATCTTCTAAAAGTGGATCTTTGTCTTGGTTTCAATTGTCATCAGTCGAAGTTGCCTTTTTGCTGAGTCTTGCCATTTTTGCGTCCGTGTGGTGGTCGTGGGTGTTTTTTGATCACACAAACAGACGGTGCTAGATGTTGGGTGTTGGAATCACACACATATATGAAAGGTGAAAACAATTTGCTAATTGCAATTGTGTTTCATTCTGTCCAAAAGCTTATGCTCCAGGGGGTATTTATAGACCCCCTGGCTTCGCCATTCAAGGAATCTTACAAGATTAGCCATAGAAATTCCTATTCATTTAGCTAGAAAGCACATCGGCGAAGTGGTGAAACACACTTCACCCTTTTTATTTTGTCTTCTTAAGCAACTTTGGACTTAATCATGATTTCTTGACTCAGCTGAGAACCTCAGAGATTCTTCTTGCGAAGCTGCCATGTTGACTTCGCTGCTCATCAAGAGTCTAGCGAAGTCATCTCCGCCGAGTAATCTTAAACATGTGAAATCATATGTGTGGAATTTGATAGCCACAATGAAGTGTCCACGACATCTTCACTGAGCATCCAACGCATGGTGAAGTCATCTAAGCCAGTTGACTTGAAACATGCAAAAATACATAAGCGAAGTTGAAAACACGTGTAGCGAAGTATCTGCGTTATCTTCACTGCACATGTTAGCATCTCAAATGTTTATAATGAAATGTTTGTCTCCAAACTTTGGAAAGGATATTTGTATATCAAAGTTGTTCCCCAACAACTTCGAACCAACCAGAAGCCCGGGAAGGCTATTTACGACCATGACTGAAGAAGATCATACTACTCATTAGCCCAGTACTTTCACCACCAATGGAGTAGAACCTGATTACTACTATCGAGAACTACCCTTTCAAGAAGGAAAAGAACTCACCACTTTATCTTTGGACAACATCGATTCAAAAGGAGAAGAACCTACAAAAATTCTAAGAAGGCTAAGAAGAAGAACCGTCTACATGGTCGATGTAGTTGAACTACCCGCATCTCCAAGACCACCGGAAGTACATTCATCTGATGAGTCAGAAGACGACATATCTGAAGATGAAAAAACCAAAGAAGATGAAAGCGAGGATCACAAGCAGTCGAGGCTAGGTCGAAGCCATTGCCAGTCTAGCAGAAGAACTAAATTGAAGCAAAAGAAGCAAGCATGGACCAAGTCTAGGCAAGATCGCTTGATGTACAACAAGATGAAAGCAAAGAAACAAGCAGCTGAGCTTGAAGAACAAGAGAGAATCAATGAAGTAACCAGATAGCTCAAATCTATAAAGAAGGTGCAAAAAGAGAAAGAAATTGCATAGAAGAAGACTCAAGAACTTGAAAGGGTGGTAAACAAAGCTCAACAAAACGAACAACCCGCTATTATAGACCAATAGGGCGGACAACCCCGAAGGTCATTTTTCACCAGAATAGAACCGGAAGGGAGTAGCAACGTAAGAGGCAGAACAAATCACCAACATTCAAGACCACCTCCACTGCCAAGATCTGAAAGAACCCACCAATACCCACCACAAAAGAAGAGGATGTGGAGAATCAGAGTGCCAATGATGCTACAGAGATCATAGAAGATCACCATCACCAGATTACAACAAGAAATACAATTATGACATATTTCCATGTTTTGCCAAAAGGTTGCAAGACATGAAGCTACCGCATATGTTCAAGCCATCAAATCACTCAAAATACAATGGGAAGGAAGAACCTAAGCAATGGCTCAGAGTTTATTCACAATCCATCAAGTTGGCTGGAGGAGACAAAGACCTCAAAGCCCTATTCTTCCCAATGGCACTAGAAGCAATGCCACTACAATGGTTTGACAAACTACCCGTAGGGTATCAGATATTGGAGTGACTCGCAAAAATAATTTTGCAACCAGTTTGTAGGAATTATCATACAGCCAATGACAGCAGCAGAATTACAAGGAATCACACAGAAGCTAGGAGAATCACTTAGAGAATACTACAGAAGATTTGGCCAAGCAAGAGCACAAATACACAAAATCACTCATAGAGAAGTCATTGATATATTCAGCAATGGAATCATCGCAAGGTGGCAAATCAAAGAGTTCAATAGTGAAGACCCAAAGAACAACGAAGAGTTCAAGAGAGCTATTGAAAAGCTCATATCTTTAGAAAAAAGACAAACAAAAAGTTCCCCAATAACAAAGACAACAACGACAGGAGGGGAAGGCCTGACTATAGAAGCAATAACAAGAGACCAATGCAAGAAACAACGGTGGCAATAGCCAACAAAAAACCAGCACCTACCAGAACCTAACCCCTTAAGAAAAATATAGAATAAAGCAAAGGCAATTTGCAAACTTCAAAGACATGAACTGCCCCATGCACCCAAGGTCGGGGCACAAGCTCAAAGACTGTCATGATTTCAATAGCCAATACCAAAAAAATGGGAGGTACAATAACAACCAAGATAGAAGGATGATAGAACCAAAGAAGAAAGAAAAGAAGCCCGAAGGAGATTTTCAAGAACCCCAGAAGCAATTATATGTGATATTCTCTAGAGTACCAGGCGCAAGGAATATGCAGCAACAGATGCTAGCACAACGAGCAATGATGGCAGTAGAACCCGCTATGCCAAGATATCTAAACTGGTTGGAGTACCCGATCAACTTCACAAGGGAAGATCAATGGACAAGCACATCCAACGCAGATTGTTATCCACTAGTGGTAGCACCAACAATTGCAGGAACACAGTCCCCAAAGTACTAATTGACGGTGGAGCTAGCTTGGACATCATATTCACTGCAACCTTGAAAAAGATGAGCATCGACTATGAAGGGATGATTACACCAACAAGTACACTGTTCTATGGCATAGTACTCGGAACAGCAATGGTACCTCTTGGACAAATAACATTGCCAGTTACATTTGGTACCAAGGAGAAATATAGGACAGAGTTCATCAAATTCGATGTAGACAATTTCGAGTCATGCTACCGTGCTATCTTGGGACGACCAGCACTAACCAAGTACATGGACGTACCACACTATCCGTACCTACTACTAAATATGCCAACAACCAAGGGGATATTATCACTACAAGGAGATCTACAGAAAGCATATGATTATGATGTGCAAGCCATACAAATTGCAGAAAGATTGCAAGGTGAACAAGGAAGAAGGGATGCCACGATAGCTGCAACAAGGAACTCGCAGGAGACAGAAATCCCCATAAAGAAGGCTAGCAAAAGTTTCACTACTCCAACCAAAGTGAAAACAAAGAAGATCAACCTAGAAACTGGTGATCTCTAGAAGATGATGACCATCAGTGCAGAACTCAACCCTAACACTCACCAAGTTTCTTAGGGACAACAAAGATACCTTTGCCTAGAAGCCAGCTAACATGCCAGGGGTCCCAAGAGACTTGGTTGAGCATATCATTGATGTCAACAAAGGATCAAAACCCATCAAGCAGAAACTACAAAGATTTGCACCAGATAGAAAGGCAACAATCAAGAAAGAACTCACGAAGCTAATGGTGGCAGGTTTCATCAGAGAAATCATCAACCCAAACTAGTTGGTGAACCCAGTACTAGTAGAGAAGAAGAAATTGCCAGACTAGTGCATGTGCATCGACTACACCGACCTAAATAGACACTGCACCAAAGACCCATACAGTCCCCCAAGAATTGATCAAGTGATAGATTCAACAGTAGGAGCATCTCTACTCTCTTTTCTAGATTGCTACTCAGGATATCATCAAATATCTCTCAGAGAAGAAGATCAGAGCAAGACATCCTTCATGACACCATTTGGAGCATACTGCTATATATCAATGCCGTTCAGTTTAAAGAACACAGGGGCAACTTACCAACAAGGAATCCAAACAACCCTAGGAGATCAGATAGGAAGAAATGCTGAAGCCTACGTAGATGACGTAGGCTCAAAACAAATGAAGCAGACACATTGATAATAGACCACAAGAAACTTTAACAAACCTGAAGAAGTGGAGGTGGAAGCTTAACCTAAACAATGGAGTACCAGCTGGTCAACTACTCGGTTTTCTAGTCAACAATAGAGGAATTGACGCAAGCACAAAACAAATCAAGGCAATTCTAGATATGGAACCACTAAGGAAGATAAAAGATGTCCATAAGCTGACAGACTGTATGGTAGCTCTCAACAGATTCATGTCACGCCCAGGAGAAAAAGGCATTCCATTTTTCAAACTACTAAAAAAGACAGGCAAATTTGAGTGGATAGAAGAAGCAGATGTAGCCTTTCAGAAACTTAAGTAGTACCCAGCCTCATAGCCTATTATGGTGCCACCAACAAAGAAAGAGACATGCTATTATACATCTCGGCTATAAAGAACGTCATAAGCACAACAATTGTTCTTGAAAGAGAAGAGTCCGGTCATGTTTACAAAGTACAAAGACAAGTCTACTACATCAGCGAAGTACTAGCGGAGTCAAAAGTCAGATATCCTCACATACAAAAATTACTCTATGCAATCTTGATTTCATGAAGGAAGCTCAGACACTACTTTCAAGAACATAAGATCATGGTCATCACAGAATTCCCTTTGGCAGACATTTTAAGAAACAAAGACAATACAGGACGATTATCCAAATGGGCAGTAGAACTCAGAGCATTGAACCTGGAATTTCAGTCTAAAAAGGCTATCAAATCACAAGCACTCAGCGACTTTCTAGCTGAATGGACGGAAACAACTCAAAAAGAACCCAACTCATCACAGATCATTGGAGGATGTATTTTGATGAATCACTCAGATTAGGAGGTGCAGGAGTAAGGATCCTATTCATATCACCAGAAGGAAAACAACTCAAGTACATCCTACAGATTCTATGGAAGGCCACGAACAATGAAGCAGAATATGAAGCACTCATACATGGGTTAAGAGTAGCCAACCCTTTAGCAATAAAAAGGTTGCTAGTCTATGGTGATTCAGCAGTTGTCATCAACCAAGTCAACAAAGAATGGGATTGTACAAAAGACAACATGGGACCTATTGTGCAAAAGTCAGATAGTTAGAGAAAAATTTCCAAGGATTAGAGATCCACCATGTTCTAAGAGATTCAAATGTAGCACCTGATACTTTGGCCAAGCTAGGCTTAGACAGAGCAAAGGTACCACCAGAAATCTTCATAGAAGAATTAAAGGAACCATCTATCAAACAACCAGGTGAAGAACAACAACCTGGATCTACCAAAGATGACCCAATGGAGATTGACCAAGACCCTCTGTCAAGAAATATTATGGTAATCTATGAAGACTGGAGGCAACAGTTCATAGATTACATCAAAGACAAAACACTACTAGAAGACAAGGCATAAAGAACCCAACTAATACATAGAAGCAAGAACTACGTACTAGTAGGAGACAAGCTATACAGAAGAGCCGCTTCATCAGGAGTTCTACTCAAATGCGTACGAAGAGAGAGAGGAATAAACATCATTGAAGAAATACACGCAGGTTGCTGCGGCAATCATGCGCTATCAAGAACCTTGGTAGGAAAAGCTTTCAGGATGGGGTATTATTGGCCCACGGTAATGAAAGACGCAGAAGACTTTGTCAGGAAATGCAAGAAGTGCCAAATGTTTGTGGGGTAACAACACGTCCCAACACACAACCTGATATGCATACCGCCCTCTTGGCCCTTCTCCCGCTAGGGATTGGATCAAGTCAGTCCACTAAAAAGATCATTCGGAGGATTCGAGTACATCTTCGTCGCAATCGACAAGTTTACCAAGTCGATAGAATACAAACCCTTGGTCAAATACAATGCTGAAAAAGCTATCGAGTTCATACAAAGCATCATGTTCTGATTTGGAGTACCCAACAGGATCATCACAGACCTAGGATCACCATTCACCACAAAGGAGTTTACATCTTGGACGACAGATTGTGGAATCGACATTGATTTTGCATCAGTTGCCCACCCTCAAGCAAACGGACAAGTTGAAAGAGAAAATGAGTTAATTTCACAAGGACTGAAGCCAAGACTATATGAAGAACTAGTGGGCTATGGAGCTAAGTGGATTGATGAAATACTAAAAATGGTTTGGGGCCTCAGAACTCAAATTAGTAGATCAACAAGATACTCACCGTTCTTCCTCATCTACGGATTAGAAGCAATACTTCCAGCTGACTTAATCTGGACAACACCAAAGATAGAGCAATACAAGGAAGGAGAAGTCGAAGAAACAAGACACTTGGAACTTGATTCACTAGAAGAAGTTTGAGAGTGTGCAATTTGATAGAACGCTAGATATCAACAACGACTAAGAAGACACTACGACAAGAACACACAACCCTGGACCCTTAAACCAGGAGACTCAGTTCTTCGACTCATCCAAAAGAAAGACGGAAGGCACAAAATACTAAGCCCTTGGTAGGGACCTTTCAAAGTAAGGAGAGTAACCAGACCAGGCACATATGAGCTTATGACAAATGAAAAAATCCCACTCAAGAACACATGGCACATCATCCAACTTTGAAGATTTTACAACTAAGTGGAAAAGTCCTGTAAAAGAACCCGAGATGATGAAATAAGAATTTTCCAATCATCAGAATAACTCACTCTTTCCATTTGCAACAACAAGACCATCAGGCACTCAATGCATCTTCAAGATATCACACTATGGGGTGATCTCATAGCGTGCCTGCATGGACTAGAGTCTTAGTACCTGTCGGTGTCGGGACCCGGGGGTGCCCTAAGCCAATGAGTAAAAGTGTACTACGTGCTCGCTAATTTGGATGGTGATGCAAGATGAAACATGATTTTTATCCTAGTTTAGGCAAGAGAAGGCCCTACGTCCAGGGGGTGGGAGAAGACTTGTATTGTCTTGCACCGAAGTACTTGTATAGGGGTGAATACAAGTGATCGAGTGAGAACGGAGGTGTAGAGAGTGAGATTGAGCTAAGACTTGAGCATTTTGGGCTTCAGAAAGAATCTCTCCCTCTACGACGTGCCCAGCATCTCCTTTTATAGACCAAGGAGAGGCACGGGTATACAGGAGTCCTAATCTATCATAGGTGGTGACATCGAGGGGGATGCCGATCATGTTGTAGCTGCTGTAGAGGCGTGCATCTGGCAAGGGCCGCCCTGTAGAGACATGCTCGGGGTCGATGGCTGTCCTCTAGGTGCGTCAAGATGACACCACAGGTGGTTAGCGAAGGACTTGTGCCCATGCGCGATCGTGCGGATCCCATTAGGCGTCGCATCCAGAGTTGTTGGGGCGCTGACTAGAGGCGTCGAAGTCTGACTCAAGGGGTGGCCAATGATGTTTGAGGCCTAGTAAAGGGGTAGCCTTGGGGGTCGAGGTCAGGTGGATAAGATCGAGCCCCAAGGCATCTGAAGCTGGCGGCTATCACGTAGTGCGTCGAGGAGGCGTCAGAGGTGGAATAGTGCTCGGTAAGGTGCAGCAGTACCAGGCAAATCACCGCACGTCTAGGGATGGGCGGTAAAAGTAGGATTCAACCGCTGTACCCAATCACTGTAACACCACTGTAGCCATGCGGTTAGGCAGGAGTTGGTGGGAGAATTAAATGCACTGACTCTCATACATGAAGTAGGTGGATTCAAGGGGGGTAGTAGTAATTGACGGGGGGTCGTCCGCTCGGGCGGACTTTCATCATTCGAGAGGGGGGTCGTCCACCTAGGCAGACTTCCATCACTCGAGCGAGGGGTCATTCATTCGGGCAGACTTCCGTCGCTCGAGGTCCCCGACCGAACTGGAGTCAGCCTTGTCTCGGATGGTGTCGCTCATGGGCCGGCCCGGCATAGCTTGGTGTATCTCTGATTGTGGGCTTCTTTAATGATTTTGGGGTTTTGATGTTGGGGGATTAATCCTCCTGGATATCGAGGGTTTAGGGTACCCCCCTTGTCCATGCACCCGACAGTAGCCCCTGAGTCTCTGCGCGAATGCTGGCACTCACGCAGAGGCTCTGGATTTGTAGTGTCTATCATTCTCCGAAGGGTGCATGCGAGCGCACCCATCGGGTGTAGCCCCAAGGCCTCGGGGGAGTAGAATACTCTCTCGAGGGATTTTGTGCTTTTCTTGCCGAAGCGTGCTCAAGTGGTGAAGCCCCCGGATGGTTGGTTCCTCTTTCATCAAGGCCGTCCAGTCACGAGCGAGCCCCCGAGCCTCTTTCGTCGAGGTCAATTAGGAATGAGCCCGTATTTTTTGTTTCGACCCTCACGCTCCCTTTCATCGGGAGGAGGGGTGAGAAGTGCCATGCTACCCTCGTTTGGGCGAGCTTCGATTTCTCGGGTGAGCTGTTATCAGGAAATTCAAGCAAGAGCTCATGTCTTGTTCGATAGGGATCGACTTGTGGCCCGGAGGCACTCTTATCAAAGCAAATCAATGGGTCCCATGTATGTCGACCCCTTTCATTTGGGTTCGGTGGCTCGATGCCTCCCTTCGAGGGGATTTCAAAATGGACCCTTAGTTTTGCCTTGAATATGTCCAAGGGGGCCTTGAGAGTTCGTTCTTGAGAAAGGGACTCGTGTCAGCTCCCCCTTAATGATCCCTGACTCTGGCACTCGAGGGTAGCTATCAAACCCTGTTTGAGGGCCAGCCTTCTCTCCCTCGAGATTTTTAGGTGGGGCCGGGGCCCACGTTCCTTACCGTTGAAGAATCCGTCCGTGGATAACCCTTTCCATTCATCAGGCGCGTCTTTTTAGGTGGAAGTGAGAGTGGCACAGTCGTGGTGGACCCATGCAAGGCTAGAGTCCACGCGGTCGATGCATGTTTCTATTCCCGAGGATCGAGGATTGGTTAGGTAGGTGCAATAAATGCAAAATATTTACATGCCTCCCGGTTGGATCCGCCCGTTGGTCTTCACTTGCCTATAAGTTTGGGGGGTAGGGCTTTGTTCATTCCTCATCCTCCCTTCCTTCTCTCATCACCGCCACCACCAGAGAGCTTAGCCGCCCTGGTTGTTAGCGAGGGAGTGAAAGAGAAAGGATACAGAAAAAACATTAGAAACCTTCCCTCCCCTCCGTCCACCGAGCGAATCCGAGAGGTTGCCATGGTGTCAGAGCTTCTTCCCTTGGAGGATTAGCTACCATTGATCATGATGGAGGAGGAGCTCGAAGGGTTGGTGGAGGATGGGCTTCTTCACTCATCATCTCGGCCGACCGGCCAGAGTGGATGGTGCCGCCGAAGGAGGACCGGGAGCCGAACCCTCTGGAAGGGTATGTGGTGAGCTTCGTTAAGTACCACTAGATGGGGCTTGGGTCTCCGCCGAGCCGATTCTTGCAGGCGCTCACCCACTACTACAAAGTCGAGCTATAGCACTTCTCCCCCAACGCTATCTCCAACGCGGTGATTTACACTGCCGTCTGCGAGGGGTACCTTGGATTGGAGCCGCATTGGGAGTTGTGGCTCCATCTCTTCAAGGGGGAGCTCTTCACCAAGCCAATCTCACAGGGGAGGAGAAGCATTGCTCGTGTTAGCTGCTGCAACCTCTCCTTGAAGCAGCTGGAGCTGTTCATCCTAACATGGCTGATGTCCAGCCACGACGGGTGGCACGCCAGATGGTTCTATGTCCAAAATGACGAGGGCTGGTTGCCACCCTACACCGAACATACCATCATGGTGCGCCTAGAGCACTGGCCTCATGGCATGGTGAAGGAGTGTCAGGCATAGCTGAATCTCCTTCTTGATGCATTGAGGACTCTGCACGAGCGAGGGCTGAGCATCGGGATCATCATCTCAGCGTTCCATAGCCGGAGGGTTGTCCTGTTGATGCAGCGCCCACTGCGCTTGGACTAGATGGTCCCTGAGGCGCCACTCAAGGGGTGTCGGATGTCTGCTGAGGTGCTCCCCCAAGGAGGTCGCAAGACAGGTGAGGGGTGTGGTGGCCAGCTCCTTCGCGCCGTATGAAGTCAACAGCATCCCAATGCTACCTGACGACGGCCACATCCAACTGGTAGGTACATCATTATATTGTTCTCAGATTTCTTTTTCTCTTGCTTCTCCAACTCATCCTTATGCCTTTTGTCATGGGTTTGTATGCAGCCAGTCATAGACTTCAAGGTGTCGATGCCCCCAGTAAGGGAAGATAATCCTAATCGGCAGGCAAGGCGCTCTGCCACCTAGCAGCAAAAAAATACTAAGGATGAGGAGAAGAAGAAGAGGAAGGAGCGGAGCCTCGAGCACCAGGTGCGTGATCCACGCCGGGCAAAGCAGAGGTGTGAGAGGCTCTCCGAGGAGGAGTCCCCCACGAAAGAGGAAGGGGAGGAGGAGGAGCATAGTGACGATGAAGGGGTGCAGGCGCGTCTTGATGCCTTGGTGCCCTGGATGGCCCGGGCTGACGCCCCTTCTCTGCAGGGAACCGTTGGGGCAGGGTCGTCCTCTCTGGCCTCGAGGGTGACCTTGGCGCCTATTGAGGGCCGGGCGATGAGGGCCTCCAAGTAGCTCCAGGGGCAAGGCTCGAGCGGCCCCTCCGCTCGAGGGAGGTCATCATCTCATCGCACGCGTGGGGGACGCCTCCGACTCCTTCACGGGGGCTCCAGCACACCGCTACCTCGGAGAAGGCCCTCAGCACCCGAGGCATAGACCCAAAGCCGGTCGGCCTTAGAGAAGTGAGAAACACCAAGGACATCATCGGCGGTGGCTCCAAGCAGCTCGGGTTCGGACAAGGGCCCATCGAAGGGGGCTCCAAAGCCCCCGAGCGGATCGAAGGTGGGCAAGAGGGCACCCCTCATTCCTATGGGGTAAGTCTTCAACGACTTGGGTTCTCCTCTCCCTTTTTTCTTTTTTGATGCTTCGGGTGTTCTCAGCATCTTCTGCTCATGTGTGATTCAAGGTCAAGCGCGCGCCAGAGACGGCGGCTCCCTCCCCCGTAAAACGGCTCAAGACCGACACCGCGGTGAAGATGGCGGCGTTGATCCTAGACGCTGCTTTGGCGCCCCATGCAACGGTGGTGGCTACCTAGGTTGTGGAGGCCCGCACCACCTTGACTTGAGGCAGGCTGACAGGCACTACCTCCGTCACAAGCTCGACCGCCCCAGGGGCCGCGGTGGGGGGATGCAACCCAGAGCCGGGAGGAGACTGATGTGTCTCCTGGCACTGCCAAACTCAAGAACGCAGCCGCGGCCAGGAGCCGAGGTCAACAGAGGAGGCTTCAATCATCATCGATGGCGAGGAGGCGGATACCTCTGCCTGGGACGCAGAGGAGATAGCTGAGACCCCTCAGTAGCAGCAGCTGGGCCAGCATGACCACAAGGGCTACACGAGCTGGAGGAGCCACAGAAGCTGGAGCGGCTATAGAAGTAGCAGGAAGAGGAGCATCTCTCTTCCAACCAGCCTGCACAGCCGTAGTAGTAGGAAGAGTGGCTCGAAGCGAGGCTACCGCAGCAGCCACAGCCGATGGAAGCGGCCCCGTCGACGGCGAGGCAGGACGGCGGGCCACCGAAGCTGCTGGCTTTGAGCCAGCCAGAAGAGTTGGCGGCTAAGGACTTCCCAGCGTGGGGGGAGGTCGGACTGCCAACCATGCAAACGGTCCCGGTGGGGGCATCGTCGGGCGAGATGGTTGCGACGGCACTAACACATTACGTGACATCGGCCGGGGCGTCGTCGACCGATTAGGGATCTTCGCATAGCCGCGCTCTAAGCCACCTCACCAAGGGGAAGCAGAAGGCTAGGGAGGCTGGGTCATCGAGGGCTGAGGGAGAAACGAAGTTTCCATTCCCCACACTGGCTGACTGAATCCTTCATCACAGTGGTTTAGCCAAGATGGGGCACATCATGGCGGCAGTACAGGAGCAGATCGAGGGGGACGTCCCTCACTAAGGGTAGGAAGTTCTTCGACTCCATGACCCAAGAGATCCGGATGCTCCCATGCTCGAGATAAATGACCCGGCGGAGGTCGAGAGATGGGAGCACGCCGAGGAGTTCCATGCCTGGTTGCAGCATGCCCTACGGTTGGCAGCCGACATCGCTTCCAACGACTTGTCATGATGCTTCCAGGTATGTGATCTCCCCTCGTGGTGTGGGGGTTGATTTACTTGCTTATCTGATCTCCCTCCTCCTTTTTTTGTGTTTCTTTGTTCTCAGGCCCTGAAGATGCACTCCCAGACCAAATCCTACTTCATCCACCTGGCGAAGGATAAGTGGGAGCAGGTTCCCGAGCTGCAAACGATGGTCAAGGCTACCCGTGCTGAGGTGGAGAGGACAAGAGAGGACGTGGCCAAGGCCTAGGAAGAGGTGGTGAAGGCCAGGGAGGATGCCTCGTCGGCTCAAGAGGAGGTGACCCAAGCCAAGGAGGATGCCACCAAGGCCCGGGGGGAAGCGAAGAAGGCCAGGGAGGATGCCTCCAAGGCCTGGGGGAAGCGGAGAAGGCCAGGGAGGATGCCTCGGTGGCCCCAGGGGAGGCGACCTAGGCTAAGGAGGCAGAAGCCCAGGCCAAGGCCAACACTGCCAAAGCCCAGGAGGAGGCACAGAAGGACCTCGAGGCCTTGTCCACCAAGGCTGCCATGCTAAAGAAAACCCTCCAGGAGAAGAGGGAGGACATCATATCGGTAGGAAAGGCCATCAAGGACTTGAGAGTGGAGAGGACGGAGGCGGTCTGTGCCTTGAAGGCAGCTAAGAAGGAGTACACCAAGGTACAGGAATGGTATACGACCCTCGAGACCCACATTGCTGGTGAGTCTTCTTCTTCAGCTTTAGGATTTTCGCCTCTGTTGCTCTTGTCGTTGCTGACCCCTGTCTTATATTTCAGCTCTCGATGAGGAGTTGATCAAAGCTCGGGACAGCGCCAAGACGCTCCAGGATGCCTACTGGGCCGAGATGAAGCTGACCAGCACCCTCAGCACCACGATAACCTCGGTCTGTAATGCCTTCGAGGTTGAACCTCAAGTGGAGGTCGGGGGTGATGTGCGTGGAAGCTCCTTCATCACCCAGTTGTACGAGCTCACTCATGTCGCGAGGGAGCAAGTCTGGAACATGCTCCATGTCGACGTGAAGCGGGCGATGGTGGTCATGTGCCCTGGCTTCACCTATGACATGGAGGTGGTCTTCCACGACTTCGTTAGTGACCCCACCTAGATTGACGCCAAAAATGAGGAGAGCCATAGGGCCTTGATCGAGGCCACTGAGGAGCCCTGTGGTCGGTTGGCGAAGCTGTTCGAGCCCGAGGTCCTTCCCGGTGCTGACGAAGAAGGAGAAGCCGGCCTGTGAGCCAAATCTGGGCATGAAGGCCCATGTAATAAGTTAGTTTTTGTAAACTATTATGGTGTGGCCCTAGGGCCTTGGAAACATTATGCATGTATATATACATATAATTTTGTGAGTTTTAAGTCCTTTTCTTTCCTGTCAGCCTGACTATATTTTCACTTAGTAAACTCGGTGCACGGTCATGCTCCGTGAAGGGGGGAGTGAGTGGAGGTACCATAGCATAGAGGCGTAGGTGATCTCACAGCTCGATAGCCCTCGGCCCTTGGGACACTCCCATGATGTTTTTGACTAAGTGATGACACATATCGAGGCGTGTGAGGAAGAATAGACGTCGGGTTTTGGAAAAACATGCGAGTTTTTAGGAACTTCGAGGGGTTTCCCCCCTTTGTAGCCCCCAAGGAAGGCTTGACTCTGATGAAGCAGAGTCGGGGCTACCTTATGTAAATAAAAATTTTGAACTTGTAAGCGAAAGTACTTCTTATTAATTTATGACATGGAAAATGTACAAGGCCTCGAGGCCTTAAGGGTAGAAGCAACGTAGTTGTTCGATGTTCCACGCATTGATGAATGTCTCACCCTTACCGTTGGATAGCTTGTAGGTTCTGGGCTTCAACACATCAGCCATGATGAAGGGGCCTTCCCATGGTGGGGTTATCTTGTGGCAGCCCTTGTTGCTCTGACATTGATGGAGGATGAGGTTGCCAACCTACAGGTCTCTCTTGCGCACGTGCTTGTTGTGGTAATGCCAGAGCTTTTGCTGGTACCTCACGGAGTTGAGGAGAGCCATGTCTCAGGCCTCCTTGAGTTGGTAAATGGCATTTGCGAGTGCTTGCTCATTGGTCTACTCGTTGTAGGCCTTAATTCGAGGGGACCCATACTTGAGGTCGGTGGGGAGGACGACCTCAGACCCGTAGACCATAAAGAACAGTGTGAAACCTGTGGCATGACTTGGCATTGTCCTTAGGCTCCATAGGATCGAGGGTAGCTTGGTGGCCCACTTCTTCTCGTACTTCTTGAGGCAATTGTAGATCCTTGGCTTGAGCCCCTAGAGAATCATGTCGTTGGCACGCTAGACCTGGCCGTTAGTTCCAGGGTGGGCGACCATGGACCAATTCACACGGATGTGATGATGGTCGCAGAAGTCTAGGAACTTCTTACTGGTGAACTGTGTGTCATTGTCAGTGATGATGATGTTGGGGATCCCAAAGCGGTGGATGATGTCAGTGAAAAATAGAACTGCCTGTTCAGAGTGAATGTTGGTGATGGGTCGAGCCTCGATCCACTTGGTGAACTTGTTGATGGCTACAAGCAAGTGGGTGTAGCCCGTGGTTGTCTTCTTCAGGGGCCCGATGAGGTCGAGCCCCCACACGGCGAAGGGCCACGTGATGGGGATCATCTGTAAAGCGTGAGTGGGGGGTTTGTTTGCTTGTCGTAGAATTGGCACCCCTCGCAAGAGTAGACTAGACTGATAGCATCGGAGACCACGGTTGGCCAGTAAAAGCCTTGTCTAAAGGCATTTCTGACAAGGGTTCTTGGGGTAGCGTGATGACCGCAAGCCCCGAGTGTAGGTCCTTGAGCAGCTTCCTTCCCTCCTCAATGGTGATGCAGCGCTGAAGGACCCCGGTGGGGCTTTGCCGATAGAGCTCCTAGTCATCGCCATAGAGAACGTAGGTCTTGGCCCATCGAGCGATGTGCCAAGCCTTGGTTCAATCCTTTGGGAGCTCCCCTTGAATAAGGTATTTGAGGAAGGGAGCGTGCCAGTCTAGTTTAGGAGCTTGTCGAGGAGGTGACCCCTCGATCTCCATGAACTCAGCCCTGGTCGAGGGGGCCTCAGTAGGAGGAGGGGGTTGACCGCCTGTGTTGCAACTCCTTCCCCTGTGTCTAGATCAACTGAAGGCTCGTACAGGTCCTTTGAGAAAACATCAGGTGGGACAGCACCTCTAGTCAACATGATTTTTTCCAGCTCGTCTGTGTCCTCATTGTATCTACGGGTGATGTGGTTGAGCTCGAGGCCATAGAACTTGTCCTCCAACTTGTGAACCTCCTTACAGTAGGCCTCAATCTTAGGGTCATGGCAGCTCAAGGCCTTCATGACTTGGTCGATCATGAGTTGCAAGTCACCATGAATGTCCAAGCACCGGACCCCAAGCTCGATGGCGATGCGTAAGCTGTTGATGAGGGCCTCATACTCTGTAATGTTGTTAGAGGAAGGGAAGTGGAGTCGAATCATGTAATGTATGTGGACTCTAAGGGGTGAAATGAAGAGCAGGCCTGTGCCCACTCCCATCTTCATCAGCGACCCGTCGAAGAACATTATCCAGAGCTCTGCATGGATTCGTGCGGGGGGAGTTGCATGTCGGTCCATTCGGCGATGAAGTCTACTAACACCTGGGACTTGATGGCCTTTCGTGGCATGTAGGTGAGGGCCTCGCCCATGAGCTCGACCGCCGACTTAGCGATTCTCCCGGTGGCTTCCCGGTTCTGACTATCTCTCCGAGGGGAAAAGATGAGACTACTGTTACCGGGTGGCCAAGGAAGTAATGTTGGAGCTTGGTCGCGTAAGGACAATGGCGTAGAGTAGCTTCTGGATCTACGGGTAGCGAACCTTAGTTTTTGAGAGTACCTCACTAATAAAATAGACCGGCCGCTGAACAGGCAAGACATGCCCTTCTTCTTTTCTCTCGACAACTACGGCCGCACTGACCACCTGGGTGGTTGCGGCCACATAGAGCAAGAGTGGCTCGGCAAGGTTTGGAGGTACAAGAATCAGAGGTGAGGTCAGCATGGCTTTAAGCTTGGTGAGGGCCACCTCAACTTTGGGGGTCCACACAAAGCACTTTGATTTTTTCAAGAGACGGTACAGAGGCAATGCTTTTTCTACGAGTCATGAGATAAAGCGACTCAGGGCTGTGAGGTAGCCCATGACCCTCTGGACACCCTTGAGGTCTCAGATTGGACCCATCTTGGTGACTGCGAAGACTTTCTCAGGGTTAGCCTCGATACCGCATGAGAGACTATGTACCCCAAGAGCATGCCTCGGGGGACGCCGAAGACACACTTCTCGGGGTTGAGTTTGATGTTCTTCGCCCAGAGGCATTTGAACGTGATCTCGAGGTTGTTGATGAGGTCGTTGGCCTTCTTAGTTTTGACTATGATGTCATTGACATAGGCTTCGACCATTGGCACGATGTGTTCGCCAAAGACGTGGAGCATGCATTGTTGGTACATTGCCTCGGTGTTTCAAAGGTCGAAGGACATGGTTACGTATCAATACTTGCCGAAGGGGGTGATAAAGGAAGTCGCGAGCTGGTCAGACTTCTTCATCTTGATTTGGTGGTAGCAGGAATAAGCATCGAGAAAGGAGAGAGTCTCACATCCCGTAGTTGAATCAATGATTTGATCAATACATGGTAAGGGAAAGGGAAATTTAGGACAAGCTTTATTCAAACTGGTATAGTCTACACACATCCTATATTTCCCATTCTTTTTCTTAACTAGCATAGGACTAGCTAACCACTTGGGATGATGAACCTCCTTGATGAAACTGGCTGCCAAAAGCTTGTTGACTTCCTCCCCGATGATCTTGTGCTTCTCCTCATCGAAGCGACGCAAGTGTTGCTTCACCGGTTTGGACCCGGCTTGGATCTCCAGGGCGTGCTCAGCGACTTCCCTCAGTATGCTGGCATATCCAAAGGACTCCATGCAAACATGTCAGCCTTTGTGTGGATAAATTCAACGAGCACTGCTTCCTATTTGTTGCTGAGGGTGGCGCTGATGATCAACTCCCTCTCATCAGAGCTGCTCGGGTCGAGGAGGACCTTCTTTGTGTCCTCAGCAGGCTCGAAGTTGCCGACGTGGTGCTTGGGGTCAAGAAGCTCGGCGGCGAATGCCTCGATGGTTGCCGCCACCATTGTGGACTCTTCGATGGCCTCCCCATTCTCAATGCACTCGACATCACAGTCGTATGCGTGCTCGAAGGAGGGGCCAACGGTGATCAAGCCTTTGTGTCCCAGCATCTTGAGCTTGAGGTAGGTGTAATTGGGGATCACCATGACTTGGCATAGCCGGGTTGTACGATGATGGTGTGGTATGTGCCATGGAACCTGACCACCTCGAAGGTGAGCTTCTCCTTCCTGAAGTTTGCGAGAGTGCCAAAGCAGACGAGAGGTCAATGCGGCCGATGAGGAGAGCCTTCTTCCCTGGTATGACGCCATGAAAGCCCTCGGCACTCAGGCTGAGCTTTTCTCTCAGGGCCCCCTGGAGGTCGAGGGTCTCTGCGTAGATGATGTTGAGCTGCTGCCTCCATCCATGAGCACCTTGGAAAGGTGAGTGTTAACAACGATGGGGTCAACGATGAGCGGGTACAACCCAGGTTGGGGGACATGGTCTGGGTGGTCATCACTGTCGAATGTGATGGCCGTATCGGACCAGTCGAGGTAGTGGGGAGTAGCAACCCGCGCGGAGAAGACTTCTCGACACTCCCTCTTGTGTTGGCGTGATGAAACCATACTCCTTGTCATCGTCCTTTTCTTTGGGATCCTCCTTCTTGTCATCCTTCCTGAGGCTCATGCTCTTGAAGTACTTCTTGATCATTTGGCAGTCCTCGAGGTTGTGGTTGGCAAGCCCCTTGTGATAGGGGCACAGCTTTTTTAGCATTTCATCAAAGAGGCCCTTCTCAGGAGGACCTCGGGGCTTCTTGCACTCGGCGATGGCCACGAGATCGTCAGGGGCATCCTCACGCTTGCCTCGCTGGTTCTTCTTGCCACCCTTCTTGGTACCCTAATTCAAGCTTTCAGGGTCGCCCGGCTTGGCCTCGTGCTTGCCCTGGCCATCATCGAAGAAGGCGCCAACTACCTTATCGCCGGTGGCGTAGTTGGCCATGACATCCATCAGCTCATCGATGATCTTGGGGGTTACGCCCCAGCTCCTGTACTAGGTCCTTGCAGGTGGTCCCGACAATGAAAGCCAGGGTCACATCGTTGTCTGTGATGTGGGGAAGCTCGATGCATTGCTTGGAGAAGCGCCAGGAAAATTCATGGAGAGACTCTCCGAGCTTTTGTTTGCAGCTCTAGAGATCCCACCTATTACTAGGGTGCACACAGGTTCCCTTGAAGTTCCCCTTGAACATCCTGATGAGGTCGGCCCAGTCATGGATCTGGTCGGGGGGAGCTCCTCGAGCCACCTCCGAACGGTGTCCGATAGGAAGAGGGAGAGTTGTCGGATGATGGCGTCATCACTATGCACTCCACCCAATTGGCTTGCTAATCTGAAGCCAGCTAGCCACAGCTCGGGCTTGGTTTTGCCATTATACTTAACAAGGCTCACGGGGAGATGGAAGGGATTTGGCAGCAGTGTCCACCAAATCATCAGGCTAAAGACTCTAGGGCCCGGCGGCTCGGGGGACCGATGTCGGTCCTCGTCACTGTCATAACGCCCGCCCCTATGTGCGCTGTATCCTCATGCCTCGACATCACCGCTCTTGCATCTACAATTCTCGTTGACATTGGGGCATGCGTCTCGAGGCTCGTGGTTGTCACGGATGCGTTCATGGATGGGGATCACCCTCTTTGGTAGGGTAGAGTCTACTTAGTGGACCGAGCCTACCTCTCGTGTCGAGAGGGTTCGGGGGGTTTCCCTGAAGCCACCCCTTGATGTCTCAAGGCTGAGCTTTCAGCTTGCTATGCGGCGGCGACCTTGAGGAGGCCCTGAACCTCCTGCTGGATGCGCCGGGCTTTGGGGTTCGAGGGGGCCATCATGTTGCGGAGGAGCATGGTCGCTACGACGACATTCTGGCTGGCACGATTAAAGACAGGGCGCTGGATCACATCTCCCCTGACAATTTGTCAGTGGACTTCTTAGGCTCTGGATCGAGCCCTTTCGCTGGGTGGATGTCCGCGTTCCTGCTCGAGGGTCCGCTTGAGCTGGCATAGATGCTCCCGATCCCTGTCGATCTTGGCTCTCATCTCCGAGACTTGCGTGAACTAGGCGTCATGGGCATCCTAGGGCACCCGCGCATCGTTCGGTGCAGCAAGTGGCTACTCCTCCTGATCCACCACGACGAGGGCACCTCCTGCTGCAGCCGTTGAAACGACCTTGATTTCCACGAAGGGAAATCCACAGTGTCGGAGT
>CM041632.1:28709461-28840952 GCA_023333625.1 Bothriochloa decipiens | reverse complement strand
TCCTCGGGTCGCCAAGGCGAACACGTAGGCGGTCATCGAGTCAGGAGCTTGGTTCCGGCGACGTGCTCTATGGCGGACAGCGGCTCGAGGGTGACGGTGCTCGAGGTGTAGAACTCGAGCTCGAGGTGTCAAACTCGAGGGTCTGTCCTCCGACGGGTCAAACTCGAGGGTTGGTTCTTCGAAGAGTCGAACTCGAGATTCGGTTTGTCGAAGGCTCGAACTCGAGGGTCGGTTTGTCGAAGGCTCGAACGCGGAGTTCTTCCTCGGCGATCGACGGCGGAAGAACTCTCGATTCCTGGTGCCACAAAGGATCTCCGGTGCCATTAACCCGCCCATCGGCTTCGGGACTTCACGACGGTCACGTCGATGGGCTTCAGGGCGACAGCTTCACTTCTGTGTCGAGCTCGACGGCAGACGGTGGCTCGATGGCGACGGTGCCCGATGAACACTTCACACCGAGTCACCACAGCTCCAATTGGTGGCATCGACGGACGGTTGGAGTCACGCAACATCTGCTCGAGGTGCCGGCGGTGACCAAAACACACGGCGGAGTCCGCGCGGGCAGCAACTCCCACGGCGGAGCTTCGACAGGTCCTCGGTGCACGGCAACGGCACTCCGAGAGGGTCCACGGTCTCCATCTTGCCCACTCGATGCAGCTCGTCACGGCGGAGCTTCCCGGCTTCTTCCTGCTCCTCGAGGGTGATCGATGGTGGCAGGAACGACGGTGAACGACGGCGTTCTGGAGCGGCAACGTACTGACACGTCGACGACAAGGTGGTTCGGGTCGATGCTCTGGTGAGGCAAACGCAGAGCTAGGGTGTGCACGGGGTCCGTCTCATCAAGGCGAGCGCAGATCCGGAAACAACGGAGGTCGAGGCTCAACAGAAAGGCGACTGGGTGATCTTGCCACGGCGGAGCTTGGCGCGCGGCGATGAACTGGGCGGTTTCCATTCCGGCATCCTCCCGATGCCGTGGTCCGAGGGGCTTGGCTAGTCTCGTGTGTGTGTGCGGGTGTGTCCAGTGAGGTCGGTAGTGACCTGGGCCTACGCGCTCACGGCGGAGCGCCATGGCCAACAGCACGGCGGAGGGTTCGAGAGGGCGGCGATGGCGGTGCTCACCGACGGTCGAAGAAGATGGAGGTGCGGTACAAGACCAGGCGGCTCCGGCTCGCGGTACTGCTCCTCCTTCCTGCTCCCGACGCAACAGCGGTGGCTCCGAGTCGACGGTCTTCCTCCCCAACTCCGGCGGTGGCTTCTTCTTCTTCCCCGACTCCTTTCTTCCTCCTTCCTTCAGCTCTTCTCCAAACGAGGCTGGTAAGGTGGAATGGGGTTTCACCAGAGCGGTGGCGGCGATCTGGGAACCCTAGGATGCCGGGGTGCTTGCTTTATAGGGCGGACGCGGTGGTAGGTAGCAGACGGACGGCCGATCACAGCTCTGCTTGATCGAGCGGTCAAGGGATGTCCAAGTCAGCAGCTGGGGCTCGAATTAGGTCCAGAGAACAGCGAGAGAGGGCTAGGGAACACTGGGTGTCGAGGTTCTTTATGGCGGCAGCGTTCCACTACGGCGACAGTGCAGGTGCGCGCGCGCGCGCAGAGAATATTGCCTGCGGCCGTGGGAACTTTACGCGGGCTGGTCGGTCCAGGTGGCTTGCGGACGCGCGTCGATGCAGGGCAACACTGGATCGAGCGGTCGAGGGAGGTTGCTTAGGAGCGACGCCGGGGAACAGTGCTGACGCGAGCACGCACGGCCGGTCAGGTGACCTCAGCGGGCGCGATGACACGTGGGTTCCACTTCGAGGCCCCATCGTCAGCGACTCCTCGGCAACGGAGGCTCGGTGCGGCGCGCGGACGCGCGCAGCTCTTGCTGGGCCGTCGGCCTGGTTGGGCCGCGCAGCGCGGGGTCGAGCGGCGAGCAGGGGGTCGAGCGGCGTGCAGGGGGGTCGAGCGGCGAGCAGGGTCGAGCGGCGAGCAGGGTCAAGCGGCGAGCAGGGTCGAGCGGCGAGCAGGGTCGAGCGGAGGGTCGAGCGCATGCAGGCCGGGTTGACGGGGCTGCTCGGGCCGGTCTCCTCCTTTTCTTTTTCTTTTTCTTTTTCAAATATATTTATATATATACTTATATATATATGCAGTGTGCTTATTTTGTGCTACAGAGCAGTGAGCATACATGGCTCAAATACTTCTAGGGTATTATTCCCTTAATATTTATTTGTCAAAATAAATATTATGTTTTCATTTTTAATAACCAGCACATAAACCAAATAAAAATCCAACTCACTCTTTTAATGCATCATGATGATTAAACAAACGAAACATTAAAATGTAACAAGCGAACATAGAGCATGGTTATGAGATGTTAATTAACTTGCAACATATGAATGCCATGCATGACATGCTAGGGTTGATGCATATGTAAGGGGTAGATGATGACATGTCGCACCACATCACTCGAGGTTTTGTCGAAAAATTTTGTAGTTCGAATTTTTGGGTTGTTACAGCCGTAGCTGCGGCCGTGGCTGCGGGGTCGATGGTGTCGTTGCTTGACGCGACGGTTTTGCTGATGTGAAAACACTCACGTGTTGGGTCGTAGTGGTTAGAATCGAAGTCGGGGTTGCCAGAGTAGAAGATGGGAACTGCCCCCAATGCTCTTCCTCCAACTGTCGTCGCATCGTACCGAGGGTGTAGCGCCTCGGGCCAGGAGCTGTGAGGACTTTGGGTGCCCAGAGGCCGGCGTAGGAGCCAGCAAGCCCTTGATGGTGCAAAGGAGGTGTCCCGGGAGGTCCTCATACATGCTCATGTTGGTGCTCTATCACACCCTGGTTTCCAAAGAAGACCAGAGGTCATCATATGTGTGCTCAAGAAGTCCACGCATACAACAGAAAATAGATAAATATCAGAAACAATGTATATTATGGTGAAAACACATATATTTAACACTTACATAATCAGAGTAACGCAGAACGTTGGCTAAGACTTCTCTTTAGTCTTTATTCTTCTCAGGGACTGTTGACTGGGGGCTCCGTATGCCAAACACTTCCAATACCCAACTTCTTTATCATTCTTTTGAGAAACACTTTACTACAAACTATAGCAAGGGTGAGTTTCATGTCGAAACTCAGCAAGTACAGACAGAAAGTAATGACATGCAAGGCTAAAACAAGGTACAGCTAAAAGGTAAACTATGGTAGCATTTTAAATGTAAAAATTATGATTTTACTTATTGCAACCTATTCTCTAATCCACTTGGTTGAAACACCTAACCCTTAATTAAGGTTCAAGTAGCAGTTAATGTGTCATTTAACATCATAGATATAAGTATATATCATTAAACATGAGATAGCCATCTTAAAGGGAACACAGGATAGCCGTCCCGATAAAACCCAAGGTAGCAACCTAAAACATCATCACCACGATTTAACAGCTTAGACCATTTGGCTAAATCATGTGAGGATCTAGGCCGCTCGTGACCATGAGCATGAATGATATATCAATTTTAACTCTGTGTAGAGGTGTACAATTTCACTCTAGATTGTGATTACTCTTTATGCCTGAGGTGGCCAACCTCTTAGCCCATTACCAAGATAGGCCGGCAGAGGTCATAACAAGGTTCTTCACAGGGTCATAGGCAGCGATAACCCGATCCGCGATGTCCCAAGCACATGAGAGACATACTCGTAGCCGCCGCCCCGGTTTATGAATCAACTAGAACTCTCATGCTAGAACTTGTAACACCCTTCATGCCATTGCTATGTTACCCATCGGTAAGCTACCCAACAGCCCATGATGTTCCTGCTAATAGACCAAGCTAGAGCCCATTAGCCTGGAGATGTATGGAAGTCTCAGGTTGCCGCTCCATGAACGGGTCCACAAGGGGGAGGAGGTACGGACACACTCATCAACACGAGTCCCACTAGCATCTGTTTCCCCCGTCATTCACCACCAACCAATCATGCAGAACCGCATCAACTTCTCCAACGGCCGAAGCCAAGAGCCCACGGCTCTAACATCTTTAAGAAGCAAGTTTTTATCTTCATTAAGCAGGTGAAAGGTAAGGTAGAGCACTAGCAACCTACTGACCTATCAACTGAAACCCCCATAGGTGATATATGGATAGAGTGGCTAGTCATTCCTATGGTTTGCCGATTTAAGACACATGCAATGTATTAATTAAAAGTGAATAGGGCAATACGATCAATGGTGCCTGCACTTGCCTTAAATCCAAAGTCTAGCTGCTCTTCTGGCCTCCAGCTTCAGCTACACTTGTGGGTCCTCAGCTCTTAGTCTTCAGTGCTAACGAACTGCTCTTTGTCTAGTCGCAGCAACCAAGCAACACAAACAGATAAACAAAACAGAAAAGACTAAGAACAATACACCAACCAAAGGGGAAGCTAAATACAAAATAGTCTAAATGGCAAAACTTGGTGCTACGATCGTAAGAGCGCAAGAACGACAAACGATGGAGCTATCATTAAAGAGAACATGACTATTAAGGTAAATGCAATATAATAGAGAGACAAACTATAATATTGATTCCTTTTATTAAATATAGCAAGGTATTGGACATTTACGGGAAAACATAGAGTTAACTCAATTAAATTACAAAGCAAGGTTAAACCTTAGTCATACTTTATTTATAAGCAATTATATTATCTAAGACAATTAAACATTCATAAATTATAAAGCTTAGAATAGGTGAGAGCATTAAAGAAGCATCATACGCTTAAAGATTAATCTAAGCAGGACATAAATGACAAGACATGTTGATATTAAACATAGAGCATTTATGATTCAAGGTTGAACTAAACAAGCCATTAACGTAAAGGCATTATTGCTAATATAAAACACATTAGCATAAAAGAACGATGTGAATATAAACTAAGTTACTTTTATAAATTATAAAGGACATTGAGTCGTTATTAACTAGGTTAATATGATATAACATGTGAGAACACTTAACGAAGCATGACATGTTTCCAAGGTAACTCTAAAAAAGTCATAATTAATAAAGAAGCATTTAAGTTGGTACTAGTCATATTGATAGGCATGTATGAAAACTCAAGGTACAAACCTAAATTACTTTTATACAAGAGAGCATACAATAATTAATAAACAAGATTACTACATAACACATGATGTGACAAACATTATTGATAACAAGCAACATACATTGACATGATCGCAACACAAGGACAATGGAAGCATAGCCCTAGGTTGCTTTTATTTAGTTGGGCATCAACTAATTATTACACAAGTGAACAAGATTAAATGCACAAACATATGACATCATGAAGATCATTGCTAAAACAAAGTTTAAGGTCGACACGATCATAGCACAACGAGATCGGAAATATAAAACCCTAGATTACTTTTAATTAGAAAACTATTAAATAATTATTAATCAAATTGCATTTAACCAAATAAATTCATAACTTAGTGACATGATAAACTTTACTACTACTGCATAGAGCACGACGACACGAATCTAACGCAACTGGAATCGCTCGAATCGGAGTTAAAATGGTGAAACTGCAAATAAATCGCTTGGTGGCAAAGTTGTAAATACCTTATCATCTACCTTCACCTTCCTCACGAACTGCACATTGAAGGTAGCCACGGCTGCTGCTCACGTGGAGAGGAAGGGGCCTCGACAGCGGGCCTTGCTGGCCAGCCACGACGTGCGTCGGCGCCTAGCTGTAACACCCCTGGTGTTATGATAACTAAAACCTGCCATGTCATCATATGCATTGCAAAGCATTCATGATTAGGTTAAATTTGATGTGCATCAACTAAAACAAATTTACATTTTATAGGTTGCTTATGTTTCTGAAATGTT
Source organism: Bothriochloa decipiens (assembly GCA_023333625.1). Lineage (NCBI taxonomy): Eukaryota > Viridiplantae > Streptophyta > Magnoliopsida > Poales > Poaceae > Bothriochloa > Bothriochloa decipiens. The sequence goes on along the minus strand of CM041632.1, from coordinate 28,835,122 downwards.
ATGTCACATGAAATCATTAAACCCTACTTTCGAATGTCATCTCAAATACTTGGTTTAAACTCTATGTACTTGAGGTGTAAACCGTGTTTACACTAGTGTCAGGCATAGTGTATAAATCTAAGTCTAACCCTTAAAAATAATTTCCATATTTGAAGTTGAATTTGGATTTCAAAGCTTATTCCCAAGTCTTGCAATTCAAATCTAAATTCAAATTAGAAAGCTATAAAATATTTTTCAAAAGTCAACTTGGTCAACCAAGGGTGTCATTGGGTCATTGACCTAAAAATGTCCTTGGATGATGTTTATGATCACTAATGACCAACCCACTAAATTAGAAATCAAATCAAATTTGAGTTCAGTTTCAAAAACCCTTTATTTCAAAAGCTTATTTTATCCCCTCTTCTATATTTCAAAATCTATAAAGAATTTTGAGGTAATCTGAAAGTATGATTTGTAGATCTTGACAAGAGCTACAACAATGCTATTTAAAGTTTTTTAAATTTCCAAAAAGAATTTCAAATTTCAAATAAATTTGAAAATACACTTTTCCAACATTTATCCCCTTTTGATTTTAAACCCATAATTCAACAATTATGCATAATTTGGGAAAACTTTGTATTTGAAAAATATTTGGTTTGAAAAGTTGAGCATTTCATAGTTTTGAATATTTTCAAGTTTATTGAAAAATCAAAAGTAATTTAAAATATTGTTTCTAGGGTTTTGTTTCATTTTTGAATTCGAACTCATATTTCAAAAATGAGAGAAGGCGTGAGGTTAAGTTGGGGAAGAAAGGAATTCGAGATGACATGATGATGTACTCACCAGCTAGATGTGGCCGTCGTCGGGTAGCATCGAGATGATGTTCACTTCATACAGTGCAAAGGTGCCAGTGACCACTCCCCTCACCCGCTTTGCGACCTCCTCAGGAGGGAGCGGCTCGGTCGACATCCGGCACCCCTCGAGTGGTGCTGCGGGGACCATCTAGTCCAAGCGCATCAAGCGCTACATCAACGGTAGAATCCTTCGGCTATGGAATGCCAAGACGATGATCCCGACATTCATCCCCCACTCACGCAAGGTCTTCAACGCATCGACGAGAGGATTCAGCCTCGCCTGATGATCCTTCACCACCCCACGCGGCCAGTGCTCCGGGCGCGCCGCGATCGTGCATCCGGTGTACCGTGGCAGCCAGTTCTCATCGTTCTAGACATAGAACCACCGGGCGTGCCATCCGCCATGGCTGGATGACAGCCCCGTTGGGATAAACAACTCCGGTGTCGTCAAGGATAGGTTGCAGCATCCGACGGGGCGACCCTCCTCCTCCCCTACGAGACTGGCTTGGTGAAGAGTTCTCCCTTGAAGAGATGGTGCCACAACTCCCAGTGTGGCTCCATCCCCAGGTACCCCTCATAGACAACGGCGTAGATTGCCGCATTGGAGATGGCATTGGGGGACGTGTTGGAGCTTGACGCCATAGTATCTCGTTAACGCCTGCATGAACCGGCTCGGAGGTGACCCGAACCCCATGTGGTGGTACATAACGAAGCTCCTGGTCCTCCTTCGACGGCACCATCCACTCTGGTCAGTCTGTCGAGATGATGGGGCGAAGAAGCCCCTCCTCCACCAACTCCTTGAGCTCCCATTTCGTCACGGCCGATGGGAGCCAATCCTCCGGGGGAAGAAGCTCCGACGCCATGGCAACCGCGCAGATTTGCTCAGCGGACGGACGGGAGGGAAGGTTTCCAATATTTTCTTTCTCTTCCTCTCTCGCTAACAAGCAGGGCGGCTGGGCTCTCTGGTGGCAGTAGCGACAAGGAAGGAAGGGTCAATGAAGGCCTACCCCCAAATTTATAGGCAACGACGACCAACGGGTGGATCGGGCCGGGAGACAGGTAAATCCCCGCATTCATTTCGCCTACCTACCACCCCCTCGGTTTTTGTGTACAAGGGACACCTGCAGGATGTTCGGGCTCTAGCCATTACACGGCCCTCCATGACCATTCCGCTTTGAATCCCTCCTCAAAAGATGAGCCTTACGGGCGAAGAAGTGATCCGTGGCGATATCTTCCTCGAAACACGTGCCCACCGTGCGGGCGCTGGACGTTAGACGGGTCTACCATGACCGCGTCACACCAACTTCTGCCTAAAAGGATGTGCTCAGTGAACAGGAGGAGTTATCCATGGACAAAGCCTTCTATGGCAAGAAACACGGGCCCAGGCCCCTCGAAAATCTCAAGGGAGCGAAGGCTGGTCCTCGAAAACGGTTCGACAGCCGCCCTCGAGTATTAGAGTTAGGGATGACCGAGGGAGAGCTGACGTGAGTCCCTTGCTCAAGAATGAACTCTCAAGGCCCCCTTGGACATATTCAAGGCAAAACTAAGGGTCCACTTCAAAATCCCCTCGAAGGGAGGCATCGAGCCACCGAACCCGATCGAAAGGGGTCGGCATCCATGGGACCCATCGATTTGCTTCGATAAGAGTGCCTCCGGGCCACAAGTTGACCCCAATCGAATGGGACATGAGCTCTTACTTGAGTTTCCCGATAGTAGCTCACCAAAGATGCTAGAGCTCACTCAAACAAGGGTAGCACGGCGCTTCTCACCCCTCCTCTTGAACGAAAGGGAGCGTGAGGGTCGAAAGAAAAAAGACGGGCTTGTCCCTGATCGACCTCGATGAAAGAGGCTCGGGGGCTCACTCGTGATTGGATGACCTTGACAAAAGGGGAACCAACCATCCGGGGGCTCGACCACTCGAGCATGCTTCGATGAGAAAAGCACAAAAGCCCTCGAGTGAGTATTCTGCTCCCCCGAGGCCTTGGGGGCTACACCCGGCGAATGCACTCGCGCGCACCCACCGGAGGGCAACATCACACAAAACCCAATTCCTAAGCCTCTGCATGAGTGCCAGCACTCACGCCGAGACTCGAGAGCTACAGTCGGGTACCTGGAGAAGGGGTACCCTAAACCTCCAACCTCTGAGAAAATTAATCTCTGAGCATTCGAACTGCGAGACCACCATGGAAGCCCACGATTAGATATACGGGTCCATCAATGTCCATCGAGTCACACTGGGCCGGCCCACGAGTGTCACAAGAAGAGGCCAATTCCCACTCGATGGGGGTCCTCGAGTGATGGAAGTCCGCCCGAGCAGACGACCCCACCTCGAGTGACGGAAGTCTGCCCGAGTGAACGACCCCCCGTCGAGTGATGGAACTCCGCCCAAGTGGATGACCCCCCATCGATTACTACTACGCCCACCTTGAATCCACCTACTCCATGTACTAGAGTAGGTGGATTTAATGCTCCCACCAACTCCCGCCTAACCGCATGGCTACAACATTATTACAGTGATCGGGTACAACGGTCGAATCCTAGTTTACCGCCCACCCCTAGACGTACGGTGATTTACCCGGTAGTACTGCACCATGCCTAGCACTATTCCACCTCTGATGCCCCCTCGACAGCTACGCGACAGCTGCCAGCTTCGGATTCCCTAAGCCAATCTTATCCATCCAACCACTACTCCTGTGGCTACCCCTCAAATTGGGCCTAGAGCGTCATCAAGCCACCCCTCGAGTCAAGCCTCGACACCTCAAGTCAATGCTCCAACAACCCCTAACGCGACGTATACAGGGATCCGCATGCCCACGCATCACCAACCGTCTACGCGCATCATCATGACATGCTTGAAGGACAACTGCCGACTCCAAGCACGTCGCTACAAGGTGACCCATGCCCAGCGTGCACCTCTACAGTGACCATGACTTGATCGATATCACCCCCTCGACGTCATCGCCTACGACCCCATAGGATTCTTGTACACCCGTGCCACTCCTTAGTCTATAAAAGGGGATGCCGGGCACATTAGAATGCAGAGGACAAAAGAACTCTCAAACGCCCGAGAGAGCTTCTAGAGCCCAAAACACACAAGTTCCAGCTCACTCTGTACACCCCCGATTCTCGTCCTCTCGCTTGTATTCACCCCTGTATAAGCACTTCGGTGCAAGATAATACAAGTCTTCTCTCCCCCGCTGGACGTAGGGCCTTCTTTGCCCAAACCAGGATAAATATCGAGTGTTCATCTTGTATCACCATCCGGATTAGGGAGCACGTAGTACACGTTTATCGTCGGCTTAGGGCACCCCCAGGTCCCAACGTTGACAAGCAACATCATCATCATCACCATGAGTAGTCCCACTGCCACTAGCCTCAGTTGCTTTGCCCTTGCCCTTTCCCATATGAGAGCTCAAATGTTTCGCATTGTAATCTGGATGAGTGATATCATGCCCAAAAGAGAGGCTTGTGACTTGCTCAATGACATGCATGAGGTAGGGAGCATAGGGAAAATTCTTGTGGGAATCCATAGCAACATCTCTGATGTTGCGTCAAAGAAGATCAGTCACACTGAATCTCTTATTAAGTCCAAATCATACAAGAATGGTTGGAGCATGATTGTGAAGATTTGTAGAATCACCAACCTTAGGATCAATTGTAGATCGAATCAAGTTGTTAAGAACATAGAATTGGGCCAGCAAATTGTGACTCTTCCCATCTGCTAACATTGGATCCTTGTACAGTCTAGCTTGAATGAACTCATTTCTACCAACACTTTGAGGAAAGTGATCATATAAGCTCAATGCGTCTCTATCAAAGTGATCAAACCTAAGAATCCTAGAGAACTGAAGATAGGAAAATTGATAATGCAGTCCTTCAGTCATCCAATGAAGAACCTTGTTCTTCTCATCCATCGACAGAGTAGCCCAGAACTGGCAGATAATCTTAGTATTCCAATTATACTTGAAGGTCATAAGTGACAGAATGTGCCACTCCTGTTGCTTTGCAATCAAAGCATTAATTTGAGGATGATTGTGACCTGCCAAGGAAGCAAGGGAAGGAGCCTTGTGCTGAATGATAGGAGTAGTGAGACCCCTGGGGCTGTCCTTCATGCAAACAAATGCATAGTAATCTCTATGAAATTGAGACCAAAAGTGGTAGTCCACAGCTTCATATTGGGTCCACTGAAAAGGATTCTTTGTTCTCATTGTTCGAACATCCCTTGCTTGGTTCTTGTAATTAATAGCCCGCATAGGAACAATATTGTCAGGATCTTGAGGCTGATGAAGGTGAGCATTCTGATTGGGTAAGCTGACGCCCGGCTATGGACAAACCAATATGCTTAGGTGAGTAGCGAACAACCTTAGGATCAATTGCACGACCCTCCACATCAAGCGGTGACTGCAACACTGCCTCATGGAACAAGTCTCTATGAGGGAGAGGTGGACAAAGTCTGGCAAAATGATCTAGGTAGACTCTTGGACCTTCCTCACTATCATGCTGCTGCTGAGATGACGCCCCACGCCTAGAGCCACGATGATGACACCATGAGGACGCTCTTCTCGCCATCCCCCAAACTTGGAGGACAAGGACGAGCACCACGATGAGGATTAGCGCGACGGTCAGTCATACTACAAAACAAAGGCCAAGGGGAGGTCTTCAGACACGGCAAAGGAATGCGGCAAAGGAGCGAGCTCGAGGAACTGCATGGATGTACTAAACATGGTCCACCGGAACTTCCGGTCGAGGGTGACCAAAACTTCTGGCCTAGCCGTGTAGCGGCACATGGTCCACCGAAACTTCTGGTCAGGAGTGACCGAAACTCCGGCCGGGGCGTGTAGCAGCACATTCCATGGGATTCAGCAAAATCGACCATGGAAATTGTACAGAAAACATTCACAGAGCATGTAGACACTATATCCAAGTAGCATGAATGAGGAAATGGCCTAGAACAAGGTACATTGAGAGATCAGTCAAGAACTCCATGACAACTTGCTACTCTGAGAGAAGAGGCCGATTCAAGCCCGTCCAAGCACTCCCCACAGCCACCAAGACGTTCCACGCGATCTCCACGGTGTGAGCAAGCTCCCCCTTAAAGGATTTTGTGAGTGGATGGACGAGGAGGGAGATCGGGGTGGAGGGGCGGCGGGCAGCGACACTGTCACCGGGTAGGGCGGGTCGGGTGGGAGAGAAGGAAGGAAGGGGTGAAAGTGAAAAGGTAAGAATATGTCATTGTTTTTACCAGGCAGCCCCGCAGTTATTTGGCTAACCAAAAGTTCCAGTGGGAACAACCGGAAGTTCTGGTCCAGGCGAGATAGCGTAGAGTGGGGCTGAAATTTGAAATAAAGAAGATCCGGGCTCAACCGGAACTTCCGGTACAGTGTACCAGAACTTTCGGTGCTGGCGGAAGTTTTGCCAAATGACCAGAACCAAATGGTGATGGGCAGTCGCATGCGATGGACAACTACCAGAACTTCCGACCAGTGCCATCGGAACTTTCGATAGGTCAAGTTCCAGCCATTTGCAAGACTAAAATTTGGTGAACATATAGTGAACACGAACTCACTCAAAATATGTCCAGATTTTAAGAGATCATTAGAAAGCAATGGACACATAATTGAGATGCAAAAATAGATTTTAATATGCTACACAAAATATTTTGACAAGAAATTTTATGCCGTATACTAAATCAATCAAGGTGTGCGAAATATCATTCCACATTACGAGAATCAATGATATTGAGCTCACGCCTCAAAGCACAAAATCTTGACTCATCTAGAGGCTTTGTGAAGATATCGGCTAATTGTTTATCGGTTCTCACATGTTGAATGGCCATATCTCCTTTGGCTTGATGATCTCTAAGAAAATAATGATGGATGTCTATGTGCTTTGTACGGGAATGGTTGACGGGGTTATCGGCTAGCTTGACTGCACCCTCATTGTCACATAAGAGTGGAATCTTGGATAGGTTGTAACCAAAGTCTCTTAAAGTTTGCTTCATCCAAAGTAGTTGAGCACAATAGAACCGGCTACCACATACCTCACTTCTGTGGTGGATAGGGCAATGGAGTTTTGCTTCTTAGAACTCCAAGACACGAAAGACCTACCAAGAAATTGGCAAGTCCCAAATGTACTCATTCTCTCTACTTTGCAACTGGCATAATCCAAATCAGAATAACCAAGTAGAGTGAAAGAAGAGCCCTTAGGATACCATAAGCCAAGATTAGGTGTGAGCACCAAATACCAAAAAATTCTCTTAACGGCCATGAGATGACATTCTTTCGAATTAGATTGAAATCTTGCACACATGCACACACTAAGCATAATATCGGGCCTAGATGCACAAAGATAAAACAATGATCCTATCATGGAGTGATATACCTTTTGATCAACCACTTTACTACCTTGTTTAAGGTCAAGATGTCCCGTAGTTGGCATTGGTGTGTTGATGGGTTTAGCCTTGTCCATGCCAAACTTCTTCAACATGTCATTGGTGTATTTGGTTTGGCATATGAATGTTCCTTCCTTGAGTTGCTTGATTTGAAAACCAAGGAAGAAGGTCAACTCCCCCATCATGGACATCTCAAACCTCTTGGTCATAGTCCTACTAAATTGCTCACAAAGTTCCTTATTAGTACTACCAAATATTATGTCATCGACATATATTTGGTAAATGAAAATATCACCATTAACTTTGCGAGTAAATAAAGTAGAATCGGCCATTCCAATCTCAAACCCTTGTTTGAGTAGGAACTCCATCAGACAATCATACCAAGCTCTAGGGGTGTCGGTGTTTCGACTCCCGGGGTCAACACCACGAGTAAATTTGTAATTGCGTGGTCCCTTAATCCGATGGGTGATGCAAGAAGGACACAACGATTTATCTTGGTTCGGGCAAAGAAGGCCCTACGTCCAGTGGGGGAGATAGTTCGTGTTTTCTTGCATCGATGCGCTAGTACAGGGTTGAATACAAGCGAGCGAGAAGCGTGAGCTAGAGCTTGAGCGTCTCGAGCGCTTAGCTCTCTACTTCACACTGTCTCATGGCGTAGTTCTGTGATCTAAAGCCTTAGCGTATGAAGCTCTCAGATCTTGGATCCTCTGTCCCAAGCCCAGGTGCCTCCTTTTATAGACGAAGGAGAGGCATAGGAGTAAATATTTTAGTGCTAACATGGTCAGTGACGTATGACGCCGATGCCGACCATGTCGGTGTCGCTGTAGAGGTGTACGTCGGCATGGGAGGTCCTGCAACTGTCGCATCAGGAGTTGTTGAAGTGTTGACCAGAGTTGTTGAAGTCCCACTCGAGGATGCGTGATGGTGTCAAGGGGCGACGGTCGAGGCCTCAGGTTGAGTCGAGGGGGTCGAGTCGAGGTGGTCGAGGCCCTTCGACTAAGGCCGAATCCCAGGAGATGCAGGGAATGTGTTGACTTTCGAGCCTCGTGGAGGTGCCAGATAGGACACAGTGCTTGGTATGGCACAGCAGTGAGGTACGATCCGCGAGATCTGGGGGTATGGGCGGCAAAAGCAGGATTTGACTGCCATACCAACAACTGTTGCTGTAACTGTGACCATACGATTAGGTGAGAGCAGGTAAAATGCATTGAATGCACCTGGATCCGTACAGGGGGTAGGTAGTCGAGGGGTATACTGTGCTCGAGGGTTGCCTATTCGCACAGGCGAAGTTCCATCCTCGAGGGCGAGCTCGTTCGCTCGAGCGAAGTTCCATCCTCAAGGGGTCCCCGAGTTGTACCCTTGAGCGTATAGTCTCAGTCCACGTGGTAGCCCATCGAGCAGGCTGTGGCTTTGGGCTATCGACGTCTGTTCATGGGGCGGCCCAATATGCCTCAGCCTATGGGCTTTCGAGCGATAGTGAGGGATGTCGTTGGAGGGTTTGCGTTGCTGACTTTGGGGATTATTCTGATTAATCGAGGGTTTGGGGTACCCCTTTTCTAGGAACCCGACAGTAGCCCACGAGCCTCTGCGTGAGTGGTGACATCAGGCAGGGGGTCAGGAGTCGAGAGCGAGGTGCGACTCGGATTTTTCTGCGTGGGGCGTGCGAGCGTCATCCGTGGGGTAGCCCCCGAGGCATCGGAGGAGTCGGCAGACTCCTTCGAGGGCTTTATTTGTCTTCGGTCGAGGGGTGCTCATCTAGTTGGGTACGGACCTAAACTAGAGCCGTAGCATTTTACTGAGGGGTATGTCGAAACGTTGAGTCCCTGGGGGATTTTTGACCCTCTTTCGTTGAGGGGTGCCGAACACGGTCGGGCTCCCAAGCCTCATGCAGCTGGGGCACTGTCGGCCTCGGCGTTCATCTCATGAGTCCTTTCGATCAGACATGAGGCAAGAAGTGTCAAACTACCCTTGATAGGGCGAGCCTCGAAGTTCTCATTGAGCTGGTAATAGGAGAATCCAAGTGAGAGCCCGATCCTTGTTCAATAGAGGTCGGCTGGAGGCCCGGAGGTGGTCTCATTAAAGCAAAATGCAATGGACCTATGGATACCAATTCCATTTGATAGGTCTCAGCGGCTCGATGCCTCCCTTCGGGGGATTCCATAAAAGTCCATAGCATTTTGCCTTGGATATGTCCAAAGGGGTCTTGAGAGTTCATTCTTGAGCGGGGCCTTGTGTTGGCTCCCTCTTGGTCACCCCTGACTCGGGTGCTCGAGGGCGGCTGTCAAACCCTGATCAAGGGCCATCCTTCGCTCCCTCGAGGCTTGTTGTGGGGCCAGAGTCCATTTACCTTCTCCTATATTAGTCCGTCGATAAATAATGTTTGTTTTTCTTACTGTCGGATGCGTCTTTTGAGGAGGAAGGTTAAACGGTGCAGTGGTGGAGATCGTGCTGGGCCTGAGCAATGGCTTGTTGCCTGAGGTGCAATGTGTGTATCCAATTGAGGGTCGAGGGGGAATGGGTAGGTAAGCGCATCAATTGTGGGGAATTACCTATTTCTACCGCTGGATTCCACCCGTTGCTCTTCCTGGGTATAATACCAGCGGGGACAAGTGCCGTTCACCCCTACCTTTGCCAACCTGCCTTCACCACCGCTAGTGCTCCCGAGTCCCTACTTTCCTGCATGTGAGGGTAGGAACTTAGAGCAAGAAATCATGATTGGGAACCTTCTCGGTCGCCCGTCCGCTGAGGAGATTCGTGCTATTGCCGCTGCCGCCGCGTCCACCGAACAGATTTGTGCCGCCGCTGCCATGGCTGATGAGGACAAGAAACCCTCAGATACGACCATTGATAAGGTGACCATGGTTCTACATTCGCATAGTGACTTTTGGTGCAACTCACTTGGTTCCACATGTACATGTCACTATTTGTTTGCAGGTATAAATGTATTTCAATGTGCTAGCTCATCAAAGTCCTGCATTCGGTTCGTCGGCAGCCTGACAATGCTTGATTGAGAAGGCTATAACTCATCCGTTCGAAATACAATTGAGGTGAATCAGCACTTGTTGGAAAGGTTATTTGATAAGCTTTCTAGTAGATCTGGTTCCACCTCAATATCACATCAGGAAGGCATCCGAATCATCAAGATAAACTGCTGCTATATCTGCTGGGTGCTACTTCATTGTCATGGGCTCGGAATACCTCCGTGGGATCCTGGCCCAAGTGGAAGCACGCCCAAAGAAGATGGAGTACACATCAAGGAAGCCCTAGGACGTCCTCCACCCTGGCCACCACCTTTGGAGGCCAGCAAGGGCGTCTAAGCCAAGTTGAAGGCCCAATACATGTCAAGTTCGAGTCCATCTCGGGCTCTAGGACCAGTCAGCACTAAAATGGTTGCCCAAGACACATACGGACTCAGAATTGGATGTTCTTATACTCTAAAGAAAGCTGATGAGAAGACCTTTCCAATGAGTCCTATTGGGGGCCCAAATTCATCGGGAGTCATCAGGAATTGTCTGTGCAAGTTGACATTCAGAATCTGTTCCGGCGCTGCAATGTCGTATTTTGGTCTTTGGGCCGTGTATCGAGTTAGAACCCAATAGGAGTGCGTCCAGGGGGTCTTGCACGACCCTAGAGTCTTTAAGTCAGTAGCCTCCACCCAAGTTAGGGTTTGGGGTTTTGCTTTAGATTAATCTATCTTTGAATAGTCACCGTTATCGGTTTGTGAAACCCCACTTTGTGATCTTAATCATATATCTGCAGTTTGTCCCAATATTTGAGCTGCGTACTTTTAAGTTCTTGCTTATGTTCTTTGATTTGCAGGCAGGAATTAGCCTTCTTGGTGAGGTCAACCGGTTGGTGACACGGTTAATAACCAGAAGAGACGTGGTGCTAAGGTTGCAAGTTCGGGTCCTTGTGATCTGAAGCCGGATCGGTGTGTCGCGATTCCACCAAATCGAGAGTTATTAGAACCTTTCGGAAGATCGGGAACCCTAGTTCACATCAATGGCCCCCATCTTTCAGTCGGTGAAACCCTGGCGTCCATCGACCGTGAGCGGCAGAGGTTAAATGAGCTAGTGAGAGAGGGACTTCTCCGTCCCATCACCAATCCGACTCGGCCAGACTGGATCATGCCGCCGAGGGGCCACCAGGAGCCAAACCCGCCGGAGGGCTACGTGGTGAGCTTCCTCAAGTACCACCGGCATGGGCTCGGAGTGCCCCCCAGCGAGTTCATGCGAGGGCTGACGAACTTCTATGGTGTCGAGCTCCAACACTTCTCCCCCAACGCCATCTCCAACGCCGCCATCTTCGCGGCCGTTTGCTAGGGCTACTTAGGGATGGTGCCCCATTGGGAGCTGTGGCTCCATCTCTACAAGGGGGAGTGGTTCACCTCTCCAATGGGGTCAGGCGTGAGGCAGATCGTCTGAGTGGGCTGCCTCAACTTCGTGTTGAAGACAGGCAAGTCAGAGGTGCCGCGCGAGTACATCCCCACTGGTTGATGTCCAACTATTCCTAGTGGGATGAGCAATGGTTCTACCTCCGCAATGACAGAGGCTACCTCCCGTCGTACACCAGGTGGCTCATCACCGAGCGACCATTCAACTGGCCGCGTGGTGTCACGGGGGATCTTCAAAGTCGACTTCGTCCCCTTGTCACCGCGATGAGGACCCCTCGAGAAGCGGGCCTGACGCGGGTGTGGTGGTCTCGGCCTTCCATAGTCGATGGGTGCTCCCCTTAATGGAGTGCCCACTGCGGTTGGATGAGATGCTCCTCGAGGTAGCGCCCGAGGTGCTCGAGAAGTGCCAGATGTCCAGCGAGTGGATATCCGCCATGGAGATCATTGCGCGGGTGAAATGGATGGTTGTGGGTTCGTTCAGGGCAAAGGACATTAACCGCCTCCCCATGCGGCCAGAGGAGGGGTGCCTCAACCTGGTGAGTGCCTCGACCCATGCCTTTCGCATTTACGTTTCGTCCCCTTTTTTCCTTACTCTTGTCTTCGTGACTGAATGTTTTCGTGCAGAGGCGAGACAGGCTCCCAGAGGAGGAGTCTCCCTTTGAGGATGAGGGAGACGAGGATGATGATGATGTTGAAGGGGTGGCGGGACGTCTTGAGCCCCTTCTGTCTGGTCCCTCCCGTATTGACCGTCTTTCGGTGCAGGAAGGTGCGTCGGAGCAGCGTGCCCCTCAGCCGGCGACTACAGCATCAGAACACCAGCGAGGGGAAAGGTCGACCACCACCTTGACTTGGGGGGTTCATCCTCCATAGGTCATGCTCGTGGCGGGACCCCGCCCACTTTGACCAGGGAGAGCCGGTCCCAGTCATCGGTGCAGGCAGAGCAGGGTTGTGCCCGGGAGGCCTCATCGGAGTAGGCAGGCACGGTGACCTCACTGACAGCCCATAGCAGCCCCAGCCCTGGGAAGAGCGTGGCCTCGGGTAGGGCCTCGAGGTCTGTTGGTGGCTTGAGGGGGAATCAAAAGGCCTCTATCCCCTTTAGGTAAGTGTTGTCGATTTAAGTCTCTTCTCGTTGCCTCCCCATTCTACGGTTCATTAAGTTCTCTACTATCCTGCTTTCCATCCAGGCCAAAGCGCCGCATCAAGGGGGCAACCCTTGCACCGGCTAAGTGGCTTAGGGTGGACGCGGCCACGAAGATGAGGGCCTCAGCCACAGGTGTGACATCGAGGCCCTTGGCACCATGGGAGGTGAGGTGGCTGTCCTTAGCCCTCAGGGCTGTGGCTCGCGGTGGGCTGACGGGTTCTGCTCTTCCTGCAGGGTCGAGCGACTCGGGGGCCATGACGAGCGGTGACTCTAAGCTGAGGAAGATGCAGGATGGGGAGCGCCTCCCTCATGTCAATGTCCGTGGTCCCCAAGCTCGGCCCGGCGCTAGAGAGCGAAGCCCCGACGTCGGGAGCCCCTGACCTAGACCAGCCCGAGGTCTCTGATTTCATGCTTGAGGTGGGAGCCCTCGAAGGCCATGAGCCGGGAATGGAGGTAGCCCCCATCAACCTTGAGGGTGAGGAGGCCATCACCCCTCCCCTTTCGATAGTGGAGCGAAAGACGTGGCCGACAAGGCTACGCGAGTTGAAGGCTCAGCGAAAGCAGGAGCTACCGCGGACGCAATAGGAGGAGGAGCCACAGGAGCAGCAGTAGGAGGAGGAGATCAGGGAACGGCCCCAGCACCATTAGGAGCAACAGACGCCGTCGGGGGACGTGACGCTGCTGGACCTATCGGCGCAGCAGCCGCCCAAGCCGTCGGAGGGGGAGGAGACCTCGGGACTCCCAAAACAGTGGGTGTCCGTGATCACCCTCGATGAGCAGCTACAAGAAGTGGCACTGAAACCCTCGACGTAGCTCAAGGAGGACACCTTGGCACCGAGCCCGTCGGTAGACGTGTCAATGGTGGACCTGCTGGCACCACAGGATGTGGGGTTGGAGGAAGCAACGGCCTCGTCCCCTCTGCTGCCTCAGGAGGCGCCTAAGCCAGCGTCGAGCTGGCCACCATAGCCATCAGCCGCACCGTCGAAGGAGCCAGTGATTTTTGGTCCGCAGGCAAAGCGGTCGGTATAGACGGTGGCCGCCATCGCGTTGGGGGCTCCTGGCCCATTGAGGAGGAGGTCGACGTCCGACCCCGGGCTGGGAAGCACCGGTGCCGCGTCAGAGTTCCCCACCTCGGCCGAGTTGGCAGAGCACCACGGTGCCCCATGCGATGTGGCAGAGGAGATTGAGTCCTTGGCGTGAACCAAGGTCAAGACGCTCTTCTCTCATTGGGGCATGGAGCGTGTCTTGCTCCAGGAGCTCGGCGACTCTAGCGCTCCTAGGATCGAGATGGATGACCCAACAGAGGTCGAGCGCTGGGAGGGCATGGAGCAATCCCGGGCGTGGCTGCAGCACTTCCTCAAGCTGGGTGTCAAGCTCATTTGGGATCTCGACCAGAGTCTCACGATAAGTCCCTATTTGGATCACCTACATTTTTTAGCTTTTCCCGTATGGATCGCCTTAACTCTCGATTTCCTGTTTCGAGGACTTGCAGAGGTGTTCCCACTCCAAGTCATACTTTCTCCATGAAACGCATAACAGCTGGGAGGAAGTGCTTTGCCAACTCGAGGCCGGCCGTTTTGCGTAGAGCAGGGTGGCCGAGCTCGAGGAGGAGGTGAAGCGGGCAAGGGAGGAGGCTGCCAGGGCCAAGGAGGAGGCCACCCAGGCCAAGGAGGACACTGAGGCAGCTCGAGGCAAAGCCGCCTGAGTCGAGGAGGAGCTCTGACGGGTCAAGGAGGAGGTGGACGTGGCCAGGGGCGAAGCGAAGGAGGCCAAGAGCGATGGCGCTCACGCTCAAGAGCACGTCAAGCTGCTCGCGGAGGAGGCCTGAGGCTCCGTGGAGCGTATCCACTCGCTCAAGGCCAGTCTGGCTTAGGTCTCCACAGCGCACGACACCCTCTCCACCTTGGTCAAGGTGGAGAAGGGTCAAACCGACAGCCTGGATGCCAAGCTTGAGGCGATGAAGGCTACCCTTCGAGAGAAGGAGCAAGCCATCATCTTGGCTGGTGGCACCCTCGAGACCCTCTGGTGCGAGAAGATCGACTTGACTCGGGCTTTCAAGGAGGCCCAACGGGAGCGAGACGAGGCTCGGGAGGAGCGCGACGCCATGCTGGAGGACCACAGCGCCCTCCAGACCCGCTGTGCCAGTGAGTTCCTTGGTGGGTTTTGTCTTTTAGGCCTTGAGTCTGAGCTGCTCTTCACTCAGGCCACCGCCAAGGCACTACAGGAGAGCCTCATGGTGGAGGGGGCACTTCTCGACAGGTTGGGTTGCCATCAACAGGCTCTATACCTCCTGGGAGGTCGAGCCCGTCGAGGTGGCTGAAGAAGATGTCCCGGGGGCCATGCTCGTCAACCGACTCTACCACCTCAATGCCACCCTTTGGGATCATGTGTGGGAGGTTCTCCACATTGGCGTGAAGCGCGCGCTGGCAGTGGTTTCCTCCGGCTTCATCTTCGACATGGACGTCGTTGCCCAAGGCTTCATCCCCGACATCTCGAAGACCGATGCCGAGAACAAGGAGTGATGCCGGGGGCTGATCTAGGATGCCGAGAGGTCAGGAGAAGCGCTGGCGAAGCTGTTCGAGGATGAAGTCGTCCCCCAAAGACGAAGGGTACACCATCGAGGAGGACGGCGATGGAGATTTTGCTTTCTCTGTTTTCTCAGTTTCAAGTTCGAGCCTTCTCTGTTTTCTTTCACCTAGATTTTGCTTTTTTGACTAAGTGTTTGACGCGTGCTCGTATCCCTTGAGGGGGAGTGAGTGGAGGTACCATATCCCAGAGGCATAGGAGAGCTCCCGGCTCAACAGCCCTCAACCCTTAGGGAATTCGAGGTGTTTTCTTCTTAGTCGCAAAGCGCGTCGAAGCAAAGGAAAGAAGAGACGCTCGAGCTTCGATCATCTGACCTTTGCTTTTTGACTAAGTGTTCGACGCATGCTCGTATCCCTCGAGGGGGGAGTGAGTGGAGGTACCGTAGCCCTGGGGCATAGGAGAGCTCCCAGCTCAATAGCCCTCATCGACCTCGAGGGAGTTCGAGGCATTTTCTACTTAGTTACGAAGCAAAAGGAGACACTCAATTTTTTGAAAAATTGTTCATATTTTTTAGGAACTTAGGGGGTTCCCCCGTTTGATCCAGGATGCTGAGAGGCCGGGGAAGCACTAGCGAAGCTGTTCAAGGATAAAGTCCTCCCCCCAAAGATGAAGGGTACACCATCGAGGAGGGCGGCGACGGAGACGGCGGAGTGGGCCTGTAGGACAAAACTGGGCAAAAGTGCCCGTGTAAATAAGTTAGTTTTTGTAACTTATATTCAGTATGGCCTTGGGGGCCTTTAAAACATCTATGCATCTATCATAATGCATTTGGATATTTCAAGTTTGAGCCTTCTCTGTTTTCTTTCGCCTAGATTTTCCTTTTTTGACTAAGTGTTCGATGCGTGCTCGTATCCCTTGAGGGGGGAGTGAGTGGAGGTAGAGAGCTCCCGGCTTGACAGCTCTCAACCCTTAGGGAATTCAAGGCATTTTCTTCTTAGTCACGAAGCGCGTCGAAGCGAAGGAAAGAAGAGACGCTCGAGCTTCGATCATCTGACCTTTGCTTTTCGACTAAGTGTTCGACGCATGCTCGTATCCCTCGAGGGGGGTTGAGTGGAGGTATCGTAGCCCTGGGCCTAGGAGAGCTCCCAGCTCAACTTCCCTCATCGACCTCGAGGGAGTTCGAGGCGTTTTCTACTTAGTTATGAAGCAAAAGGAGACGCTTGATTTTTTGTAAAATCATTCGTATTTTTAGGAACTTAGGGGGTTCCCCCCCGTTAGCCCCCGAGGGAGGCTCGACTCTGGAGAGACAGGGTCAAGGCTACCTCTTGCATGTATAATAATAAGTTTGAACTTATAATCAAAAATACTTCTTATATTTGTCATGCGAAAATATACGAAACTTGAGAATGTACAAGGGCATTGGTGCCCTAGGGGTAGAAACGACGTAGTTGTTCAATGCTCCATGCGTTGGTGAAGGTTTTTCCCTTGTTGTTTGCCAGCTTGTACGTTTCAGGCTTCAGCACCTCAGCTACGATGTATGAACCTTCCCATGGTGGAGTTAGCTTCTGACGCCCCTTGTTAGTCTGTCGTCGACATAGGACGAGTTCTCCAACTTGGAAGTCCCTCGAGCACACGTGTTTGTCGTGGTAGCATCAAAGTTTCTGCTGATACCTCATGGAGTGAATCAGCACCATGTCTCGAGCCTCCTTGAGCTGGTCAACGGCGTTTGTGAGGGCTCCTTCGTTGGTTTGCTCATTATAGGTCTTTAGTCAAGGGGAACCATACTCAAGATAAGTGGGGAGGACAGCCTCAGACCCATAGACCAAGAAGAATGGTGTGAACCCCGTGGCTCGACTAGGTGTTGTCCTTAAGTTCCATAGGACCGAAGGCAGCTCTACGGCCCATTTCTTTCCATGCTTGTTAAGCCAGTTGAAGATTCTTGGCTTCAGGCCCGGCAAAATCATGCCATTGGCGCGCTCGACCTAGCCGTTAGTTCGAGGATGAGCAACCGTGAACCAGTTCACATGGATGTGATGGCGATCACAGAAATCCAAGAACTTCTTGCTAATGAACTATGTGCAGTTGTCAGTGATGATGACGTTCGGGACCCCAAAGCGATGGATGATGTCGGTGAAGAACTTGACCGCCCGCTCGGAGCGGATGTTGCCGATAGGCCGGGCCTCGATCCACTTGGTAAACTTGTCGACAGCAACGAGTAGGTGAGTATATCCCTTGGTTGTCTCTTGAGAGGCCCCATGATGTTGAGCCCCCAGACCACAAATGGCTAGGTGATGGGGATCATCTGTAGGGCGTGAGCTGGGAGGTGCGTCTGTTTGGCATAGAATTGACACCCCTTACACGAGCGGAAAATGTTGATGGCGTCGAAAATGGCGGTTGGCTAGTAGAAACCCTGTCGGAAGGTGTTGCCAATGAGGGTTCTCGATGCTGCATGGTGGCCACAAGCCTCTGAGTGTATGTCCTCGAGGAGCCTCCTGCTTTCTTCGATAGTGATGCAGCGCTGAAGGATACCCGATGGGCTTTGCCTGTAGAGTTCCTTGCCAACACCATAGATGACATAGGACTTGGCCCGTCGCATGATCAGGCGTGCCTCGGTCCGGTCTTCCAGGAGTTCCCCTCGAATGAGGCAGTCAAGGAAAGGGACTCGCAAATCCGGAGGTGGGCTCAACGGAGGAGGTGTCCCCTCGATCTCCATGACCTTGGCCCCGGTCGAGGGGTCCTTGGTCGAGGCAAGGGGTTCGAGTGTCGAGGGTGAGGTGCCATCCCTCAAGCCCAAGTTGATGGAGGGCTCGAAGAGGTCTCTCGGGAATACGTCCGGAGGGGCAGTACCTCGAGTTGATGCGATCTTTACGAGCTCGTCCGCAGCTTCGTTGTAGCGTCGAGCAATATGATTGAGCTCGAGGCCATGGAACTTGTCTTCTAGTTTGCGCACTTCTTTGCAGTAGGCTTCCATCTTGGTGTTGTGGCAGCTTGAGGCCTTCATCACTTGGTCGGTGATGAGTTACGAGTCACCTCAAACGTCTAGGCGTCGGACCCCGAGATTGAATGCAATACGCAACCTGTTGATAAGAGCCTCGTACTCTGTGATGTTATTGGAAGCAGCAAAGTGGATGTGAATGACGTAGCGCATGTGGACTCTGAGGGGTGAGATGAAGATCAAGCCTGCACCTACTCCTGTCTTCATGAGCGACCCGTCGAAGTACATCATCCACAGCTCGGCTTGGATTTGAACTGGCGGCAACTGGGTGTCGGTCCACTCAGTGATGAAATCTATCAGCGCTTGAGATTTGATGGCCTTCCGTGGTGCGTAGGTGATGGTCTCACCCATAAGCTCGACTGACCACTTAGCAATTCTTCCAGCAGCCTCCCGATTTTGGATGATCTCCCCCAAGGGGAAAGAAGACACCATGGTAACCGGGTGGCTGAGGAAGTAATGCTGGAGCTTGCAACGCGTAAGGATGATGGCGTAGAGCAGCTTTTGCACCTACAGGTAGTGGATCTTGGTTTCTGAAAGCACTTCACTAACGAAGTAGACCGGCCGCTGGACGGGCAAGGCATGCCCTTCCTCTTGCCTCTCGACCACTATGGCCGCGCTTACCACCTGAGTGGTCACAGTGACATAGAGGAGGAGGGGCACGGGCGGTTCAGTCGACGTCACTGATCGAGGAGGGATGAGGATCGGGGTGGAAGTTAGCATGCTCTTGAGTTTGTTGAGGGCCTCCTCGGCCTCCGCGGTCCATATGAAGCGTTTGGATTTTTTCAAGAGGCGGTACAAGGGCAGGGCCTTTTCCCCCAATCGTGAGATGAAATGGAAGAGAGCCACGAGGCAGCCCATGACCTTCTGTATGCCCTTGAGATCTCGAATCAGACCCATTCACGTGATGGCTGTGACCTTCTCGGGGTTGGCCTCAATCCCACGCTGGGAGATGACGTATCCGAGGAGCATGCCCCGAGGCACTCCAAAGACACATTTCTTAGGGTTGAGTTTTATATTCTTGGCTCGAAGGCATCCGAATGCGATTTTGAGGTCATGGATGAGGTTGTCAACTTTCTTGGATTTGACCACGATGTCATCGACATAGGCCTCAACCGTGTTGCCTATGTGTTCACCGAAAACATGGAGCATGCATCGCTGATACGTTGCCTCGGTGTTTCGAAGGCCGAAGGGCATGGTGACGTAGCAGTACATGCCAAAAGGTGTGATGAAGGAAGTCACGAGCTGGTCGGACTCTTTCATCTTGATTTGGTGGTAGCTGGAATAAGCATCAAGGAATGAGAGGGTTTCACATCCCGCGGTAGAGTCAACAATTTGATCAATGCATAGTAAAGGAAATGGAACTTTGGGACATGCTTTGTTTAAACTAGTATAGTCAACACACATTCGCATTTTTCCATTCTTTTTCTTAACTAACACAGGATTAGCTAACCATTCGGGGTGATGAACCTCCTTGATGAATCCAGCTGCCAAAAGCCTATGTACCTCCTCGCCGATGATCCTGCGTTTCTCCTCATCAAAGCAGCACAGGCGTTGCTTCACCGGTCTAGACCCATCTCAGATCTCCAAGGAGTGCTTGGCGACCTCCCTTGGTATGCCCGGCAAATTCGAAGGACTCCACGCAAACATATTGGCATTTGCGTGAAGAAAGTTGACGAGCACTGCTTCCTATTTGCTCTCGAGATCAGCACTGATCGTCAGCACCTTCTCGCCAGAGCAGCTCGGGTCGAGGGGGATTTTCTTAGTGTCTTGCACTGGCTGAAAGCTGCCGAAGTGATGCTTAGGTTCAGGCACCTCGTCGGCGAGGCGCTCGAGGGTCAAAGCCATCATCATGCTTTGCTCAACGGCCTCTCCGTACTCGACGCATTCAACATTGCAGTCGTACACGTGCTCGTAAGAGGAGCCAATGGTGATGACGCCTCTGGGTCCCAGCATCTTGAGCTTGAGGTATGTGTAGTTTGGGACCGCCATGAATTGCGCATAGCCTGGTCGGTCGATGATGGCGTGATAAGTTCCATGAAACCCGACCACTCGATGGTGAGGGTCTCTTTCCTAAAGTTGGCAGGGGTGCCAAAGCAGACGAGAAGGTCAGTGCGGCCGATGGGAAGAGCCTTCTTCCCTAGTACGATGCCATGGAAGCCCCCGGCGCTGGGTTGGAGTTGGCACCTCTTGACCCCCACGAGGTTGAGGGTCTCGAGGTAGATGATGTTCAGGCTGCCACCGCCGTCCATGAGGACCTTCCAGAGGTGGGTGTTGATGATGATTGGGTCGACGACGAGCGAATAGGCCCCGGAGTTGGGGACACAATCCGGATGGTCGTCACGGTCGAACGTGATGGGTGCATCAGACCAGACGAGGTAGTGGGGTGTTGCGACTCGAATGGAGAAGACTTCTCGACATTCCCTCTTGCACTGTTGAGGCATGAGCTAGGTCAAGGGGCCTCCGTAGATCATGTAGCAGTCGTAGACTTCGGGGAATTTACCGTCTTCCCCGTTGTCTCCCTCATTGCCGCCCTGCTCTTTCTTGTCGTCGCCCTTCTTGATGCCCAGTTGCTCAAAGTGCTTTTGAAGCATGCGGTAGTCCATGAGTTTGTGTTTCGCCCTGTCCTTGTGATAAGGGCAGGGCTCCTCGAGCATCCTGTCAAAGATGGCCCCTTCGGGGAGACCTCGAGGTTTTTTGCGTTCGGCTGCTATGACGAGATCGTCGTCTGCAACCTCATGCTTGCCTTGCTAATTCTTCTTCTTCTTTTTCTTGTTCTTCTTCAAACCATTGTTTGAGCCCTTGGCATCGACTGCCAGTGCCTTTCTCTTGTCTTTTTCATCATCGAAGAAGGCTCCGATCGCCTCCTCGCCAGCCGCATAGTTGGCGACCACATCCATGAGCTCATCAACGGTGTTGGGGTGGTTGCGCCCCAACTCATGAACTAGGTCCTTGCAGGCCATACCCGCAACAAACGCTAGAATTACATTGAGATCAGAGATGTGGGGGAGTTTGGTTAGGAGCTTGGAGAAACACCGAGCGAAGTCACATAGAGACTCCCCTAGTTTTTGCTTGCAGTTGCGCAGTTTCCAGGAGTTTCCAGGATGCACGTAGGTGCCCTTGTAGTTCCCCTCGAAGATCCGGACCAAGTCGACCCAGTCATGAATCTGGTCAGGGGGAAGCTCCTCGAGCCACCTACGCGTGGTGTCGAATAGGAATAGGGGAAGGTGACGTATGATCGTGCAATCATCACATGCCCCGCCTGCCTGACAAGCCAGTCGATAATCGGCTAGCCAGAGCTCGGGTTTGGTTTCGCCGTTGTACTTGACGACGCTCGTGGGGGGTCGAAACTTATTGAGAAGCCAGTCGTTGCAGATCGTCCTGCTGAAAACTCAGGGACCCAGTGGTTCCAGGGCCCGTCGGTCTTCATCACTGTCGTAACGTCCCCCACGATGGGCGCTGTACCCTCGATCCTCGGCGTCCCCGTGTTTGTGCTTGTGGTTCTTGATGATATTGAGGCGCGCGTCATGCGGGGCGCGGTTGTCGATGATACGATCTTGGGCTAGTGTCTTCTTTGCTCGGGGGGCGCCTCTTGATCGACCGAGCCCTCCCTTTCGGGCTGGGAGGGCTCGTCTTGTGGCTTAGAAGCTGCCCCTCGATGCCTCAAGCTGAGCTCTCGATTGCTAAACAGCAGCAACTTGGAGGAGACCCTCGATCTCACGTTGTACGCATTGAGCTTGCGAGTTGGATGGTGTGGGCATATTGCAAAGAAGCATAGCCTCCGCGACAACATTCTGGCTTGCTCAAGGGTAACGGTTGATGGGATGTTTGGGTGCCCCGCCCTCGTTGATCTGCTGGTTGAACTCTCAGGCCCTGGCTAGGGCTCTTTCGTCGGGTGGTGGTCGCTCCTGCTTGAGGGTTCGCTCAAGCTGGCACAGTCGTTCCTGGTCATTGATGAGTTTAGCCAGCAACTCCCAAGTTTGTGCCAGCTGTGCATCTTGCTCGTCAGGACAGGGGCACGCCTCTCGGGGTGCAACTAGTTGTCGAACCTTGCTCTGGGGGGAGCCCACCCGTCGCAGCTACAGCCGCATCGGTCATCAGATCGACAGTGTCCTCATTGGAGGCAACATCACCATCGATGTGGAGACACTCGCGGGTAGGGTCCCAATGGTCAGAGCCAGAGTCGGGGTCGCCACAGTAGAAGACGGGGAATTATCCCCGTGCCTCCTCATGCAGCTGCTGTCGGAGTGTGCCGACGGTGTACCTCCGGGGGTCGGGTGCTCTTGCGAAGCCCAAGTCCACGGAGGCCGGCATGACCATCCCCACGTCCGTCATTGCTCGAAGGAGGGCGCCTAGGAGGTCTCCTATCATGCTCATGTTGGCGCGGGTGAAGGTTGAGAATGCCTTTGCGGCATTGTTGAGGCCGAATGGGAACCGTTGCCGATGCTGGAACAGCTCGTGCGGAAGTAGGCTCCATGTATTAGGGGTTGTGCGTATCAGGGGAGCTCTGTCAGGCTCCCTCAATGAGTGCATTGAGAAGGTGAAGTTGAGGTTGTCGTGGAGCCCTACCGGTCCGTCCTCTGCTCCTGAACTCAGGCCCGATAGTCCCCCAACAAGGGGCTCCTCATCACCGGTCAGGAGCGAGGGGAATGCAGCGGGCACCAATCTTGACTCAGGTTGATGGCGATGATGGCGTCGATCGTGCCTCCTTCTGGTTGCGGCAGCATGGTGGCGAGATCGATGAGTGGCCCCTCCTGAGCGTGGGGGCACACTGCGACCTCCGCTTGGGTCACTGATCGAGAGCAGGGTCATGTCATGGCCCTGTCCGAGGGACATGAACTCCAGGCTCCTGAATTAGATCATCGTAGCGCGAGGAAGTGGTGAAACAGAGTCACCCATCTGGAAAGAATGGCAGGAAATCATTGGTAACACGCAGACCCCCTACCTGGCGTGCCAACTGTCGGTGTTTTGACCCCGGGGTCAAAACCAACAAGTAAATTCATAATTGCGTGCTCCCTTAATCCTGTGGGTGATGCAAGAAGGACACAGCGATTTATCCTGGCTCGGGCAAAGAAGGCCCTACGTCTAGCGCGGGGGGACATAGTTCATGTTATCTTTAACCGAAGCGCTAGTATAGGGGTGAATACAAGCGGGCGTGAGAAGCGTGAGCTAGAACTTGAGCATCTTGGGTGCTTAGCTCTCTACTTCACACTTTCTCACGGCGTAGTTCTGTGATCTAAAGCCTTAGCATATGAAGCTCTCAGATCTTGGATCCTCTATCCCAAGCCCTGGCGCCTCCTTTTATAGGTGAAGGAGAGGCATAGGAGTACATATTTTTAGTGCTAACATGGTCGGTGACGTATGACGCCCTGATGCCGACCATGTCGGTGTCGCTGTAGAGGTGTACATTGGCATGGGAGGTCCTGCAACTATCACATCGGGAGTTGTTGAAGTGTTGACCGAAGTTGTTGAAGTCCCGCTCGAGGATGCGTGATGCTGTTGAGGGCGATGGTCGAGGCCTCAGGTCGAGTCGAGGGGGTCGAGTCAAGGGAGTCAAGGCCCTTCGGATAAGGCTGAATCCCGAGAGATGCAGGGAATGTGTTGACTTTTGAGCCTCGAGGAGGTGCCAGATGGGACATAGTGCTTGGGCGGCAAAAGCAGGATTTGACTGCCATACCAGCAACTGTTGCTATAACTATGACCATACGGTTAGGCGGGAACAGGTAAAATGCATTGAATGCGCCTGGATCCGTACGGGGGGTAGGTAGTCGAGGGGTATACTATGCTTGAGGGCTGCCTATTCGCACGGGCAAAGTTCCGTCCTTGAGGGTAGGCTCGTTCGCTCAAGTGAAGTTCCATCCTCGAGGGGTCCCCGAGTTGTACCCTCGAGTGTACAGTCTCGGTCCGCGTGGTAGCCCGTCGAGCAGGCTGTGGCTTTGGGCTGTCGATGCCTATTCATGGGGCAGCCCAATATGCCTTATCCTATGGGCTTTCAAGCGATAGTGAGGGATGGCATTGGAGGGTTTGCGTTGCTGACTTCGGGGATTAGTCTAATTAATTGAGGGTTTGGGGTACCCCTTTTCTAGGTACCCAACAAGGGGCTTGTTTAAGCCCATAGAGCACCTTGTGAAGCTTGTAGACGTGGTTGGGATGATGTGGATCTTCAAAACCTGATGGTTGTTCAACATACACCACTTTGGAAAGGGGGCCATTGAGGAATGCACTTTTCACGTCCATTTGAAATGACTTGAAGTGATGGTGAGCAGCAAAGGCAAGTAG
This sequence comes from Bothriochloa decipiens, assembly GCA_023333625.1. Taxonomy (NCBI): domain Eukaryota; kingdom Viridiplantae; phylum Streptophyta; class Magnoliopsida; order Poales; family Poaceae; genus Bothriochloa; species Bothriochloa decipiens. The sequence continues at coordinate 28,810,567 of CM041632.1, read as the reverse complement.
TATACGAATAGATTCAAGCCTAGCTACTGGTGCATAAGTTTCCCCAAAATCCAAACCTTAAATTTGGGTGTAACCTTGTGCAACCAACCGAGCCTTGTTCCTAGTGACTGCGCCATACTCATCTTCTTTGTTGCGGAAAATCCACTTAATACCTATCAAATTTTGCTTGGGCCTTTCCACCAAGGACCAGACTTCATTCCCGGTGAAGTTGCCCAACTCCTCTTGCATAGCCGTCACCCAATCTTCATCTTTCAAGTCTTCCTCCACCCTAAGAGGTAACATTGAAGAAACAAAAGAATAATTCTCACAAAAAGATGCTAAACAAAAATGAGTCATCACTCCTCTTCGTATGCTTCCTATCACATTTTCAACAGGATGGTCCTGTTCAATGGATTGGTGAACTCTTGGGTGAGGTTTCATTGTCCTTCTTTGAATTGGGCCATCATCATCACTATCAAGATCTTGATTGATTGGTGAATTTCCATCAAGGCCTCCCCCTTGATCATCATCTTGGTTGCTTTCTTCAACTTGTGGTGGATCTTGATTTGCTAGTTCTCTAGAGTCATGACCATCTCTTGATGGGCAACCATCATCATGGGCATTGGTTGACCCATGATGCATGTGTGGGTCATGAAGGACTTGCACTTGTGCATCATCATCATCATCTTGTTCAACGGGTTTCACTTCATCGGTAGCAAGCTTCTTTATCACTTTATGAGAAGGCTCCTCTTTACCTACAATGTTCATATTGACTTTCTCCTTTTGAGAGCCGTCGGATTCATCAAAGGTCACGTCTACTGGTGGTCTTATTGAAAACATGATATCCATGTTTGTTAGTACCATAACCAAGTAGGAAACCTTCATCTACCTTCGGTTCAAACTTAGAGCTTTTAGATTTCTTTATAAGTATGAAACACTTGCATCCAAAAACTCTAAAGTAATCAACCTTAGGCTTTATAACACCCTAGTTTTTGAACTTTAAAATTTTGATTGAATTTGGTTTTAATTCTGCATAGGTGCTTTACATTCATAGGTCAATCATAAAGGTTTTATGAGTTACTTTAAAATGTGTAGCACGTTAGAAACCCTGCATTGTTGCATTCATGCTGCTGCACAAATTTTTGGTTGAGTTGCTTGAGCATGTGGTTTAATCTTTGCTTTTGTTTGTCAACTCCTTACATGCTCTAACTTGTCCCCTCTAATCCTAGACTAACAAAACCTAGTATAACTAGCCTAGGTCAGTCCCTAGTGCACCCTGGCCAACCCAGCCTCTCCTGGCCAAGCGTTGCCAGCCATAGGTGGCCATGGCCAACTATGGCCAGCCATGGCCAGCTATGGCCAGCCATGGCCAGGGCAGCAGCTGCGACGGCAAACCAGCAGCGGCCACGGCTGACCACGGCCAGCTAGGCCAGCCACCAGCGGCCAAGCCAGCCCAGCCAGCGTAGCTAGGCCACTAGCAGCCAGCCCAGCCCGGCAAGCCACCGCAGCAGCCCAGCAGCGCAAGCCAGCAGGCCGTCGCAAGGCAGCCCAGCCAGACGGTAGCGCGGCCCGCCAGTGCGCTCCGCCCGTGCCGCCTTAGTGGGCCAAGCAGCCCAGCACGTAGTGCGCTGTGTGCGTCAGCACTACACCAGCTGCTACAGTGTCGTCTCCCTCACGAAGACGACACCAAGATGGTGTCTGCACGCAGCTGGGCCACACCACCCGTGCTCCGCTGGGCCACACCGCCCACGCTCAACCCTAGCCGCCGTGCTATAAAGCTTGGGCGCCGCCTCTCCGTGCCGCCTTCCACAATTCGAAGCCTGAGCTACCATGCATCCTCGCCCTCGCCCTTGCGGAACCCTAGCCCACTGTCGTTCGCGCCACCACCGCCAACCTCACCTCAGCCGCCGTTCGCCACCGAGGTAAGCTCGATCCCGAGCTCCATATGACCCTAAGGGTCATGCTGCCGCTCTCCATGGCCGCCCTAACCCTCACCGTGTGCCGCGTGGGAAAACAGCCACCGGCCATGTCACCGCCGCCGCCTAGTCCCACCTCCGGCCATCGGCCACCACCATTAACCCCACAATTAGGTTCGTAAGGTCATGCCATGCCTTCCCGTATCCTTCGTGTCGCCGGCCGAGCACCGGAGTGCCATTCTGGACAACTCCGACGAGCGCTCCGCCATCCCGGCCACCGCTCCGGCGACACCACCTTGTCGAATGCCACCAGCCCTCGGATCTGAGCCGAGCGGCTCAGATCGACCGTTGACCCCCGGTCAACCATGGGGTCAACGAGGACCCGCTTTGCTGACGTGTCAGCTGACTGGTTGCCACGCAGGCGCCATGCTAGCGCCATGTGTGCGCTAACCATGTCAACGAGGTCAGACCACCAACCGCCTTGGTAGTTTTGTAGAAAAACCTATAGACTTTTATTTAATTATGATCTAGTCCTTCTTAGTTCAAAAATAATTAGATCTTAGTCCTGTCTTTTGCAGATTAACCCCTGGTCTTGTATAGGCCATAACTTTCATATTTTAACTTTGATGTTAGCAAACTTATACTTCTGGAATCGTCCTGACAAGTAGAATAGTTCTATGCTATTGTTTGCCTCTGTTGAGATGTTTTGGTGTACTGCTCTAATTAAAGTATGTTTGCTTGCATGTATTGCTCATGTGTGATGATTGTGACGTATAGAGAATGAGACGTGGGTGAACGAGGATCAGCAAAACCCAGAGGATTACATGCAGCAGAACAACCAAGGCAAGTGCATGCATTCTTTTGAACATATTGCGCCTATTCATGTTTAAGTAAATACATTGCATGTGTCTTAAATCGGCAAACCATAGGACTTACTAGCCACTTTACCCAAAGATATCTTATGGGGGTTGTAGTTGATAGGCTTTTAGGTTGCTAGCACTCTATCTTACCTTTCACCGTTTAATTAAGATAAAACTTGCTTCTTGAAATATGTTGGAGCCATGGGCTCTTGGCTTTGGCCATTGGAGAAGTTGATGCTGATCCGCATCGTTGGATGGCGGTGAACGACAGGGGAAACGGATGCTAGTGGGACTCATGTTGACGAGGGTATCCGTATCTCCTTCCCCTTGTGGTCCTTTCATGGAGCAGCAACCTGGGACTTTTGTACATCTCCAGGCTAATGGGCTCTGGCTTGGTCGATTAGCAGGACCATCATGGGTAGGATGAACAGCTTACCGACGGGTGGCCATAGCTGTGGTTGTTGGGGTTTGTTTACAAGTTGTAGTATGGGAGGGGCTAGAGATCCGTGATGGGGGCGTCCACATGGGGAAGTCACCCATACGCTTGGACTCAAGGCTGGTGGGTTGTTACTGCCTATGACCCTGTGGAAAACCTTATTGTGACCTTTGCCGGCGTATCTTGGTAATGGGCTAAGAGGTTGCCGCCTCGGGCATAAAGAGTAATCATAATCTAGAGTGAAAGTGTACACCTCTACACAGAGTTAGAAATTAATATATTGTCCGTGCTCATGGTCACGAGTGGCCCAGATCCTCGCATGATTAGCCAAATGGTTTAAGCTGTTAAATCGTGGTAATGTTGTGAGGTTGCTACCTCGGGTTTTATCAGGGTGGCTACCCTGTGTTCCCTTGAGATGGCTATATCATGTTTAATGTTGTTAATGACTTATGTTTATATCTATGATGTTAAATGACAAATTAATACTACTTGAACCTTAATAAAGGGTTGGGTGTTTCAACCAAGATGATTAGAGAATAGGTTGCAATAAGTTAATTCTTAATTGTTTAACTTTAAAATGCTACCATAATCTACCTTTCAGCTTTACCTTGTACTAGCCTTGCATGTCATTGTTTTTCATCTGTATTTGCTGAGTTTCTACATGGAACTCACCCTTGCTATTTTCCAACCAAAGGGTGCTCGAGTGATGACTCGGATGGTGATTTTCCTGAGAACTATCCGGGATACTAGGCGTCATGATGCTATCGTCGACCTTCCTGTGGCGAGATGGAGTCGCTACGTCTACGTTGTTTAGTTGTTATTCGCTTTGGATGATGTGATTTATATTCCGCTTCACTCTGATGACAGTTATGTATAATGGCACGATGTAATCGTTATATTATGTTTTATTCGAACACTGTGCTTTTGAACCATGTAATTTATTGTTCATGTGTGTAAATTGTTCCTGGCGCACATGAGCTTTTGCCTTGGTTTCATTTCTTTGAAATCAGGGTGTGACAGGCTTTTTACCGGTAAGTAGTTCATAGGTGGTTTTGCTCATGATCTTGTGGAGGTATAGGCGGTTGATTGCATGACATGCCATGTTGACCGCCTCCACCCAAAAATCTTTCTCTGAAATCTTGTACTCATCCAACATTGCTCTTATGGCTCCTATGAGTGTTTGGATTTTCCTCTCCATAACCCCATTTTGTTGGGGAGTGTAAGGAACCAAAAACTCATGCTTGATCCTTTCTTCATCAAGGAATTGTTCAATGTTGGTGTTCCTAAACTTGGTCCTGTTGTCACTTCTTACTCTCTTGATCTTCACTTCAAACTCATTTTGAGCTCTTTTTGCAAACTTCTTGAAGATCCCTTGGGTCTCACTTTTATCTTTCAAAAAGAACACCCAAGTGAAGCGAGAATAATCATCAACAATTATAAAACCATATTTGTTACCTCCAATGCTTATATAAGCATTGGGTCTGAATAAATCCATGTGTAGTAACTCAAGTGGTCTTAAAGTTGACATGACATTCTTTGCGGGATGTTTGGCTCCAACTTGTTTCCCCGCTTGACACGCACTGCAAATCCTATCTTTCTCAAAAGAAACATTTGTTAATCCAAGAATGTGTTCACCTTTTTGAAGGTTGGCCAAGTTCCTTATCCCAACATGAGCTAGCCGGCGATGCCACAACCAACCCATGCTAGATTTTGCCACTAAACAAGTCTCGGACCCTACCCTACTAGCTATGAAATCAACTAGATAGAGCTTGCCCTTTAGTTGACCCATAAAGACAATAGAGGAATCCACCCTTCTAGAGACTTCCACACCCTTATCCTAAAGAGATAATTGTAACCCACCTCACAAAGTTGTGAAATGGATAACAAGTTGTATCCCAATGAATCCACAAGTAATACATTTGAAATTGAATTGTCATTTGATATAGCAATTTTACCCAAACTAAGAATATCTCCTTTACTATTGTCACCAAATGTGATTCTTTCACCCATGCCTTCATTTGGTTGAAAAGAGTCAAACATTTTCTTCGCTCTGGTCATATGATTTGTGCATCCACTGTCTAGCACCCAACAAGGTCCATCGGAGGAATAGGCCTACAAAATAAAATTAAGCCTTCATTTTAGGTACCCAATTTGACTTGGGTCCTAGGGGTTAGACACATAAGATTTGGGCACCCAAACACTCCTCAAGATTTGCCTCTTCTTGAGAGCACGCACATATTTTACAACAATTTTACCATCCTTATCCCAACAACACAAATAATCACAAAAGTTGTTCCTTGAGATAGGCACTTGTTGCTTGGGAACCTTCACTTCCTTCTTCTTGATGTTCTTGTTGTCGGAGTAAGAATTAGGAGAAACCTCAACATTATTCACCTTGTTGATGAGATCAACAAGAGGCACGCCCTTGTTGAACTTTACGCAAGGCACACCATTTACCATGCTTCTCCCATTGGCCTTACCATCATACCTATTGTATCCTAGACCATCCTTGATGAGTGGGTGTCTTGATGCCTTCTAAATTGTGGTTGGTTGCTTATCCTTGCTCTTGCAACCAATCTCTACAATTATCTTCAACCTAAGAATCTCCTTTTCTTTCTTCTCTAGCTCAACAAGGTCAGTAGCATATGCATTTATGTCAATATTATAGCATTTTTCACATCCTTTACTAGTTGAACCTTTGGAGTCTTTAGAAGAAGTAGAAGTGCTCTTCCAAAGAGTGTCATAGTTTATCTCAAGCTAATGATATTTATTTGTCAAGCTTGTAAGGCTTTCTTGAGCTACAGTATGATCATTCTTTAGACTAGCCAAAGAGTCATTAAGTGAGGAATGTTCCTTAGTCAAGCGCTCAAATGAGTCCTTGGCCAAAGACAATTCTACACTTAACTTCTCAACCTTCTCCTTTTCCTTGATGAGACATGCTTCTAGCCCTTGGTTCTTCTCCCTTTCCACTAGGAGCATTTCACTTTGCGACTCTAAGCATGTCCCATGCTCCTCTATGGTGTACATCAATTTTAAGATTTTAGAGGCAACTTCTTTTCCATATAGCTTAATGATTTTGATAGCATAGTTCTCATCAAGTTCATCATCATCATCACATTCATCATTAGAGTGTGTGGGAGGGTGTGTGATGATACCTTTTCCTCTTCATTGCCATAAGGCAAGTAGGAGTGATGTCGTCGTCATCGTCGAAGAGGTTGGCGAAGAGCTTAGGTGATGAAGATGTGTTGGTAAAGAACGATGTCAATGAAGAGGATGTCTCATGTATAGCAATTGCAGCTACACTCTTCTTGTCATTGTCATTGTCTTCATCATTATCATCATCGGATTGCCATTCTTCACCTATATGAGCTTCATCCTTCTTATTGCTCTTGTACTTCTTGTCACCTTCCTTGTTGTATCTTGATACTTTGCCTTTGTTAGGACAATCCACAGCAAAGTGACCGGTGAGACCACACTCATAGCAAAATCTCTTCTTATATTGCTTGTTTCCACCACTACTACTCATCTTTTGCTGCTTCTTCATCAAGAACTTTGTATAATTTTTCACCATGAGAGCTTGTTGTTCATCAAGTTCTTCATCACTATCATTATGCTTGTGCTCACAACATCCTTTGTTGCAATGACTTGATCCACTTGCTTGAGATGCTGTACGGGCAATGTTTCTCTTTTGACTAAGTGTTTCCTTGACCTCATCATCTAGAATTTCATGATGCATAATCTTTGCAAGCATCTCTTGAGTTGTCATGGTGGTGTAGTTTTCTCTCTCCATTATCACAGAAGCTAGCATGTTGTTCTTTTCTCTATACACTCTACATAGCTTTCTTGTTGCGGCTTGTTCATCCCATCATGTACATCCAAGTGCTCTAACTCTATTGATCAAGGTCATGAATCTATCATACATAGCTTTAGTGGTCTCTCCTTCAAGCATGGTAAACCTCTCAATCTTTCCTTGTAGAAGCTCAATGCTTCCAATTCTCACACTTTTGTCACCTTCAAAAGATATTCTCAAGGTTTCCTAAATTTTCTTTGCATTTACCATACCATTCAACTTGTTGTTGTCTTCTGGAGTGAGGCATTGCAAGATCTCCATCAAGCATGGTAAACCTCTCAATCTTTCCTTGTAGAAGCTCAATGCTTCCAATTCTCACACTTTTTTCACCTTCAAAAGATATTATCAAGGTTTCCCAAATTTGCTTTGCATTTACCATACCACTCACCTTGTTGTTGTCTTTCGGAGTTAGGCATTGCAAGATCAAGGTTGCAGCGGTAGCATTGAGTTGAAAATCCACCTCATCTTCGGGTGTCCATTCCTTAGGATTTTTAGGAATATTGACACCAACTTCAATGACTTCCCAACATCTTGCAGCTATAAGATGCAACTTCATCCTATGAGCCCAATCGGTGTATCTTACTCCATCAAACGGAGGTAGCTTGCCGGGATTGACCATTGGCAAGTGAGTATTGATGTTCTTGCTTGTGGAGCTATACTCATACCCCACTCTAGAGTATCTTTTTGGTGTCTTGCTTGCATCTTCACCTTCATTCTCACTTGTCCCTTCTTGACCTTTCTTGTCAATGATATCTTTCATCTTGTCTAGTTGCTCTTGCATCTTGTTCATTTGCTCTTTTTGCTGCTTTTGTAATGTGACGGTGAGCTATAACGTTATTTGAGTAGTCAACTCCTTCATTGTACCTTCATCCATTGCGGCCATTTTTACTCCTCACGCGATGAAGCGTTGAACCGAGGGATCACGACTCTAATACCACTTGAAAGGACCTAAATAGCCTAGAGGGGGTGAATAGGCCTGTTTGAAAATTCTAAAACTCACAAACTCAAAATACGAAAGTTAAATACCAACCGGAACTTCCAGTGGGTTGGATCGGAAGTTCCGGTCCGGACCGGAACTTCCAGTGCAAGCTGACTGGAACTTTCAGTGCCCTAATGAGCTACGAAATTAGAGTGAAATGAGTTGTGATTTTGGTTTTGATTGTTACCACACCCTCCTAGATGTTGTTGATGTTGATGTTGAACTCCACGGAGCTTGGCACCTCACCAAATCATAGATCGGCTCCTCCAACCTATGAATTTTAGGGGTAGAGAGGAAGAACACGAACACAAGAACAAGGGTAGTCGATGCTACTTCCATAGCAACACACATGATTTATACCGAGGTTCAGCAATCTCTACTCAGGAGTTCCTACGTCCTCGTTGTTGAGGTGACCACGAAGGTCCGACCATGAAGGTCTCCTCCCTCTAGCAAAAGCTTGAGATATCCACTAAGAATCATGGGTAATATAGACACTTCAGGGTGCCCTCACAAATGAATCAACACGGGCAACCACGAAGAATGCCTAGCCAGCTAGAGTTCCAAGAACCTAAGAGTAACAAATGCAAACCAAACCGGCAAGACGAGGAAGACAAGTGCTCAAGTTGACAATCGATGCTCCCGCTCTCAAATCTCATGTCCCTAGCTCAAAATAATCGAGGATTGAAGCTTAGAAGCAAAGGGGGAGAGAGTGGGTGAGTTCAGCTCAAAGAAGAGTTTGGCAAAGCTTGGCGCAGTGAATAGAATGGGCAACCTTCATAAACGGAGGTGAGAAAGTATTTATACTATCAGTTCTGAAGGGCTACCAGAACTTCCGGTGGGAACCATCGAAACTTCTGGTCTATTCGAGATTCGACCGTTGGGCTTGAGAAAGTCAACACTCAGATTGGGCCGACCAAAACTTCCGGTGTAACACAGCAGAACTTTCGGTACCGACTGGAGGTTCTGGCCGGAGGCCGGAACTGAATACTCGCACGCTGAAGGCTGACATGGCTGACCAGAACTTCTGGTCCAGGTGACCGGAACTTCTGGTGGTTATCGAAACTTTCGGTCGGAGGCCGAAACTGATTTCTGGCATGCGGTTGCACGCGGGCTTGCTACTGCCAGAACTTCTGGTCACAGGACTAGAACATCCGGTGGTCACCAGAACTTCCGGTCGGAGGCCGGAACCGATTTCTGACACGCGGCTGCACGCGGGCTTGCTACTACCGGAACTTCCGGTCACAGGACCAGAACTTTCGGTGCACCAGCTGATAAAGCATTCTAAGTGTGTGTGTGCACGGTGTCTCTCAATCGTGTAAAATAGACCAACACGAGCACTTGAACCCTCATCTAGATAGCCTAATTTGCATCTCTATTGATAGTACGGCGTTTTCTATGACTCAATTATAGATATAAAAGAATAATCCAACTGAGTCGAAACACCTTTCATCTATAGAAAATTTAGGGGTGCTTGTATCACCAAATATCATTATTCAAATCTTTTAATGTACTAACACCTATGAATTCACTTGAATAAACTTATTAGTCCCTAATTTGATTGTCATTAATTATCCAAAACCTACTTCGGAGGCGAATGCACTTACACTCACCTCTTTGTGTGGTTTTTTAGCTTAAGTTTTTCGATGTAAAGAAACAACCCCTCGCTGTCCAGCTAGGAGTGAGGTGGTGGTGTTTGTAACGGGCTGATCCTTTTCTCTCTATAATGTAATGATACGCAACTCTCCTGTATATTCGAGAAAAAATTATTGAATGTTTTATCTCTTCTATAATACGAAACTTTTTCGAAAATTAGACACGGACAACCCAACCTCACCCACACGACAAACTAACCCACGCGACGTCCTGACAGACCCACGCGACCTGCGGTTCGATTCCTCTTCGAAACAAAAAAATTAAATAAAATACTGCGACACAAAGTTAAACCTAGAACCCTTCCGCCTCGGATCCTCCCGGTCTGCCGCCGCCTCCTCCTCCCCACCTTCACCGGTGGTCTGGGGGCCAAGACACTGCCGGGCAGAGGTCCTCGATTGAAGCCCGCGCCGGCATCTCCTCCATCAAGCGGCCGCACATCTCCTCCAGCACCTCTGCGTCTTCCCCGGCGGCGGGCGACCTGGACCCCATGGCGGCACGGGCGGGCGTCATCTCCGTCTGCCTCTCGGTGGGGCAGCTCGGCCCCTGCGAGGCTGCGACGGGGAGCTCCCCAACGGCGGGTGAGCGGGGCCGTGCCCCTACGGCTTGTGGAAATTCGACCGCTTCAACTCTCCAGGCCGTCGGCCGTCGGGACCCCTACAACGACCCCATCACCAGCCACTCTAGCTCGCTGCCGTCTTCTGAACACCTGGGCCGGTGCACTCCTGCTTCTACTGGATAGATTTGGGGATGCTGCCCCGTCGCCATAGGAATTTGGTCAAATTGATTGCGGAATGTGGATGTCTCAATTGCTTGGATGATAGGATGGATTCCTGCAGGGGGTGAATCCTTTGCATCCTTTGCCGGTACACAATAGCTTGAATCCTTTGCTGGGAGTTGCAATTAGACCAATTGTGTGCTGGTTCTATCTAGGGTTTTATTTATGTTGCTGTTGGTCGTTGGTTGAGAGCTCAGCTGATTTTGATTCAGCCGATGAGCTCGGGGAAACGGTCCGGTGATGGGATCGGTGGCGAGGAGATTGTCTACACACAAGCATGCTGGCGCCCTGCGTGGCGGGCTCCGGCGACGGCCACACCCAGCGGCCTTACACACTGCAGGAGGACCAGTGAGAGATGAGGAGCCAGACACGAGGAGGGCGACGACAGCAAGAAGAGATGGTGCATGGATTCACGGCAGTGTCAAGTCGTCGGCATTAGTGGCAGCGAAAGAAGAGGTACAGCTGCGCCTGCGCTGTGTGCTCTAATTATCTGGCGTGCCGTAGTGTTTCTTTGAATAATGCTGAGTACACAGCGACTCACTGAACCTTTTTTTCCCCATCGAGGAGGCGTACAGGACGGGGACAAGACCTTTCCTGTCGATGGCAACGGCATGATGGCAACGGCATGGTCAAGGACGGGGAGCTCAAGAGATAGACTTTTTTCCTCTTTCTTTTTTCTTTTGTTATATGATTCATCGATCAGTGCAATTGTTGATTCCATTCGGACATTACTTCTCCTGTTGCAGATGCTCTTTATCTCTGATACAAGTGTCTACAACAAAAGGGAGAAGCACAATATGCATCATTGTAAATGATTTGCTCATTCAGACCAACTTAGCTTTTTTGTGACTTGTGTCAATTGTATCAATACATCCTGTGTCTTCAGGTTAAATACAATTCATGCCGCTCAATCTTTTTGTGTGACGTGTACCAGATGATGTCATTCAAGATACAGGAAGCTCTAATCTGGAAGTAGGGTATCATGATGCATCGATGAAGTTGATTCGTACCAGATACGTTCCCCTGTTATATAGCTACATAGTTGCGATCTTACTAAAGTGAAAGAAAATATTAAAAAAATGTAAGCAGACAAGTCCAGAGTTAGGGATAAAGAAAGCTCAAAGTATTAATTGGTTTTAGTTTCTGACGTGATTTCTCCGTTTGATTTTATGTCTCGGTTCATGTCAAGTGCTATTGAAGCTCTGGTGCAGGTTTACTGAATTCACTATCTGCAGTTTTGGATGGATTTACCCGGTGTTATTTGTGCTATGATGACTTATTGGTGTTTGTTTCTTTACATTTTCTTTGGATAAACCACAGGATCATCATGGCCTTCCTAAAAATGAACCCGGGGTGTTAGCACGGGCACTATACTAATTTTAATAGTCCACATAGAATATCGTCATGCCCCAATATCATTCACCTATTTATAGTAATGAACTTCATCAGGAATCTAGACTGGTACATAACTAGTGACCAGCGAATAGGGAATTTTATTTATGGAAAGTAGTGAATCAACAGCTAAAGTAGTTCACTATTCTCAAATAACTGACGCAAGAACCAAGTCCACGAATGTTATGGCCGGCACCACGAGCGTACCTGGTGCGTGCTTGTCGTCAGTGAAGATCTGGGCATGATTCCAAATAACTGGGTAAAGCCGCTAAATTTGACACTGAATCGTAGTATAATAAGAATTAAAAGTTCATCAATATTAAACATGAGCACGGAGGACAAACTATTTATTCTTATACTTTGTAGTTTATTTGACCTTTTGACCTTAATTTTGACCACTCGCTTTATTAAAAAATTTGAGTAAACAAAGTCAAATTTAGGTTATTATCGAAGATCTTTTCTTAATAAAATAAGCCACAACAAGTGAAGTGATATTTTAAATAAATTTTTAAATAAGACGAGTGGTCAAACTTGGAATAAAAAATCAAATTAACTATAATTTAAAACAGACTAGTAATATCCAACAATAGGGAGATATATGCCAGATGGAAATGGATGTCTAGACATTGGATTCTCCAAATCCCCTAAAACGAGTAATATGATATCTGTATTCGTATCCATTGGGTGAAATGAGGCCTAGGAAAGCTCTCAAAATCAAGAAAAAGATCCTCAAGGATAAATCCTTTATGGTCCAATCTTTTATCATGGACCATCTCATGTCCATGGTGTACCGTCGACGTCAGGATGTAGTCATGGAAGGAATGTAGACAAGACACAAGATCAACAGCAAGCACATGTTGAATGTTGATGGTTATTCACTAACAAAACAGAATCCCGATGCGCCCCGCTCGGCCTGGTACACGCACCCCGTTGCCACCACGACCGGAAAAATATGGGCCCAAAGATTTTCCACGTGAAAAAAGTCACCAAAAAATAGTGCCTTTGAAAAAATCAACAAAAAATAGTTGAAACAATTAGCGGGGCAAAAATATCTTTTTGCAGTGAACTTAACACCATTAAGTGCCTCGTCTCACGGTGGTGTTAGTTTGGGAAGAAAATTTTCAAACGGTTAGATAAGAAAGATTTCAAGGTTGGGTGCTAAATCCGGACGGCCAAGATAAGGATTTTTCTCCTTTTAGAACGGAGTGACATATTGGAAATTTATCTCTCTGTTTTGAGAATTACGTAGTACAATGCAGAATATCTATGACAGTTTTATAAAAGCAGAAAGAATCATCTACATCCTAGTCGAACTCAAACGTACAGTCCCAAATTGTCATTAAACTAAAGACATTGATTGGCTAGAGAAGGATTACATTACAATTATCATTTTCCTACATGGAATTTCCTATGCTGAATCTCCTGCTCCAGCCGTTCTCTGGGTTGCGCGACACGCCTCGAACACCAAACCTGACCAAGCTAGCACCCAGCAAGCCGAGTAGCCGACGAAGCAAAAGGTTCTTTGTTCGTCCAGTAAAGTCCCACTCCCTGTTCCACAAAGCTAGAAAGGGCTCTCAAATCTGACCTGCATAGACACACAGCCTGCCCATTTCTTTACCGATCGCTGCGAGGGGCCATATGTACGAGCCGAGCCAGGCTGAGTTTGCTGCTTAGAAATTCTCTTTGTGGAAATGGAATCGGGTCGTCGTGGTGCTGCTGAACTCTATCGAAAGATCTCTCAGGGTCTTCGTAAGCGTTGGAGATCCACAGTAGAAAACACCTGCGAGTCGAAAGATCAATTTCTTAATAAATATCTGTGCACTTATTTAAGACAAGCTACGAACGCACGTCGGTTGATTTTCTTTTCTGCTTCATCATTCATGAAAACAAGGTCGGTTCAATTTTAGTACTATCATATTGAACTCACCTATGCGTGAGTTCTTGTGGGCACTGGCCAGATCAGAGAACACTTTTCTCCAGTTTGGCCTTGCAAAATGCGTCCGGATCTGCGAATCTAAAAGGTCAGAACTGGAAACAGGTACGTACAGCATATCTGAATTTTGTGCAGCCAAGACAAGAGAGCCACAAGAAAGGAGATGTTTGTTTCTTTGATTCACCTTGCTTCCTGAGACGATATCCACGCCGTTCTTGGCATGTTGAAGTGACTGAACCATTGCAATCAGGGCTGACCTCGCGTCGCCTTCCTCGTACACGCTCGTCAGGTAATTGTGCATCTCTATTACATCCTGTATGCATGGATAGACCAAGGATGTATCACTTTTTCTGGCCTGATAATTAGGAATAATGAAGGGATGTATTAGTTGTGAGCATCAGAGTAGTAAGTACATCGCGATCACTCTCGGCAACGTCGTTCATAACACCTTTGAACCACTCGAAGGAGCCTTGCTCTCTGGTAACCCAGTAGAAGTAGGCTCTTCCTGGCCCATTCGTCTTGAAACTGCAACCTAACTCGGCGTCATGCATGCTCTGCACCTCCTGTTTCAGTACAACCCAACTAAACAATCTTTAATTTGCTGTGCATTTGGAACAAGATTTGCAATAGTTGAGCACTGTTTTACCTCGTTGGACTTTATGTTGTTCAGGAGATCCTTCAGTATGCTGATGAAAGGAGTTGCACCAATACCGAGCCCAATAAGCAAAAGAATGTCGTATTTCCGGTAGTTTTGAGCCGGTGCACCGTAAGGGCCGTCTATGAAGACTTTAGGAAATCTAAAAGAATAGAACCAAGTCAGATGCATAGCTTATTTTTTTTAAAAAAAATAGGCAACCTCTTATGAAAAATTTCCCAGTTAGTTAAAACCTTGTCAACCTGTTGATTAAAGAATCACTTTGTGATAATCCTCTCACCGTAGTGTAGTGTTACCAAATGTACTCGGCAAAACATTATACAGCCAGCAATATATATGAAACAAAAAATGAGGCAATCACCTAGTGTCCTCTGCCACACCATGTGCCACAACAGTTGTTTCAAGTCTAGCTAGTGTAGCCTTTTTAGAAGCTACTTCTGCTTCACAAGCCTGCACGAAACATATTTTTCATATCAAACTTGGCCAATGATGAAATAGGTTCCAGATTGTTTTTTCCCTTTTCTGATGTGCTCAGTCAGCTGACCTTCCCAAACAGATTCCTGAGTTCGGATGTCCAATCACCTAACGTACGGATGTGGACGCTCAGGTAGTCATCTCCAGGAGCCGAAGTGATGGAGAAAGGGTGCCTGCAGTGCAGCGAATCTTATTAGGACAGTTAGTTCTTTAGGAATGTCATGCTGCCTTGGAAAATGATTATGCTGCCTTGGTAGGTACCATTCAAAAGGTGAAACGTCTGGGCATTTTACAAATAGGTACATCCCACTTTTGTACTTGAAGCTTGGTGGCTTCGTCATGTAAATTGAGAGCACGTTTCCCGGGTAAATTGCTGCCTGTGTGACACATAAATATACATATAATAATGAAAATTTAGTGATAGTAGTGCTCTTTGTGTGCAGAACTAATATAAGGAGAAATTTATATTCAGACAAACAAACTGAAAAGAGACCTTTCACTTTACCTTTAGGATGCTCACGTGATAGCTTTTCTCACGAATTTTTCTGATACTTCTCTCGGAGGCATAGAACACGACAGGGACTGCCAAGTACATCCATGTCTAAAAACAAGACAAGCTGATTAAATTGGCATTTCAAGCTTGGTTGGGCACACACATATATCAAATAATGATAATGAACAAAAAAAATATGTACCGTTCTCTTGTACCACTGCTTGGTGAGGAATATGAAGGACGAGTGCATCACCAGGAGGACATAGGCGATCACCAGCAGGTGGTGGGCATACCAGAAGGCGTTGAAGCCGGCCAGGTGGTGAAACGGCGACGGCAGCTTCACGACGCTCCTCCGGAAGGAGTGCGTGGCGAGCGTGAAGGAGAAGGACATTATGAGGATGAGGAGGATCCCGGTCCATCCCGGGATGCTCGTCAGCAGAATCGGCCATGTTGGTTGAACGAAGTTGAAGAAGGGCCCCAGCTTCTCCATGAACTTGTCCTTGGGGAACGACACCAGCCTGGGGAAGTCGCAGAGGACGTGCGAAAGCGTATGGGTGACCGATCCCATGGCGATTGCAAGTGCGATGACCTGATGATGACACACACACACACATTTGTCATGGACAATGTCATTGGGATCGAACATGCCAGCCAGATTGATGCATTGCGAACATTGTGTGTGGCAGAGCACAAAGGCACCTTGTGGAAGTTTATGTTGTCGTCGAACGGCACGACCTTGCTGAGCGCGGTGGAACGCAGCCATGTGAGCGTGTTCCGGCACACAGGGAGCAGTATGAGCGCCATGTTGAGCTTGAGGGTCTCGGCTGCGCCCTTTGCGATGCAGACGCAGTAGCCCATCACCTCGAACACCGAGCGCCTCCGGTACTGGATGAACTTGAATATGAAGAGGGCGATGTTGAGGGCGCCCCAGAGGGAGAGCACCCATATCCTCTTCCAGTTCTCGTGGATGAAATCCACGGCCTTGTTGATGCGCCGCTGCAGCGGGGTCCGGTGGCTGGAAGGCACCATCGTCCTCGCCAGAGATTGTGACGCCATGTTCATCTTGTCAGGCGGCCCTGAGGCCGACACCATCCCGCGTAGCAGGGTCTCCAGCTGCCAAATCTGTTTTCTGCTTTCCGTCAATACTATATGCATGCTCCTGCTCTGTCGCTGACTGAGAAGCAAATTAATAAAGGGTTTCGATAGATCTCGTGACCTCAATGTAGCCACGGTGATCAGGGTCCAGTTCTTCCATGATCAGAGAGGCGTAGGTTGCAGCATGTTTCTTTAGTTTGGCAAGCTTGTTTGCTGAGGCACTTAGCACGATGACCTGCAATGATGGTGAAATAGAAATTTTATACTCCAAGTAAGTTAACACTCGGCAGAACACCTGCCATATAACTACTTGTGCAACAAAAACAAAACAAAAACAAAAAACAATACTTCAGAACTGTAGAAACCGACCTCCTTGACCTCATCTTCTGTCAGCTTACCATCACCGTTCTTGTCACACCTGGTTGCAAGCAGATCTCGTCAAGAAGAAAGCATTCATCCGTAATTCAGTATGGAAAAGAAGGGAACTAGAGGTAAGGTTTACATGTCAAAGAAAATACGTAGCCGGGAATCAAAGTTCTGGTCTGTCATCTCCTCCCAGAATTCCTTCAGTTGTTCTTTGGTTACGCCATCATCCGGATTGAGGTGTCTTCTCCTAGCCAATGCCACAAATACCTCGCTTGCAAACTCCTTTGAATCAGCCATACCTTTAAGATGCAGATAGTGGAGCATCAGGTAATAATCATACACAGGCTTATTTCTAACTGTCACAGGAATATTATATGGATGGATGGATCTTTCCATGATTTTGTTTTGCAAGTTACGAATTACTAGTGGACAACATTATTTGAGGTGCTCATAATTTGCCAGGCTACGTATCTTTAAATGATATTAAAGGAGCAGTTTTGATTCTGTGCTGGCATCAAAGGAGTGGTACAACTATCACAATGGATAAACAATATTTCAAGTATGATTATATATCCAATCAAGCACAAAATACATAAAAACATTTAGCAACCAAATTTGGATGCATGCCTTTATCAAATAAATCTAGCATCGTTGAAATGACGTAAACCGTTTGAGTACACGTTCTGATTCTACAGGATACACGACGACAAGCCGTGACAAGCTAAGGCTCAGCAACAAGACTCACCGATGCACTTAGCGAAGCTCTCCCTCTGCAGCCGACCGTCAGTGCTCATTTCGTCAAACCTCTTCTCGACGGTCTTCCAGACGTCCTTGCCGGCAGACGTCTTGTCGAGGAACCGCAGCCCGTGCAAGCCCGACTGCGCGCCGGAATGTGTACGCTTGAGGCCCCGCATCTCCGGCACCGCCGACGACACCTTCGACGCCAGCCGACGCATCCCCGACGCGATCCGCGACGGCTGCTTCCTTATCGGCGGCGGCACTGGGGGGTGGTCCCCGTCGCCCACACCTCCCGTGCAGCCAGCCGCGTACCCCGCCGACGATGCCATCTCTGGCGAACCGATCGAGCTCACCAACCCAACCAATGGTTGTGCGTGCGCGCTCGCTCACCGCAGCGTGACCGCGGGCGCCATTCCACACACAAAGATTGGTCGGATGTAAATTTGGCAATGCAAGAGAAGGGAAGGGAAGGGAAGGGAAATGTGGCGCATGCACAACGAGAGATGCGCACGCCAATTATAGCCATTCGCGCTCGGCCGCTTCTGAACTAAATATTTTTTTTTTGTGTCTGAAAGAATTTCAATGCACATTTTTGTACATCTGGGCGGTGAGAATCCTTCACTGTGTGAGGGCCTGTGAGGCATATTTTTTATCATTGGATAAAGGATATCACTACACTTTCAGCAGTGAAAAGAACAATAAAATTGGTGGGTTCTTTCTGTTCAATATTGTTTTTGATAGCTTCGATCTTAGAGAGGTTGATTTGACTGGTCGACAATTTATCTGTGCAAATTCACTATCTATTCCAACCTATGAAAATTTGAATTGAATTTTGATAACAACAGAGACTGAGAACTAAAGCGCCATTTTGGCGATTGTGCAATAGAGGTGTACGCATCACACTCCGTTGTTGTTAGATATTGGAACACCAAATTTTACAGAAAATGGAAAATAGTTCAAACTAGAATTGTCTTGATTTAGTTTGGATGATTTTTATCTTAGAAATTTGGAAAACACCAGTGAAAGACCGAAACCTGGTTCAAAGATGGAACAATAAATTTAGTGCTTTGCGCATAAAGTTAAGAGGTTGGGAAGCAAATAATATTATATAGACAATACAAAGCGCAAAATAAAGTTTACAAACAATTAGTACTAATGAGTTTGATTTGGCGACTGAGTTGTGTGATTTGTCTGATGCGGAGCCATCTTGCTCTTGCTCGAGATAAGTAAACTCAGCTACCTAGATAAAAGTAAATTAAATATTTCTAAAGGGCCAAGGTAAAGGACGTCCTCCTATGGCATGATAACACACGGTGTTTTCACATCCTAAACTTCTATAAAGCAAATCCTAAACTCCTAAGCAAATGTCCACTACCTCCACATCACCCGCTAATGCCCACTAGCCTATTTGTCTAACTCCTCCTTCCTGCACGTCACCCTCTAAGCCATGTCATCCACACGGTTCCATTCACATCCTTCGACGTCTCTTGGCATGCTTTGGTCTTTTGGCCTCCGAGTCCACCACCAAAAGCATGCATCTCTCTTGAAATTCCAGGCCATGCAGATGCAGTACAGAGGCAATGAATCATGCGCTTCCTTTGTCAGTTTCTAGACTGGGTTCGTCCCATCTAAGAAGGGGTGGCAAGCATGTCATCCAATGCATGCCATGGGCATACGAAGCATCAAGGCTTGGGCATCCTTTTGATCGCCTATATATAGCACTTCCAAGAGAAGGCGGTGAACTCAGCAGATGCATTTGTCTCCTCCCTATCCTGCTTTCCATCCACCAATGCGCTGCCCCTCCAACTTTGGAACTCATCTCTGCATCTCCAAACTTGACTTCTTGGTATATGTTGCCTTCAAACTAGCATCACATCCACCTACAGGGGGCATCCAGTTGGAGCCTAGGGCATCCTGGTGAATCAGTGATCCATGTGGCAGGCATCCTACATCAAGACTGTTCATCAAGGAACTTCATAGAGGCCTTGTTTAGTTTCTAAAATTTTTCACCAAATTCCACTATGCAAAAAGAAAATTCTCATCACATTAAAATGTCGGCACATACATAGAGTACTAAATGTTAGCAAAATAATGCAATTAAGATCAAACACAAGACACAGATTTTACGTGGAAAACCCTTACGGGAAAAAACCACGGACGCCAACCGGCGATCTTCACTATATGGAAAGAGTTTACAGAACACAGGGAATACAATGAGTCGTCAGCTCTTCCCGTGCGGCTTACAAGATTTATTTATAGGACGGACTGACTGCAGTCAAATACGGAAACAAATCCGCTAATAAACATGACCGAACCGTAGGCCCTCCAGGCGTCCCCATAAGACCAATGTTATAATTCGGATCATATTCCAACAAACTCCACCTTGAGACGAATTCCAACTTATAGCAAACGAAGTATCATCAATGAACTCACTTCAATAATAAATAATCACCGACGCCAAAAGTCATTAGGACTTAATTTTTAATACCAACTAAGCTTGAGCATAGCCCAAACTTAGCTCCAGGAACTGGCTTTGTCAACATATCAGCAGGATTATCATGAGTACTTATCTTGCACACTTTAACATCAACTTCAGCAATAACACCTCGAATGAAGTGATACCTCACATCAATATGCTTGGTCCTTTCATGAAACATCTGATCCTTAGTCAGACAAATAGCACTCTGGCTATCACAATGAATAGTAGTGCAAGTAGTAACCCCACAAAGTTCAGAGTATAAACCTTTGAACCAAATAGCTTCTTTACATGATTCAGAAATAGCCATAAATTCAGCTTCTGTAGTAGACAGAGCAATAGTGGATTACAAACATGCTTTCCAGCTAACAGCACAACAACCAATGGTGAAAACATAACCTTTGAGAGATCTCATCTTATTCAAATCATCAGCAAAATCAGAATCAACATAACCAACAAGTCTATCTCTAGATTTCCTAAATTGCAAACAGGCATTATAAGTACCTCACAAATATCTAAAGATCCATTAAACAACCCTCCAATGTAGCCCTCCAATGCTCCTTACCAGGATTAGCCATGAATCTACTGACAACACTCAATGCATGAGATAAATCAGGACGAGAACAAACGATGGCATACATAAGAGAACCAACTGCACTGGAATATGAAACTCTAGACATGTACTCAATATCTTTATCTGGACATAAATCTGATGATAATCTGAAATGTGCAGCTAATGGAGTACTCACTAGTTTTGCATTATACATATTGAAACAATGAAGAACCTTCTCAATATAACCTCGCTGATTGAGGTATAATTTACCAAATTTTTATTCTCTAGTAATTTCCATACCAAGAATTTTCTTAGCTGCACCCAAGTCCTTCATCTCAAATTCTTTACTCAATTGTGCCTTTAATTTAGCTATTTCTGATTTATCTTTAGCAGCAATCAACATATCATCAACATAAAGAAGCAAATAAATAGTTGAGCCATTAACTATCTTCAAGTAAACACAGCTATCATAATCAAACCACTTAAAACCAGGAGACAGCATAAATGAGTCAAACCTCTTATACCATTGCCTAGGATATTGCTTCAAACCATAAAGAGACTTATTTAGTCTACACATAAGTTTTTTTCCAGGAATAACAAAAACTTCAGGTTGGTTCATATAAATATCTTCTTCCAATTCCCCATGTAAGAATACAGTTTTAACATCAAGTTGCTCAACTTCATAATCATGCATGGCAACAATACTAAGCAAAGTGCGAATAAAACTATGCTTTACAACTGGAGAAAAGACATCATTATAATCAATACCTGGAATCTGGCTATAGCCTTTAGCAACCAACCTTGCTTTATACCTTGCTGGCTTACTAGGAGAAAGACCCTCCTTTCTTTTATAAATCCATTTGCAACAAACAGGCTTTTTATTCTTGGGCAATTTCACTAAATCCCAAGTACCATTCTTTTCAAGCGACTCCATCTCATCTTGCATAGCGGTCATCCAATTATTGCAATCAGCAGAAGTAATAGCCTCAGAATTATTAGAAGGTTCTGTATTACCTTCAATCTCTTCTGCAACACTCATAGCATAAGCAACATTGCATTCTTCAATATACCTTTTAACAGGCTTTGGCTGCCTTCTGAACCTATCAACAGTAATAGAACATTGTAGAGACTGCACAACTGAAGAAGAATGCTCAACAGTAGAAGAATCATCAGCAATTGGAGTTTCAGCAATAGGTGCATCTTGCACAGCAACATTATCAACATCTGGTGAATCAATTAAATGCTCCACCTGCACACTTATTTTCTCTCCCTCAACAGGAGCATCAACAGAAGGATTGTCAAGAAACATAGCAGTCTCATTAAAAATAACATTCCTGCTAAGCATAACCTTCTAAGTCTGGGGATTCCATAATTTATAACCTTTGACACCATGTTGATAACCAATAAAAATATATTTAATAGCTCTAGGCTCTAATTTTCCATTATCAACGGGAGCATAAGCAGTACAACCAAAAACTCTTAATTGTGAATAATCAGCTGGAGAAACAGACCATACCTTAATTGGAGTTTTCTTATCAAGAGGAATAGAGGGTGAACGATAAATAAGATAGCAAGCAGTGGAAGCAGCTTCAGCCCAAAAACGCCTATTCAAGCCAGCATTAGACAACATGCAATGGGCCCTGGAGATGATAGTCCTGTTCATACGCTCGGCTACACCATTCTGTTGACGTGTATAAGGAATAGTGTAGTGCCTAACAATGCCTTGAGACTTGCAATATGCATTAAACTCATTAGAACAGAATTCCATCCCATTATCAGTGCGAAGCTTTTTAACCTTCATCTCAGTTTGATTTTCAATCATAATCTTCCACTCTTTAAATGCTGAAAATGCTTCTGATTTATGCTTTAAGAAATAAGGTCATACCTTATGAGAATAATCATCAATGATTGTCAACATATAACGAGAGCCACCAAAAGAAGGCTTGCGAGATGGTCCACATAAATTAGAATGCACATAATCAAGAATACCCATACTTTTCTGAGTAAAGATATTAAAAGACACCCTCTTGTATTTGCCAAACACACAATGCTCACAAAATTTCAACTTACTGATGCTATGTTCATCAAGAAGTCCTCTCTTGCACAATTCATGCAAGCCTTGCTCACTAATATGTCCAAGAAGCTTATGCCAAAGATCAATAGCATCAAAATTAGATGATGAATTGGAAATTACAGCGGCATCACCTGTAATTGTGGTACCACGAAGACGGTACAAATTTGGAGATTTCAATTCAGCTTTCATCACAATAAGGAATCTTTTGACACTTTTAAAACTTCATCTTCACCAGAGTACTTGTACCCTTTAGCATCAAGAGTACTATGAGAAATAAGATTCTTGCTCATGCTAGGAATATGCCTCACATCAGCCAATGTTCTGACAATGCCATCATGCATCTTAATCTGAATAGATCCAATACCAATAATATCAAGTGAACTGTTATCACCCAATCTAACAGAACCAATCTCTATTAGTGCATATATAAAATGAAGCAGCGAAATCAAGAATCCATTCATCATCACTATTATTAGCACATCCAACAAAAGCAACGAGAGAATCACCATCGGAATAATCTGGCTTAGAAGCAGCAATAGAAGCATTACCTTCATCATTGGTTTTACCTTTCTCTCTATATGTGCCAGTTCTCTTCTCTTTATTTTTTAATTTGAAATAATCCTCGATAAAGTGAGTATCCTGCTTGCAATACTTGCAGAACTTATCACTTCTACCACGAGACTTCGATCGGCCTTTGTAACAATTAGAACTTTTGCCTCTATTGCCATTCTTTTATTTATTTTCTGTCCTCCCATGAACAGACAACGCTTTTCCTTTAGAAGCAGAACCTTCAGAAGACACCATCAATTTCATCTTTTCTTTACCAGGCAACGCCTCACAAACCTCAACAAGAGTTAGTGTATCATGGCTATATAATAAAGTATCTCTAAAGTTTGAAAATGAACTAGGCAAAAAGCACAAAAGAATAAGACCCAAATCCTCATCATCATATTCTACCTCCATAGCCTGAAGGTCAGAAATAATCTCCTTAAAGACTATCAGATGGTTAATAATAGAATCATCCTCTTGCAACTTGTGCGAATATAACTTCATCTTCATATGCATCTTGCTTGTCAAATCCTTAGACATGCAAATTGACTCTAACTTGAGCCATAAAGCAGCGCAGTTTTCTCCTACAGACAATCTTGCAAAATATTATTTGAAAGATGAAGATAAATTTAGGGTCAAGGCCTTACCATCCTTTTTCTTCTCATCATCGGTTCAAGTTTTAGAATCCTTTACTGAATCTATCAAGAGCATCATCAACATCAGCCTACATAAGAATAGCCCGCATCTTGACTTGCCATAAATCAAACCTTGTATCACGATCCAGTTGAGGAATATCATATTTTACTGAAGACATGGTGAAGAAATAATAGCAATAGACAGAAAAATAGGTGTAACCCTAGCAAAACCTACAACCTGGTACATGATCTATGTATGTTCAGCAATAACTGAATCTGAAAAAACCTTCTGGTACAAACTGTTGGGTGCACGTAGCATGAAACCTCCACCGATTGCCTTTTCAACTCACGTGATGAGCAATAAACCTGGTTACCTTGATCCACGTGAACAGCACCAAGAATTCCCACCGATCACGAATGAGCAGCAGGCACAGATCGACTCCCACACAAGCGGCAACAGGTCAAAGCGGTTTGATGACCTCTGACCAGGAACGCAGTGGATTGACTTGATTTTTCTCCCCACGATCAGGAACACAGCGGCACAACAACTTTTTGTAGCTGATTCTCCGGAGTGTGCAACCGAGACAAAGCCGACTGACTGGACTGGCCGATCTGGATTAAAACTCTGCCTTGGACTCCATGAAAACACTGAGTCGCTGATTCACACAGCACGGAAGGAAATTGATCAGATCGATCCCGGCGGCGGCGCTTGGAACTCGACGAAGTGACCATGGTGGCGGCAGAGGACGGTCAGGGAATAAAACCCTAACTTTTTTCATAGTCTCGTGTCTGGCTCTAGATACCATTTGTTAGAAATAATGCAAATCAAGATCAAACACGAGACACAGATTTGTTATGTGAAAAATCCTTGCGGGAAAAAACCACGGGCTCCAACCCACTGTATGGAGGGAGTTTACAGAACGCAGGGAATACAATGAGTCATCATCTCTTCCCATGCGGCTTACAAGATGTATTTATAGGACGGACTGACTGCAGTTAAATATGGAAACAAATTCGCTAATAAACATGACCGAACCGTGGGCCCTCCAGGCGTCTCCACAAGACTAACGTTATAATTCGGATCATATTCCAATAATAAATGAAAAATTAAAAACTAATTGTATAGTTTGGTTGTACTTTTTGAGACGAACGTTCTAGAGTCTAATTAGTTAATGTTTAGACAATTTTTACCAAATACAAACGAAATACTATAGTACCAAACAGTGCTCAACAGTAATTTGGGTGGCGCCAGATTCGGGAAACTAAACCAGGCCAGAGTTGCTAGGATGGACTTTGTAATGATTCCCTTTTTTATATTCCCAAGGCCACTGAATTGTCAGCAATAGATCAAAATTCATATCTCTCTCCCCCTCGCTCTTCGTACATTTTTTTAGTTTGATTTCTATCTTCCTCTTCGCAATTGATGTGCTTGATACAACTAACATGCAGCTATACATAACGACAACAAGTAGCAGGTCTGCTAGCGAACAACTAGGACACAACACGACATATAGAGGCACATGTCGCATCTTATCATGCAGTTGTTGTTTTCAGCTCAATAACTTACTTTTCTTTTTAAGTATTATCTTCCATTTTATGGGAGACCATAGGCATCATGTAATATCTATGTCATTCTTTAATGGAAAGAGCAGCTATCATTTGCTTTTTTTCTAAAGAAATCTGATAGTTTAGTCTATATTTCATCCATCCAATGCTCACTTATGAGCATTCTAAAATTCTCGCAGCAACGCGCGAAAAATTCACCTAGTAATTGAAAAACAAATCACATTTACTCGCTTGACCAGGAGGAGGGAAACAAAGATAAAGGACAAGAAAATCTTAAAAGAGTATATCACCAAGTTTCACATGAGAGAAGAAATCACATTTATCCTTGTGTGCCCTTGATAGCTCTAGGATTGGTGACGTACCACAAGCACAAAGAACAAAATGGATTTCTAACTTACCCTTTTACAAAGAAGGAAATTCGGGATGCTATTTTGGATATATGAAACATAAGAAAGTACTAGGTCCTAATGATGGTTTCACGTATGAGTTTAGCAAAAGTTTTGGGAAATCATTGAATATTTGAAAACCTTTATAGAGGGGACTTGCCATTGTTTAGTTTAAACGTTAGTATTCTAACCCCTGTTCCAAAGGTGCTAGAAGAAAATCAAATATAGCAGTATAGACCTCAATGTTAGTTTTAAAATCTTTACAAAAGTGGCAACTAGTGGTTGATCACATTATAAGCCCAACTCAACCCACTTTCATGAGAGGACACAAAATCCTCAAAGGAGTTGTTATCCTTCATAAGACAATACACAAACTCTACTGAAAATAATCTAAATGGGGTATCTTCAAATAGTTTTTTGAGACACCTACCACAAGGTTAGATGGCCTTTTTTCCAAGCATGGTATATGAAAGGTTTTTCGCCCAAGTGGATCACATGGGTTGATACCCTTATCACTAGTGTGATTATT
Organism: Bothriochloa decipiens; assembly: GCA_023333625.1. Lineage (NCBI taxonomy): Eukaryota > Viridiplantae > Streptophyta > Magnoliopsida > Poales > Poaceae > Bothriochloa > Bothriochloa decipiens. The sequence continues at coordinate 28,784,205 of CM041632.1, read as the reverse complement.
GCAATTAATGTAAATGGTGAGATTGGACACTTTTCCAAAGGACACCTTTTCTCCCTCTTTCTTTTCACATTGTTGCTGACATGTTAACAATGCTCATCAATAGAGCAAAGATGGGCCCTTAAGTGTAGTGGTGCTCCTTCTAGTGGTTGGTGGTTTATCATTCCTGTAATATCTTTCTATGGAACATGATCTAGGGCAAGATTAAAACATGAGATTTTACTTTACGCTTTTGGACAAGCTTTTAGCCTTAAAATGGATTTCCATACAAGTGAAGTGTACTACTTTGGCAAGGCCCCGGAAGTAGAGGCTCAATATATTGAGCTCTTTGGATGTAAAATTTGGTTCCTATGAATTATTTTGAGTTTTCGATCCATTTCAGAAAACTGAGTATTGCAGAATAGAAAAAGGTGGAAGAACATTTTGAGAAGAGGTTTAGAAAAGGAAATGGCTGTCAACCACTACGTGAAAAATCCACAAAGAGAACTCCCTCTTCCACTGTAAGGGCGGCTGGCTTTTCGAGCTTCCCTTACAGTGGTTCGAGCGGGCCCTAGCTTACCAGCTGCCCTTACAGTGGTCACTGTAAGGGCAGTTGGTAAGCCCAGCCACCCTTACAGTGGAGGGGTCACTGTATGGGCGGCTGGCCCTAACAGTGTTTTTTGGATAAAATTGGTCAAATGAGACACTAAATGACCTGAAATAAAAAACTTTTGAATACCAAGATTGTACAACTTATCAAGATCTATATTTGTTATATAGTTTATTATTGCGTTTGAGAAAGTGTTAGTAAACACTAGTCGTATGTTTTCAAAATCCTGGATTTGACTTAGTCAAACTTCATCAAACTTGGTCAAATGAGACACTAAATGACCTCAAGTGAAAAACTTTTGAATACCAAGATTGTGAAACACATCAAGACTAAATTTGTTACATAGTTTATTTTTGTATTTAATAAAGTGTTTGTAAACAATAGTCGTGTGATTTTAAAATCTAGGATTTGACTTGGTCAAATAAGACACTAAATGACCTCAAATGAAAAACTTTTGAATACCAAGATTGTAAAACATATCAACATCTACATTTGTTACATAGTTCATTTTTGTATTTGAGAAAGTGTTAGTAAACACTAGTCATATATTTTTAAAATCTAAGATTTAACTTGGTCAAACTTGGTTAAACTTGGTGAAATGAGACACTAAATTACATCAAATGAAAAACTTTTAAATACCAAGATTATCGCATCAAGAGCTACATTTGTTACATAGTTAAATTTTGTATTTGAGAAAGTTTTGGTAAACACTAGTCATATTTTTTCTAAATCCAAGATTTGACTTGGTCAAATTTGGTCAAATGAGCCACTAAATAACCTCAGATGAACAAATTTTGAATACCAAGCTTGTACAACTCATCAAGATCTACATTTGGTACATAAGTCATTTCTGCTTTTGAGAAAGTGATAGCAAACACTAGTCATATTTTTAAAAATCCAAGATTTGACTTGATAAAACTTGGTCAAATGAGGCACTAAGTAACCTCAAATGAAAAACATTTGAATACCATGTTTGTAAAACTCTCAAGATCTACATTTGATACATAGGTCATTTTTGCATTTGAGAAAGTGTTACCGAACACTAGTCATGTCGATGTTGGGACCCAGGGGCGCCCTAAGCCGATGAGTAAATATGTACTGCATGCTACCTAATCCGGATGGTGATGCAAGAAGAACACACAATTTTTATCCTAGTTTGGACAAGAGTAGGCCCTACGTCCAGCGGGGGGAGAGATTGTATTATCTTGCACCGAAGTGCTTGTACAGGGGGATACAAGCGAGGGTGTACTAAGAGGAGTGGAGAACAAGGCCTAAGTCTAGGAGCGCTGGCCCTATGCCTTGCTGTGTGCGTGGTGTGACTTAGTGAGTTCGAGTGAGTCCTCCCACTACAACTAGCCCAACGCCCCCTTTTATAGGACATGGAGGGGCATGGGTGTACAGGAAACCCCAGTGGCGCTGCCCTTGGTTGGGCAATCATAAGCAATGACGTCGAGGTGAGATGCTGATCATGTCATGGGTGCTATAGAAGCATGTCCCGAGCGTGGGTCTCCCTGCACCGACGTGCTTGGAATCGATGGCTGTCCTTCATATGTGTCATGACGATGCCCGTAGGTGGTCAGCAAAAGACCCGTGCCCATGCGGGGGCGCGTGAATCCCTATAGATGTCACATCGAGAGTTGTTGGAGTGCTGACCGAAGGTGTCGAGGTCCAACTTGAGAGGTGGCCGAGGGGGTCGAGACCCGAATGAATAAGGCCAAGCCCTGGAAAGTGCGGTACGAATATTGGTAAATGTGCCTCAAGGGGGCGCCTGACAGCTTACAGTGTTCGGTATGACATCGTAGTGTAGTATAAACCACCAATTTCCCAGGTATGGGCGGTAAAAGGAGGATTCGACCGCTGTACCCGGCCACTGTAACTGTGCTGTAGCCATGAGATTAGGCAGGAGTTGGTGGGGCATTAAATTCTTTGGATCCCATATAGGAAGTAGGTGAGCCGAAGGGGGAGTGGCAATCGACGGGGGGTCATTCACCCACGAGGAGATATATCACTCGATGGGGGGTCGGCCGCCCGTGATGCACTCCATCACTCTGATGGGGGGCCGTCTGCCTAGGAAGACGTCCATTATTCGAGGTTCCCCGTCAAATAGGAGGCAGTCTTGACTTGGTTGCTGCTCGTGGGCTGGCCCAGCATGGCTCAACGTGCACTGGTAGACCCTTGTCTCTCAGGCTGGTTGTGGGCTTTTTTGGTGATTTGGGTTTAATTGTTCGGGGAATAATTTTCTTAGATTGAGGTTTAGGGTACCCCTTATCCAGGTACTCAACAACAGCCCCTGAATCTCTGCGTGAGTGTGGGCACTCACGCAGAGGCTCATGAACTAGAGTCATAGTGTCTGTCGTTCTCTGAAGGGTGCGTGTGAGCGTACCCTTCAGGGGTAGCCCCCGAGGACCTGGAGGAGTAGGATACTCCTATGAGGGCTTGATGCATTTTTTATCGAGGGGTGCTCGAGTGGTTAAGCCCCCGGGCATGCATGAGCTTTTTTCATCGAGGCCCACTCTGTGTGGTTTCGAGCCCCCGGGTGGTTGTTCCTCCTTCATTGAGGCCACCCGGTTGTGAGCGAGCCCCCGAGCCTCTTTCGTCGAGGTCGGTCGGGAATAAGCCTATCTTTTTCTTTCGACCCTCACACTCCTTTTCGACGAGAGGAGGGGTGAGGAGGGGTGAGGAGCGTCATTGTGGACACATGATTTTCCATATCATGGTGTAGCATCTTTTGTTGGTGTGATGTGTGATTGTCAACATGTCCAACACTTTAGTTGGCGGTTGGTCTTGGTGGTTTTACTGATCCCCTGGCACATGGTTATGTGTCGAAACATGTCTCTTGGCTTGTGATGTGTAGGTGTGGAGTCCAGAGGTAGTGGCAGTGGTCGGGTGAAGGTCAAGTAGGGAGTGTCGTGCTGACGGACCGGGTGCGGGGAAGGACGGACACGAGGCTTGGATCGAGGGACTAGATGGCTAGGTGGCCAGCTACGGTGGATAACACTTGGGACATCAACAAGCGCAAGTGTACATGGTGGGGGATGCGTACGGGCTATGCTACTCACGAGGAGGTTTGGTGGTTGGTCATCAAAACCATCGGTGGGGGATGTGTATGGTCTACGCTACTCGCAGACGGTTTGGTGATTTGCCCTCAAAACCATTGGCGGCGGGTTTTGTGGGTTTGCGCTTCAAAACCCAGGCAGTCCCGATGCTGATGGATGGCACGTGGCAACATCAGGGAGAATGCGTCAAGGCAAGGATACTGGTGAGAAGGCACGGTGGCCGTCGGATCAGGAAATCCTGAGTTGGACCATAGTGCCCTTGGCTAGGTGGTTCGCTCTAATAATATCTAGGGGCAGTAGTGGAATAGTGTAATAGGCATATAAATAGGAGTGGATAGCCCCCCACTTGACCTACCTCTTTCCCTACCGCTTTCCATTTGTTGACACCGTTTTTTGACACGTGCAAATATAAGCCGAAAACTATGCCGATCGGCAAGGGAGTGGTTATTCTCCAGCATTGCTTCTGAGTTGCCGATGGATGATTGCCGATAAAGGACATGTTGATCTCGTACATTGTCGATGAAGCCAGAGGGCTGTTGCCGATGGAGAGAGAGGCATGGTTGTCGATGAAAAGCAGAGCTGAAGGACGTGGAAAGCAGATCTGAGTCATTATCGATGGGTTTTGCCGATGGAATCTACAGAGATGAGGAGCGTGCCGATAGAGGTTTCATCGTAGAGCAATGGATAAGGAAACTGGCGATATTTATGCTATTATTTTAATAGTTTATTTTTGAGTCCGACCTTGGTACGAGTCGTTATTTTTTATTCCTTAGAGATAAGACTTGTTTAGGTAATACTTTGTCGTGTCTATTTAGGACTCATAGTACCAGGGTATAAATATGTACTGAGAGACAATGTAAAGATATACACAATCAAATACAACAAATCTATTATTTTTATCTACTTTTCAAGCAATCTACTTTTTGACAACTTCGTCACCAGTACCTTTTCCTTTTCAACGAGTTCTTTCAAGAATCGACGGGCTACATCAACTTGATCTCCGGTGACCTTGCAAGTTCCGCGTCTACCGAGCACGATTCAGGCTTTGACGTCCAGGCGTATCGTTGTCGTCTCGTCTGATCTGTTCAACAGTTATCGAATATCATTTGAGCTTTGACGTCCGGGCGTATCGCTGTCGTCTCGTTCGGGTTTTATTCAAATTTATCATCCTTGTCGATTAACAGTCAAATTGACTGGCACGCCTTGATATCGAACCAGGGTATTAGCCCAGTGTGTTTACAGATCCAACGCCTTTTTGCATCAATACATCTTTTGGCACACCTGGTGGGACCAAATCAACAGATTCACCATGAAGAATCCTACTGATATCACTCCAGAAAACATCATCGAGATATCAGAATCAGATCTCAAGGAGAATCAGAGGCAAGCCATGGAAAAAGCTATGGAGGATTACAGGCAGCTCTGCTTGAAGTCTTTCAGCATGAATAGGGGAGGACAAGTCATCCAGAAGCAAGATCTGCCGTTGCCTCGGCAGGTAACCTTTGACTCCAACCCTGGTAAATTACAGGAGATGGTTAATTCTGCATTAAATCAAGCTTTGATCAACCACTCCACCGTGCTGTCCAATACTGTCTACAATGCTATTGTGCAAACATTAAGGGACGGACAAGCACCAGGGTATGTCGGGCCGGCATATCATCAGCCGGGATCGGCATCTACCAGCACTCCATCGGCAATTCCAGCCGTTGAGAGTATAGAAGCGCCTACTCCAGCTATATCAGGACCATCCATCATTGAAGCCACACCGATAGGATCAGATCTAACGTCTCAGGAGAAGCCTAGTACTCAGTTGAGCACAGATCTATCGGCATCGGCAATGTCAGGTCCTTCAGGTCAACATAGTCAAACTGCTGCTAATTGGTGGGGATACGGTATGCCTCCAGGTTCATCTACTGCCAACTCTGGATTGCCTCAAGTGCATGATATAGCAGGGAAGGGTCCGGTGACATCGGCTACTCCAATTCGGCCGGTGGCTCAAGTGCCTCATTATTCTACTATACCTCCTGCTATACAGCCATTGTCAATGGGATTCTACGCACCTCCGCTACAGATATCTTATGCGAATCCATTGACTAATCCTCCACCAGTTCAACAGAGAGCTTCCACTGCAGAGCAGCCCGTAGTACCATTCATATCTCAGTCTGGGTTACCTGCAATTCAGGGCAATTATGCTGGCTATCATCCATCTATACAAGAGCATCAATTGTCTACAAGCTATCAGCCATCGGCAAGCCAGGTGCCGATGAGTTACAATCTCAATTGGTCAGGGCAAACGCCAATTCAACAACCTGCTATTCAACCAAGCCACCAAGCAATAGGGATTCAACGGTATAGTCCATAGACAACTTTCCAGGAACAAACATCGGCAAAACAGCCGATGAACTTTATTCCGCAAATTGGTGCCGTGAATATGCCGATTTATCCAAGCCAAGTGCCACAGGGGTATGTAGAAGCATATCAGCCAACGCCTCCAGTAGAGATCCAGCCAGTGCATCGGCAAGATCAGGATGCACTCTTGGCCGATAAGATTGCAGAAGTGATGAAAGAACAATTTGGGATTCAGCCCAAGATCGATACTTACTCTTATCGGACTCCATATCCTTCATCTTACGACTCAATTCCTTTCCCGAATCGGTACAAGGTGCTAGATTTCACTAAGTTTTCTGGCAAGATGATACGTCAACAATGGAGCACATCAACCGATTCATTATCCAGTGCGGGGAAGCAGCGAACAGGGATGAGCTGAGGATCCATTTATTCTCGTCCTCTTTGTCTGGATCAGCATTCGCGTGGTTTATATCATTGCCACCGAACTCTATTCTTACTTGGACCAATCTAGAAAGGCAATTTCATAAATACTTCTTTGTTGGTGTCCATGAAAAGAAGCTTACCGATTTAATGAAATTAAGACAGCGAAGCGACGAATCGGTAGAGAATTTTGTGCAAAGGGTACGAGACATGAAGAACAAATGCTACAGCCTAGTGCTTGATGACCGCCAGTTAGCTGGTTTGGCTTTCCAGGGTTTGTTGTCGCATCTCAGGGACAAATACGATGCTCAGGAGTTTGAAAGTTTAAGTCATATTGTGCAGAGGGTCTCTGATCAAAGAGCTCAAGCTCCAGAGCATAGAAAGAGCTGGAACAAGAAGGTGTCCTTTATAGAGGCAGAGGAATCAGATTCAGATGAAGAACCAACTATCAGCCTGGCTGAGTGGGTAAAGGGTAAGAAACCTTTATCGTGTCCTTTTGGTTAGAAAGAGCCAGAGAAATTCATGTTTGACGTCACAAAGGCCGATAGAATATTTGATCTGCTACTTCAAGTGGGCCAAATCAAGCTATCACCCAATCATGTGATTCCATCGGCAGATGAACTAAAGAAAATTAGGTACTGCAAATGGCATAATGCAACTTCACACAGTATCAATGACTGCAAGGTTTTCAGGCAGCAGTTGCAATCGGCAATTGAATCTGGGAGGATCAAGTTTGACAATTCTAAAGCTCAGAGGCCGATGAAGATTGATCAGCATCCTTTCCCAGCAAACATAGTGGAGGCCGTAAACAAGACCAAAGTGCTGACATCAGTAAGCAAGAAAGCATCGACGGGTCCTAGAAATCAAGCAACTACCGATGACTTGAAGGGGAAAGAGATAGTTGAAGCAAGCAGTAGTTCAAGAAGGCCTCCTAGACCAGCTTCGTACAGAATTCCAAGTAACCACTATCGACATCGGCAAGAGGAGTTGCGTTGGGAAGCATGGCATCGGCACAAAGACCATTGGAGATGCCCCTTCTTCATCTATTGTTGGGAAGAAGGCATTAAATTGCCTACTGTTGATGGTTGCCCCGAGTGCAATGGTTATGATCGAACCGATAGGGCAGAAAGAAGGCTGCGCTATGGTGATCGGAGCAGATACATCGGTAAGCCGATCAGAGAAGGGGTATCGGTACATGATCGGCTGGGGGGCAGGACCAGTGTACATGAAAGGCTGGGTAGGCGTGCTGACTGTTTGCTGATGAATCAAAAGGAGCTCGAGGAGATGACCAATGCAGGAGTCCCTAAAACAGTACTCTACAGGGATCCCAATACAAATTGCCCAGGTTCAAGTGCAAAAATTTATCAACCCGTCTGGAAGACGAAGCTTCCTCAATGGTGCCCTAAAGGTCTAACAAGGACTCAAAAGAGGAAAATGCAACGTGAGCACAAAGAGGAAAGTTCCCGTGGAGCAAAAACTCAAGAATGACAGCTAAAGCGCAAAAGTGAAGGTCCATCGGCAGATATCAACATGGTTTTTCTATTGCCGATGAGATTCTTAGCACTTGCTAATAAAATACATATATATCGATAAAGTGCTTGTTCAAAAAGAATGTATCGGCACTACATTAATGTGAAGTGTTACAGATTACCGATTCATTACATTGCCGATGAAAAGGGAAGTTTACATGTTCAACAGTGAATGGATAGTTGATATCGCACGCAGGTGAACTTGGTCAGCTTCCTCCAGTATCTGTTCATCTTCATCAGCACTGCCTTCAACTAGTCTAATCTTCTTCTTGAGCGCCAGCGTCTTGAGGACTTGGTTGTCCCTTTCTTGTTGAAGAGTCTTGACAGCTTCGGGCATTTGGGCCTTCTCATGATTTGCTGCGTCCAAGGCTCCTTCAACCTGTCTCAGCTCCATTAGCAGGGCTTCTCTTCTTGCCGATAGCTGAGCAATCTTGTCCTCCAGATCTGCACAAGAGGCTTCTAGCTTACCGATGTCTTTGTGGTTCTCATCGGCAAGTTGCTTATGCTTCATCATGTCCTCTTGGAGTTGTGCCTGAGTGGCTCTATCGGCAAACCGCTGGGCAGCCCTTTGATACTGCAACTGCCGGCTCTCCAGATGAGCAGCCTAGAAAAGTGCTTCCTCAACATCAGCAGGAATATGACCTCGAATTCCTTTAAAAGTTGCTCTTCCAGAGTTAGAATCTTGGATCAGTAGAGAGGTCTCCTGTTGCAGCAATGGTAACAGTGTCTCCAACTTTGACTTGGTCTCAGGTGATAGAACTCCAAGGGCTGGAGCAGAGCTTTCTTTAGAATCTTCATCATCAGGAACAATCCCACTGATAGAGAAGGAGAATAGACTATCTGGGGAATCTTGCTCCTAAAAAGGAAAAGATAATGTCAGCAGAAGAGCCTAAAGTGTTAAAGGTTATCCAAGGGAATTAACGCACCTGTTTCAAGGCAATCTCTCGCCTTTGGCTCGAAGAAGCAACCTCAGGAACAATTGCCGATGACATTTCTTGTGTTGGTACCTTAGTTGGTTGCTGCTGCAACGCCGGTGCCGATGAAGATCCTTGTATGGGTACAGTGGCCGATGGAAGAACAGTCGCTGATGGAGAAGTTTGCACAGATACGTCAGGCGATGCCGGGCAAGGCGAGGATGCCGACAGAGGTGGTGTAAGTCTTGCCCGCTTGGGTTGTGATTCTTCGCCTGGTGAAGCCTTACGCTTGTGCTATAAGATATCAGCGTCGGACGGCTGAGGAATCGGTACACTTGGGACGGTTGCCGATGCAATCACTTGGTGCTGCAAGAGAGACAGATGAGTAAAAGTGCCGATCCCATAATTAAGGTTTGAATAAAGAATCCCTCTGGAGAATCGTCAAGGACAACAAGGTGGGGCAATGAAGGCGCTGTAGGAGGAGACGAAGGGCGAATTGCCAATGAAGATTCTAAAGGTGTAGAACTCGCGCCCTGAAATATGAAATCGGTAAGTCACAGCAATCGGCATCTGCAAAAGAAAGTGAGGTGGTTACTTGAGATGACTATGCCGAAAATGTGACTGATTTGGTACTCCTCTTGGTACGACCACGGCCCACTGGAGCATCTAGCGAGGGAGCCTTGTGGCTAATGATAGATACCGGGGAAATCGGCTGCAGCTGTATGACCTTGCCACTCTTACTCAATGTTGGAACTGGGTCATCAACCTGTTGAAAAAAGGGTTAGTTGCCGATGGATTAAAGGGGAGTTGAAAGAAGTACAGAGGGTCAGACTTACTGCATCAGTAGGGATGGCGTGATCAGGATCAATAAAGTTCCAGTAAAAATGAGGAGAGGCAAAAAATAGCTGCTCTTTCCATTCTTGCCACCATAATTTGAAGGATTCGGTGACAAAAGAAGCCGGTACCCAGTCAGTTAGATCAACATTTGAGATATCGGCATCGGGAAGGAGAGTAACAATCTTGTGCCAATCCACACGGCTCGCAATAGTCTCTTGGTTTAATCACATCGACAAAACATAAGTTGATGGGCAGTTGTCCAAAAGCTAGTTGTCTTGCTGCGGCCGATGGATAATAGAACTCGTATGTGGGATTAATGTTCTTCTCGCTTCCAAAAATGTTGACCGGGATAGCACGAGGAGTGATTATTGCTCTAAGAATGTTGGCATCTTGGTTCAGGGCCTCATCGGTAAGGTTAAAGGAAAGAGGGAATCTTGATGCTTCATCAACATACGGGACCCTGGCCCGAAGCTCAGAGGGGATGCCGATGTAGAGGCTGTGGAAGAGATTGCCGATCTGGATTTTGTTTGCCTCTGCCCCTGGTAGCACTGCTAGTGCTTCTCCAAAGTTGATAGGGGGGCGCGTTGCCAATTCTTCTTCCCCAAGTTGATAGTCTTTAGGAAGACTTCGAGGGAATTGCTGGGCGAACAGGTCAATATGGAAATACTTGTGCATATGGGCATTCAACCACATATTGATGAACCACTAGGGACCCCCAGGTTGCCGATGGATTTACCTTGCAGCAGCCTTTGTGATACTTGGTGGAGAAGATGGTAGACTGAGCCAAGAAGGTATCGGCCCAGTGGGAGTTTGACGCCACTAGCCAACAGTTCTGCAGCAGGAAGGTGCATGTTGGTCGGTCCAACTGTTCTGCCATAGAAAATAAACTTCTCAAGCCACATATTCAAAAAGGCTAAATGTTCCCTGTGACTGACTGAACCAGATTTCTTATACTCGCTGATATAGCCAGTCCAGCCGCCAATGTTCCTGGTGGTCAACCGATGCTCAGGTTTCCCCTGGAACAGTGAGTTGTCATTGGCAGAAGAGATGTCCAAACCAGTGAGCATGTACACATTGGCAAGGGTGGGAGAAGCTGGCCCGTGTTTAAAGATAAAGGCATTCAGAGTATCCGACCAGAAATAGGAGGCGGCAATTAACAAAGACTCATTCCTCTCCATATCGGCAATAGATATTCTGATGCATTGTTCTAATTTGCGTTCCGCCCAATATAGCTCCATTGGCCTAGCGACCCTCAAATACCAATCTTTCCATCCCTTGGTGGTTTTTGGCCAGGAACGAAAGGTATCAGTCCAGAATTCCAAGTCAAAATTCTGAGCTCTGAAGGGGATTCGATTGGTTTCTGCGTTTATGATGTCGGTTGGGTCTGGATTTCCCATTGGGCCTAGGCAGATAAAGTGATTCTGATGCGTTGGAATGAGAAGATTATTGCAAAGTTCCTGCTGCGCAGAGAAGGAGAAACGAAATGCCAGAGGACAGGCAAAAGAAAAAGACTAACCTTGGGGATGTCAAAACGGATAGCCATGGCCGCGACGGAGATGGAGAAGGCAAAGAATGCTAATGGAGGCTAAGGATCACCGTCAAGAGTGCCGATGATCGAGTTCATCGAAGGATCGCCTGTTAATGTCGCCGCTGGAGAGAGAAAAGCTAGGGTTTGAATCACAGATGAAAAATGGGCCGCAGCGGAGAAAGCATTATATGGGCCTGGTGGTACAGGATCTCCACAACCACGCGCGCAACTCTCGAGGAGAAGTTCAAGCGGTTTGGGCAATTATGACCTGGAGGAAATTTCGGCGCATAAAGTATTTTATACTCCGAAATTGGGGGGCATGTGTTGACACCGTTTTTTGACACGTGCCAATATAAGCCGAAAACTGTGCCGATCGGCAAGGGAGTGGTTATTCTCCAGCATTGCTTCTGAGTTGCCGATGGATGATTGCCGATAAAGGACATGTTGATCTCGTACATTGCCGATGAAGCCAGAGGACTATTGCCGATGAAGCCAAAGGGTTGTTGCCGATGGAGAGAGAGGCATGGTTGCCGATGGAAAGCAGAGCTGAAGGACGTGGAAAGCAGATCTGAGTCATTATCGATGGGTTTTGCCGATGGAATCTACTGAGATGAGGAGCATGCGGATAGAGGTTTCATCGTAGAGCAATGGATAAGGAAACTGGCGATATTTATGCCATTATTTTAATAGTTTATTTTTGAGTCTGACCTTGGTACGAGTCGTTATTTTTTATTCCTTAGAGATAAGACTTGTTTAGGTAATACTTTGTCGTGTCTGTTTAGGACTCATAATACCAGGGTATAAATATGTACTGAGAGACAATGTAAAGATATACACAATCAAATACAACAAATCTATTATTTTTATCTACTTTTCAAGCAATCTACTTTTCGACGACTTCGTCACCAGTACCTTTTCCTTTTCAACAAGTTCTTTCAAGAATTGATGGGCTGCATCAACTTGATCTTCGGTGACCTTGCAAGTTCCGCGTCTACCGAGCATGATTCAGGCTTTGACGTCCGGGCGTATCGTTGTCGTCTCGTCCGATCTGTTCAACAGTTATTGAATATCATCTGAGCTTTGACGTCCGGGCGTATCGCTGTCGTCTCGTTCGGGTTTTATTCAAATCTATCATCCTTGTCGATTAACAGGTCAAATCAACTGGCACGCCTTGATATCGAACCAGGGTATATAGCCCGGTGTGTTTGCAGATCCAACGCCTTTTTGCATCAACACCATTTTTTTCTCCACTCAGCCGCCGCCGCAGCTCTCAGTTGGTTTTTGGTTTTCCCTTTTCTGTTCATGTTCTTGTAGAGGTCCAAGAACAAGAATTTTACCCATGTACTTGTGAGATATTTTGTGTGGGAATGGAGGCCTGAATCCTCCTCGTGCCCTCCGGGCTTCTTGGTTTTGATCTGTGAACTTAGTGTGTTCTCTGTTCTGTGTTGACTTTTTGTGGTGTGTTGGACGAACTTTGATTCATCAATTTTGGAGCGTCTTGGCTGAATCATTTTGCGTTGATTGATGCTTTGCCGAGTGACGAACTAGATCCTTAAGGGAATTGAACCAATTCCACTCATGCATCAAGAAATTGCAAGATTTTCTTTTTGAGGAGAAACTGCGTGTTCGATCCCAGATCCGCTTTTCCCTGCGACTGGATTTGAATTGGGCTTTGATTTCTTAGGGATAGTCTTCAATCTCAATTATGATTGCCTGTACAAAATCTTGTAACGATCTGAGCTGGTCAGATCCAGCTTCCATTGATTTCTCCCTCTCACGTCTCTTTTGTTCTGAGCAGATGCTTTATCCTGAGTCCCTTTGATTCTCCACTTTTTGACTGTGTGGGACTCAACAGCAGTTCTACTAGCACAGTGTGCCCAGGCACCGAGAGAGCTCTTTTGAGCAGCACTTGTCTTTGACCCCAGTTGCCAAATTCATTCATCGATGGTTGGGTGACTCTTTTGTGACAACACTGGTGGGAGAATAGCAGTAGCACTGAAGCGCCTCCCATTCTAGGTCGTGAGCTCCTAACCAATTTTCCAGACCAGCTTTGGTTTGTCCCTGACCTATTACAGCTATGTTCCTGACCACCTTTGTTTGACGTGGTCAGAAGCAGTTTTACCAACAAGCTTTTGTCTTGCTGCTGACCACCATGGTCAGTGTGGTCTGAACCAGTTGCCGAACAAGTTTCTCTTTGTTGCTGACTAGCTCCCGACCAGCTACAATTTGTTCCTTGCTGTTATCCTTGTGCTTTGCATTTATTGGAGGTGCTCGGCAGTGTTTCTACCTGATCAGGGTTTTTGAAGAAAAACTTTTTGGCTCCCATTCACCCCCTTCGGTTGCCGTTTTTTGGTCCTTCAGCCGTGCTACCCTCGTTTGGGTGAGCTCCAACGTCCTCTGGTGATCTGTTACCGAGAAATTCAAGTGAGAGCTCGTGCCCATTCGGTAGGGGCAACAAGTGGCCAGGGAGGCGCTCTTATCGAAGCTAACAAATGGACACATGGATTCCGATCCCATTTGATAGGGTTTGGCGGCTCGATGCCTCCCTCTGAGGGGATTCCATAGTTGTCCTTTTGTTTTGCCTGGAATATGTTCGAGGGGGCTTTAAGAGTTCATTCTCGAGCAAGGGACTCATGTCGGCTCCCCTGCAGTCATCCCTGACTCAGATACTCGAGGGCGGCTATCGAACCCTAATCGAGGGCCAGCCTTCGCTCCCTTGAGATTTTTATGTGGGGCCAGGGCCCGCGTTCCTTACTATGGAAGGAATCGCCCGTGAATAAACTCCTCCCATCTGTCGGGCGTGCCTTTTGAGGCTAGAGGCGTAATGGCGCGGTCATGGGGGGCTAGGATAATGGATAGAGGCTGATCATTCAATGCATGTCCCTGTAGAAAAAATTGAGGGGGCAGTTAGGTGCGGGCATTAAATGTGGGGTTTTACCTGCCTTTTTGTCAGATTTGCCCGTTGCCCTTTGGCTTGCCTATAAATTTGGGAGATAGGTTTTCATCCGTCCCCATCTTGCCTTCCTGCTTTTGGCACCGCCGCCGCTAGAGGGAAGAGTCACACTGTTTGTTAGCACAAGAGAGAAGAGAGGAGATATTGGGAATCTTCCTTCCCATCCACACACCGTGCAAATCCGTGCAGTCGTTATGGTGCCAGAGCTTCTCCCTCCGGAGGATTGGCTCCTGTCGGCTGTGATGGCACGGGAGCTTGAGGAGCTGGTGGATGACGGGCTCCATCACCCCATTGTCTTGGCAGATCAACCGGAGTGGATGGTGCCGCTGAGGGAGGATCTAGAGCCGAACCCGCCAGAGGAGTACATTGTGAGCTTCGTCAAGTACCGCTGGATGGGGCTAGGGTCACCTCCGAGTCGGTTCATGCAGGCACTGACCAACTACTATGAGGTCAAGCTCCAGCACTTCTCCCCCAACGCCATCTCCAACGTGGCAATTTACGTCGCAATCTATGAGGGACACCTGGGGATGGAGCCACACTGGGAGTTGTGGCTCCATCTCTTCAAGGGCGAGCACTTCACCAAGCCGATGTCACAAGGGGTGAGGAGCATCATCCGCATCAGCTGCTGGAACCTATCATTGAAGCGAGTGGACCTGTTCATCCGGACGGGGTTGATTTCCAACCACGGCAGGTGGCACGCCGGGTGGTTCTACCTTTGGAATGACAGTGGCCTACTGCCACCCTACACCGGGCTTGCCATCGTGAAGCGCCCGGAGCACTGGACGCACAGACTGGCGAAGGATCGTCAGGCAAGGCTGAATCCTCTTCTCGACGGCTGAGGACTCTACATGAGCGGGGGCTGAATGCCAGGATCGTCGTCTCATTGTTCCATAGCCAGAGGGTTCTCCGGCTGATGCGGCGCCCAGTGCATCGGTCTAGGGGTGCCAGATGTCAGCCGAGGCGGTGTCCCTTGAGGACATCGTGACGTGGGTGAGGGGGCAGTTGCCGGTGCTTTCAGACCAGAGGATGTAAACAGCATCCCAAAGCTACCTAACAACAGCCACATCCCTCTGGTGAGTACATCGTCATATCGTTCTCAGATTTCTTTCTTCCCCGACTCATCCTCGTGCTTTCTGTCATGGGCTTGCATACAGGGGGCCATAGACTTCAGGGTGTCGATGCCACCAGTCAAGGAAGATGATCCTAGTCATCAGGTGAGATGCTTCTCTACCCAGTAGCAGAAGAAGAGCCTAGATGAGGAGAAGAAGAAGAAGAAAAAGAGCCTCGAGCACCTAGCACGCGATCAACAATGAGCAAAGCAGAGGCATGAGGGGCTTCCCGAGGAGGAGTCTCCCTCAGAAGAGGAGGAGGAGGAGGATGAGGGCAGTGATGACGAATGGGTGCAGGTGAATCTCGACGCCTTGGTGCCCCGCATGGCCCAAGCTGACGCCTCCTTTACGTAGGAAACTGTCAGGGTGGGGTCATCTCCTCAGGCCTCGAGGGTGGCTTCACGCCTGTCAAAGGTCAAGAGACAAGGGCCTCGGAGTGGCCGCAAGCATAGAGGACAAGTGACCCCTCGACCTAGGGGAGGTTTTCATCGCAGCATATGCGTAGCAGGACGCCGCCAGCCTCTTCACGGGGCGGTCCAGTATGTCGCTGCCTCAGACCAGTTCCTCGACGCTCAGTGCATGGACCTAGGGCAAGTTGTCCTCTGAGGAGCAGAGGATGCCAAAGGCATCATCGGCTATGGCTCTGGGCGGCTCTGGTTCCGACAAGGGTCCATCGAAGAAGGGGGCTCAGAGCTCAGAAGCCCCCAAGTAGTTCGAAGGTGTTCGGGAGGGCGCCCCTCACCCCGGTGGGGTAAGCTTTCAGCGCCTCATGTTTTCCCTTCCCTTCCTTGACATTTTATGGGGATTCATAGCATCTCTTGCTCGTGTGTGCTCTAGGGTGAAGTGTGCGCTAGAGACGATGGCTCCTTCCCCCACCAAGAAGCTCAAGATCGACGCCGTGGCGAGGGTGGCGGCGTCGAGACCAGGTGCTGCTTCAATGTCCTCGATGGCGGCTGTAGAAGCAGGAGGAGGGCGAGCGGCAGGCATCGAGCCAGCCGCAGCAGCAGCAGCAACATTAGCATGAGCAGTAGTAGCAAGGAGAGTAGGCAATGGTGTCTTCGGTCCTGCCACAGCGGCAGGAGGAGGCATCGACCATGGTCCCACCGTCTCTACTACAGCAGAAGGAGCTAGCAGCCTCGAGCCTGCCATAGCAGCCACAGCCGGAGGAGATGGTGGCCTTGAGCCCGTCGCATCAATAGCAGCAAGAGAAGGAGGTGGAGGCCCCACCAAACGTAGGGCAGGAGGATAGGCAGCCCGAGCTGCCAACCTCGAGCCAACTGGAGGAGCCGGCGGCCGAGGACGTCCTGATGTGGAGGAAGGTTGGGTAGCCCATCGCACGGGCGGTCCCTGCAGATGCATCAGAGTCTGGGGTGGTTGTGATGGCACTGATGCCTCGCCCACTGCCTGCTGGGGCATCGGCTATCCGAGGATCCTTATACGGCCTCGGCCGGTATGCCTCTAGCTATATCGCCCAGGGGAAGCGCAAGGCTGAAGAAGCTGAGTCATCGGGAGATGAGAGGGAGGTCGAGTCATCATTCCCCATCTTAGCTGACCGGGTGGTCCATCATGGTGGCTCTGAAGGGTTATGAGGGTGCTCGCTAGCTAGAAAAGAAAACTTTTTAACCTCATAAACCAGGATCTACTGCTAGTTACAGGTTACAGGATTACCACTAGACGCATAGGTGCAGCGGAAGATGACTCGATGTAGTTGTATGTGTTGCAGCAGGCAGTGCAGTTGTGTGGTCATCCATCACCTCAACCCCCTCACGCGGTTCGTCCCAGTGCTCCAGATGCAGCACCTCCGAGGAATCCCACACATGCGGAGAAGAAGCGATGCGCCTTCGGACTGCTAGGTCCACGAGGAGCAGAAGGCGTGAGCATGGGGAGGGCGACCGCGGCTACCAAAGGCATGTGTTCCCCTGACCGTGCCCGTATCCCTTGCTTATATAGGCGTCTCCAATGAGCTCATGAGTTGGAGGCCCATTAGAAACCCTAAGCCTTGTCTAATTCGGGTCCAACCCGAATTAGGCTTCCAGCCCCTTAAGCGTGTGACCCTATGGGTTCACGCACACATTGACATGGGCCGAGTACTCCTACTCACCCAATAGTTGACAACGGCCTCTAGCAAGGTGTGACAAGTCCTATGTGCACGCAAAGATCATATCAGATGAACCACTACAACCACATACAAGTTATTCCCTTTGCCACTCGATATATGGTTCAACTCATGGGTTAACACTTAACCCAAGCATGGCCATGCATTTGTTGATCCAATCACTTGAGTGATCCAGTGATATCACTTTCGTGTAGAGAGGGGCAAATTCCATCTTGATTGTCTATGTCTCATAGCATGCTTCCCGACCATACGAAGACCACCTTTATAACTTCCGAGTTACGGCAGCGTTTGATAGTCCCTAAGTAGGCCATTTCACATCTTGAGTATATACCACAATCTTAGGTCTAAGGACATAACGTACATGATGTGAATAGAGACTTTCTCATATCAGGTCAGTCCAGCCTACATATCTCACATGTGCCTACATTATTAGTTTGACATCTCCATGTCTATGACTTGTGAAACATAGCCATCAACTAATACATCTGCTGGTCTAATATTCAAGTGTGTTCTCACAAGAACGTCGACCAGGGACAACTTTAGAATAACCATTCAAGTAATTGAGTTCCACAAACAATTCACATAATCACCAATCAATACAAGTTGTCTATAATGGATATTCAATGAACACTTTATTAATCATGGATACAATTGGAATATAATCATCTACATGATTAGCTCTAGGACATATTCTCAACAGTCTCCCACTTGCACTAGAGTTAATCTCTTAGATGTCTAATCCCCATAGACCTCATGTGCGCCTCATGCTTAGGCTGTGGGAGAGCCTTTGTCAAAGGATCTGCTACATTTAAATCCGTATGTATTTTGCACAATTTGATCTCTTCTCATTTCACAAACTCTCAAATGAGATGAAACTTCTGGAGTACATGTTTGTTCTTCTAGTGATCCCTAGGCTGCTTAGCCTATGCAATCGCTCCATTGTTATCATAATGTAAATTCAATGGGTCCGACGCATTCGGAAACACACCAAGATCAATGAGGAACCTCCTCAACCAAACACCTTCATTTGCAGTGCCAGAAGCTGCAATGTACTCGGCTTCTGCTGTAGAATCGGACACCGTCTCCTGCTTGGAACTTTTCCAGCTAACTGCACCACCATTTATTGTGAACACAAAACCTGATTGAGATAGTGAGTTATCCCCATCGGTTTGGAAGCTAGCATCGGTGTAACCATTTACAACGAGCTCCTCCTCACCTCCATAGATTAGGAACACATCCATAGTCCTTCGTAAGTACTTTAGGATGTTCTTAACAAGCGTCCAGTGAGGTTCACCCAGATTATCTTGGTACCTGCTTGCAACACTTAGAGCATATGAGATATCTGGGTGAGTACATATCATGGTATACATGATGGAACCAATGGTTGAAGCATATGAAACCTTACTCATGCGGTTGCGCTCTTCATCTGATGAAGGACACTGCTTGTCACTAAAGCGCATACCATGTGATATAGGCAAGAACCCTTTCTTGGACTGTTCCATGTTGAACCATTTCAACACCTTGTCAATGTACGTGTCTTGGCTTAATCCTATTAGCCTTCTCGACCTATCTCTATAGATCTTAATTCCCAAGATGTATGCTGCTTCTCCTAAATCCTTTATGGAAAAACTATTATTCAGTGAAGTCTTTACAAATTGCAACATAGGAATATCATTCCCAATCAATAGTATGTCATCCACATACAAGATCAAAAACACAACAGCGCTCCCACTTACCTTCTGGTAAACACAAGGTTCTTCTTCATTCTAACGGAAGCCAAACCCTTTGACTACCTCATCAAAATGAATATTACAACTCCGAGATGCTTTCTTTAGCCCATAAATAGATTTCTTAAGCATGCATATCTTTCCAGCATTATTAGGATCAACAAAACCTTCCAGCTGTATCATACACATGTCCTCTTCTAAATACCCATTTAGAAAGGCTATTTTAACATCCATCTGCCATATCTCATAATCAAAATATGCAGCAATTGCTAGAATGATCCAAATAAATTTAAGCATCGCTAACGGCGAGAATGTCTTGTCGTAGTCAATTCCTTGAACTTGCCAAAAACCTTTTGTGACAAGTCAAGCTTTATAGACATGAACATTTCCATCCATATCCTTCTTCTTAAAGATCCATTTGCTCTCTATGGGTCTAACCCCATCAGGCGGGTAAACCAAGTTCCAAACTTGATTGTCTCCCATGGAATCTATCTCAGATCTCATGGCACTTTGCCATTTCTCAGAATCTGGATCCATCATAGCTTCCGCATAATCCGCAGGTTCGTCATCATCTAACAATAACAAATCCCCATGCAATGCGTGAAATCTTGCTAATCTTCATGGTTGTGGTGGTGTCTCCACTGCCACGGGTGTCTCAACTTGCTCTACTATATTAGCATCACTCGTAGAGTCAGTCCCTACTAGCTCATCTTGAACTTCTTCAAGATACACCTTTTGTCCATTCTTTTCTCTTTTGAGAAACTCTTTCTCTAAGAAAACACCGTATTTAGTAACAAACACTTTGCCCTCTGACCGGTTATAGACATAATACCCTAAAGTTTCCTTTGGATATCCCACGAAAAAGCACTTGTCTGATTTGGGTGTTAGTTTATCTGAGATAAGTCATTTAACATAAACTTCACAACTCCAAATTTTTAAAAAAGATAAACTGGAACTCTTACCAGTCCACATCTCATATGGTGTCTTAACTACGGACTTAGATGGTACCCTATTTAATATAAAAGCGACTGTTTCTAGAGCGTGTCCCCAAAACGATAAAGGTAGGTCCAACTGGCTCATCATAGACCAAACCATGTTCAACAAGGTCTGATTATGTTGCTCAGACACGCCGTTTCTCTGAGGCATTCCGGGTGGCATAAGCTGTGGAACAATTCCACAACTCTTATGATGATTGCTAAACTCATGACTTAGATATTCACCTCCACGATCAGATCGCAAGGCCTTGATCTTCTTGCCATGTTGATTCTCTACTTCATTCTCAAATTCTTTGAACTTTTCAAATGTTTCAGACTTATGCTTCATTAGGTAGACATTCCATATCTACTAAAGTCATGAGTAAAAGTTATGAAGTATTGAAATCTGCCTCTAGCTGTCATGCTCATTGGTCCACATACATCAGTATGTACAAGTTCCAATAAGTCAGATGCCCTCTTAGGAAATCCTTTGAATGGCAGCTTGGTCATCTTGCCTAGCAAGCAAGCCTCACATGTCTCGTATGATTCAAAATCAAACGAAGTTAGAAGACCATCATCATGGAGCCTCTTCATGCAATTCTCACTTATATGACCCAAATGACAATGCCACATATAGGTAGGACTTAACTCATTAAGCCGAGGCTGTTTAGCACTAACATTACAGACAGGTGCATCATCAAGATTTAAAATAAATAACCCATTCACAATGGATGCAAAAGCCACAAACACATCATTCTTTGAGATCACACAACCATTGTCTTTACTCGCAAATGAATAACCATCTTTCATCAAGCATGAAGGTGACACAATGTTTCAACTTAAACTAGAAACAAAATAACAATTATTCAATTCCAAAATAAATCCTGATGGCAAGGGAAGTTGCATCATCCCGATGTTCAATGCAGCAACTCTTGCATTATTGCCCATGTGGAAATCAACTCCTCCTTTCTCCACGCTTCTACTTCTTATCATTCACTGCATCGTATTACAAATATGAGCAACCGATCCGGTATCAAATACTCAAGAATTGATATAAAAGTTAGCAAGGAAAATGTCTATAACATGAACAACAAGAGTACAAGCAGTAGCAGTACCTTTACCACTGCCATCCTTCTCTAAGGATGCCAAGTACTCCTTGCAGTTTCTTTTCTAGTGACCTTTTCCCTTACAATAAAAGCAATCTGAATTTGCAAATGGTCCAGCCTTGGCAGCAGATGGGTTTGGCTTAGAGATCTCATCTTTAGCCTTGCCTTTCTTCTTCCTCCAAGAATTGCCCTTCCTCTTAAAATGAGGTCGATTCTGGATCGCCAACACTTGGCTACTGCCGGCACCTTTCTTGATGTCGGCCTCTGCTGTTTTCAGCATGCCACACAGTTCATTCAAGCCCCTCTCTGCTCCATGCATATGGTAGTTTGAGATGAAGTTTCCATAGCTGGCCGGAAGCAATGCAAGAATGAAATCAGTAGCCAACTCTTGGCCAATTGGGAAGCCTAGCTTCTCCAACCTCTGAGTGTAACCAACCATCTTGATTACATGTGGACCAATAGTTGCGCCCTCTGCTAGCTTGGTTTCTGCAAGCGCCTAAGAGACATTGAACCTTTCAGTTTGCACTCGAGTTTAGAACATATCTTCAAGCGCCATGATCATATCATTCGCTGAATGATTGTTGTCGAACTGCATCTACTGATCAGGTTCCATACAAGCAAGCATGAGGCAAGTTACTTCGAGATCCGCATCACATGCTTTCTTGTAAGCGTTTTTCTCAGCAGCAGTTGCATTTTCATTAGGCTCATCTGGTAATGGGGTGTCTAGAATTTCTTCCTTTTTCTCAGCCCTGAGAACAATTCTCAGGTTGCGGATCCAATCCGCGTAATTTGTTCCATTCAACTTATCTTTCTCAAGAATTGTACGCAAAGAAAATGGTTGATTGCGAGCGACCATCTACAACAAAAGTAACGCAAAATACTAAGACAATGTACAAGACTTATGATGGTGCAAGGTTTAGGGAAGCATTTAACTTAAACATTGCTGAGGGATCATTCTACTTCACTACCGCACTCATGTAGATAAAAACATAATAGCATGTGAAAGTAGAACATAGTAAGAACGGTATAACACAGACATGACTTGGTATAGCCCATTATTCCTTTGGGGATCTCCATCTCCATCAATCTATGCATCATGGTGATCTCCATCTCCATGATTCGAGTATGCCATCCTTCAGTGATGATTCCGCCAAGACTAGCTACTACTAGCGCAAGTAAAATAAAATTACATAGTCACGGATAGATCATCACATATTGGCACACAGGCCATTACATTAATTTTGACAATATGTATGTGGCACCTGCCCATATTGTCCTCATGACATGCAAGCCATGAATTAAATACATACATGCATCACATACACATAAGGGCTATACCACTCATCAATACCTGCAAAACAGAGTTATCCAAATCAGACGTCTAATCTTGCAACATAGAAAACTCTATTTTCCAAGCCTTATTTTGCAATTTTAATTTTGCCAAATGCAGATTTTTGTTTAGAGTTCGTCTCAATCCGAGTTACGGTTCAAAAGTTATGGCTGTTTTATCGAACAACACTTTTCTTAGCAAATTGGCGCCCGGCAGTAAATTCCATCTACCACCGCCGTGCATCATATGCGCTTGGCACTTGACCTAGGGTTCAATTCGATCAATCTGATTGATCTCTAACTCGTCATGACTCAATTTACATGAATCACTCAACTCGGATGGTGGAATTCTGACCGGTACGAGTAGATCGTTTCAAGACCAACATGGCAAGATGACGAACCAAAGTTAGAGACTCATCTACATCCACGCATATCACCATATGCACAAAACTGAACCTATAATGAGGCAGTAATGGCTCTAATACCAATGAAAGTTTATGATGGTGCTATGCTAGCCAAAAAACTTTTTGACCTCATAAACCAGGATCTACTGCTAGTTACATGTTACGCGATTACCACTAGACGCACAAGTGCAGCGGAAGATGACTCGATGTAGTCGTACACATCGTAGCAGGCAGTGCAGTTGCATGGTCATCCATCACCTCAATCCCCTCGTGTGGTTTGTCCCAGTGCTCCAGATGCAGCACCTCCGAGGAATCCCACACGTGCAGAGAAGAAGCGATGCATCTCCGGACTGCTAGGTCCGCGAGGAGCAGAAGGCGCAAGCGTGGGGAGGGCGATCGTGGCTGCCAAAGGCGTGTGTTCCCCTGACCGTGCCCCTACCCCTTGCTTATATAGGCATCCCCAATGAGCTCACGCGTTGGAGGCCCATTAGAAACCCTAAGCCTTGTCTAATTCGGGTCCAACCCGAATTAGGCTTCCAGCCCCTTAAGCGTGTGTCCCTATGGGTTCTCGCACACATTGACATGGGCCAAGTACTCCTACTCGCCCAATAGTTGACAGCGGCCTCTAGCAAGGTGTGACAACTCCTATGTGCATGCAAAGATCATATCAGACGAACCACTACGACCACATACAAGTTATTCCCTTTGCCACTCGATGTATGGTTCAACTCGTGGGTTAACACTTAACCCAAGCACGACCACGCATTTGTTGATCCAATCACTTGAGTGATCCAGTGATATTTCTCTCATGTAGAGAGGGGCAAATTCCATCTTGATTGTCTATGTCTCATAGCATGCTTCCCGACCACCCGAAGACCACCTTTATAACTACCCAGTTATGGAGCAGTGTTTGATAGTCCCTAAGTAGGCCATTTCACATCTTGAGTACATACCACAATCTTAGGTGTAAGGACATAATGTACATGATGTGAATAGAGACTTTCTCATATCGAGTTAGTCCAGCCTACATGTCTCACATGTGCCCACATTATTAGTTTAACATCTCCATGTCCATGACTTGTGAAACATAGCCATCAACTAATACATGTGCTGGTCTAATATTCAAGTGTGTTCTCACAAGAACGCTGACCAAGGACAACTTTAGAATAACCATTCAAGTAATTGAGTTCTACAAATAATTCACATAATCACCAATCAATACAAGTTGTCTATAATGGATATTCAATGAACACTTTATTAATCATAGATACAATCTGAATATCATCATCTACATGATTAGCTTTAGGGCATTTTCCCAACAGGCTCGCCTGAGATGGTGGACCATATTACAGTGGCCGTTCAGGGGAGAGTCGAGGGAGACCTTCCCTGTGGGAGTCGGGAGGCACTTCGACTCCAAGACCCGACCAATCCCGACATGCCCCTCTTTGAGATGGATGACCCGGTGGAGGTCGAGGATTGGGAGAACATCGAGGAGTTCTGGGCATGGCTGCAGCATGCTTTGTAGCTGGCCGTCGATGTCGCCATTGAGGACATGCCTCGAGCCCTTGTAGTACATGACCTGCTCCTTGCTATATTGGGACTAGGTTGTTTTCCTCCTAGTTTCTTATTATTTTGTGCTTTTTCATTTTTAGGACCTTAGGATGCTCTCCAAGGCCAAGTCCCAGTTCATCCACATGATGTAAGGTGGGCATGTCCCCGAGCTGCGAGACCAGCTCGAGGCTGCTCGAGCCAAGACGATGAAGGCAAAGGATGACCTGGCCAGGGCCCGGGAGGAGGCAGGGAAAGCCAAGGAGGACACCTCGGTGGCTCGAGGGGAGGCAGCCCAGGCCAAGGAGGATGCCACCAAGGCCCAGGGAAAGACGCAGAAGGCCCTCGAGGACCTCTCCCTGTCAGCAAAGCGCGTTCGGGGGCTCAAGAAGGAGGACAGGGATTCCTTGGAGCGTATCAAGGGGCTCAAGGTAGATGTCACCCAAACCTCCCAAGCTCGTTACGCCCTCAACATCTCGGTTGGGGAGGAGCAATGCCGCGCCCAGGCCCTGTCTGCTGAGGTCGCTATGCTAAAGGAGACCCTCCAGACAAAGGAGGAGGCCATCGCACTGGCTGGCCGGGCGATCAAGGACCTGAGGGTGGAGAAGATGGAGGCTGCCCGTGCCCTAGAGGTGGCCAAGAAGGAGTACACTGAGCTGAAGGATGGGTACACGGCCCTCAAGACCCACGCCACCGGTGAGTATTCCTTTTTGGTTTTTGGATTTTCGCCTTGATGCCCTGGTTGTCATGTCTGACCCTGGTCTTCTACTCTAGATCTCAATGAGGAGCTGACTAAGGCTTGGGACAATGCCAAGATGCTCTAGGACGCCTACTGGGCTGAGGCAAGGTTGACCAACACACTCTGCACCATGATCAACTCAGTCTGTGATGACTTCGATGTTGATCCTGAAGCAGAGGTCGAGGATGAAGCGCGCAGGACATCCCTCGTCAACTAGATGTACAACCTTAGGCGTGTCATGAGGGAGCAGGTTCGGGATGCACTCCATGTCGGTGTGAAGCGAGCGATGGCGGTCATCTACTCTGGCCTTACCTATGACATGGGGGTCGTCTCCCATGGCTTCATCTCTGACCCAACAAAACTGACGCTGATAACAAGGAGAGGCACATGGCCTTGATCGAGGCTGCTGAGGAGCCTGGCGGCCGATTGGCGAAGCTGTTCGAGCCCAAGGTCCTTCCTCCTGGTGTTGATGAAGAAGAAGAAGTCGGCCTATGAGCCAATCTAGGCAAGAAGGCCCATGTAATAGGTTAGACTTTGTGATTTGGTGATATCGTGGCCCTGAGGGCCTTAAAAACGATGTGCATCATGCTGGATGCTTTTGAGTATTTTTTAGCTCATGTTTCTTATCTCCTTTTGCTTGACTCACACTTTTACTAAGTTTTTGATGAGTGCTCAAGTCCCTCGAGGGGGGAATGAGTGGAGGTACCGTAGCGTGGAGGCGTAGGTGAGCTCCCGGCTCGACGACCCTCGACCCTTAGGGATTTGAGGCATTTTTGACTAAGTAAAAGTAGGGCGTCGAAGCGTAGGAGAAGGAGACCATTGAGTTTTGAGAAAATGTGTGGGTTCCCCCTTTGTATACGTTTTATATTCAATGTTCTATTTCTTTCTCTGCCTGAGTTGGCCGTTCACAAAGTTTTTGGTGCGTACGCTTGCCCCTCGAGGGAAGGAATGAGTGGAGGTACCATAGCCCGAGTGCATGGGTGGTCTCATGACTCGATGCCCCTTGACCCCTCAGGGTGTTGCGTACCGCTTTTGACTGAGTGACAACAAGCATCGAGGCGTAGAAAGAATAGGATGTTTGAGTTTCGCAAAAACGTGCGAGTTTGTTAGGAACTTAGGGGGTTCCCCCTTATAGCCCTGAGGGAGGCTCAACTCTGATGAAGCAGAGTCGAGGCTACCTTATGCATATGAACAAAAAGTTGCACTTGTAAATGAAAGTACTTCTTATTCATTTATGACATGGAAAATGTACAAGGCCTCGAGGCCCTAGGGGTAAAAGTGATGTAGCTATTCAATGTTCCATGCGTTGGTGAAGGTTTTGCCCTTGCTGTTTGATAGCTTGTAGGTTCCAGACTTCAACACCTCAGCGATGATGTAGGGACCCTCCCATGGTGGAATCAGCTTGTGGCAGTCCTTGTTGCTCTGCCATCGACAGAGGATGAGGTCACTGACTTAGAGGTCCCTCTTGTGCACATGCTTGTCGTGGTAGCGTCGGAGCTTCTGGTGGTATCTCGCGGAGTTGAGGAGAGCCACATCTCGAGTCTCCTCGAGTTGGTCGACGGTGTTTGCGAGTGCATCCTGATTTGTTTGTTCATTGTAGGCCTTTAGTTGAGGGGACCCATATTCAAGATCCATGGGGAGGATAGCCTCAGACCCGTAGACCATGAAAAATGGGGTAAACCCCTTGGCTTGGCTAGGCATTGTCCTTAGGCTCCACAGGACCGAGTGTAGCTCAGCGGCCCACTTCTTCCCGTACTTCTTGAGGCAATTGAAGATCCTGGGCTTGAGCCCTTGGAGAATCATGTCGTTGCCACGCTTGACCTGGCCATTAGTTTGAGGGTGGGCGATTGCAGACCAATTCACATGGATGTGGTGATGGTCACAGAAGTCTAGGAACTTCTTGCTGGTGAACTGCGTGTCGTTGTCGATGATGATGATGTTGAGGACCCCGAAGCAGTGGATGATGTCGGTGATGGGCCAAGCCTCGATCCACTTGGTGAACTTGTTGACGGCTATGAGTAGGTGAGTGTAGCCCTTGGTCATCTTAGGTGAGTGTAGCCCTTGGTCATCTTCTTTAGGGGACCGACAAGATCAAGCCCCCACACAGCAAAGGGCCACATGATGGGGATCATCTGTAGAGCATAAGCGGGGAGGTGCGTTTGCTTGGCATAGAAGTGGCACCCCTCACAAGAGCAGACTAGGCTGATGGTGTCAAAGACTGCGGTCAGCCAGTAAAAGCCTTACCTCAAGGCATTTTCGACAAGGGTCCTTGGAGCAGCGTGGTGTCCGCAAGCCCCCGAGTGTAGGTCCTTGAGCAGCTTCCTTCCCTCCTTGATGGTGATGCAGTGCTGAAGGACCCCGGTGGGGCTTCGTCGATAAAGCTCCTTGTCATTGTCATAGAGGACGTAGGTCTTGACCGGTCGAGCGATACGCTGGGCCTCGGTTCGATCCTCTGGGAGCTCCCCTCATATTAGGTATTCAAGGAAGGGAGTGTGCCAGTCCGGCTCAGGGTTGGCGGAGGAGGCGACCCCTCGATCTCCATGACCTTGGCCCCGGTCGAGGGGGCCTCAGTGCAAGGAGGGGGGTCAACCGCCTATGTTGCGGCTCCATCCCCTACTCCTAGATTGACTAAGGGTTCATACAGGTCTTTTGAGAAAATATTAGGCAGGATGGTACCTCGAGCCAATGTGATCTTGGCTAGCTCGTTCGTGGCCTCATTGTATCTTCGCATGATATGGTTGAGCTCGAGGCCAAAGAACTTGTCTTTCAGCCTGTGAACCTCCTTGTAGTAGGCCTCCATCTTGGGGTCATGGCAACTCGAGGCCTTCATGACTTGTTTGACGACAAGTTGTGAGTCACCCCGAACATCGAGGCGTCAAACCCTGAGCTCGATGGCGATGTGTAAGCCCTTGACAAGGGCTTCGTACTTAACAACATTGTTGTAGGTGGGGAAGTGGAGCCGAATGATGTAAAGTAGGTGGACCCCGTGAGGCAAAATGAAGAGTAGGCCCACTCCTGCCCCAGTCTTCATCAATGACCCATCGAAGTACATTGTCCATAGCTCCGCTTGAATCTGTGTTGGGGGAAGTTGAGTGTCGGTGCACTCGACGATGAAGTCTGCTAACACCTGGGACTTGATGGCTTTTCGTGGTGCATAAGTGAGGGCCTTTCCCATGAGCTCGATCGCCCACTTGGCGATTCTCCACGTGGCTTCCCAAGTCTAGACTATCTCCTCGAGGGGGAAAGACAAGACCATAGTCACCGGGTGGCTGAGGAAGTAGTGTTGGAGCTTGCATCATGCGAGGATGATGGCATAGAGCAGCTTTTGGATCTATGGGTAGTGGATTTTGGTCTCCAAGAGTACCTCACTGATGAGGTACATGGGCCGCTGGATGGGAAATGCATGCCCTTCTTCTACCCTCTTGACCACTATGGCCGCACTGACCACCTGGGTGGTCGCGATGACATAAAGCAACAGGGGCTCAACTGGGTTGGGGGTACAAGGACCGGAGGTGAGGTCAGCATGGCTTTGAGCTTGGCGAGGGCCTCCTCAGCCTCGAGGGTCTAGGCGAAATGCTCTGATTACTTCAAGAGGCGGTGCAGAGGCAGTGCTTTCTCCTCGAGACAGGAGATGAAGTGACTGAGGACTGCGAGGCAGCCCGTGACCTTCTAAACGCCCTTGAGATCTCTGATTCAGGCCATGTGGGTGATTGCTGAGACCTTCTCAGGGTTAGCCTCAATGCCACACCGAGATACTATGAACCCTAAGAGCATGCCTTGACGGACGCCGAAGACACACTTCTCTGGGTGGAGCTTGATGTTCTTTGCCCTAAGGCACTCGAACGTGACCTTGAGGTCATCGACGAGGCTGTCAACTTTCTTGGACTTGACGACGATGTCATCGACGTAGGCCTCAACCGTCGACCCTATGTGTTTGTCAAAAACATGAAGCATGCATCGTTGGTAAGGCCGAATGGCATGGTGACATAGCAGTACATGCCCAAAGGGGTGATAAAGGAAGTCGCGAGCTGGTCAGACGCCTTCATCTTGATTTGGCGGTAGCCGGAATAAGCATCGAGAAAGGATAGAGTTTCACATCCCACCGTTGAATCAACAATTTGATCAATACGTGGTAAAGGAAAGGTAACTTAAGGACATGCTTTATTCAAACTGGTATAGTCTACACACATCCTGTATTTCCCATTCTTTTTCTTAACTAGTATAGGATTAGCTAACCACTCAGGATGGTGAACCTCCTTGATGAATCTAGCCTCCAAAAGCTTGTTGACTTCCTCCCTGATGATCTTGCACTTCTCCTCGTCAAAGCGGCGCAAGCGTTGCTTCATCGGTTTGGACCCGGCCCAGATCTCCAAGGTGTGCTCGGTGACTTCCCTTGGTATGCCCGGCATATCCGAAGGACTCCACGGAAACATGTCGGCGTTCGCATGGAGAAAATTGATGAGCACTGCTTCCTATTTGTTGCTGAGGGTGACGCTGATCGTCAGCGCCCTCTCGTTGGAGCGGCTTGGGTCGAGGAGGATCTTCTTTGTGTCTTCGGCGGGCTCGAATTTGCCGGCATGGCGCTTGGGGTCGGGGACCTTGGTAGTGAGACCCTTGAGGGTTGCCATTAGCATCACGGACTCCTCGATGGCCTCCCCATTCTCGACACACTCGACGTTGTAGTCGTATGCGTGCTCGAAGGAGGGGCCGACAGTGATGACACCTTTGGGTCCCGGCATCTTGAGCTTGAGGTAGGTGTAGTTGGGGACTGCCATGAACTTGGCATAGCCGGGTCAGCCGATGATGGCGTGGTACGTGCCGTGGAACCTGACCACCTCAAAGGTGAGCGTCTCCTTCCTAAAGTTGGCAGAAGTGCCGAAGCAGACGGGTAGCTCAATGCGGCCGAGGGAAAGAGCCTTCTTCCCTGATACAACTCCGTTGAAGCCCCGACGCTTGGCTAGAGTTTCATCCTCGGGATTCCTAGGAGGTTGAGGGTCTCTACATAAATGACATTGAGGCTGCTACCTCCATCCATGAGTGCCTTGGAGAGGCAGGTGTTGACGATGATAGGGTCGACGATGAGCGGGTACACCCCTGGCTTGGGGACATGGTCCGGGTGGTCATCACGGTCAAACATGATGGCCATATCGGACCAGTCAAGGTAGTGGGGAGTCACAACCCACACAAAGAAGACCTCTCGATGCTTCCTCTTACACTGGCATGGGGAGAGACAAGTCGAGGGCCCTCCGTAGATCATATAGCAGTCATAGACCTCGGGGAAGTTGTCCTCCCTGTCGCCGCCTTTGTCGTTGGGATCCTCCTTCTTATCATCCTTCCCAAGGCCCAAGCTCTCAAAATACTTCCTGAGCATTCAGCAGTCTTCAAGGTTGTGGTTGGCAGGCCCCTTGTGATAGGGGCACGGTTTCTTTAGCATTTTGTCGAAGAGGCCCTTCTCGGGAGGGCCTCGAGTCTTCTTGCGCTCGGCGGCAGCCACGAGATCATCGGGGGCGGCCTCGCACTTGCCCTACTGGTTTTTCTTCTTCTTTTTGTTATTCTTCTTGGGACCTTGATTTGAGCTTTCAAGATCACCTTGCTTGGCCTCCCCCTTGCCTTGATCGTCGTCGAAGAAGGCACCAACAGCCCCTTGCTGGCAGCGTAATTAGCGACGATGTCCATCAATTAGTAGATGGTCTTGGGGGGTTGTGCCCCAGCTCCCACACCAGCTCCTTGTAGGCAGTACCAACAATGAATGCCAGGATCACATCATCGTCAGGGATATAGGGAAGCTCAGTGCGTTGCTTGGAGAAACGCTAAGCGAAATGACAGAGAGACTCCTCGGACCTCTGTTTGCAACTCCGAAGGTCCCACTTGTTGCCAGGGCACATGTAGTTTCTCGTGAAGTTCCCCTCAAACACCATGATGAGGTCAATCCAGTCACGGATCTGATCAGGGGGAAGCTACTCGAGCCACCTTCGAACGGTGTCTGATAGAAATAGGGGGAGTTGTCGGATGATGGCATCGTCATTACACGCCCCGCCCAACTGGCATGCCAACTTGAAGTTCGCTAGCCATAACTCAGGCTTGGTCTCGCTGTTGTACATGATGAGGCTCATGGGTGGACGGAAGGGATTTGGCAGCGGTGTCCTTCGAATCATCCCGCTAAAAACTCGGGGCCCAAGCGGCTCGGGGGACCGGTGTCGGTCCTCATTGCTGTTGTAATGCCCGCCTTTGTGTGCACTGTAGCCTCATGCCTCAACATCACCACTCTTGCATTTGCAGTTCTTGTTGATGTCATGGCCTACGTCTCGATGCTCGCGGTTGCTGTGGATGCGCTCATGGACAGGGACTGCCTTCTTTGGTTGGGGGGCATCCACTTGATGGACTAAGCCCTCCCACTCGTGTGGGGAAGGTTCAAGGGGTTGCTCTGAGACCGCCCCTCAACGTCTCAAGGCCGAGCTTTCAACCTACTATGCGGCAGCTACATCAAGGAGGCCCTGAACTTCCTGTTGGATGCGACAGGCTTTGGGGTTCGAGGGGGTCGGCAAGTTGTGGAGAAGCATGGTTGCCACGATGACGTTCTGGCTGGCGCGGTTGAAGATGGGGCGCTCAACCGCACCCCCCTGACGGTCTGCCGATGGACTTCTTAGGCTCTGGCTTGAGCCCTTCTGTGGGGCGGATGTCCACGCTCCTGCTTGAGGGTCCGCTTGAGCTGGCACAGATGCTCCCGGTCCTCATCGAGCTTGGCTCGCATTTCCCAGACTTGCGCGAGCTGGCCATCATGAGCATCCTGAGGCAACTGCATGTTGTTTGGTGCAGCTGGTGGCTACTCCTCCTGATCCACCATGACAAGGGTGCCTCCCACTGCGGCCATAGCTATGGCCATGGCCGTGGGGTCGATGGTGTTGCTGCTCGACGCGACGCCTTCGTCGATGTGGAATCACTCGTGCGTGGGGTCATAGTTGTCGGAGTCGGAGTCGGGGCTGCCAGAGTAGAAGTGAAGGACTGAAAAGGCGACCAGAGGGGGGTGAATGGGTGCCTTAAACTTTTTCTTCAAAAACCCCAAACAAGTAGAAACACTACCGAGCACCACCAAACCAAGGCAAGAAAACCCAACCAGGTAGACCGAGCACCCTCGAACTAACGCAAGAGAAGAGAATAGAAATAGAGAACAGAATGCATCTAGTCAGAAGCTGATTGGGAACTGGAAGAGAACTGGTCGGCAACTGGTTCAAACCACATCATCCACGGTGGTCAGCAACAAAGCAGAAGCTGGTCGGTAAGACTGGTCGGGACCAAGGCAAAGACTAGTCAGAATTACACAGATCACGGTAGTAGGTAAGAGGTCAGAAGCTAATTGGAAACTGGTCAGGAGCCCACGACCTGAATTGGGAGGTGCTTCAGTGCTGCAGTGCTACTACTTTGAGTCCCATAGAGTCAAAAAGTGGAGAATCAAAGGGACTGAGGAAAAAGCATCTGCTCAGGACAGTAGAAATGCAAGAGGGAGAAATCAATAGAAGCTGGATCTGACCAGCATAGATCATTACAAGATTTTGCGCAGGCAATTACAAGGGAGATTGAAACCTATCTCCAAGAAATCAAAGCCTCATTTGAAACCAGTGGCTGTGAAAAGTAGATCTGGGACCGAGCACATAGTTTCTCCCCAAAACACAAACTGCTTGGTTTCTTGATGCACGAGTGGAATTGGTTTAATTCACTTTAGGATCTAGTTCATCACTCAACAAAGCATCAATCTATGCAAAAAGAACGACGCAAATCACTCCAAAAATGATGAATCGAAGTTTGTCCAAAATATCTCAGAAAGTCAATGGCGCACAGAGAACAAAGCAAACTCACAGATCAAACCAAAAAAGCCCAGAGGGCATGAGGAGGATTCAGGCCTCCATTCCCACACAAAATATCTCACAAATACATATGTAAAATTCTTGTTCTTGGACCTCTACAAGAACATGAACAAAAAAGGGAAAACTAAAAAACCAGCAGAGAGCAGTGGCGGCGGTGGAGTGGAGAGGTGAGAAAGAGGTGGATCTGGTGGGGGCTATCAACTCCTATTTATATGCCTACTATACAATTCCACTAATGCCCCTAGATATTATTAGAGCGAACCACTTAGCCAAGGGTACTATGGTCAAACTCAGGATTTCCTGATCCGACGGCTACCGCACCTTCTCACCGGTAGCCTTGCCTCAATGCAATCACCCTGATGCCACCACGTGTCGTCCGTCCACATCGAGACCACCCGGGTTTTGAGGCGCAAACCCGCGAAACCCGCCTCTGATGGTTTTGAGGACAAACCACCAAACCTCCTCATGAGTAGTGTAGCCCGTACGCGTCCCCCGCCATGTACACTTGCGCTTGTCAATGTCCCAAGTGTCAGCCACCGCAGCTGGCCACCTGGCTATCTGGTCCCTCGGTCCAAGCCTCGCGTCCACCCTTTACCGCACCCAGTCCGTCAGCATGGCATGCCCTACTTGACCTTCACCCAAATACTACCACTACCTCTGGACTCCACACCTGCACATCACAAGCCAAGAGACACATTTCGACACATAACCCTGTGCCAGGGGATCAGTAGAACCACCAAGACCGACCACCAACCAAAGTGTTGGACATGTTGACAATCACTCATCACACCAACAAAGAATGCTACACCATGATATGGAAAATCATGTGTCTGCAATCTCCCCCTTGATGAGTGCATTTTCAACACCAACACAAAGCCAGAGAAAAACTCACTCAAATGACCAAAAGCCAAAGAAAAGCTCAAAACGGTCACTTGCCATGAGCAAAGCAAAGAGCAACAACAATAAGCTCAAAAACACCTAAAAACAGCTAGACCCTCTAGGCAGAGGCAAATGGCTCAACACGTCTAGCAACAGCAAATGTGCAACTCCCCCTTGACAAGTGCATCAACCTCACAAATGCACATGAATGCATGCTCTGGATTTGTGGAAACATTCTCCCCCTTGTTGACAAATGCCCTTATCAAGTGGACAGAACAAAAGCTCCCCCTTAAAGCATGCCATGAAATGCACAAGATGTACAATGCAGACATACAAAGCTTCAGGAGTATAGCAAGTTGAATAAAATCATGCTCGAGTTGGTACAGCACATGTATTACAATAGGCACAAGACAAGGCCAATGCTCAAACTGATCAAATGAAATGAAATATGAATCATAAGCATTTGGACCAGTTTTAAGCATATTTCATAAAAGGAGTTCACCAAAGAAAATAACACATAGCAAATGTAAGAAGAAGATCAAACTAGTGCTAGCACATGCATACAAAAGTGAACTACCCCATATAACGTGATCATACATCATGTCTCAAGGAAGCATTTAACACTTGTAGCTTCAACATTGATCGGAGTTTCACAGTGGAGAACAAGGTTAATTTTAGACATGTGTATGTGAGAGTATCAAACTATCCCCCAAAAAATTTTATTATTTTTATCATGTTTTTCAACCACGCCGAGTTCATCCCTTGTGCAAATGGGAAGCCGTCTCGTCATGAGTGGTTGTGGACTAGCACTACAATGCCCAAGTTCATCTCACTCGAGTGAATGAGAAGCAGTCTTGTGACATTGCCATGGGATAGTAAAGATCCAACTCCAAAGTATTTTCATCATTACTTAGCTTAGACATCAAGTTTTTAGCACAAAGATATCAAAAGATCTGAGCTAAGTATATGATTCAAGAAACATGAGACATAGCAACTAAAACATACATGTAAAAACAACATGGACCTCAACACATCCTACACATGCTTGTTGCCATCTCAAGGGTGAACATTTTTCAGATTTCATCATTTATTAAGCAAGTTCACATTTAAAAAGCAAGCTTAGCTCATAACATGTATCAAGATGATCAAAAAGAGCCTAAGCTACTATAGCCATCATGTATCCATAAGACATATCAACAAAAGCATAACCTTAAACAGCAAGCTATACAAGTGAAGCCAAGCACATGATATATGATACATGATGAAATGCAATGCAATATGAGACAAAATGAAGGCAAAAGAAAGAGAAAGAAAAGCTACTATACAAGATACAAAGCATCCCACAACTAAAATGGGAAGAAAACACCCAACTCCCCTCTCAAGTGTGCAAACTATGCTTGGTCGAGAGGTTTGGTGAAAATGTCAGCTAGCTGGCGCTCAGTGCAAATGTGTCTCAAATTTATGGTTCCCTTCTCTTGGTTATCTCTCAGAAAGTGGTACCTCACCTCAATGTGCCTGGTATTAACATGGAGCACTAGGTTTTTGGCTACACTTATGGCACTGGTGCTATCACAGTAAAGTGGCACTCGGGTGAAATCTAAGCCAAAGTCTCTCAAAGTAGCAACTATCCAAAGTAGCTGAGAACAACAAGCAGCAGCAGCAACATACTCAGCCTCACAGGTGGATTAGGCTATGGTGGACTACTTGCAAGAGGACCAAGAAATAAGAGATGAACCAAGAAACTGACAAGTACTAGAAGTTGACTTCCTCTCCACACGACAGCCAGCATAATCAGCATCGGAATAGCCAAAAAAGCGAAAGGGTGAAAGCGATCGAGTACCAAAGACCAAACTCAGGGGTAAAACAAAGATACCTCATGATCCACTTGACGGCTTGACGATGAGACATATGCGATGAAGACTGAAAGCGCGCACAAAGAAAGACCACAAACTGGATGTCCGGTCTCGTCGCCGTCAGGTACTGCAGTGACCCGATCATGCTGTGATACTCCTTTTGATCCATGGCTTCTCCCTCTAGGTCTTCATCCAAGGCAATGGTAGTCACCATGGGCGTCGAAAAAGGCTTGGCCTCACCCATGTCGAACTTCTTTAGTAGGTCCTTGGTTTACTTGCCTTGGTGCATAAACATCCCTTCCCGAGTTTGCTTGATTTGCAACCGAAGAAAGAAAGTCAATCGCCCATCATGCTCATCTCGAACTCCCTGCTCATCAAATCAGAAAACTTTGCCACAAGGGCATGTGAAGAGCCACCAAAGATTATATCATCCATGTATATCTGCACAATGAGAATGTCTTTGCCTTGCTTGAGGAGAAACAAAGTTTTATCAACAAAGCCCATGGTAAAACCCTTCCCAAGCAAAAAGGACTTCAACCTAGCATACCAGGCTCTGGGGCTTGTTTGAGACCAAGCAAGGCTTTGTGGAGTTTGTAAACATGGTTTGGATGCCTAGGATTTTTAAAGCCAGGGGGTTGCCTCACATACACTTCCTCCTCTATGTACCCATTGAGAAAAGCACTCTTGACATCCATCTGATAGAGCTTGAACCCTTTCGAAGCTGCAAAGGCTAAAAGGATCCTAATGGCTTCTAAATGGGCAACAGGAGCAAAGGTTTACTCAAAGTCTACCCCCTCTTTGTAGCTAAACCCCTGAGCAACCAACCTAGCCTTGTTCCTGACTATCACTCCATCCTCACTCTGCTTGTTTTTAAACACCCACTTGGTACCTATGGGATGACACTGTGGAGGTGGAGGAACTAGGACCCAAACTTGGTTTCTCTCAAAGTTCTCAAGCTCCTCATGCATGGAATTAATCCAATCAGCATTAGATAAAGCGTGTCCAATATCTTGGGGCTCAAAATTGGCAACAAAAGTAGAGTGTGCGACATGAGAGATTTCATACAACCTGTTGTGAGTGACACACTGGTTGAGGTTACCGATCATGGTCTCGGGAGGATGATGATGCTGAATGTGTACTAGCGCCGTTCTTGATGAAGTAGCCTCCCCCTCAACCGTAGCTGGAGCTCCCTCAGGTACAAGAGAGGGAAACTAGTCGTTCGGCCCCATAAAGTTAAAGAAGAAGGATCAGGGCCTCAAACTGATGTAGTCATCATAGGGTCAACAGAGGCAGCCGATGGAGTCAGCTTGGGAGCACCCCAATCGGCATCGTCCCGCTCCTCCTCCACAAAGATACTTTTACCCATCTCATGATCACCTGCACGCTCAAAGACAGGAGAAGAACAAGTTGTGGTTTCATCGAAGGTAACATCACAAGTCTCCATGACACGGTTAATCTCAAGATTAAGTACTCTATATGCACATGAATGAGTAGCATAACTGAGAAAAATGCCATCAGAAGAATGAGACTCAAAGTTGTCCAAGTTACCTTGCTTAAGAATGAAGCACCTACATCCGAAAACTCTAAAATAGCTCACCTTGGGAGGATGCCCAAACCGCAACTCATAAGAAGTCTTCTTTGTAAAAGCTCGAAGGAAAATGCGGTTTGAAACATGACAAGTTGTGTTGATCACTTTGGCACAGCACCACCTAGGAGTCCTATGCTCATCGAGCATCGTCATGGCCATTTCATCAAGGGTCAGATTCTTGCGTTTAACAATCCCATTCTGCTGGGGCACATAAGGTGAAGAGAACTGATGCTCAAGACCCAAAGATTTGCAAAAGGCTTAAAAATAAGAGTTCTTAAATTTGGTACCATTGTCACTGTGTATAGCTCTCATGGCATTCTTGGGAAACTCATTTTGTAGCCTAAGAATCAATTCTCATACATGGGAAAGCACTTCATCCTTGGATTCCATGAAAAAGACCCAAGAATAGCGAGAAAAATGATCCACGATCACAAGAACGTACCACTTCCCACCATCCGACTGAACTCGAGCTGGACCTACAGTGTCCATGTAAAGAAGCTTGCCAGGTTGTTTGGTCATCACTTGGTTCACAGAGGAATGAGAAGCGGCGACCATCTTCCCGTGATGACACGGGTGACACACCAAGTCCTTCTCGAACTTTAGCTTAGGCAATCCTCGGATTAGATCAAGAGAGCTCAACCTTGCAAGAAAGTCAAAGCTCAAATGACCAAGCCTCCTATGCCACTTCCAAACCTCAGAAGAAGTGCCTGCCACCAAACACCGAGAGGAGCCAAAAGAGCGAGAAAAATCAGCATGAAAGACAAGCCCAAAAGGCACAATCGAGCAAATAAGATCACCACGAGAATCCAAAATGCGAGAAAGACCCAGCTTAAAGCACACTTCGAAACCATCTCTAAGGAGTTGCAAAATCGAAAGCAGATTGAAATGCAAACTTGAGACCAAAGCAACATCTTTGAGCACAAAATTCTCATTGAGCCTTACCGACCCATGAGAAAGCACCTTACCCTTACCATTGTCCCCAAATGTGATGTACTCCTTGGAGGTCATGGGGTTGAGGCTGGAGAACCAATTTGAATTACCGATCATGTGGCGCAAACACCTAGAATCAACAAGCCATATGTTCTCCAAGCCTCCATGCTGCATCAATAGAAAGACATGGGATGAGCAAATGATCCAACACTGGGGTTAGTAAACTGAGAAGAATACTAGCGCTGGGTCATCTGCCCTGAAAAAGGGTTAGGAAAAACACCATACATCCCGTGTCCTATGGGAGAGAAGCGATCACCATGAGAAAAAAATGTGGTCCGCTAGAAGTGTAGGACTGAGAGCCACTTCCATAGGACCTAGAGTCTTATTGAGAATGACTTGGTCCATGTCGGGCATGACCATCACGTGGTCTCACAAACTGAGGCCTAGCACCTTGAGATCTTGTAGCTCTCGGTCTAGTGTTACGCCTCTGAGTAGGTGTGCTATG
Organism: Bothriochloa decipiens; assembly: GCA_023333625.1. Lineage (NCBI taxonomy): Eukaryota > Viridiplantae > Streptophyta > Magnoliopsida > Poales > Poaceae > Bothriochloa > Bothriochloa decipiens. Next base: position 28,745,364 of record CM041632.1, on the reverse strand, counting down.
CATGCCATGAGAAAGGTGATGCATGTTCTGCTGGTAAAGCTCAAACTCATGCCTCTCATCTCTCTTCCTCCTAAAGCAAAACTCAGACAAGTGACCATCCCTCTTGCAATAGTCACAGTGATACACCTCTCTCTTGGGTGGTGGATGACTCACTCTATTGTGGGCATGGTTCACTCTTGGAAGTGGCTTGGCTCTAGGAAGGGGCTTATCAGAGATGTTTGGTAGAGTGTCAAGTGGGTTCCTAAGGTGCTTAGGTTTTAGAATCCACACTTGTTTTGAGGTGAGGCTTGGAAGACTCTTCAAGCACTCCATCTTTCACAATGGGCATGGTCGGCTCAGAGGGCTTTGGTGGGTTAATCTTTGTGACCTTGGGAGGATTGGTGGGTTTCTAACTTGTGCTCAAACCACTATGTTCACCAACCTTGCCAAAGACATTGTTACCCTTTCCACCTAAAGCAAAGCCTAAGCCCGTGGTGTCCGCACCCCTCTTGTACTGACTCATCTTCATGCCCAACTGTGGCTCACTGCAGGAAAGCCAGCTCAACATGTGTTGAAGGAATGTGTTTTCCTCTTCAGTCTTTCTCTTGTCATGCCTACAGTTAGCAAGCTCTAGCTCCAAAGCCTCACAGCAAAGACACTGAGCAATAGTACCACCCACACTAGACTTCTCAAGAAAAGAGATTCTAGCAGCCTTCTCAGACAGCTCAGAGCACAACTCAGCACAAGACTTGCAAGGTCCTGACAAAACATGTTCAGCTCTAGCCCTATCCAACTCCTCAACCAAAGCAGAGTACTTAGACTGCAAAGTAACAAGACTGGACATGTGTACAGCACATTCATCGCACTCAGTCTCATCAGACACATCAACCCTCCCCTTCTTGACACACTCAAGTTCATCTAAATCCTTGAGATACTTTGCCTTAAAGCTATTGCGCTCTTTAGCAGCACAAATAATCAAAGCATCTTGCTTAAGCATGGTGTCATGCACAGAATCAAGCTCAGCAAGAAGAGATTCAATTGTGTGTTCTACCTCAGGCTTGGAGTTGTCCTCGTCGTCGTGGTTGGTCATGGTGTTGTCAAACGCCATGGTGCAAAAACCTCCTTGGTGCTTGTTGGCATAGAAGCTCAAGCCATTGAACTTGTTCTCGACCTTCTTCTTGGGCTCATCATCACTCAAAGAAGAGGTACCATTAGAGTCGACGTCACTGAAAGACATGACAAGGGCTTGCTGGTTCATGTGCTCAAAAAACTTCTTCTTCATGCGCTCGGGGTCGAAGTTCTTCTTGGACTTGTACTTGTCCTTGTGCTTGGAGTGGTCGGGCTTGCTAGAGTGGCTCTTGTGCTTGTTGGGGCATCTAGTGACATAGTGGTCGGGCTCTCCACATCCAAAGCAGCCTTGCTTGTTGCCACCACGACATCGGTTCAAGAGGTTGTTGTGAAACCGTGAGAACTTGCTGATGACCAGCGCCAGCTCCTCATCCCCAAAAGCCTCCATCTGCTCCTCTGTTGTAGACACAAAATAAGACAAGGCAAGAGACAATGGTGATTGTGGCAGAACCTCCTAAATTATATGGCCCACACGCACCTATCATTGTCTCAAAGACTTCTGATAGCCATGCATGTGTTCCAAATAACTTAGAAAGCCCTGTCGGGTGCCCTCAAAAGACCCCGATTAAACCACATTTGTCAACTCATACCAGGATCAACAAAGGAGTAGCTGCAACATTAAAACATTTACGATAAAACATATATCAGAGTGCGAAAGAGTAATAACATTAAGTTTACAAAATATATGAAAAAGTTAACTTTTACAAACTTAACTTCAATTATGGAAGCAGGGAAGAACTACAGAAGACAACTTAGGTAGAGCACCTAAGTTGGGAGGGACAACCAGATCACGTCGAGCCCACCAATGTGAACTTGATTTGAACACCAATTAGCACCTGCAATAGGGGTTCAACAAACCCTGAGTACAAAAGTACTCAACAAGACTAACCCGATGAAAAAGAGGGGTGAAGACTCAGGAAATGCAGGCTAGAGGGATAAGGTAAGGCTTGCAAAAGATAAGAGTTTTTGTAGAAAAGCTTGATAGAAAGTAAGGTTGTCTTGCTCTAGCTCAAGATTACCAACCAAAATCATTTTTATAACTTATCATCATTCAAGTTTTTACTACGACGATGAACAACGATCGAGTCTTCTTCTCCGAGAAGCAACGGCGATTCGAATCCATTTTCATACCTAGCTGGGACCTAGATCACTGGGATACCAGAGACTTTAACTCCAATGCATACCAGATCATAGATATACCGGGATAACAACCGCAGCTATATATCACCACATGATACACGTGGGCACTAGGACCCAGTGTACCGATATACGTGGGAACTTAAACCCACAACATACCACACTGTGACATATGTGGGGACTCTGGCCCACTATATATCACTCCATGACATACGTGGGGACTTTGCCCCACTGTATATCACTTCATGCATGTGGATTTCTAGTTTCACGATATCACCAGTTCACCATCAACATGGGACCTAGGGCATCAACAGACGGAAACACTATAGAGGGACTCCATTCCCAATGCAAGTTACCCGTTTGGACTCGATTTATTAACTATCATAATAATTCCAACAGATAAAGCCAAACTCATCTTTTTCATTCTTTTACCTTTTTAAAGACTAACTAATTAAGCAGGGCTAAGTATTACTATGCATTCTCCAAATAACAGGTAACAAGGAATAAGGTAATAAGAAAGATAATGCAATTGGTAGATTTTCACTCAACTTCTAATATTTAATGCAACATTTCATAACTGAAGCGATAAAACTTTTATAAAATCAAAAAAGGGTTTGAATGCATCCGGGGCTTGCCTTGGTATTCGGGGTAGATGGTCCCGAGCTCTGGATCAACTCCCAACTCCTGAGTCTGCTCTTCCTTGGAATCTAGTGCGACAACGTTAAATTCTCCGTTAACGGAAACTATACGATAAATGATATGCTTCAACATGATAGAATAGTAAACATGATGCTCGATGGGTGCATGACCAGATAAAGGGCTTTAAGTACAACTTTCCTTCACGATAAAGTTACAAACCAACCAAAACTTACTTACTAAGTTTATTAGGGTTAACTACGTTATTAAAGAAGTTCATTATACACATAAAATAACATTAATTAAACTCTAATGACATGGTTAAGTTAAGCGCAAACAATTAATTAAAGTGCCAAAGGTCATTAGGGTTAATGACCCAAGGTCATCAATCAATCCCAAAGTCAAACAAATCCTATAATGATAAAACTTAATTAAAAGGGATTAATTAATTATTTAAAAGCATAAAATAAAGGCATAAAGTTAAAGTTGCCTAATTAAGCTCAAAATTTTATTTTGAAAAGCTCTTGGTCTAATTAGATGGTAAAACAAATTTTAGAATAAAGTCTAATTATTTTATTTATTAAAAATCATTGAAAATGCATTTTTAATTAAAAGAGCTAATTTTAACTTATGCAAAAAGTACTCAAATTTGGCATTTCATATTTCTCCTAGGTAGAGGACACCATAAAGAGCATACATATAAATTTTTAGAATTTTTGGAGCTATACCTGAATTACTCTGATTTTTCAAAGAAAATAGCATTTAAATCATTTTCTAAAAAAGAAAAAGGAAAAGGGAAATTCCTTCCTGATGTTGACCGCGACAGTGGCGATTTTAACTGGCGATATCTCGCCGGCGGCGAGGTTGCTGGCGGTCGGTCTTGGACCATCATGATCTACACAGCAAGGCAAACACACTGGTGGTACTAATGGGGCGGCGGAGCAGCGGTGACTAGCTCGCCGGCGGTGATGGCGGCTCGGCGGCTTTGTGGCAAGGCGACAAGGTGCACTGGAGCTTTTTCAGCGAAGGTAAGCACACCAACACATGATATGGACGCAGGCTGTTGATACCGTTTTTCGGCACGTGTCAATAAGGATCGGGAGACTAAACTAAATTGGCAAGAAGGTGGTTGTTCTCTAGCATTGCTTCTGAGTTGCCGATGGGTGATTGCCGATAAAGGACATGTTGATATCGTACATTGCCGATGAAGCTAGAGGGCTGTTGCCAATGGAGAGAGAGGCATGGTTGCCGATGGAAAACAGAGCTAAAAAACGTGGAAAGCAGAGTTGAATCATTATCGATGGGTTTTGCCGATGGAATCTACAGAGATGAGGAGCGTGTCGATAGAGGTTTCATCGTAAGCAATGGATAAGGAAACTGGCAATATTTATGCCAATATTTTAATAAGTTTACTTTTGAGTCCGACCTTGGTACGAGTCATTATTTTTTATTCCTTAGAGATAAGACTTGTTTAGGTAATACTTTGTCGTGTCTGTTTAGGACTCATAGTACCAGGTTATAAATATGTACCGAGAGGCAATGTAGAAAAGGTCAATCAATCAAATACAACAAATCTATTACTTTTATCTACTTTTCAAGCAATCTACTTTTCGACGACTTCATCACCAATACCTTTTCCTTTTCAACGAGTTCTTTCAAGAATCGATGGGCTGCATCAACTTGATCTCCGGCGACCTTGCAGGTTCCGCGTCTACTGAGCACGATTCAGGCTTTGACGTCCGGGCGTATCGCTGTCGTCTCGTCTGATCTGTTCAACAGTTATCGAATACCTTCTGAGCTTTGACGTCCGGGCGTATCGCTGTCGTCTCTTTCGGGTTTTATTCAAATTTATCATCCTTGTCGATTAACATGTCAAATCGACTGGCATGCCTTGATATCGAACTTGGGTATTAGCCCGGTGTGTTTGCAGATCCAACGCCTTTTTGCATCAACATAGGCGAATGCGACACACGCACCAATTGAGTCCGAGACGGCCCCTAGCCTAAGCGGCTGCGCGTGCGACGGCGCTGGCATGGTATTGCCAGCGACAAGCTAGGGTGGCCGATGGCCACAACGCGATAGGGAAGAAATTGAGGGCATAGACATATGCAGGAGCTCACCATGGGCACGGTGCGCACGTTGGTTGGCTCGAAGGCGGGCTCAGGCGAGCTGTAGTCGGCGGCGCTAATGGCGGCGGCGGTACTCTGGTGGCACGGTGAGCGTCTCGGTGGTTCCTATGCACCATCAAGCCGGCCAAGATGCGCATGAGGGGCAGAAGAAGATGGGGAACATGATAGGAGGGTTAATGGAGATATATTTTCAACCTTGGCAGCAGTGGACGCGGTGATTTCACGGTGGCTTGGCGACCGGCCACGAGGAAGACAACGGCGGCCTGGGCGATTTGAGCGGGGAGAGTGAGCACGAGATAGTTCAAGTTGAGCGCAAGGATGTGGCAGAGCTATTGACAAGTGCAATCGGGTGATGATGGAGTGACAGCAGCAAATTTTTGGGCGGCGGAGCGAGGTCGTCGGCGGTGAGCAGAAGGAAGAAAAGAAGACGACGGCGGCAGCCGACCTGTATTTATAGGCCAACAGCAAAGAATGGACGGGCGACATGACGACGATGAAACTTCGGGCGTCCGGGGGTGAGCTGATGGCGGCAGCACACCGGCATGAGCGCGACAGCCATGGCAGCAGCGATGAACAGAGGGGAATTGAGGGTGATGACGTCAGCAACTATAGTAACCAGTGATGTCACCCAGAAAAATCTCAAATTACTCCAGATTTTTCATAGCAACATGAAAATCTCCAAAAATAAAGTTTGCATAACTTTTCAAGAGCTATATTTTTCATTTAACATAATTTTGAAATTCTACTTAGTTTTTGAAACATGAATTCAAATTCAAAAAGGTAATAAAACCCTAGAAATAAATATTTGAATTTACTTTTGATTTTTCAATAAAACTTGAAAATCTTCAAAACTATGAAATGTTTAACTTTTCAAACCAAATATTTTTCATATATAAAGTTTTCCAAAATTATGCATAGTTTTTGAATTATGCTTTTAGAATAAAAAGGGGACAAATGTTGGAAAACTGTAATTTCAAATTCATTTGAAATTCTTTTTGGAAACTTGAATAACTTTGAATACCAACTTTGTAGCTCTTGTCAAGATCTACAAACTATATTTTTGGAGTATATCCAAATTCTATATATATTTTGAATTATAGAAAAGGGGATAAAATAAGGTTTTGAAATAAAGGGTTTTTGAAGCCGAATTCAAACTCGATTTGGTTTCTAAATTAATTGGTTGGTCATTAGTAATCACAAACATTATCCAAGGACATTTTTAGGTCAATGACCCAATGACTCCCTTGGTTGACCAAGTTGACTTTTGAAAAAACATTTTATAGCTTTCCAATTTGAATTTAGATTTGAATTGCAAAACTTGGGAATAAGCTTTGAAATCTAAATTAAATTTCAAATATGGAAATCATATTTTTAAGGGTTGGACTTAGATTTATACACTATGCTTGACACTAGTGTAAACACGGTTTACAGCTCAAGTACATAGAGTATAAACTAAGTATTTTAGATTACATTCGAAAGTAGGGTTTTATGATTTCATGTGACAAAACATTCCAGAAACACAATCAACCTATAAAATGTAAACTTGTTTTAATTGATGCATATTAAGGTTGACTTAAACATGAATGCTTTGCAATGCATATGATGACATGGCATGTTTTAGTTAATATAACACCAGAGGTGTTACAGTGATGGGTTAGTCAAAGAAGAATTTGAACTTGAAGTACCTGACACCAGAGCCATGGTCGAGGCAGACGAATTCTTGATCCTCGCCTGCATCTGGAGGTCGATCTCAGTGGACTTAAGCTTGCTGAACAGCTCGTCCACAGTGAGAGTCTCGTAGTTGGCCGATTCGATGATCGCCTGCACCTTGACCTCCTAGACCCTCCGATCAAGAGCATGTAAAAGCTTGAGTGCTCTCTGATGATCATCATAGGGCATAGATAAATTTTTAGCTCACATGTTGCTCACAATGGTGATAAAGCGAGAAAACATCAAGTCAACTATCTCTCCATCAGCTTGGGTAAAATTCTCATATTCCCTCTTGTATGTCTCATAGAGTCTGGTTTAGACATGGGCTGTACCCTCATGGAAGCTTTGAAGCCTCCTTGAGATCTCCCGAGCAGTCACACAATCAGAAACACGATCAAACTAAGAAATTGATAAAGCAGCGTAAAGCTCTGCACGGGTAATGTTGTTGGCATTGTGTTGGTCGATCTGCTCTTGATTGACCTGTGCACCGAGCACCTGGTAATCGGCATTCTCAATGATCTCCCAAACACGCTAATCGATCCCTTGTAGATGCACTTGTATCCGGATCTTCCAGTACGAGTAGTTCTCCCCATTGAATTGGGGCAGCTTACCCGACCGGTGTTGCAAAGCCATGTCGCCTTCTGCGGATCATGAACCAATTAAGGTGGAAGTGATTCTTAACCGGCTCCGATACCAATTCAAGGACCGAAAAGGAGACCAGAGGGGGTGAATAGGAGCCTTAAACTTTTTTTCAAAAACCCCAAACAAGTAGAAACACTGCCGAGCACCACAAAACCAAGGCAAGAAAACCCGACCAGGTAGACCGAGCACCCTTGAACCAACGTAAGAGAAGAGAATAGAAATAGAGAACAGAATGCAACTGGTTGGGAGCTGATCAGGAACTGGAAGAGACCTGGTCGGCAACTGGTTCAGACCACATCATCCACGGTGGTCGACAACAAAGCAGAAGCTGGTCGGTAAGACTAGTCGGGACCAAGGCAAAGACTGGTCGGGATTACACAGATCACGGTAGTCGGTAAGAGGTCAGAAGCTGACCAAAAACTGGTCGGGAGCCCATGACCTAAATTGGGAGGTGCTTCAGTGCTGCAGTGCTACTGCTGTTCTCCCATCCCAGACTCCATCAAAGCAGCCAACTGACCACCGATGAAAGAATTGGGCAACTGGGGTCAAAGACATGTGCTGCTCAAAAGAGCTCTATCGGTGCCTGAGCACACGATGCTGGAAGCATTGCTGTTGAGTCCCACACAATCAAAAAGTGGAGAATCGAAGGGACTCAGGAAAAAGCATCTGCTCCGGACAGCAAAAACATGAGATGGAGAAATCAATAGAAGCTGGATCTGACCGGCACAGAGCATTACAAGATTTCGCACAGGAAATTACAAGGGAGATTGAAACCTATCCCCAAGAAATCAAAGCCCAATTTGAAACCAGTGGCCGTGAAAAGTAGATCTGGGACCGAGCACACAGTTTCTCCCCAAAACACAAACCGCTCGGTTTCTTGATGCATGAGTGGAATTGGTTCAATTCACTTTAGGATCTAGTTCAACACTCGACAAAGCATCAACTTGTGCAAAAAGAATGAGCCAAATCGCTCCAAAAATGATAGATTAAAGTTCATCTAAAATACCTCAGAAAGTCAATGGTGCACAGAGAACAAAGAAAACTCACAAATCAAACCAAAAAAGCCTAGAGGGCACGAGGAGGATTCGGGCCTCCATTCCCACACAAAATATTTCACAAATACATGGGTAAAATTTTTGTTCTTGGACCTCTAAAAGAACATGAACAGAAAAGGGAAAACTAAAAAACCAGTAGAGAGCAGCGACGGCGACGGAGTGGAGAGGTGGGAAAGAGGTGGGTCTGGTGGGGGGCTGTCCACTCCTATTTATATGCCTACTACACAATTCTACTACTGCCCCTAGATATTATTAGAGTGAACCAGCTAGCCAAGGGCACTATGGTCCAACTCAGGATTTCCTGATCCGATGGCCACCGCGCCTTCTCACCGATAGCCTTGCCTCGACGCAATCTCCCTGATGCCGCCACGTGCCGTCCGTCCGCATCGGGACCACCCGGGTTTTGAGGCGCAAACCCGCGAAACTCGCCTCTGATGGTTTTGAGGGCAAACCACCAAACCATCCGCGAGTAGCGTAGCCCATATGCATCCCCCACCGACGGTTTTGAGGACAAACCACCAAACCTCCTCGCGAGTAGCATAGCCCGTATGCGTCCCCCGCCATGTACACTTGTGCTTGTCGATGTCCCAAGTGTCAGCCACCACAGCTAGCCACCTGGTCGTCTGGTCCCTCAGTCCAAGCCTCGCGTCCGCCCTTCACCGCGCCTGGTCCGTCAGCACGGCACGCCCTACTTGACCTTCACCCAACCACTGCCACTGCCTTCGGACACCACAACTACACATCACAAGCCAAGAGACACGTTTTGACACATAACCCTGTGCCAGGGGATCAATAGAACCACCAAGACCGACCACCATCCAAAGTGTTGGACATGTTGACAATCACTCATCACACCAACAAAGGATGCTACACCTTGATATGGAAAATCATGTGTCTGCAAGAAGATGGGGAACTACCCACGTCGCTCCTCCTCCAGCTGTCGTCAGAGCATACCAAGGGTGTAATGTCTCAGGTCGAGGTCCCTTGATGGCCCCGGGCACTCTGGGACGGGCGCAGGTGCCTCCAAATCCAGAGTGGTACGCAGGAAGTGCCCGGGACGGTCTTCACAAGCGCCGAGACGGGAGCATATAGCAGTGGACTACGTCCTGGCAGTGTTTTTTAGGTTGAACGGGAATGGGCGATGAGACCCATACATCTTGTACGGCAACAGATTGGGTGGCGCTGAGGCCGCGCCTGCCGAAGGGGTGACACCCGGCCCCCTCAGCGAACGCATCATGAAGAAGAAGTCCGGCTCGCCACAGAGATCTCCCACTCCTCCTCCGGTCCCAGGTGCAGGTCTTCTAGGTTCTCAACCAGGGACCCTGCATCCTCCGCTGGGAGCGAGGAAGCCGAGTTGGATGTCAACTCTGAGCGGCGATGGTGGTTGCGCCGGCCACGCCTCCTCCTGGGCGTGAAAGCATGGTGATGAGACTAGCGAGGGGCCCGTTGCAGGGACCCGAGACTGCTTTCGCTCAGATCTTCGATCGAGAGTAGGACCATGTCTTGGTCGTGGCCTAGTGACATGAACTCCAAGCTCCCGAACCAGATCACCGTAGTGAACAAAAGTGATGGTACGGAGTCTGCCATCCGAAAAATGGCAGGAAACGCTGTTGACACGCAGATCCCCTACCTGGCGTGCCAACTGTTGGTGTTCCGACCCAGGGGGCCCTAGGCCGATGAGTAAATTTGTACTGCGTGCTCCCTAATCCGGATGGTGATGCAAGAAGAACGCATAATTTTTATCCTAGTTCAGGCAAGAGTAGGCCCTACGTCCAGCGGGGGGGAGAGATTATATTATCTTGCACCGAAGTGCTTGTACAGGGGGATACAAGCGAGGGTGTACGAAGAGGAGTGGAGAACAAGGCCTAAGTCTAGGAGCGCTAGCCCTATGCCTTGCTGTGTGCGTGGTGTGGCTTAGCGAGTTCGAGTGAGTCCTCTCTCTACAGCTAGCCCAGCGCCCCCTTTTATAGGACAAGGAGGGGCATGGGTGTACAGGAAACCCTAGTGGCGCTGCCCTTGGTAGGGCAATCGTAAGCAATGACGTCGAGGTAAGATGTTGATCATGTCATGGGTGCTGTAGAAGCGTGTCCTGGGCATGGGTCGCCCTGCGTCGACGTGCTTGAAATCGATGGATGTCCTTCATATGTGTCATGACGACGCCCGTAGGTGGTCAGTGAAAGACCCGTGCCCATGGGGGGACGTGTGAATCCCTATAGACGTCATGTCGGGAGTTGTTGGAGTGCTAACCATAGGTGTCGAGGTCCGACTCGAGAGGTGGCCGAGGGGGGTCGAGGCCCGAATGAATAAGGCCAAGCCCTGGGAAGTGAAGTACAGATATTGGTAAATATGCCTCGAGGGGGCGCCTGACAGCGTCAGTGCTCGGTATGGTGTCCTAGTGTAGTACGAACCACCGATTTCCCGGGTATGGGCGGTAAAAGAAGGATTCGACCGCTGTACCTGGCCACTGTAATTGCGTTGTAGCCGTGAGGTTAGGAAGGAGTTGGTGGGGGCATTAAATGCTTTGGATCCTGTACAGGAAGTAGGTGAGCCGAAGGGGGAGTGGCAATCGACGGGGGGTCGTCCGCCCGCGAGGAGATCCGTCACTCGACGTGGGGTCGGCTGCCCGTGATGCGCTCCGTCACTCCGACGGGAGGTCGTCTGCCCAGGCGGACGTCCATTATTCGAGGTTCCCTGTCGAATAGGAGGCGGTCTTGACTTGGATGCTGCTCGTGGCCCGGCCCAGCATGGCTCGACGCGCGCTGGTGGACCCTTGTCTCGCAGGCTGGTTGCGGGCTTTTTTGGTGATTTGGGTTTAATTATTCAGGGACTAATTTTCCTAGATTGAGGTTTAGGATACCCCTTATCCAGGTACCCGACAAGTCATAAAATCAAGATTCTCACACATACTTTATGAAACTATATGTGAGACTTGTGTATTTAGAACTACAGGTTGCTAACACTTTGTCAAATGCAAAAAAGTCCTATGTATAAAATGTATATCTTGATGAGTGGACCAAATTTGGTATTCATTATTTTTCAAGTTGAGACAATCTAGGGTTTCGAAAACTGGTTTTGAGCTGTGAAAATTTCAAAATTCAAAATTTGAACCATCCAAACTTTGTCAAATGCAAAGTTGAACAAAACAACCTGTGTAGATCTTGATGAATTTAGCAAACATGGTATTCATGACTTTTCTATTTGAGACCATTTAGGACTTCAAAAACTGCAGTCTCAGTGTCATTTTTTAAAAGTCCAAGGTTTGACTTGATCAAACTTGGTCAAATGAGCCACCAAATGACTTTAAATGAACATATTTTGAATACCAAGATTGTACAACTCATCAAGATCTACATTTGGTACATAAGTCATTTCTGTTTTTGAGAAAGTGATAGTAAACACTAGTCATATTTTTAAAAACCCAAAATTTGACTTGGTCAAACCTTGTCAAATGAGGCACTAAATGACCTCAAATGAAATACATTTGAATATCATGTTTTTAGAACTCATCAAGATCTACATTTGATACATAGGTTATTTTTGCATTTGAGAAAGTGTTACTAAACACTAATCATAAAATCTTGAATCTCACAAAGACTTTATGAAACTATATGTGAGACTTATGGATTTAGAACTACACTTTGCTAACGCTTTCTCAAATACAAAAAAGTCCTATGTATCAATTGTATATATTGACGAGTGGACCAATCTTGGTATTCATGGCTTTTCGATTTGAGACCATCTAGGGTTTCGAAAACTGGTTTTGATTTGTGGAAAATTCAAAATTCAAAATTTGAACCATCCAAACGTTGTCAAATGCAAAGTTGACCAAAACAACCTATGTAGATCTTAATGATAACCAGCCGCCCTTATAGTGGGTTTACTGTAAGGGCGGCTCAATCTGGAACTGTCCTTACAGTGAATTCCACTGTAAGACCGCCTTAGAAAGAACGTCTCATCCAGCCGCCCTTACAGTGTAAAATAAGCCGCCCTTACAGTATGTTTTTGTAGTAGTGAACAAGGAGACATATAACACTAGTTAACTCATTGCTAAGTGTCTTATCATTTTACATGATGTCTTTGTTTGCAATTTCAAGAAGGGTCTTGAAGAAAATAGACTACTTTTGCTTTAGATTTTTTTCGGGTAAAGTGACAACCAAAAGAGGAAGTATTGCCTTGCCAAATGAAACATACTTTCTCGGCCGAAGGATTAAGAAGTGCCATGAATTGGTGACCTGAATATTAAAAAAATGAATTTCTTGGTAAATGGTTGTTTAGCTGATGGTTTTATAAGCCGACTGATGTTGTTTAGTTGTGAGAGAAATATAGTATATTATAACTAATAAATATAGTATATCATAACTAATAAGTTCAAACAAATAGACCTTGGCCACAGTTACTTTGACATGGACATGGCAATCCATTTGCTGGCTCGTGAGACGAAGCACCACAGTTGGGAGTGCTAACATATTTAAATATCGACTTCAACTAATTAAATACTTTCTGCGTTCTAAATTGTAGTCTATTTTGATTTTTTCTATGCATTTTGCTATATAACTAGATATAGCAAAATACATGTACCAAAAAAAAGGTAAAGTGAACTATAATTTGGAACGAAGGGGTAATTTTCTTTTCCATTGTTGTTGGTGCTGGTCAAATTTAAATCGTATAGCAAACTGCAGAGTAATGAAAGCTTCCAATCCGGAGAAGTCTTGAGATGTTGAGAATACTTCAAGGCCTCGTTTAGTTACCAAATTTGGTGGACAAAATTTACATAGTAAGTGTCCCGTCATACTGTAGCAATTTTATTTTTTATTTGGTAATAATTGTCCAAACATTGATTAATTAGGTTTAAAATGTTCGTCTCGTAAAGTACAATAAAATTGTGCAATTAGTTTTTTATTTCATCTATATTTAGTACTCTATATATGTGCCGGTATTTTGATATGACGAGAAATAGGAATTCTACATAGTGAATTTTAGATACCAATTTTGGTATCTAAACGAGGCCTAAGTTGTAAAAGGGGAGCATGTTGCGTGTAAAAAGAACCAAGCTCCAGAGTATATGGAACAACAAAGCTACAGTGTAGAACAACTGCAGTTCATTGATGACCTGCTGATTAGCAACCAGCTAGGCTCCTGGCTGGAGAAAGGAGTCTTAGCAACCTCCGGGCCCAGCGACCCTACAGCAACGGTCGGGACCAGCTAGCTTCCCCGATTGGAGCCCCGCCCCCCTCGTGCTCGTGCTGATCGGTCACTGCCAACAGGGCGGCCCCACAAGACAGTGGCCTGCGTCCGCACACCCGTACGAGATTTGAATCGGCAACTGGGTACGCGAAAGGTAGGCTTTTCCGTTACAACTCACCCTGCCTCTGCCTCACCATCATTCTCCTTCCCTTTCCTTTATTTTGAACCAGCGAGCGAACGGACGCTCCTTCCCGGCGCGGCGGGGCCCCGACCCGTCGTCTAGTCTCTCTCTCGGTCTCTCCTCTGAGCTGCCGCAAAGGGAAGCCCCACACCACCCCGCTCCCACTCCATACTGTCAAGAGCGCAAGGCCGAAGAAGCGCCTCCGCGATCGACCACCCCGATCTGCCCGCCTACCTAACGTCAGGCGCCGATCGGCCGCCGCCGCGATGGGGTTTGACGGGCTGGTCGTCGTGTCTGATCCCTACCTGCAGCGCCGCTTCACGCAGGCTGATCTTCGCGCTCTCCAGACCCAGGTATTTCCTCCTCCGCCTCCATCACCTCGTCGCCCTCCAGCGTCACCGCACTTGTTATGCGTTGGGATTTACGGGTTTTGATGTCTGGTCCGGCAGTATGCGGCGCTGCGGGACGCGTCGCCTAACGGGAGGCTGCGGGTGCGGGATCTCCCCGCCGCCATCTCTAGCATCCGCGGTGCGGTCAAGGGCAGGGACGCCGAGAAGGAGAATAGCGCGCCGGAACCAGGCCCCGGCCTGGGCCTCACTGACGAGGAGTGGGCCTCCGTGCTTAAGGCCGTCGCTCGCGCCGACGAGAAGCCGCACCAGGACGCCAGCTACGAGCTCTTTCTCCGCGTTTACGCTGAGATGCAGCTGCGCCTCAAGGCAGCCAGCGCCGGCCGCGCCGGAGGAATCGCGCGCTCCTCGTCCTCCTCTGCTGTTGCCTTCCTCACGGCGGCCACAACCACGCTGCTGCACACCATCAGCGAGGCCGAGAAGGCGTCCTACGTCGGCCACATCAACGCCTACCTCGCGGTGGATCCGTTCCTAAAGAGCGCCCTACCCATCGATCCGGCGACGGATCACATCTTCCACATCACCAAGGACGGCGTGCTCCTATGGTCTGTTTCTGTCTGATGCACTTTGTGCTTCGATCCGACACTGTGGTACGTGTTCACTGCAGTCTGATGGGGTTTTCTTGTTTACTGCTGTTCCATCCAGCAAACTCATCAACTTGGCTGTACCTGGCACCATCGACGAGCGTGCCATCAACACCAAGAGGGTGCTCAATCTGTGGGAGAAGAACGAGAACCACACGCTTTGCCTCAACTCCGCCAAGGCGATCGGCTGCACTGTCGTCAACATCGGCACACAGGATCTCGCCGAAGGGAGGGTAAAGAATCTCCCCTGATTTCTCTAGGATTCTGATAAGTTACAGCATCGGATTCATCAGAGCAGAGCTGTCATGAATGTCTGCATCCTTCCTTTTTAGTTGCGTACTTGTGCTCTTTCAGAAGTTGCTGTGAGCCTGTGAGGACACGCTAGTGTGAAGTCCATGTGTTGTGTAGGACCATAAAGTATTACCTGTCGTCTGTCTATAGGATTTTTAGTTTCATGACGGTACTTTAGCTTCAGGCATGCTGGTGGTTGCAACTTTACCACCATGGAACAATCATCTAAAGTTGGAGTGGTAACATATGGTTAGTTTGATGGTTCTTGTGCACATGGTACCATTACAGAATCAATCAATCTGAATTGATGCCACTTGATTATCGGTCTGACCGTGAATGTTTAGGGTAATTTATACTACCTTTAGATTCTACTGCAGGTCTCAGTAACATCCAAGCCTATCAGGAATCATAATTTTCATTGCAGTTATGATCTTTCTGTGGTTTGAATTACTTCATTTTACATCCTCCATGATCAGATTTGGATGCTGTTTATAGCAGCCACTGCATTGCTTACTGTTCTTTTTTATATTTTAAACAATTCATGCAAGTCTCTTAGTAATCTTACTGAACTTTTTTTTTTCTATTTGCTTGCAGCCTCATCTGGTCCTGGGTTTGATTTCTCAGATAATCAAGGCAAGCCCTTGTCTTTTCATACTGTTTCCTTGATTATATCTGTCTGCAGTGCTGTGTTCGTTTCATGTAAAGGAACTGATTATGCTAACATTTCGTCACAATAATGACCAGATACAACTGTTGGCGGATGTTAATCTTAAAAGCACACCTCAATTAGTTGAATTGGTTGAGGACAGTAAGGTAGTATATAATATCTCTTTATTCTATTATGCTTTCAAGACTATTTTGGTCTGTCATGGGAAATAACTCACTGCCAAAGCTACGAATGCTCATTGTAGGAGATGGAGGAGCTTATGAGCTTGTCTCCTGAAAAGATTCTACTAAGGTGGATGAACTTTCAACTCAAGAAAGGAGGTTTCCAGAAAACAGTAACAAATTTTTCATCGGATATAAAAGTATGCACATCTCATTCCCACTACAGTCCTTCCCTTTTAGTTTTTTATAACAAAATACAATTGGCTTGGTTAATATGACTCTAGTCACTGTACTTTAACTAGAAAACCCCAAAATGAATTTTTACAATGCTGCAAAATTTCCTAGTGTTCTTCAACTTGTTCCAGAACATATTTTCCCCTGCATGATGACAGTTTCAGTTCTTGAACTTTTATTTTTTCTAGCTAGAATGTTGATTGATTGATGGACACTAACATATATATCTATTGTTCTAGTTTTAATCACAGTTTGGTGTGAAGATGTTTCCTTTACCTTTGCACCTGAAAAATGCAGGATAGTGAAGCGTATGCTTGTCTACTGAATGTCCTGGCACCTGAATGCAGTGTAAAACCATCTGTGATGACTGTAAAAGATCTACTTCATAGAGCAAGGTTAATCCTTGAGCATGCAGATAGGATGGGCTGCAAAAGATATCTTACTCCAAAAGACATAGTTGATGGTTTACCCAATCTAAATCTTGCCTTTGTCGCTCATATTTTCCAAAAAAGGTATGTATGCATGTATTGATGTTTTACATAGGTCAATATGATGCTTAAAAACTGTGGTTAGCATGTGGTATTTGCTACGAGCTGGCTATCATTCTGTGATATAGTTATTTCTATGGCATTATGTTTCTTCTGACTTTGTCACTAATATAAGTTTGTTAGGTTTAGGTGTCTCAAAGGAAATTGACAAAGTCAAACATATTTTTTATTCAGATACAAAGCAATTGCATTTTGCTTAATTGACTTGATGCAATTCATGCATAGATGTGCCACAAATCAGATAGGTTATCTTTGCAAGAAGTTAAATATATGCAATTCATACCTCAACAACTAGATATGGTGCGTTGTTGAGAAATTTGCATATGGTGAGTTAATATCTCAACTGTATGAGCATATGTTGAAAAGATCAGAATGCAACTTTTTACTGTTGCATTTCCCTTTGATTGAACTGTGTGAGTATTTGTCAGAAAGGGAAGTCGTATTACCATATCTTTGTTGCAATGCCCTGGACTGGTGTCTTGTTTACAGGTGTTTAGATTAGAGACACTAGGGGACAGGGCCATCCCAGATGAGAATATAAACTATTAACTATAACTATGTTAGGCACTAGGCAGTGATGGCTTGCTGACAGCATCTATCCATGCATGTGGAGCACAAATCAGCAGTAAACTACTTCCACATTCTAAATGATTTCGCTTTACTTGACCTTTTATTGCAGAAATGGGTTGTCCAAACAAATGAAACAAGTTTCCTTTGTGGATGGACTCTCTGATGATGCTCAAGTTTCCAGGGAAGAAAGGTCATTCCGGCTGTGGATTAACAGCCTTGGAATTTCTACTTACATCAACAATGTGTTTGAAGACCTTAGAAATGGGTAGGGCATACTTGTCTGCATCTTATTATGTAAAGAACAAGCTGATTCTGTCTCTTATACTCCATACTTGAATTGTAGATGGGTTCTCCTTGAGGTGATTGAAAAGATCGCTCCAGCCTCAGTTAATTGGAAGATGGCAAATCGCCCACCAATAAAATTACCATTCAGGAAAGTCGAAAATTGCAATCAAGTTTTGAAGATTGGAAAAGAACTAAAATTTTCTTTGGTGAATATCGCTGGAAATGATATTGTGCAAGGGAACAAAAAACTGATATTAGGTAAGCTGTAATTTAACCAATTACGTAGACAATATCTCAGTAACATTGTATCCTGTAAAAGATTATAAACCATATGTGCTTTCTGATTTTCCAATTAATTTGAGCTGAACAATGTTCATAAACTTGAAGATAACAGATTTACACCCATGCTTGTACAAGTTTAATGTCAGTTTACAGATGCCTCATTTGCATGCAACGTTTTCCATTGATCTTCTTGGAACTTCGTTAATTAACGAGGAATTCACATTTATCATGATACAATTCCTATCATCGAAAATGTGGTATACAATCAATCATTAGTTCAAGCATTCTTTTATTATATGCCATGCATCTGGTTTAGTTGGTTTGCACATTGTAGGTCTAGTGCCCCCTTTGCAACTTCTGCCTGGACCATATAACGAATTTGTGCATTTATCCCAGCTTTTCTGTGGCAATTGATGCGGTACAATATTCTTCAACTGCTGAAGAATCTTAGATTTCACTCAAATGGAAAAGGGATCACAGATCATGACATATTGGCATGGGCCAATAAAAAAGTAAAAGATTCTGGAAAGCACCACTCTCATATGCAAAGTTTCAAGGTACGTATCATTTAATATATTTCCTAGTGTGCATACCTAATTATTGATATCGTATCACTAGTACTAGTAGCAGTTAAATTGATTGGTTGTTTATTCTTTTATAGCATGTCGTACAGATTGTAGATACTGAAATATATGCAATTGGCTAACTTATGTGCTTATCTAAGTGATCATAAGGTGGGTAAACTTCTGGAACTACATTCAAAAGCTTCAAATATAGCTTGATCTTATCTGAAGTTAACTTCTCTCCTAAATGATGACTATCACTTTTAGTTGGTTGCCTTAAATGTTTAAGTACCACTTGAAGGACTAGTATTATTTACCTGATGTTACTGTCAAATCCAAGAGGACATAAAAAGTGTGTGATAGTTTCATGTTGATAATTTAATTACAAATTATCTTGTCCTTTACTCAAATTTTCTACTTGTGGTTCATGCGTCAAATTATATTTACCAATTACAGGATAAAAGCCTTTCAAGTGGTACCTTTTTCCTTGACTTACTAAGTGCTGTGGAGCCTCGAGTTGTGAATTGGAGCCTTGTGACCAAAGGAGAAAAAGGTGCATCTGTTATGCTCCTTCAGTTTTTTTTAATTTTCGACATATTCTCATTAACCCAATGTTTTCCCTCGTTGTGACACAGAATTATGTTCATCTCAATGATGAATGAATAGTTTTATAACCCAAATTGTTAGCCTTTCAAGTTTGTCTGAATAACTACCATCTATGGTAGTTATTTTTGCTAGTTATACTAGCACAATATTATGTCAAATCACCAGATTGACTAATACAAATATCGTGGACCCACTCTCTGAAATGTAAGTGCCACAGAAGGAGAAGAAGCCTTAGATATATTTTTTCTTGCTAGGGTTGTTTGTATTGGCAATTCTATTCATTAGGAGGTTTGGTTTGGTTTACTAGGTGTTTTTTAGTTAGTTGCTTGAGAGAATCAATTTACTAGCCATCTATATATATTGGTTAGCAAGAGAATTCCAGAACAACCTAAGTGCTGCTCAGAGCCTTCATTTAGAGCATGAGTACGCCTCACCTGTAACCTTGCATCTACAATTATTCAACCAAAACAGTGGGTATTTGTTACATCTTGTTCCCTGAAAATTTCAAATTTATTTCTGTATAGATGAAGAGAAGCAAATGAATGCTTCATACATCATTTCAGTGGCTAGGAAGCTTGGTTGCTCTATTTTCTTGTTGCCAGAAGATATATTGGAGGTAATAATTTGATCGAGTAAATTTAATCTGTTATGTTCTTTCGTCCCATACAATTATGGATGTTTCTCATAAATTATTGGTGTAATGCTTACTCTAAAACATCCATCTGCATTCACTGCAGCTTAAATTCAGTAAACTCAGAGTGGTTAGTGTCATCCCAATTCAGACCACATAGTGTTATCCAAAATTCAATTACAATCGAAGATGTTATCAAGAATTTAGGCTGTTTACAGATTCAGTTAAAATATCCTTATTTCCTCTGTGATCTAAACTTAGTTACAATCAGCAGTATTTTTTATGTTTTATTTCTCTCAGGTGAACCAGAAGATGATGCTAACTCTGACAGCAAGCATCATGTACTGGTATTTGAAAAGGCCAACATCACATTCATTGGACTCTGAAAATGGGAGTTCATGTGAGACAACCTCAATTGCAACTTCAGATGATTCTGCATCTGAATCATCGATTGATGACAATACAAGTAGATAAAGGTGCAGAATCATGAAGATAAATGATATGACCTGTCTTTTTGAAAACCTGGGATACTTGTACCAGTGCAGCATCGGTTGTGTTTTTTATTGTTTGCTGTAATTTTATGGGCAAATGCATTCAAGATTGTTTGCTGTAATTTTAAGGGCAAATGCATTCAAGACAGGGAAGGGAGGTTAAGTGCTCTGGGTGCTCATTTGTGAGGCTTATTAGTGTGAAAGCTTGATTGGTGAAAGATTACATCCTGTAAATATTGATACAGGTAGTTATATCTGTAACCACATAGTTTGATTTGCTCTTTGGGCATTTTCTGTTTTGCAACATGTCAAGATAGGTAGAACAATTTGAGTTGTAGTGTAAAATACATCAGTGTCCTAATTAGGATGTTAAAACTTTTAGGGGCATGTTCCTTGAACAGAAAAAAGAATTTTAGGAACATGTGAGGTGCCATCTCCTCGTAAACAAACTTCTATAAATAGTCGATTAACGTTATGGACTAACTAAAACATTTTGCTTGAACTATTCTTAAATTCACATGAACTTAAATTGCTCGATTCTGATTTATGAGCTTTACTTGTGACTAAGAGAGTTGGCGTTTGGTTTGATTTGGTGTTATGCTCTTAGTGGGCTTCTTGCATCCTCCTTAATGGTGTTCCTAAGGATATCACTAACCATTGAAAGCATGTAGGCCCTAATTATGATTTTGGTGATCAATGACAATGTTTATGGACTAATAAATTCATTTGGGACATAAAAATAGTCAACATTGAGAATTCAACTACATTTTGTAGGCTGGGCCAAAAAAATCCCTGGGTTTTTCACGCTATCAAAATCTAGCCCATGAACGGCCCATAGACAAATTCGGACCTCATTTTTTAGGGCTTGGGCTTGGATGGGCCACCCGAAGCACTTTGTAGCCTAAAATAGATAAAAAATAGTATTTCAGGCTGGGTTTGGGCAAAGAAAAATTTTATCAGGCTACGAGTTCTGTGCCTAGGCCCTATCCAGTAAAGTTCATGGGCAGGCCAAAACCCATCGGCCTCAAGCCAGGCCTGTGGGCTAGGCTAAATTTGCTCAGGTGTATTGGATATCATGTGCCTAGATTTGGAAAAATATGATGGCTAGCTCAAGACAAAGCTATAATGATAGGTTTTTCTATTTAACTGGTCATGAGATGATTGGAGGATGAAAGATACCTCTGTTTTTTTGAAACTCAAAGATTCCTTGGTTAACAGGCTCGATAGTATGGAATGGCTATCGTGTCCCCGCACTCGATCCCAAGTGCTAGGTGAGCAGACCTTGCTTTCCTTCCCTCTCCCTATCCCCTATTCCAAGGAACAAGATGAGCTTGATCTCAAGAACACACACATAGAGGTCTCATTTTTTCGGCGTTAGCTAAAACTGAAAGCCTGGAAATGGTGGCAAGAGTTGCCTTTTGCATTGCATTGCATACATATTTATACAAGTACTAGCCTACCAACTACAAGGTATAAGGGGCATGGCTGGGTACATCCTCCCACTATTCCTAGTACTATGACTTCATCAGCCATGACATGGTTGATGTGGCTCTTCCTACTCCTACATTGACTATTTCCATACCTCTACAGAAATAAGGACTTAGACAGCCATGAGCTGACCCTTATACCTGCCCCCAACCTCATAAGGGATATGAGATGAGATGGCAGCAGATTATGTCTTACAGTTCTTCCCTTTATCCTATTGCTAGCCCCTGACCTCTACCACGCCAATCAAGCTCCTCAGCTCCATGAACCTAAGCTTTTTGAGTGACTTGGTGAGGATGTCAGTGAGTTGCCAGTCAGTCTCGATGAACTCAATGACAAGGTGTCCCCATTGACGCAGTCCTGAAGAAAATGGAACTTGATATCGATGTGCTTGCTTTGATCATGGAGCACTGGGTTCTTCGCCAATGCAATAGCCACCTTGTTGTCCACCCCGGTGGCTAAGCCAGACCATCTGGCACGCTATAGTGGTTGTCACAACGTACTCCGCCTCGCACATTAAGAGGGCCATCTTCTGCTTCAGCGTCTATCAGGCGATTGGCGTCGCGCCAAGGAAGATGAGCACACCAATGGTGCTTCGCCATCCATACACGTTGCCTACCATGTCTGTGTCACTGAACATTGTGAGCCCTGGCTTACCATCCTTGGCCTTTGGTGGCACCTCACTGAAAACCATGAGGTGCAGCCCACTGCCCTTTGGGAAGACCATCGCCTGGTCCAACGATCACTTGATGTATAGCCATGAGGGTATATGGGGTCATATCCCCATAGCTAGTCCCCGAGCACCATGTATCTTGAGGGAGTTGCCGGCTTGTCCTGTGTTGAGTAGTGAAGATGCAAACCATGTGGTGCCGACCAGTGAAGATACTGACCATGTAGTGTCGACCAGCGAAGATGTAGTTGACGTAGTCCCAACCAGTGCTGACCACATAGTGCCGACCAGCGAAGATGCTGACCACGTAGTGCCGACCAGCGAAGATGCTGACTACGTAGTGCCAACCAGCGAAGATGTAGTCGACGTAGTCCTGACCAGCGATGATGCTGACCACATAGTGCCGACCAGCTTCATCCCGAGGAGTTCATAAGTCTGCTCCTGACCACGGCTTCTGTCAAGGAAGGTGGTCTATCAAAAGATGCGTGGTGCTCTGAGAAAAAGAAAAAATCTTTTCACATCTCTGGGACATGGGCCCATGTTAACACGTGATATAGAGATCACTGAAATGCTAACGTGAACAATCTAGGAAAGGATAGGCCCAGTCATGTGAGGTGATGTGGGCCCACGTAGTCCCCAAGCTTGATGGAAGATGGAACATGTTGCATCAAGCTTTTAAGAAAAAGCTCAACACAGCACTAACTGGTCCGTAGTTAGTGCCAAATGATGAGTTGATGCAAAATCCCAGGTACGAACCTATGGCCTTCTGCTTAGGAAACATAGCTTAGGCTCGATCGGGTCGAGGGACACCAAGAACCACTATTTCATAAACACCTCTGGGTGGCAAGTCGAATGCGTAGTCCCCAGGTAAGTCCTGGATGAAGCACATGTTGTGTGGCGATGGCACGGAGTCGAGGCCGTGTGGTGCGTGACACCGAGTTGAGGCAACGATGATGAGTCCCCGAGCAGCACGAGGTTGGAGACAAGGCTATGCGATGCGTGGCACCGAGCCGAGGCGATGATGATGAGTCCTCGAGTAGCATGAGGTCGAAGACGAGGCTGTGTGATGCGTGGCATCGAGCCAAGGCGACAATGATGAGTCCTCGAGTAGCACGAGGTCGGAGACAAGGCTGTGCAGTGCACGGCACCGAGCTGAGGCGACGATGATGAGTCCTCGAGCAGTGTGGTCGGAGATGAGGCTGTGCAGGGCGCGGCACCGAGCCGTGGCGACGAGCAGTTGGACCAACTGGTTGGATGTTAAGTCTGAGTGCCAGGTGGCATGACCACCTGGACGATGATCCTTGATCTAGTCCCCGAGCGTACGGAGTGTGCTCGGCAACTGAACCTTGTCCCTGAAAAATAAACATAAAGAGTGGTAGTACATGATGTACAAATAATTAATCTCCGGAGAGAAAATCAACAGGTTGATGTATTTTTAAGTATGCATGTTGTTGTAGAAAAAATGTCGACAATTAAGTTTTGCTCCCACCCTCCAAGTGAGCTAACTCTGTTAGGTGACATAGGGATGCACTAGTGAACAACGTAGGACCACCAGGATCACTAGGTACCTAGTACCATTAAAGAGCGACTGCCGAATCTCCTAGTGCCATGTAGCGTGGAGCTGTAACACATCGTAAGAGGATTGAGGCAGCGCCTTGTCGAGCCATTCTCAATGGGCAAGAAACAAAGTTTAATTGTGACTTATGCAGGGCACATGTATAACAGATTGGTGCACGGATGCAAAGCTGTAACAGGGAGAAGATAACAAAGAATTTTAGTAATTTCTCAAATAAACTTAGCTTGTCTTTGGAGACGTGTTGTTGTCGTGGACAAGTGGATGGACGTGGCTCATCATGGCTCGCTTGACGACTTGATGACTCGGTGGCAGCCTGTGTGCATCGAATCCATCAAGCTCCAGTAGCACGTGCCACCAACAAAACTCGTGCCACCATTGTGGCATGATGCGGGGCGATTCCTGCTGAAATAACCAAGCATATATATGTAGATATCCACATACATATTATATCATAATACATTGTATAGGATATTAGATTAGAAAATAAATAAGGGATATGGACTTAGCTTTGCATGCTGAGCAGATCGACTGTTGCTGGACACTACTCCATACATGACGCATGCGAGTCAGACAGTTAGCTTGCATGTACCGTAGATGTATTTGCCCTCATAGTTGTAGCAGATCTGGCATAATTACCCGAGAGTACAGAGTCATACTCGGATACGTTAGCGGGACCGTGGTCAGATGGAGTCATGGTCATCCCGAAGCGAACCACATGGCCGCCATGCATAGCGTGCGCGCATGACTGAGCTGATGACAATGACTTGCGATGAAGGTGTTGGTTGCTCGGGTGATGGTTGGTCGTAGCTAGATTGGATCTAGGCGGCCCGAGTAGTCAGTACAGCTCGTACGTCTGTGCCGACGGTGATGAACGATGGTGAAGCCATCCTCGGCTGATCGATGTGGATCGATCTGCCAAGGAAGCTATCGACGAGATGCCAGAGCAGACTTGTCGACGAGGTGGTCGATGACGTTGGTGCAGAAGTGGGCTACACCGCCTCCATGGTTCTAGTGGTCATTGCTATGCCAATGGTCGGTGAACGCACTAACGGTACAGGTCAGACCCACCAGGAAGAAAACCATCTGATTCGCCTGATGATCGAATCACGCACCCCTACCTGGCGCGCCAATTGTTGATGAGATATCATCGGCGATCCATCTAGGGGTAGACCTAAGATGGTAGATTGATCAGAAGGGGCATACATGATCAGGAAAAGGATGGTTATAGAGACACAAGACACAAGATTTATATAGGTTCAGGCTGCCAGCTGGCGTAAAACCCTACATCTTGTGCTCTATAAATTGCATTGATTGGGTATGAGATCGTGGTGATCTGGTAGATCAGATGCCCTCTGGACCTGGTCCATCTAAGGACCTCTACTCCTCCTTATATATGCCAAAGGGATAGAGTTGCTAGTAGAATAGCCTATTTGGTACTATTACTAATCCGTGTGGTGCACGTCGTGGGCCGCACGTCTTCATCTTGGGCTAAGGTACGACCCAAGTATGGCCATGAGGGTATATGGGGGTCATATCCCCACAGGACCTCCTATCCCTGCTTCCCCTACCACCAGCTGCTCCGCATCCTCGCTGTCACCATGGATCACTAATTGCTCCATGACGAACGAATCAGTGATGTCGCCTGCACCAATCGCTTCCCCTGCCTCTAACTGTCCCACTTCCATGCCGCTGTCTCATCGAAGATGACATCTCAGGAAACCACCACCTTGGACCCCTCCTCATAGCCAAGGAACACTGTCTTGGTGCTCCAGTCCTCTAGCTTGTTGAGGCCTGGCTTGGTGGCCTTCACATGGCTGATGCTGTTGAAAATGCGTAGGAATGAGACATTAGGCTTGGCCCATGCCATGCCTCGAATGGCGTCATCCCCTTTAGAGCCTTAGTGGGCAACAGGTTTAGGATGAACACCACTGTGCTCATTGCCTCACCCCAGAACTCCATCGGCATCCCCTTCTCCTTGATCATTGATCGAGCCATGCCTACGATGGTTTGGTTCTGGCGCTCCACCATGCCATTCTACTGTGGGGAGTAGGGCGCAGTGAGGTGGCACCCCAACCCCTCGTTGGTGCAGTAGGTCGCAAACTCCACCACCGTGAACTCGACACCACGGCCCATCCTGAGCACTCATAGCTTGTTCCTGGACTCCACCTCTGAACACGCCTTAAAACACTTGATGGCATCCGCTGCATCGCTCTTCCTCATTAGGAACTGCAGCCACATATATCAGCTACAGTTGTCCACGAGCAAGAGGAAATACCTTCGGACATTGTGGGTCAGTGGTCTGATCAACCCACAAAGGTCCCCGTGGAACAGCTTGAGTGGATCCGTCGCCTGGTACTTCACCATCTTGGGGAACGATGACCACCTCTGCTTCCCCGCCAGGTAGCTATCACAAAGCTAACCGGCGTGCTTGATCTGCGGCAGCCCAGTCACCATCTTACCAAGACAACCTAGAGCATTGAAGCTCAGATGGCCGAACAGCCATGCCATCACCATGGCTCCTCCGTGCACGCTGCCACGAGACACACCAGCTACTCCACCTTCAAGTCCAAGAGAAAGCTGGTTACGAGAACACATTACCTTGGCGAGAAGACCCTGTTCCTTATCTTGGATCTGTAGCACGTTGTCACAGATCAGGATCTCTGACCCACATTCGTCCAGCTGCCCTAGGCTGATGATGCTGGACCGCAGCTGTGGAATGAAGTAGACATTAGTCAGTGCGTGGTACTCATCGTTTTGGCACCAAAAGAGCATACTGCCCTAGCCGTGGATGATGACCCATGAGCCATCTCTTAACTTGACTGTCCCAATCTTGCTCTCGTCGAGGTCAGAGAAGATGACCCTACTCGTTCTCATGTGGTTGCTTGCCCCGGAGTCGAGGCACCATCTCTGCTCTAGCTCATCCCCAGCAACACCAAGATAGAATTGCATGACCGGCTCATTGAGATGGATGGCCTATGGCACAGTCTCTGCTCCGCCTCTGCCTCCTCTACTTCACCATCCTGCATTGTGTAGTATTCTACCATTAGGAGCGCATGCTCGTCATCGCTGTCTTCCCGAGCCAGATGGGCCTCCTTCTTCTTCTCCAACTTCTTCTCAGGGTACTTCTGCGCCTAGTGCCCTACCTTTGTGCAGTGCCAGCAGGCCTTCGGGTCGGTGTTCTTCTTCTTGTTGTTGTCTGTTGGCACCTTAATATGGCGCTTATCACCATCACCACCCCCACGACTAGCGAAGCCTTCTTCAGACCTACACTTCTTCTTTGTGCGTGCAGTGCACTCCTCCATGGTCATCATCAGTTGTCCCTTTGGCTTCTCCAGCGGCGTCGGTATGCAGTCCTCCACCGCCCGGAGCTGCCCAGCTATGTCCTAAAAAGACAGCTGGCCATATCTAGCATGGTCTCTATGGAGAGAGCCTATTGGGCGTACTTGTCTGAATGATGCAGAGCAACTTGGTGGCGATGTACTCCTCATCCATTGGCTTCCCAAATGCGATGAGCTGGCTGGCCAGCGATTGCAGCCATAGTGAGAAATCCTCCATGGACTGACCTCGGCAAAACTTCAAGTTTGTCAAATTCATAGGATAGCTATTGTGCCTTGGCCTTCTTCATCCGGTCCAAGCCGACGTGGAACACGCCATCATGTCATGTTCTTCACAGCAATCGCCTCCATGGCACCCACCTTCGCATCCTTGCTGGCACCTCCAGTCTTGACAGCTGTCTAGAACTTGCGGGTGCATAGTTTCCAATTCCTTTGGATAGTCCACTCACCGTAGTTAGTGCAGGTGAGCATTGGCCAAGAGGTGCTGCTGAGCTCCTGCACCGTGTGCACATCCAGCTGGGTCTAAGAAATCAGGGTGAGCTACATCTCCTTGCTCGCACCAGTCTCACTCCCCGACCCACCACCCTAGGTACCCACACGGTCTCCGACATCGTCGGTGGTCAAGCGCAGCGATGTGTGCCTCTGATACCACGTGTTGGCACTCGTTCCCAAGTGTTAGGTGAGAAGACCATGCTCTCCTTCCCTCTCTCTCTAGTTCCAAGGAAAAGATGAGCTTGAGCTCAAGAACACACACAATGCTCTGGTTATTTCAGCGTTGGCTGAAACTGAATGCTAGGAAATGGTGGCAAGAGCTGCCTTTTGCATTGCATTGCATACATATTTATAAAAGTACTAGCCTACCAACTACAAAGTACAAGGGGCATGGCATGGCCAAAAATGGCAATGGGGCCATCCCTGGTGGGTATTGGCAGAACGTTCTGCTCTCCGAGATAAGAAAATGTCCCCACATTAGGGCCAGATTTTCCCCGTCCCAGTCCCCAAATGGGGAATTCATACCCGATGGGTCCCCGTCCCCAATTGTTCCCTTGGTAAAGCAGCAGAGTTCTCTTCTCAGCCAGAGGAGGACAGCCAATGGTACGGGTCTGGCGGCTGCAGTTGCTCTGGCCCGTCGTCTTTGGCTTTAGCGTCCCTTGAGGTCGAACGACGGGTCATGGGATCCCAATGCCATGCTCTGACCTCTCTAGGTGTCCTCGTCAATCTCCTCTCTTTGCTATCTATGGGAGTAGAATGGTGGAACGGCAAGTGTGGAAGGACAGGGCGGTGGTAATGGAAGAGCGGGGTGACAGGAGTGGAAGAGCTGGACGATGATGACTCCACAAGCACGGCTCCCTCCCTCCGTCTGACATAGGACTCTGTGTTGCAAGTGCGAGTGCATGACTACGTGAGCCAGAGGGCAGCCACCGTTGAAAGGATGGGTGAGGGGATGAGGGCGTGAGGTGCTAGGGTCACCAGGTATTTATACCTCCTATTTAATTTGGGTTGGGTCTCTAACATCTTGCACTGGGATTTCTTTTGGCCTGCTATTCGGGTCACCCAACAGGTGACGAGGACGGGGAGTCCTCGAGCATTTTAGCCCCGCTTCCCCTGACGGGGATAGTTTTTTGTCCATGAACATCCCCGTGGGGGATTGGTTTTAGGCCACGGACAGCCCCTAATGGATGAAATCCTCGTCGAGGATCAAGGGTCGTTGCCATCTTGAGGCATGGCTGATGTGCCTCTTCCTACTCCTACATGGCTATTGCCATACATCTACAGGAACAAGGACTTGGACAACCATGAACACACCCTTCTACTTTCCCTTGACCTCATTACGGAGAGAGAAATGGGATGGTAACAGATTATGTTCACCATCCTTCTGAATGTGTCGCTTTCGCTTGACGAAGACTCTGTGTGAGTTTAGCCCTTTGGGCTTGCCTTAGTGGTTCTGCTCTACGGTTTCATGTTTCTCAAATCTCTCGTCAAGTCTTTCGGTTTACTGCTTCTTGCAAACAAGTTGGCCACCCAAAAAATCCTAGCCCGAATGGTTAATTAATTTGTTGTACATGCTTTAACACCATTTTTTGGTCGAATTTAATCTCTTGAGAGATGTGGGAGGACTCGGCATGCTACAAAACTTGCATCAATCATGACCACCTTTCCTACTCTTGTATGTAGGCTCAGTTTAGAAGGAAAGTTTATAGGACCAAATCTCACGCTGGCTGGCTGTTCTTTTTCTGAAAGAATTTAGAGACTTGGTTCACCAAACAGTTCACCCTATGCTATAAACCAGAATTGAAAGTTACAATTGCATATCCAATGGTACCACCGTCAACTCGACACCATGGCCCATCCAGAGCACTCACTGCTTGTTCCCGGACTCCACCTCTGAACACGCCTTGAAACACTTGATGGCGTCCGCTGCATCACTTTTCCTCATTAGGAGCTGCAGCCATATGTATCGGCTGCAGTTGTCCACGAGCAAGAGGAAATACCTTCGAACATTGTGGGTCAGTGGTCCGATCAGCCCACAAAGGTTCCCGTGGAATAGCTCAAGTGGATCTGTCACCTGGTACTTCACCATCTTGGGGAACGACAACCACCTCTGCTTCCCCGCCAGGTAGCTGTCGCAAAGCTCGCCGGCGTGCTTGATTTGAGGCAGCCCAGTCACCATCTTACCAAGATAACCCAGAGCATTGAAACTCAGATGGCTGAACCGGCCATGCCATCGCCATGGCTCCTCCGTGCACGCCGCCATGAGACACACCAGCTGCTCCACCTTCAAAGTCCAAGAGATAAAGCTGGTTACGGGAACACATTACCTTTGTGAGAAGACTTTATTCCCTGTGTCAGATCTGTAGCACATTGTCACAGATCAGGATCTCTAACCCACACTCGTCCAGCTGCCCTAGGCTGATGATGCTGGATCGCAGCTACGAAATGTAGTAGACATCCGTCAGCGCACGGTACTCACCATGTTGGCACCAAAAGAGCATAGTGCCCTGGCCACGGATGATGACCCATGAGCCATCGCTTAACATGACTATCCCAATCTTGCTCTCATTGAGGTCGAAGAAGATGACCCTGCTCGTCGTCATGTGGTTGCTTGCCCTGGAGTCGAGGCACCACTCTGCTCTAGCTCATCCCCAACAATGCCAAGATAGAATTGCATGCATGGCTCATCGAGATGGATGGCCTATGGCACAGTCTCTGCTCCGCCTCTGCCTCCTCTGCTTCACCATCCTGCATTGTGTAGTACTCTGCCATTAGGAGCACATGCTCATCATCGTTGTCTTCTCGAGCCAGATGAGCCTCCTCCTTCTTCTCCAACTTCTTCTCTGGGTACTTCTGTGCCTAGTGCCCTACCTTCGTGCAGTGCCAACAGGCGTTCGGGTCAGTGTTCTTATTGTTGTTGTTGTCTGTCGGAGCCTTAATACGGCGCTTTTCACCCTCACTGCCCCCCATGACTAGTGGAGCCTTCTTCAGGCCTACGCTTCTCCATCGTGTGTGCAATGCACTCCTCCATGGTCAGCATCAGTTGTCCCTTTGGCTTCTCCAGCAGTGTCGGTATGCAGTCCTCCATCGCCCGGAGCCACCCAGCTGTGTCCTCCATAGACAGCTGGCCATGTCAGGCATGGTCTCTATGGAGAGAGCCTATTGGGTGTACTTGTCTGACATGATGTGGAGCAACTTGGTGACAATGTACTCCTCGTCCATTGGCTTCCCGAATGCGGTGAGCTGGCTGGCCAGCGATTGTAGCCTTAGTGAGAAATCCTCCATGGACTCTCCTTGGCAAAACTTCAAGATTATAAAATTCACACGATAGCTGTTGTGCCTTGGCCTTCTTCATCTGGTCCAAGCCAACATGGAACGTGCCATCATGTCATGTTCTTCACACCAATCACCTCCATGGCACCCACCTCCACATCCTTGCTGGCACCTCTAGTCTTGACAGCTTTCTAGAACTTGCAGGCACACAGTTTCCACTTCCTTTGGATAGTCCACTCACCATAGTTGATGCAAGTGAGCATTGGCCAAGAGGTGCTGCTGAGCGCCTGCACCGTGCGCACATCCAGCTGGGTATGAGCGATCGGGGTGAGCTACATCTCCTTGATCGCACCGGTCTCACTCCCCGCCCCACCACCCTGGGTACCCACACCGGTCTCTGACATCACCGGCGATCAAGCGCAGTGATGTGTGCCTCTGATACCACGTGTTGGCACTCAATCCCAAGTGCTAGGTGAGCAGACCGTGCTCTCCTTTCCTCTCTCTCTAGTTCCAAGGAAAAGATGAGCTTGAGCTCAAGAACACACACAGTGCTCTGGTTGTTTTAGTGTTGGCTAAAACTGAAAGCCAGGAAATGGTGGCAAGAGCTTCCTTTTGCATTGCATTGCATACATATTTATACAAGTACTAGCCTACCAACTACAAAGAACAAGGGGCATGGCATGGCCATAAATGGCAATGGGGCCATCCCCGGCGGGTATTGGCAGAACATTCTGCTCCCTGAGATAAGAAAATGTCCCCACATCGGGGCCAGATTTTCCCTGTCCCTGTCCTCGAATGAGGATTTCATACCCGATGGGTCCCCGTCCCCGATTGTTCCCTTGGTAAAGCAGCAGAGCTTTCTTCTCAGCCAGAGGAGGGCAGCCAATGGTACGGGTCCGGCGGCCACAGCTGCTCTGGCCCGTTGTCTTTGGCTTTAGCATCCCTTGAGGTCGGACAACAGGTCATGTGATCCCGATGCCATGCTCTGACCTCTCTAGGTCTCCTTGTCAATCTCCTCTCTTTGCTATTTGTTGGAGTAGAATGGTGGAGAGGCAAGTATGGAAGGAAAGGGTGGTGGTAATGGAAGAGCGGGGTGATGGGAGTGGAAGAGCTAGATGATGATGACTCCACAAGCATGACTCCCTCCCTCCATCTGACATAGGACTCTGCGTCATGAGCGCGAGTGCGTGACAACACGAGCCAGAGGGCAACCATCATGGAAAGGATGGGTGAGGGGATGAGGGCATGAGGTGCTAGGGTCACCAGGTATTTATACTCCTATTTAATTTGGGTTAGGCCTCTAACATCTTGCACTGGGCTTTCTTTTGGCCTGCTACTTGGGTCACCGAACAGGTGACGAGGACGCGGAGTCCTCGAACATTTTAGCCCTGCTTCCCCCAATGGGGATAATTTTTAGTCCGTGAACATCCCCGTGGGGGATCAGTTTTAGGCCACGAACAGCCCCTAATGGATGAATTCCCCATCCGGGATCGGGGGCTGTTGCCATCTTGAGGCATGGCTGATGTGCCTCTTCCTAGTCCTACATGGCTATTGCCATACTTCTACAAGAATAAGGACTTGGACTGCCATGAATCGACCGTTATACTTGCCCTTGACCTTGTTACGGAGAGAGAAATGGGATGGCAACATATTATGTTCACCATCCTTCTGAATGTGTCGCTTTTGCTTGATGGAGACTTTGTGTGAGTTTAGCCCTTTAGGATTGCCTTAGTAGTTCTGCTCTGCGGTTTCATGTTTTTCAAATCTCTCATCAAGTCTTTTGGTTTGCTGCTTCTTGCAAACAAGTTGGCCACCTGAAAAAATCCTAGCCAGAATGGTTAATTAATTTGTTGTACATGCTTTAACACCATTTTTTGGTCCAATTTAATCTCTAGAGAGATGAGGGAGGACTCGGCATGCTGCAAAACTTGCTTCAATCATGACCACCTTTCCTACTGTTGTATGCAGGCTCAGTTTAGAAGGAAAGTTTATAAGACCAAATCTCGCGCTGGCTGACTGTTCTTTTTCTGAGAGAATTTAGAGACTTGGTTCACCAAATAGTTCACCCTACTCTATAAACCAGAATTGAAAGTAACAATAGCATATGGCAGAACCTCCTAAATCATATAGCCCACACGCATGATTATTGTCTAAACAGACTCCAAATAACCATGACTGTGTTCCATACGACTTAAAACGTCTGTCGGGTAAATCCCGAATCATCCACGATTCTCTGAGCAGGATCAATCATTGTAGAGAGACATTGCAGTATTACAACAGGTTGATATAAATAAATTAACACGGAGTAAAACAGCGGAAGACTTACAATAACCTAAGTTTACAAACCTCTGAGTGTCAAATATTTACAACCATAGTTTTAAATTGTACAAACCATACTAGTAGTGGAGTAGCAGTAGATTACAATATTAAACAAAAGCTCTGCCCACGAGCTAAACATCTTACTCGTCGTCACTTTCCTCGACGACTGTCATGCAGCAGGATGCAAAACATTCCTGCCCATGAGGCTCACCTGCAACAAGGGTTAAACAAACCCTGAGTACAAGAGTACTCAACAAGACTGACCCGACGAAAAAGAAGGGTAGAGACTCAAGAGATGCAGGCCAGAGGGACAAGGTATGGTCTGTAGGAGAGAAGAAATTTTGCGGAAAAGCTTTACAGAGAGAGAAGTTGCTTGGGCTAACTCCCATTATCAACCCATTTGATTATTGATCCTTAATTTTTGTTCAAGTTGTTACTACGATGATGAACAACGATCGAGTCTTCTTCTCTGAGAAGCAACGGCGATTCGAATCTATTTTCATACCCAGCTGGGACCTAGGTCACTGGAAGTACTAGAGACTTTAACTCCGATGCACCCCAGGTAACCGATATACCGGGATAACAACCGCAGCCGTATATCACCACATGGCACCCGTGAGCTCTAAGGCCCATTGTACCGAGATACATGGGAACTTAAACCCCACAGTAAAACACACTATGACACAGATGGGATCTCTAGCCCCACGCTAGGTCACTCCATGATATACACGGCTCCAACCATCCGTATACCACTTCATGCATGTGGATTTCTAAATTCTCGATATCATCTAGTTCACCAACGAACGGGACCTAGGGCATCAATAGACAAGAACACTACAGAGGGACTCCATTCCCAGTGCAAGTTCGCCGTCCGGACTCGATTTATTACTATCATCAAGATTTCAACAAGAAATCAATCTCATCTTTTTCATTCTTTTGCCTTGGAACAAATAAATAAATAAGCAGGGCTAAGCATTACTACTTATCTTCCAGAGCAGGTAACAAGGAATAAGGAAATAAGATAGGTAATGCAATTGGTGGGTTTTCACTCAACTCCTATTACTTAATGCAACATATCAGAGCTGAAGCAGTAAAACTTTTGTAAATAGAATAGGGTTTGAATGCATCCGGGGCTTGCCTTGATGTTTGGGGTAGACGGTCTCAAACTCTGGATCAACTCCCAATTCTTGAATCTGCTCGTCCTTCGTATCTGGGCGATAACGTTAGCCCTCCGTTAACGAAAACTATTCGATGATTAATATCCTTTAACATGATGGAATAGTAAACATGATGCTCGATGGATGCATGATCATATTAAGGGCTTGAGTACAACTTTTCTTCACAATAAAGTTGCAAGCTAACAAAACTTCGCTTATATAACTCATTAGGGTTAACTACGCCATTTAAGGGGTTAATTAAACACATAAAATAACATTAATTAAGCCCTAATAACATGATTAAGGTAAGCGCAAACAATTAATTAAAGTGTCAAAGGTCATTAGGGTTAATGACCTAAGGTCATCAATCAATCCAAAAGTCAATCAAATCCTATAATGATTAAGCTTAACTAAAGGGATTAATTAATTATTTAAAAGCATTAAATAAAGGCATAAAAATTAAAGTTATCAAATTAATCCCAAAATTTTATTTTAGAAAGCTCGTAGCCTAATTAGATGGCAAAACAAATTTTAGAATTAAAAGCCAATTATTTTATTTATTAAAAATCATTGAAGGTCCATTTTTCAATTAAAAGGGCTAATTTTAACATATGCAGAAAGTACTCAAATTTGGCATTTCATATTTTTCCTAGGTAGATGACATCATAAGGAACACTCACAAAAATTTTCAGAATTTTTGGAGCTATATATGAATTACTATGATTTTTCAAAGAAAATAACATTTAAATCATTTTCTGAAAATAGAAAAAGAAAATCGGCACAGTACCCCCGCGCTGAGCAACGGCGGCGCGGCGGTTGACCGGCGATTACTCGCCGACGGTGAGATCTCCGGCGACACGGTTTGCTCCTACGGGCTCATCTCGACACGGCGCGTCGATTGAGGTAGCTAACGGTGCTGGGGAGCGGCGGCGGCACCCACGCCGGCGGTGATGGCGACGCGGCGGAGCTCGGGCGCGGCGGCGTCGCTCATTGGAGCGATTTTCGGCGATGGCGACCACACGGACTCATGCAGGGTACTCAAACGGACTGGTTTGACAACTAGATGATGGCACTTCATGGTCCCTTGCCAAGGCAGCAACACGCGCGGCGGAGCGGCATGGCCGTGCCGGCGACGAGCCACGGTGGCCGGCGGCTACGATGCGAGAGGAGTGAAATTAATGGCATAGATAGATGCAGGAGCTCACCACGGCGCTGATGCGCACGTTAAAGGAGGCTCGGAGCGACTAGGTTGAGCTACGGTCGGCGGCGCTGATGGCGGCGGTGGCGCTCCGATGGCAAGACGGCGTCACGGCGGTCTCCGACAATGCGCTGCTCAAACCAAGGTGCGCATCAGGTGCAAGATGACACGGCGAACACGGTAGCGAGGTCAAAGATAAAATATATTCACCTCCGGCGGCAGCAAACGGCGGCGATGGCACGGCGGCGCAACTGACCGGCCGCGGAGAAGAAAGCGGTGTGCGGGTGGCTCAAGCGA
>CM041632.1:28649976-28701256 GCA_023333625.1 Bothriochloa decipiens | reverse complement strand
GGACAGCTGGAGATGCCGTGCCCCGTGCACCCGCTCTCGCCTGACTGTTGTGGAGATATGCGGTTTCGGCGTGCCTGTGGAGGAGGAGAAGGGGCGCCAGCAGAGTGCAGAGATCAGCCGAGCAGCTCGGACTTCCTGGCG
This sequence comes from Bothriochloa decipiens, assembly GCA_023333625.1. Lineage (NCBI taxonomy): Eukaryota > Viridiplantae > Streptophyta > Magnoliopsida > Poales > Poaceae > Bothriochloa > Bothriochloa decipiens. Next base: position 28,701,115 of record CM041632.1, on the reverse strand, counting down.
GTGGCGACGGAGATTGGGAAGGAAGAGAGGATGGATGCGCTGCCGTTCGTAACTTCAGATAAGGTTAAGCACAGTGCGATTCTGATATACTCCGAGGAAAGAGAAATCTAACTGAAGAAAACATGAAAAAAAATAAGAAAAAAAGGACAACAGTTTCTACCACTAGCAAAGGTACGGTCCGATTTGTTTTTCTTTTTGCCACGTTAGTACACAATCAAGTAAGGTTTGCTTTTGATCTTTCTTTTAATTTTTAAAAAATTGCTTCTGATAATTTTGGTCCGGATAATATTTGATCTTACATGTCACTAGATGTAATATAATCATATACCTTTTGTCTCTAATGTACCATAAATCATTCTTCAAAAATTATATTCATCGAAGCATAATGCTACTAAGAAACTATATGATATTATAAATTTTATGAACATGTAATGTTGTTCATTTTTCTATGAATATGTAACATTGTTTCTTTGGGTTGATTATTATATAGTATTGTTGATGCTACATCAATCATGAGAAATTATATGAGAGTCTCACGGGATGAATGGGACAGGGATTAACTATATTCTTGTGCTTTACAATGGAAGGATTAATTATACAATTTAATTTAATACATAATTAATTGGATAATGTGACATTATTATTAATATAATAACTTATATTATATCTGGTGTGGTTGTAGAAAATATAGCCTTTTAAAAAATTTAAAAATGTAAATGTAAATAAATATGCCCACACTCTTGTCCTCATTTCTTATTAATATTTAGTAATTATTTTTTCTCGTTGCAACGCACTGTAAATTAGCAAAATTTCAGTATGTCCTCTTTTTTTCTTTCGTCCCTCAATCCAAAACCAACACGGTTACATTGATTAAAGAGGTTAGGATTAGGGATTTCTGGTGCAAATTTTTCATCCAGCCAATCTATAATCTGGCCCATTATTGTAACACCCTAAAATCCGTATGGTTTTAAAATAGCTAAATTGATTTAATTATGCAATTTGTGAGCATTTAATGTAGGAGAAATAATAATTTTTCTAAAATTAAAATCAAAGGTAGACAAGAAGCATGTCTGTGCACTCATGCCGCTGCATAATTTTTACTGTAATGTTTGGATTTTGTTGGGTTCGTTTTGGATTTCCAAAATCCTATTGAAAATTCATTTGAAAAACTATTCAAATAAATAGGAAAAGTATTTCCTTTCCCCTCCCCCCTCCTTTCCATCTTTCTATTTATAGATCTGCCACTGATTTCAAAAGCTTATAACTTCTTCGTTTTAACTCCGATTTGTTCCGTTCAAGTTGTGTTAGATTCATAATTTTATAATCTACATGTTAGTACCACAGTTAGATCTATTTTTAACTATTTAAATTTGAGGTTAGATTTAATATATTATTTTACAATAGGAAATCTTGTAAAATTCATAACTTTGTCATTATAGCTCTGATTTTGGTGATCTTTATGTCTATGTGATTGTAGCGATGTGTAGATTGGTTTTATACACTTTTCTCGTACTATTTTGTTGATATGGTGTACTGTTATAATTAAATCTATTTGTTTACTCGTGTATCATTGCTCGATGCTTGTGTATTGCTAATTGTTGGTCAAATTTAGAGAGTGAGCCGTTTGTTGGAGGACAAGAGTACTTCGACAACTAGGATCAGCAGGTTCATCAGGAAAGCTTTGATCAAGGCAAGTATAGTTGGGACCATCCTTGTTACCTATTCACTATACACACTAAAATCATATGCATGTGTCTTTTTGCTACCCTGTTAAGATTTCGTAGCTTTGAACACATGTTTACCTCGATAACTAGGTTGCATATGGGTAGTCTATGCTAGTGCTTTGTAACCATGATTTTATAACTTGATTAATGACTATGCAACTAATGATTAAAGATGGTTTTCAATAAGATCCAAACTGTAAGTGATCATTCGAGACATAATATACAGCTACGGGGGCCAAGGGGAGTCCTTTAAAATGAGATATGACAATTATATTTTGATCCGATCAACCCACTCTAGCAACCTACGCTCGCGGCCTAAACCACCCACCTGTGCTCAGCCCAACCAAGGGAGCAAAATCTGGGAAAAGCCAAATCGGCCCAATCAGAGGAAAATATTATAAAAAATCCAAAAATACTATTCCACAAGCCGGATTTAAACTGTTGCCCCTTCACCTCAAGCATCAAAGGCTTACCACCACACCAAACAAACTCATTTGATGTTAGACGAAGTTATTTTTATTTGATAACAACAAATAAACATAATGAAGGACCGAGAACGGTGACCAGAGGGGGGTGAATGGGAGCCATAAATTTTCTTTCGAAATATTTAGGCCACTGTCGCAAATTGAACCCCAAACACACAAAACCAACACTGTGATGTTCACAACACCAAAAGTTCCCTAGAGATACAGTGGATCACCACAAATCCAATGCAAGAGATGAAGATAAAAAACAGAGATCAAATGCAACTGGTCGGGAGCCGGTTGGCAACTAGACGGGAACTGGTCGGGATCCCGATCACGGTGGTCGGCAACCGGAAGAAAACTGGTCGAGAACTAGTCTGGACCACGTTGATCAAGGTGGTCGGTAACAGGACGAAAACTATTCAGGAGCTGGTCGGGACCACGTCGATCACGGTGGTCGGCAAGTGGTCGGAAAGAACACAGGAACTGGTCGGGACCACGTTGATCACGGTGGTCGGGAAGTGGTCAAAAACTAGTCAGACACTGGTGGTCGGCAAGAGGTAGGAAAGTAGTAGGGAACTGGTTGGGAGTGTAATACCCGGCACAGGGCTTAATAGGATTAATAGGATACTCGTACCAACAAGTTGCAACTTTTTCTGAAAACTCATCACTAAAGAACTTGTTCTCCCAGCCTGAATTAGGAGGTGCTTACAGGGAGCACCCAGCCTGAATTAGGAGGCGCTTCAGCGCTGCAGTGCTACTACTTTTTCTCCCACACCTGCCGACTAGCTTCACCAAAGCAGCTATCAAACCACCGATGAAAGAATCAGAGAACAGGGGTTAAGGGCAAGTGCTGCTCAAATGAGCTCACTCAGTGCCTGAGCGCACGATGCTAGTAGCACTGCTGTTAGACCCGCCACAAAAATTCCACACGCAGTCACAAAGCAGAGAACACACAAAACTCATGGAGGAACACTTACTCTGCATAGCAGCGTCGCAAAAACAAAAATTGGATTAGATCAATACATATCGACACCAGATTTTGTACAGGCCATCGCAAGGGAAATGGAAAACTATCTCCAAAAAATCATCACTCAATTTAACTTCAATGGCCGGAAAAAGCAGATCTAGGCCGAGAACTCAGTTTTTCCCAGATAATACAAATCTTGCAATTTCTTGATGCACGAGTGGAATTGGTTCAAATCACTTAGTGATCTAGTTCATTACTTGACAAAGCATCAATCAGTGCAAAAAGAACGAGCCAAATCGCTCTGAATCCGATGAATAAAAATTCGCCCAAAAATACCACCAAAAGTCAACACAGCACAGAGACAAACAAAAATCACAGATAAAAGTGACCAAGCCTAGAGGGTACGAGCAGGATTTGGGCCTCCATTCCCACACCAAATATCTCACAAACACATGGCAAAAATTCTTGTTCTTCGACCTCTAACAAGAATGCAAACAGATAAGGGAAAAGCGACTGGAGAAGGAAAAACAAAAATGACAGAGGTAACAGAGGTAAGTCTGAGTGGGGGGCCGTCCACTCCTATTTATATGCCTATTACATAATTCCACTTCTGCCCCTAGATATTTTTAGAGTGAACCACCTAGCCAAGGGCACTGTGGTCCAACTCGAGATTTCCTGATCCGATGACCACCGTGCCTTGCCTCAACGCAATCTCCCTGATGCCGCCACGTGCCGTCCGTCCACATCGGGATCTCCACCCGGGTTTTGAGGCCCAAACCAACAAAACCCATCACCGATGGTTTTGAGGACCGTCCGCAAGTATCGTATTGTGTACGCATCCCCCGCCGATGGTTTTGAGGACAAACCACCAAACCGTCCTCGTGAGTAGCATAGCCCGTATGCGTCCTCGCCATGTACACTTATGCTTTTCGATGTCCCAAGTGTCAGCCACCGCAGCTGGCCACCCAGCTATCTGGTCCTTCAGTTCAAGCCTAGCGTCCTCCCTTCACCGCACCCGGTCCGTCAGCATGATACGCCCTACTTGACCTTCTCCCGACCACTGCCATTGCATCCGAACTCCACACCTGCACATCATAAGCCAAGAGACACGTTTCGACACATAACCCTATGCCAGGGGATCAGTAGAACCACTGAACCAACCACCAACCACAAGTGTTGGACATGTTGACAATCGCTCATCACACCGACAAAGATGCTACACCATGATATGGTAAATCATGTGTCCATAAATAAATTATTGCATATATTACAATAGAAACGCTTATAGTTGGATAGCAAAAATGAATAAGTAAAATATGAAAATGTGGTATTTCATATATTACTTTGAAAATGACGCAATAGACTCCAAGACAAAATGATTTGTGTTAATGTCAAAATCAAATTCCTCATTGAGAATCATAAGAGTGCAAAGAAAAGAAGTAAAAATTGGCATAAGTTCCTAATCTAGTCAAAGAGGAGCTACAAATAGAAAAAAAAGAATATAAGATTTTCTGCCTTATTCATAAAATTTTAGACTATAGTCAAATCAAAATTGTTTAAAGCATCAAGCTTCTTTAGACTGAAAAGAGTTCCTAGAAACAGACATTTGAAAATAGCAATAGAACTTAGCTTTGCTCCTATCGACAAAAAACATGCCTTATTCTCAAAATTTTGGACTATAGTTCAATCAATTTGTTTAACGCACCAAGCTCTTTTAGGCTGAAAGGAGTTCCTAGAAAAAGACATTTGAAAAATAGCAATAGAACTTAGCTTCGCTCATATCGATAGAAAAAACAACATTCCCTTAAGCAAATAGATCACAAATATAATTTAATAGAAATAATACAAACAACTATCATGTCAAGTGATTAGATCTGTAGCAAAATTAACAAATTAATTTGTTAGGGGACTAAACATGCAATAGATTTGATTTCTGCCTCAAAAACTAAATCGCACTAAACATGGCAACAATGCATTCTTTTCTAAAGGAACCGAGTACTTTGGTGCATGCAATTGGATAAATCGATGGTGTATTTGAGGTACCAATTAAAACTAAATGTTTTTGTACCAACATGTGAATACATTTACTTCTTTAATACTAAGGGGGATATTTCTTGTCTAACATTATTCATAACCATCATTAGAGATTTGACGGACCAAATCTCTCCTGTGACTATACCATTTAGACTGATATGTTCAAACTTAGAGCTAAATCCCATTACAAAATGAATTCGATTATAGTGTTTTCATTGTCTGTCACCATACAAGTTAGGGTACAATGTGACCAGACAAAGTACAAAGTCTGATTCCAAAGTGAATTCAAACACATCATGTGATTGTTGAATTAAACATTATAGCCACAGATTGTCTAAATGACTATGCAAAAAGCTCCCAATGCAACATAGGGCATAATGACTGCATTTCCATTGCTTGTTGATGCTACGGGGGAACTGCTAATATGTTGACATTGATGATTGCTATTTGCCCCTGAGTTTTTTGGATGGAAACTTTTTTGCTGACTTTCACCCCATTGATTTTGTGGACACATTGCTAGAGGTTGGCAATTGTAAATGGGTGGAGGTGGTGGCAACATCTGTTGAGGGTAAGTAAATTGGCATGTAATTTGTCCTTTGGGGAGCTAGATGATTTACAACTTTCATTTGTGAAGTTGCCCTATTTTCGTCCTGCATTTCTTCAATGTTTTTCTTTACTCTTGGGCACATTTTCAATGTGTGGCCAGCCCCTTTGCCATGTATGATGCAATACATTTCTTCAGGCTTTAAAATTTTCCTTTCAAAGCCCCTGCCTTGATTGTTGTAATTTGCCCTTTGTTGGAAGTTATCTTTGTAATTCCTGTTGCCTTGAGAATTTCTTTGATTGTTTGAGTGTTGGCCTGAATTATTGACTTCGCTTGTATTGTTGATATGATTCACCCTCCGGAATGGTCTTCGCTCGGTATTTTCATTCTTGCATGTTGGTAGTTGTTGTTTGTCCTTGACATGTTTCTTTCTCCATTTTCTTCTTCTATTCTTTTCCTGTAGTTTTCGTCAGATTCACAGTACTTCCTTATTTTTTCGTACAATTTTTCCATTGTGGTTGGTCTTTCTCTTTTGAAATGTGATGAAAGTCACCCTGCTCACAGCCATTTGATTGCTACAATGATGATGACTTCATCTGGGATGTTTGGTATTTGTGCTTTTGCTTGCATGAATCTCTTGTAGTATTGACTTAGTGGCTCTTTTGGTTGTGGCTTGATATTAAATAGGTCATCACTTGTGAGTTCAATTCTTTGCAAGCCTTGAAAGTCTAGGAGCAAAGTTGTGTGAAGTTGGTCCCAGAATTTGATTGATCTTGGCTTTAGTGAAGAGTACCAATGTTGTGCTAGTCCTCTTACGGCCATGAGGAGTGACTTGGCTAGCGTGTTTGTGTCTCCTCCACTTGATGCAACTGCTTCTTCGAAGCTCATTAGGAATTGATGTGGATCCGACATACCATTGTAGGTTGGGATGATGTTGAATTTGAAACCTGCCGGGCACTTCGCTAGCTAAATGTCAATTGATAAGGGTGACTCTGTGTCAATTGTTGTGATCTGATTTTGATTTTCCTTGTTTTGGGAGTTTTTGCTTGCTGAGTTTGGATCTTGAATCATGACTTTGCTTTCATTTTTTATTTCTTCATTGAGCTTTCTTATTTTGGCCTGTACTTCTGTGACTCTTTGTTTTAGAGACTTTTCTCTTATTTTCGCTCTTACCTCTTCTAGCTGCTTCTTTTTGGTGATGAGTTGGTCTTTGAGTTCCTTGAGTCTTCTTTCTTCATTGAGTCTCCTCATCTTCTTGTCTGTGTATATTTTCGATTTTTGTTTCATCATCTAAGACTGGGTCTTTGCCATGAATTGTATTATCTCTAGTCGGAGCTGTCTTTTACTGGGTCTTCCCATTTTACGTCCGAGTGGTGGTCATGGGTGTCTTTGATCACACAAATGGACGACGTCAGATGTTGGATGATGAAATCACACAAACATACTTCAGAGGAATAAATTGCTAATCGCAATCAAATTCTATTCTGTCCAAAAATTTACACCCCAGATCTCCCACACAAGCTGAGCTGCAGACCTTCACGGTGGCGGCAGCCTCACACGACATTCGTGCTCATCCTCTTAACCTCCCCAGGCAGTCGCTCCTGCGGACCGGCACAGCGGCGGCGGCCTCACGTGGCACGCGTGCTCATCCTCTCTACCTCCCCAGGTGGCCACTCCTGTAGACTTGCACGGTGGCGGCTGAGGGTGACCGCACCACCATAGTGCCACTCCCACCTGACGCCCCACCTCCCTACCTCGTCGGCTTGCCCCGATGGAGGCCCTACAGCCCCGATGCCCTGACGGATGACCTCTTCAGCTCACCACATGCCCGCTCCCACCAGATATCTCTAGCCCACGACCTAGCTGACCTCTCCAGTGTCTCATCGACCCTCTTCAGTCCCAGGTTTTAGTTAATCTGTCGAGTTTGGGGGATCCGCAGGTTTCTATTTTGTGGATGAATTTTCACATGAATTGGGGTTCGGGGAGGGGGTCTTCGAGTCCGGCCGCTCAGACCGAATTCGTCATCCAGCACCAGCACGCACGAAGCATGCGCGGGAAAGCGGGGAGCATAGCACGCGCATGAAGCAGACATGGGAAAAGCGGGAAAATGCACCCATGGGGGAGCGGGAAGAGTGGGCCAATCTCATCTATAATTGTCGACTAACTAAAAAAGTCAGAATCAACAAGCTGAAGATCCAAAAAGATCCCAATTACATCATTGAATTTATTACAATAAATTCTTCAAAATAAGATTCCACATGGATATATTTAGAAAAAATTTTATTTTCAACCATTTATCATAAGATAAAATCATTATTTCTAAAAACATGATTGATCCTCAGCAAATACATGATAGAATATCGTTAAAAACTGATAGAACATCATTAAAAACATGATAGAATATCGATAGTAACATGATAGAACATCGCTAATAATATGACAGAACAACACTAAACACATGATAGAACCTCCCCTAAAAATTTGACAAAACATCACTAAAAACAAGGTAGAATATCGCTAAACACATGATAGAACATCACTAAACTCATGATAGAACATTATAAAAACATGTTAGAACATTGGTAAAATACATGATAGAACATTAGTAAATAAATAATAAAAAACTGCTAAAAACATAGCTAGAAAAAAGAAACAAAAAGAAAAAATAAAATAAACAAAAATAATAAATACATGGAAATATAAAAATTTAAAGGAATAAGTAAAAAATAAAATAATAAATGAAGCAGAAAAGGGAAAAAATAAAAAAATAGAAAATAAAAATGAAAAAACTAAACAGCCAACTGCGCGTCAGGTATGCGTGCAGCAGCGCAGAAATGCGGGACCCAACCGCAACCCACCGCGAGGGCCATAGTAGGAGCCCCAGCGTGCACAGTAGGGCGGGAAAGCTAAGTTGAATGGAACAAATTACACGGATTGGATCCGCAACCTGAGAATTGTTCTCAGGGCTGAGAAAAAGTAATAAATTCTAGACACCCCATTACCAGATGAGCCTGATGAAAATGCAAGTGCTGCTGAGAAAAATGCTTACAAGAAAGCATGTGATGCGGATCTCGAAGTAACTTGCCTCATGCTTGCTTGTATGGAACCTGATCTGCAGATGCAGTTCGACAACAATCATTCAGTGAACGATATGATCGTGGCGCTTGAAGATATGTTCCAAACTTAAGCGCGGACTGAAAGGTTTAATGTCTCTAAGGCGCTTGCAAATACTAAGCTAGTAGAGGGTGCAGCTGTTGGTCCACATGTAATCAAGATGGTTGGTTACACTCAAAGGTTGGAGAGGCTAGGCTTCCCAATTGGCCAAGAGTTGGCTACTGATTTTATTCTTGCATCACTTCCGGCCAGCTATGGAAACTTTATCTTGAACTACCATATGCATGGAGTGGAGAGGGGCTTGAATGAACTATGTGGCTGCTGAAAATAGCAGAGGACAACATCAAGAAAGGTGCCGGCAGTAGCCAAGTGTTGGCGATCCAGAACCGACCTCATTTTAAGAGGAAGGGCAATTCTTGGAGGAAGAAGAAGGGCAAGACTAAAGATGAGATCTCTAAGCAAACCCATCTACTACAAAGGCTGGACCATCTGCAAATTCAGATTGCTTTTATTGTAAGGGAAAAGGTCACTGGAAAAGAAACTGCAAGGAGTACTTGGCGTCCTTAGAGAAGGATGGCGGCGGTAAAGGTACTGCTACTGCTTGTACTCTTGTTGTTCATGTTACAGACATTTTCCTCGCTAACTCTTATATCAATTCTTGGGTATTTGATATCGGATCAGTTGCTCATATTTGCAATACGATGTAGGGAATGATAAGAAGTAGAAGCGTGGAGAAAGGAGAAGTTGATTTCCGCGTGGGCAATAATGTGCATTGAACATCGAGACGATGCAGCTTCCCTTGCCATCAGGATTTATTTTGGAATTGAATAATTGTTATTTTGTTCATAGTTTAAGTCGAAACATTATGTCACTTTCATGCTTCTCTTGTTCATTTGCGAGTAAAGACAATGGTTGTGTGATCTCAAAGAATGATGTGTTTGTCGCTTTTGCATCCATTGTGAATGGGTTATTTATTTTAAATCTTGATGATGCACCTGTCTGTAATGTTAGTGCTAAATGGCCTCGGCTTAGTGAGTTAAGTGCTACCTATATGTGTCATTGTCGTTTGGGTCATATATGTGAGAATCGCATGAAGAGGCTCCATGATGATGGTCTTCTAACTTCGTTTGATTTTGAAGCATACGAGACATGTGAGGCTTGCTTGCTAGGCAAGATGACCAAGGCGCCATTCAAAGGATTTCCTGAGAGGGCATCTAACATGTTGGAACTTGTACATACTGATGTATGTGGACCAATGAGCACGCCAGCTAGAGGCGGATTTCAATACTTCATAACTTTTACTGATGACTTTAGTAGATATGGATATGTCTACCTAATGAAGCATAAGTTTGAAACATTTAAAAAGTTCAGAGAATTTTAGAATGAAGTAGAGAATCAGCGTGGCAAGAAGATCAAGGCCTTGCGATTTGATCATGGAGACGAATATCTAAGTCACAAGTTTAGCAATCATATTAAGAGTTGTGGAATTGTTTCACAGCTTATGCCACCTGAAACGCCTCAGAGAAATGGCATTTCTGAGTGACGTAATCTGACCTTGTTGGACATGGTTCGGTCTATGACGAGCCAGTCGGACCTACCTTTATCGTTTTGGGGATACACTCTAGAAACAGCCGCTTTCACATTGAATAGGGTATCATCTAAGTCCGTAGTTAAGACACCACATGAGATGTGAACTGGTAAGAGTCCCAGATTGTCTTTTTTGAAAATTTGGGGTTGTGAAGTTTATGTCAAATGACTTATATCAGATAAACTAACACCTAAATCAGACAAGTGCTTTTTCATGGGATATTCGAAGGAAACTTTAGGGTATTATGTCTATAACCGGTCAGAGGGCAAAGTGTTTGTTACTTGAAATGGAGTATTCTTAGAGAAAGAGTTTCTCAAAAGAGAAAATAATGAAAAAAAGGTGTATCTTGAAGAAGTTCAAGATGAGCCAGTAGAGACTGACTCTACGAGTGATGCTAATATAGCAGAGCAAGTTGAGACACCTGTGGCAGTGGAGACACCGCCACAACCACGAAGATCAGGGAGACTTCACGCATTGCGTGGGGATTTGTTATTGTTACACTATGATGAACCTGCGGATTATGCGGAAGCTATGATGGATCCAGATTCTGAGAAATGGCAAAGTGCCATGAGATCTGAGATAGATTCCATGGGAGACAATCAAGTTTGGAACTTGGTTGACCCTCCTGATGGGGTTAGACCCATAGAGAGAAAATGGATCTTTAAGAAGAAGAAGGATATGGACGAAAATGTTCACGTCTATAAAGCTCGACTTGTCACAAAAGGTTTTCAGCAAGTTCAAGGAATTGACTATGATGAGACGTTCTCGCCGGTAGCGATTCTTAAATCTATTCGGATCATTCTAGCAATTGCTGCATATTTTGATTATGAGATATGGCAGATGGATGTTAAAACAACCTTTCTAAATGGGTATTTAGAAGAGGACGTGTATATGATACAGCCCGAAGGTTTTGTTGATCCTAATAATGCTGGAAAGATATGCAAGCTTAAGAAATCTACTTATGGGTTAAAGCAAGCATCTCGGAGTTGAAATATTCATTTTGATGAGGTAGTCAAAGGGTTTGGCTTCCATCAGAATGAAGAAGAACCTTGTGTTTACCAGAAGGTCAGTGGGAGCGCTATTGTGTTTCTGATCTTGTATGTGGATGACATACTATTGATTGGGAATGATATTCCTATGTTGCAATCTATAACGACTTCACTGAATAATAGTTTTTCTATGAAGGATTTAGGAGAAGTAGCATACATCTTGGAAATTAAGATCTATAAAGATAGGTTAAGAAGGCTAATAGGATTAAGCCAAGACACGTACATTGACAAGGTGTTGAAATGGTTCAACATGGAACAGTTCAAGAAAGGGTTCTTGCCTATGTCACATGGTATGCGCTTTAGTGACAAGCAGTGTCCTTCATCAGATGAAGAGCGTAACCGCATGACTAAGGTTCCATATGCTTTGGCTGTTGGTTCCATCATGTATGCCATGATATGTACTCGCCCAGATGTCTCATATGCTCTAAGTGTTACGAACAGATACCAAGCTAATCCGGGTGAACCTCACTGGACGCTTGTTAAGAACATCCTAAAGTACTTACGAAGGACTAAGGATGTGTTCCTAATCTATGGAGGTGAGGAGGAGCTCATTGTAAACGGTTACACCAATGCTAGCTTCCAAACCGACGGGGATGACTCACTATCTCAATCAGGTTTTGTGTTCACAATAAACGGTGGTGCAGTTAGCTGGAAAAGTTCCAAGCAGGAGACAATGTCCGATTCTATAGTAGAAGCCGAGTACATTGCAGCTTCTAGCACTGCAAAGGAAGGTGTTTGGTTGAGGAGGTTCCTCATTAATCTTGGTGTGTTTCCGAATGCGCCAGACCCATTGAATTTACATTGTGATAACAATGGGGTGATTGCACAGGCTAAGCAGCCTAGGGGTCACTAGAAGAACAAACATGTACTCTGAAAGTTTCATCTCATTCGAGAGTTTGTGAAACGAGAAGAGATCAAATTGTGCAAAATACACACGGATTTAAATGTAGCAGATCCTTTGACAAAGGCTCTTCCACAGCTTAAGCATGAGGCGCACATGAGGTCTATGGGGATTAGACATCTAAGAGATTAACTCTTGTGCAAGTGGGAGAATGTTGGGAATATGCCCTAGAGCTAATCATGTAGATGATGATATTCCGATTGTATCCATGATTAATAAAGTGTTCATTGAATATTCATTATAGACAACTTGTATTGATTGGTGATTATGTGAATTGTTTATGGAACTCAATTACTTGAATGGTTATTCTAAAGTTGTCCCTGGTCAGCGTCTTGTGAGAATACACTTGAATATTAGACCAGCACATGTATTAGTTGATGGCTATGTTTCACAAGTCATGGACATGGAGATGTTAAACAAATATTGTGGGCACATGTGAGACATGTAGGCTGGGCTGACCCGACCTGAGAAAGTCTCTATTCATGTCATGTACGTTATGTCCTTAGACCTAAGATTGTGGTATGTACTCAAGATGTGAGACGGCCTACTTAGGGACTATCAAACGTTGCTCCGTAACTGGATAGTTATAAAGGTGGTCTTCGGGTGGTCGGGAAGCATGCTATGAGACATAGACAATCAAGATGGAATTTGCCCCTCTCTACGTGAGAGAGATATCACTGGATCACTCAAGTGATTGGATCAACAAATACATGACCGTGCTTGGGTTATGTGTTAACCCACAAGTTGAACCATATATCGAGTGGCAAAGGGAATAACTTGTATGTGGTCATAGTGGTTTGTCTGATATGATCTTTGCGTGCACATAGGAGTTGTCACGCCTTGCTAGAGGCCGCTGTCAACTATTGGGCGAGTAGGAGTACTCGGCCCATGTCAATATGTGCGTGAACCCATAGGGTAGCACGCTTAAGGGGCTAGAAGCCTAATTCGGGTTGGACCCGAATTAGACAAGGCTTAGGGTTTCTAATGGGCCTCTAACTCGTGAGCTCATTGGGGACACCTATATAAGCAAGGGCTAGGGATGCGGTCTGGGGAACATACGCCTTTGGCAGCCGCCGTCACCCTCCCCACGCTCGCACCTTCTGCTCCTCGCGGACCTAGCAGTCCGGAGGTGCATCGCTTCTTCTCCGCACGTGTGTGATTCCTCGGAGGTGCTGCATCTGGAGCACTGGGACGAACCGCACGAGGGGATTGAGGTGATGGACGACCATGCAACTGCACTGCCTGCTACGATGCGTACGACTACATCGAGTCGTCTTCCGCTGTACCTGCGCGTCTAGTGGTAATCCCGTAACCTGTAACTAGCAGTAGATCCTGATTGATGAGGTCAAAAAGTTTTTTTCTGGCTAGCGTAGCACCCTCATAACCCTTCAGTATTGATAATAGAAAATGATTTAACTATGCTTGAATATGAGTAATTAATGAAAATGAATCTTACATCTTCTTATTATTGAACAAACTCCTATCATACTTTCGATCTTGGTTTCAAGCAAGTATGCACCAAACAAGAACGTGACAAATATCCATGGGTCAGTTTGCTCCAACTCGTCACACGGGCTAGGCGACAAGCTGATCATCTTCAGGTTGACTCACACATCACAGGCTGGCCTGACAAAGGGAGGCGCGCGGCAATGCCGCGCATGTTTTCTAGTTAACCCTAATTCCTGTATGCCCAAATTCCCCATCCACTCCCGTAACATCACACAGCTCACCTTCCGTCAGTCCGTCACCTCCGCCCACTTCTTCCCCACTGGCCGGTGCTCCCTGCTGCCACTCCACCTCCCTTCATCGTCTCCAGCTGGCCGGTGCTCCCTGCACTTAGCATCCTTGCAGCGGTGGCGCTCGTCCGGGTGCTTCTGTGCGGCGCGCAGCTGGGGACGCCACCCCGCGGTGGCGTGGCGAGCAGCTCCGGCCACGTGACGACGACGACGCGGCGGGCAGCTCTGGCTGTGCGACAACGACGGCGCAACATGGGCTGCTGCGGCGCTCCACCGGGGGCTCCTTCATGCGCACGCGCAACACCAATGATGACAATGGCAGCGTGGCGTGTGGCTTCAAGCTGGCCCAGTGGTAGGGTGTGGCCCGGTGGCTGTCGTGCCCGTCGTCACAGCATGGCACGCCTAACCGGTCATAGGGCCGTGCCTGGGCTGCCATCTCGCCATGGTGGCACTATCAAGCACGGCACGGTGGGCCGCCATGCCGCATAGTGCCGTGCCTGGCCATGCCCGTGCCTGTGCTGTGCCGGGCGTTCCGGTTGGAAATCTATACCTGGCCACATCTTTGGCGTGGCTAGTGGTAGGTAGTAACTCCTTGATTATATCAACTTTGCCAACTTTTAAGGTGCCTCCATTAATAAATGTTACTCTATATATATTAAACAACACATTGCAAGTTTTACGACAAACATGACATAAACATTGAACAATTCATCAATAAATGTTTTTTTTTATGACGTTAGAGGAGCTAAAAAAAAGTGCTGCAACCATCCTCTTCGGCAAGGAACATGAAGCACCGCTAAACAAGCATCATAATTAATTTATAGGGGCTGAAAGATATTGGTAGAAAACAAGCACAAGTAGCATAGTTAACTAGCAGGAACCTAGTTGCGCGGGCAAGCATATTATTTTGCTCATGCTCATAGAAAAATTTGCAGACAATTGCCACATTAGTATTCTTAGATTCAGACAACTCTGGGATTTAATCTCATTTCACAATCTTGTCACGGGTCCGCTCCATTTTGTCTAGCTCAGCTCTAGCTCCGCATTGCCAAACACGCTAAACTTCACAAACTCTGCTTTGCAAAAAGGGTGGAGCTGGAGGCCAACTTCACATTTTTTTCAGAAATGCTATATGTGACCCGTGTGATTTGTTGGGCTGCAGCACACGAATTTTGTGTCCGTTGGATCAGCAATCGAACGTCTCATTGCGCCCGGCTTATTTTTGTCCCTGACTTTCCGCCCAGCTTACTTTTGTCCCTGACTTTCTGGGCCCACTCTGGGAGTGTCATTCTCCATTTCCATATCCGCTTCCTCCAACGACCAGAGACGGCGAGGGTGATTCGCCCAACTCTGCCAGCGAACCGCCGCCGGCGGCGGTGATGGGAATCGGCGAGCATGTCAAGGGCGTGAGGCAGCACTGTGCGAGCAACTTTGCCTTCCTCGAGTGGTCCAACGCCGACGTCAACGAGTTCATCACCTCCGATCCATGACAACTAGACCTAGGCTATGCTTTTCATGGCCGCGATATATGTCTTCTCCGGCGAGGTTTTTCCCCTCCACCGCAGGCTTGGTTGTTTAGAAGAGATAGAGAGAGATTAGGTTGGTTGATAATTCATTGCTTGCCTCTTCCATTCTCTCGGTACAGAATATATGGCCTGAGGCCAAACTGACTAGAGCCAATCGGCTCCTAGAATTAAGGACTAACAATAGTAACTAATCTTATCTTTCCTTCTATTCTTGGCGCCCTCATCTGATCAGCATGCATCTCAGCATGCATCTCTTTCCTTCTATTCTTTGCGCCCATTGCTCCTCCGATTGCTCCATGCCTTTCCTGCTACTGCTGCTGCTGGTTGCATGGTCCACATGGTGACCGGGCGCCCACAGGACATATGATCCGTCCTTCCATAAAAAAAATTGTCTCTTGTCATTTGTGCTAAAAAACATGTTCAAATCTGTTTATTCTGTTTATTTGGGTCAACAGGCACCAGTCATTTGTTCTCTTTGATTGTGCATTACCGACCACCATGCTGAGACTTGACCACTTTCATGGTACTTTTTTTGCAGCCAAAAGAAACCAAGCATTGTAGTGTTCTTATGGCAATAGTAACTAGCTGCAACACCTCAAATCCTAGTGTTATGCTTGGTGCTGGTCTTGTAGCTATGAAAGACTTTGAGTTGGGTCATGAGGTTTGTTCTCTTGTAATGTAATCATTCACTTTTTATGCTGAGTACCTTTTTGAGCTTTGTGCTTATGTAAGATAGCATTTGTTTTCAGGTTAAGCCATGGGTGATTTCATTTGTCTTCAGCTTAAAGCTAGGAATGGTGAAGGCTTTTTAACACACAATGGTAGATGGAACTTCAACAGTAAGTCTGTAGTTCATAACGCCACAATAAGCAACAATGTTCTGAAGTAAGAAATGTCTTGAGGGACATGTTTTCAAGTGTTGTGTTGCATATACTATACAAGAAAGCTGTTTATAGTGTCCATTTCTTTATTGCACATTCATAAGTAGTAAATTGCACCATTTAAACTCCGCAATTATAGTGCCGAACATGTGCAATATCATGAGATTTTGTGAGATCAAAGTTTGGTTCGGAGTTCCCATTTGCATTTGTGTAAGGTACTTGCAGTAGATGATGTACATGATTTAGTATTGTATAATGTAGGGGGATTCTCCCTTTATTTGTAGAAGTCAGTGTGCTACTTTCTCATTAAGCAGATTTACAAAAGTTACAACAACAGATCTGGTCTACCTAGGCCTTCTTTCTTCTTTTGTAAAGTTAGAACTACAAAAACAGAATCCGTGTGCTACTTTCTCCTAAAACACATGGTTTTCTCCTGATGGAATTTGTGTGTCATTCCAGGAAGCCAACAACCATGTGCTAGTCAAGGAAAAAACACACGATTTTTGTTCTCTGTTGGAGTTCATGTGTTATCCAGGCTGCCAAAATTCGTGTGCTGCCTTGGCAAAAAACACACAGTTTTGTTGGGTCGTGGAATTCGTGTGTTTTGCAGCCAAAAAACACATGCGTACTACTTTCTTCTAAAACACACAAGTTTTGACTAGACAGGCCCCATTTTTTCTAGAGTACCTCAAGGGGTACACTAGTTTTCGGAGTTTTGTACTTCCACAAGGAGTCATAGGATAATTACCCATGTTGCCATTTATTAGTCTTCCGTAGTGTAGCAGTAACTTACGTAACAATGAAATCCCAACAATCAGCACACAAAAAACGCTTATATATACTAGCAAGGCAAACGGGAGATCAAAAACCTAGCTGAATTTTGAGATCTTGTAACAAATTCAAGTTCCTGGCGAATGAAAACACTATCACCATCTTTACGAAAAACACAGTGATATGAATATATTTTTTTCACAATCCTTCCAAAGGCAATATCGATATGAATATATTTTTTCCCAACATTCACTTGAGATGCTTACAATTGGAAACTAATATTCTCACGAATTTATAGGCAAATATTATGTATATTTGTATTTGATTTATGACCTCCATTATTGTTCTATCAAGTGCAATTCTAATTAGTATAATCGACCATTTGCATGAAAACAACTCATTCTTAGAGTTGGTGCAGAGTTATGTGACAAATAGTACCACTTGCTTCACAAACTCCAAGGTGGAGCTGCTCTACTGTAGAGTTCATGGAGTTCATAGAGCAGAGCTGAAAAAATAGGAACAGAGCCATGCCAAACACCCCCATAGAATACAATGTGGTTATTTGAAACTAAGTCTAAATTCTTGCTTATGCTTTGGCAACCTAGGTTGTATTCCACGTGAAACATCTGGCAAACTGTAGGAACCGTAGGATAAAAGGAAAAGGCATGAAGTAAACGTCAATTAGCAAACAATAAGCACAAAAAAATTAAATGGCAAGAGGGGTGAAAGAACTATGCAACAATATCGTTGCAAATGAAAAGTGATTACTTGGTTGTTTTCAGGGGGTAATATATCTTTCTATTTTAGTTGAGGTGTAATGAGCATGGCCAAAGTATCTTGAAAATAACATAAAGATCAATGCTGAACTTAAATTTGATGCCTAAATTATGTAAAGGAAACATGATGACGGTTTGACCCCTTTTTTTGAGAATGGAAATTATGTCGCTAATAATACTAGTAACAACTACTAATGATGTAAGAAAATAGGGAAAGAAGACAAACCTGCTAGAAGAACTGCAAAATGGTAGTAACATGTACATACATGAAGGTAAGGCCATGGACCTGTATTCAGGTGAAAGAAAGTAATAGTTGAGTGATAAGTTGTCCACTGGTGTTTGTAAATACCACAATGCAATGGTCTAAATGCAACAATCTATGACAATGTGAGAAAAGGTTTGACTACTGAAGAAAAAGCGGTTGCTAACCAAATTGGCAGGCAAGGGTTGTCATGGCAATGTTTTCAGCACAAAAAAATGTACAGTGCAGTCAGGCTTGGTACAACCGTGAAATCGGTCTACTAATGCCCTTCTTCAGAATGATAAATTTACTTATCACTCTGAACCTTTAATATGGAAAACAAATGGTTTGGTTGGTAGAATTAAGCAAAGCACAAAGGCTAAATATAGGCACTATAAATTTAGTAGGTAATTTTTTTATATTCCAATTGGACAGCCATGGATTGCTTGGATCAAATAGTGTCTATAGCTATTTACAATGAACTTAAGAATGATCTGGAATGGTTGTTCACCTGCAACCTCTGCATGGTTACTGAATGGAACAGTAAGATCTTGGCACATACAAAATTCAATTTCATGCAGAACAAAATATTAGTAGGAGGTTAAGCTAATATATTTTCCTGCAGAACAGAGCACGGTCAGTAAGTGAAACAACCCAAATCGGAGGATAGTTCAATATTACATTTATTGATATATCAATGTGTCACAAACCCTTACCATTCTGAGTGGATCCATTGGATGCCGCATACTGTATCTGCAGCTACGAGGAAATTGAAAGATTGTGAAGGAGCAAATTTCTTCCGAGATCCATAATAGAAAAAGCTAACAGGAAGGCCTGCACAACACATGCAGTAAATAACCTTGAAGAGTGCACCCAAGGCTGGAATCTGGAGGATGGTAGTTAATATATTGAATCATAAATGGAAAAAGTTTAATTAACCCACAACCTATTAAGGGTGGTCTATTTCACCCCTAAACTATAAAATCATCTATTTTACCCTCCGGACTTTGAAAAACCGGTCAAATTACCCCCTTGAGCAGTTTTTAGTGGTGGTTTTGCCATTTTTAAATTTCTGCTGAATTTTTAAAAAATCATAGTAAATTATAAAAAAATTATAAAATAAAAAATTCAAGTTAGACTCCACAGAAATAGGTGTACACAATGAGCATATAATATGGTATGCTTTAGTATAACTTTTTAAATTTGTTGATTATAAAGCTACAACAAAAATTTTATACTGAAGCATACAATATTATATGTTTACTGTATAGATTTACTCATGTGGAGTCCAACAAAATTAGATTTTCTATTTTATGATTTTTTATGATTTATTATGATTTTTCAAAGATTCAGCAAAAATAATAAAAAATACGAAATCACCGTTACTGTAGCAAATCCATCGTTCAAAACCACCAGGGGGTAATTTGATAGGTTTTGAAAAGTATAAGGGTAAAGTAGATGGTTTCATAGTTTGGAGTGTAAAGTAGACCACCCTCTATAAATTGAGGGATTAAGTAGACTTTTTCCAATCAGAAATTAACAAACTACAATTACCATCTGATTTGAAGCCGGGTAGGGCAAGTTGAAGCAGCGGCGCAGAGTACCGCGAGCATGGCGAACCGGCTGCGCCGTGCCGTCTCTGCAGCACCCGGCGGGCCTTGCCCGTATCACGCCATGCCAGGAGGCAGCCGCCGCTGACGCTGGCACGTCAGGTCTGGCCACGCCGCCCTGTCGGTCCAGGGGCCACCCGGTCGCCGCGGAGAGTGAGCGTCAGCGAGGGAGGGAGGGCGACGTGGGGAGGGGAGGGGAGAGAGGGCGCCATGGGGAGGAAGTGAGGGCGACGCGAGCGGAGGTGGGGAAGGTGAGGAGGTTCTTTTGGTTTTTCTGGTTGATGGAACGGAGAAGGATCGGGAGGGTGCGACAGACTGCGAACAACTGGACGGCGTTCGTTGGGAGACCATGGATCATACGGTGCTGGAGGGTGGACTGTTGTTAGAACAGGACTATGAATCTTTTTTTCTTTTGAAACTAGGACTATGAATCTTGGCACTGTTGTTCTAAAGTGTTATGTGAGAGGCAGGATGATATACAGGATTAAGAATTTATCGTAGATTTGTAAAGATAAAAATAGAAATATTAAAATTAAAGTGCAGTAAATAATAAGGTTCATGCCCTGTATTTTCTACATTATTTGACCCGCGACCATTTCCGTATTTTTGGAAAAAAATAGAACTAGGAAGGTCTTGGGATGAAAGGTCTTGGAATCCAGACCGAAGTAGAAATGATATTTTTCTGTTTGTGTTTTCGGAATCCTATACTTTGTCGGAATTTTTCAGTATTTTTTCCCAAATTTACCGAGATTCTAGGCAGGCCCAAATATTTGTGCCAGGTCAGTACATGTACATCATGCACTATTGCTACCGAGAAAATAGGAAAATAAAGTAAAATTAAAGTGCCTATAGAAGGATAGCTCGGTAGTATATGAACTGCTGAGACAATAGGAAAACCAAGCTCTACTGATAAAATAGGAAAATAAAAATTAAAGTGCAAAACAACCTCCATGTTAGCTGCTCTAAGCTTTTTTAAAAAAAGAATATATTAATATCTTAGTTTCTGCATTATATGGTATAGATTCTACTCGTAATAAGGCTTTGTACATAGATTTGACCGGAAACAAACCTTTCTGATATAGCCCCCACACAAAATGGTCTCTCTAGTTGTTAGTTGTATATCTATAACGATAGCCACCCCATTGTGCCACGCTTGCAAGTTAACCCCCACTAGAGATCTCCTAAAAGCTACATTTAACGGTGTTGCAGATAACACTGATCTTACAAATGCATTTTTTTCCTCACAATATTATATAGTGCCAAAAAAAAGCAATTTTAGTTGGTGTGGTCTTATCCACGAATCCTCCTAAAATCGCACTTGTGACCCATCAACTAGATCAAACTTGCCCAACGAGAGGAATTCCCCCTTGACCTTCATGAGGCCGGCCTAAAACTAAGAATCCACAGGCATATATTGAACTTGAACCTGTATTAAAGTTTTATCCTTTAGATATTTATTCCTAAGCAATTGTTGTCAAATCCCGTCTCCATTTATTAATTTAAAGAGTCATTTGCTTAAGAGACACTTGCTATAAACATCATAAATTTAGATCTCCTAATCCACCCTAACCTTTTGGTGTACACACTACCTCCCACTTAGTCAATCTATATTTTCTTCTTGTGTTCATCATTCTACTAAAAAAACCAAGATCTAAAATAATCCAACTTCTATAAAATCCTTTTAGTTATTTCAAAAAAAGACAACATGAACATGGAAAGAGTACTCAAAACAAAGTTAATTAGAACAAGCTTCCCTCCTACAAACAACATCTTACTCCTTCAATAGGTCAATCCCTTTTGGAATATTTCTTCAACATGTTTCAAATCCTTATTCATGAGCTTAATATGATGCATCAGAATTCCCAATTATCTAAACGGGCACAATCCCACATTACATCCAAAAATTTGTGTATACTCAGTTTGATTGGCTTTAGCTGCTCCATAGCAGAACATTTCACTTTTGTGGAAATTGATCTTGTGTCCTAATAAATTTTCAAAAGCACAAAGCAAGAGCTTCATGTCTTTTGCCCTCTCAAGATCATTGTCCATAAAGATAGTGTCATCCATCATCCATCAAATACGAAACAATCCCATGGATTTGTTTAGCCTCCTTAGCTCATGAAATAAGGATGCCCAACATGTCAACCACTATATTAAACAGGATTGGAGATAACGGATCCCCCTGACGCACACCTTTCCTTGTTTGAGAATAGTGGTCAATATTCTCATTGACCTTTACTACAACACTCCCTCTGGACATGTGTTTTGAAATCCACTCACACCAAGTTGGTAAGAATCCTTTCATTCCGAGAACTTGTTGTATAAAATGCCATTTTAATTTATCGCAAGCCTTTTCAAAGTCTAGTTTTAAATCACACCATCTTGTTTTTTGCTATGCAACTCATGAATTATTTTATTTAAGGTCACAACTTCTTCCATTATATAGAGACCCGAAATAAAGGCCGTCAATGATGGTCCTATAAGCTTATGCACCACTTTTAAAATTCTATTATTTAGCACTTTGGTAAAAAATTTAAAGCTCACATTTAATAAACATATAGGCCTATATTATTGTATTCGGACCGCATCATCAATCTTTGATAACAATGTAATTATCCCAAAATTTAGGTTATGAATAGGCAGCCTCCCTACATGGAATTCATAAAAAAGGCTCATCAAATCCGGCTTCACAAATTCCAGAAAGAATTGGTAAAACTCTGCTGAAAAATCATCCGGTCCAGGTGCCTTGTTAGGTGCTCTAAGCTGCACTGTGTTGACCACCAAACCAAAACTAGCTAATAGTAGGAATTCAAATTTTATATACCTTTTATAATTAAGTGTCTAAAGAATATTAGACCACGCCCATAGAGTACGTTGTGGGTCGGCCCCTAACCTCGATTCACATTTCTCCTCAATTATCAAACTTTGAAGCAAAGAAAAGAATGTGTTGAGATCTCAGTGACAATGCATAGTGAGAGAGGTAGTAGAAGTAGGTGGATAGAAAGTGAGAGCATATATAATAGCGCAGCCTAGGAACCCTTCCAATTAGTGAAGAGAACAAGATGGTCTGAAGGAGAATAAAATTGATGTAATTGGATGGATGTATTGCATTGAGCCCTTGGATAGTTTATAGAGAGTACAAGCCTGGGATACCAGGCAACCCACAAATACATATGGTAGTCTACTATACACAATATCTAAACTTCAAATATACTCTAACACCCCACCACAAATCGTAGTAGGAGCATCGCAAATGATTAGACTTGAAGAGGAACCAAAGACTAATATTCCCCTGTAGTCCTAGCGACATCACAATGCATGTATAAATGTTATGACTGGAGTAGAAACCAACAAGGAGCTCATGTGCATGATAGTCCTTTTGTGCTGATGTCGAGGTAGCCAAGAGTGTAAGGGGGGCAGTAGTCATGGTCAAAGAAGCCATGCCCAACATAGCTTTGGTCAGGTTGCTGTGTTGGCAGATCTATAGGCACACAAGAGACACCATGGTGATAATAGAAGACGTGTCGAGGAAATCTTCATAGAAGGGGATGATGCCAAAGTTGCCATAGCCAGGGTCGTCGAAGATGTAGACAAAAAGAGACCATGCAATTGAGGCTGATGGGGTGGGAACGAGATGCAGTCAAGCTGCCTGGACCAAGGCATGGGTGGGCTTTGCAGACCTAGCACCTCGTCAGGGATGAAAGCACATGTCAGTGCCAATACCAGATGTACAAGTTAGAGGGCCCCAAGCTCCCGACCATACATCTAGCAGAGAAGGTCTTGACGATGGTTGTGGTGCGTAGAATGGTAGGGTGGTGTTGGGAATATGCCCTAGAGGTAATCATAGAGATGATGATATTCCAGTTGAATCTATGACATGCATTAAGTGTTCGATCAATATCCATTATAGACAACTTTTGTTGATTGGCAATTATGTGAATTGTTTGTGGAACTCAACTACTTCAATGGTTATTCTAAAAGTTATTCCTGGTCGACGTTCTTGTGAGGAACACACTTGAATATTAGACCAACACATGTATTAGTTGATGGCTATGTTTCATAAGTCATGGACATGAGATGTCAAACTAATAATGTGGGCACATGTGAGACATGTAGGCTGGACTGACCCGACAAGAGATTATCTCTATTCATGTCATGTACGTTATGTCCTTAGACCTAAAATTGTGGTATGTACTCAAGATGTGAAATGGCTACTTAGGGATTATCAAACTCTGCTCCGTAACTAGGTAGTTATAAAGATAGTCTTCGGGTGGTCGGGAAGCATGTTACGAGACATAGACAGTCAAGATGGAATTTGCCCCTCTCTGAATAAGGGAGATATCACTGGATCACTCAAGTGATTGGATCAACAAATGCATGGCCATGCTTGGGTTAAGTGTTAACCCATGAGTTGAACCATATATCAGTGGCAAAGGGAATAACATGTACGTGGTCGTAGTGGTTCATCTGATATGATCTTTATGTATGCACAGGAGTTGTCACGTCTTGCTAGAGGCCGCTGTCAACTATTGGTCGAGTAGGAGTACTCGGTCCATGTCTATGTGTGCGTGAACCCATAGGGTCGCATGCTTAAGGGTTGGAAGCCTAGTTCGGGTTGGACCCGGATTAGAAAAGGCTTAGGGTTCCTAATGGGCCTCCACGTCAAGGTTGCAGAGGGACGCCTATATAAGCAAGGGGTAGGGGTGAGGCAGACTTGATCCGATCGATCTATTCAGCCACAGTCGCCCACCCCACGCTCACGCCTTTGCTCCTCGCGGACCTAGCAGTCTGGTTGCGCATTGCTTCTTTCCGTACATGTGTGATACCTCGGATGTGCTACATCTGTGGCACAGGGACAGACCTAGTCGGTCACGGTGGTCGGCAACTGGTCGGTGCCTAGTTAGGCTGGTCGGCGACTAGCTGAACGTGGTCGGGAATGTGCTCGGGAGATCCGCAAGCGAAGGGTGTACTTGACGGACGACCACGCAACTGCATGACACTGCTGTGATGCGTTCGACTACATCGACTCTTCCGCTGCATCTGCGCGTCTAGTGGTAATCTTGTGACCTATATCTAGCAGTAGATCCTGGTATATGAGGTAGAAAAGTTTTGTTTTCTGGCTAGCGTAGCACCCTTGTCACCCAACAGGTGAAAGGTGTGTCAAAGCAACATGCACACGGTTGTTAAGAGTAGATAGGTGGGGACAAGACAAATATGCTTACCAGGATGATGAGGAAGCATTACGAGAGCGGACTCATTGGTGATCAGGGTTCATCGATGGCGTGAGTAGGGTGGCTGGCAAGCAAGGATTAGAGATGATGCGTGTAGTGACGATGGCTCAAAGACGAAGACCCAATCAATAGGATGAAGACCTTGTTTAGACGGATAGTGCATCAAAGATTGCTAGCACAATCTTCAATGCACTGGGATGGCGATGTAGAAGCAAAAAACCAAGCGGGCAAGAGTGGTGTATGATGTTACTAACGAACCGACAATGAGACATCAGTGAAGTCGATACCGAAGCCGAAGTAGGTATGTGCGAGATTGATAGGCGATGGGCGATGCAACCCAGATCAATGATTGGGCAAGTCAAAAAGCTACAGCAATAGGGGATCGAGTGTACCTAGCAAGGCAGTGTGCCTCGGCGCTGCTCTTGTCCTAGCTAGTAGTATGAGCTACTGGAGTCGGATGGGGTGGCGGAGACATGGGGCACACGATGAGTCAGAGTCACGCGGGGTCATGCGAGGATGGCACATATTGACCGACTGCCATCATGGCGGCTCGGTGTGTTGGGGTCGACCTGATCTAGGCCACCACCACAACAACATAGGATGGGTGGGGTGCCTAGCGTCCTCTACGATGAGCACAGAGAGGGTGACGAGGTGGCATGGCGTTGCGATAAGGCCCAATCTATTGCTTGACAGTGACGAAGATGGCAGCGGGATCAATAGGATCTGGCGCCTAATAAAGGGATGGCGCTGCCCTAGAGGAGATCGATTTGTCCCCATGGGCGCTCTGTGTGGAAGTAGCAGTAGCTAGGGTTAGGATCCAAACCTAAGTCTGGTATTTTGCTTCTCCAATATGTTTAGAGCATATATAGTTCATAGTTGCTAGCTGGGGAATGTAGTACTTTCTCTAAGTGATTAATAGAGTTATCTCTTCCTCGAAAAAAGAAAAAAAGAAAAAGAATGAACCGATCGAAGATTTCTCCGGATCGGGAACACTATAATAGTGTTGTTTCCACTAGGCTTGGAATGATGTTTGTCAGAAAATGATGGCCGACCATATAACTGGCTGGTAACGAGTAGTGTATGTCATTGCATTAAGAAAGAGGCAAACGCAGTACAAGTTTCCAATACAAAGCCTGACTTGTCACACAGGACCTCATCGTAAAGTATAGTGATGTAATGTCAGGATATATCGATGGACGTAAAAATACAACAAAACGCCCTGCTATCTAATATTACAATGCTCTAAGCCACAGAAGGCAGACAGCGCCCAGATATATGCGTCGTCTACACCATTGCCTGCATATATATATATATATATATATATATATACTGCATGCAGGAAGATAAGGCAAGATCCATGCCGGGCCGGACCGGCCACTTGGCTGAAACGCAATCGAATTTGGAGAAGCGAAACGAAAAAAGAACTAATGAACTAGTGCTCATCAGGAATCAGATAACATGCAAGCAAATGCATGCTCATCGATCAAGCCAGGCATGCCAGGCCCTCGGCGCTGCCCTTGGCGGTGCCCTTGGCGTTGTTGCACACGGCCATGGTCTTGTTGTTCTTACCAGCGTACTCCACGTTGACATCGATGAGCGACACGCCGCTGCATGGCTGCGACTGCGAGCAGAGCAGGCTGATGGCCTGTGGTGTGGACGACGTGCCAGTGATGTTGCGGAACGTGACGTCCTTGACGACGACATGCGAGGAGTTGCTCTTCTTACCGGGGCACACCTTCTGGGGGCAGAAGTACTGGTCAATGATGATGGGGTTCGCCACCTCCTCCATCCTGATGTTCTCGAAGGTGAGATGCGACGCCGTCAGCACAGACTCGGCGTCCTCGTACGACTTGATGCGCACGCCGTTGGTGGTCTTCTTGAGCACGCAGTCCCGCACCGTGACGTCGGTCACGTCCTTCTCATCCTTGTAGCGGCCTAGGCAGCCGATGCTGATGCCCTGCCCGGGGCCGCAGATGATGCTGTTCACCATGACGCCATCGCTCCCGGGACCAACGGAGATGCAGTCGTCGCCGGTGCCGATGGTTGAGTTGGTGATGCTAACCTTGGAGGACATTCCGACATGGACGCCATCCGTGTTCTCAACGTCCCCGGGCGCGGTGATGTTCACGTCCTTCACCGTGATGTTCTTCGAAGCGTCGATGTTGATGTGGAAGAACTTGGAGTTGAGTAGTTTGATTCCAGAGACAGTGCCGTTGGTGACGTAGAACAGCACCAATGTCTGCAGCAAATCACACACGCGGACACGTGAGTCCGGCCGGTCAGTAATGGTAAGTTCAGTCAGCGATGTATATGATAACTAGGGTGAGCACCAAGCACGTACGTTGGGCATCGCCTTCACGGTGTCGGTCTTGGTCTTGGTATAAACGGCGGTGCCCTGGCCGTCGAGGGTGCCTGAGCCGGTGATGACGATGTTGTCGACGTGCGACACCTCGATCCAGCTCGCCGTGTACTTGGCCAGATCGTTGGATCCCAGCAGGTTGCCATCGAGCTGGATAGTGACGGGGCCCTTGCACGGGCCAGTGAAGTTGAGAGGGCCGACCAGGTAGTCGCCCTTGGGGATGAGCACCGTGGCGCTTCCGGTGCCTCCGCACGCTGAAGTCCACGCGTCTTGGACCGCCTGATAAAGATCATTCAACTCATGCATGTATCAATCACCACCTCAGCAAGAATGGCATCATATCTATCAGATCAACTGCACCTGCAACCACCGATGGTGTTGGCACTTATTTACCTTTGTGGAGTCCGTCTTGCCGTCGCTGGTCGCGCCGAGCTTGGCGACGTCGAACGTCCCGCTGGCTCCGGCCGCCGCGGCGCCTCCAGATGCAGCAGGGGCGGCCGCCGAGTCTCCTGTCTTTGCTCCGGTCCTTTTCGCTGTGCATACAGCGCATACGACAGCAAGGATGAAGAACACCCTGAGAGCATTGTTTGCTGACGCCATTCTCCTTGCGGTGGCCGGCTCTCCTCGCCTCTGGGTAGATGGATGTTCCGGAAGATATCCTTGCTTGAGAGAGGAGCACCGTTTGCTATGTACACGAAATGACCGTCTGGCCTTCGCTATTTTGAGGCAATGCTTGAATAGGGCAATCCTGTCCTCTGGTTTTTACAGGTCCTTTGACCAACTCTTCCCGTTTCCAAGGTCCAAGTGACGCGGATACTGGAGAAGGCAACCTCACGATGTTTTTCCAATAGTATCCGGAGATGCGTGCTAGCTAGTCTCAGTTTTTTCTTAAACAAAAGGCAGGAGCTCGGAGATGTGTGCTTTTCTTAAACAAAAGCAGGAGCTGTTTCGCTCAATTAAGATAAAAAAAATATTATGTATAAAACTATATAAGGGCAGCCCTGGTGTAAGTGGTAGAGCCTTACCGCCTGTGACCAAGAGGTTCAGGGTTCAAGCCCCAGCCTCTGCACATTTATGTAGGAATGATTGTTGGCCATTTTTCCTTCCCCAGACCCCGCAGTGCGGGAGCCTACGGCACTGGGTACGCTCTTTTTATGTATAACTATATAACATGAGATGCTAAAATGACACCCAAGGGTTATCCACCCCACGCAACACGACCGAGCAAAAACACAACACACTGCAATACGTCATCATTGTCAAGCATGGAAGCCAAGTTGCCAATAGTGACTGCATGGCGCACGCGCGCCAGAAACGATATTGGCGCACGCACCCTCCGAACGATGCCGGCATGCAGTTTGTACGGACGCGCGCTGCAGTGTAGGTTCCTTGTCTAGCTTCATTCACAGGCCCATCTTCTTCTGTACGGCTCATATAGTTGTTTGGGTTCTCCTCTCTAGCTTCTTTCTCAATGGGCCAAATGTAATTTCTACGAGCTTTAATTTTCTCTTTCAGTACAACGGGTTTGTGGGTGAAGAAAAGAACGAGGGATAGTTTCACATTCATATGGAAGTGAAAGTAAATATTTTCAAAATTCTCATAATATAAAACAACAGTTGTCAGGAAAAAATAGAAAAAGGAAATACATGGTTTTTCTCCTCCATAATACTTTATACAGAATCCAGTTTTTTCTCTTTTAGTAATACAATATAAAGGAATTAGTAATTCAACCAATGTAGCAAAAAAGTAAAAACTAGTTCATAAAAACATGTACGGTTATGAGGATAGATATATATATGACTTTGCAATTAGCTAATATATATAAAACACACTAGTGCAGGGCACGCCATGTGGCGTGCATGTGTAGTGATCCATGAAATTTTAAATATGGAGACTTTGCAATGTACAGATCGCTCCATTGGCCGGTGTATCGTCTATGCCGATTATCAGAACTCCATTTTCATGTGGCCTTGTAACTTATCTGTTTGTGAGCAGTAATTCAGGTATGGTGTATCAGCCAAATGAGCAAGATTCAGTAAACGTTTAAAATTTTCTACTGTTTTATTTACCAACGGTGAAAGCTCTATGCTAAAGCTGAAACCTTGTTCTCTTGACTCTTACCCATTGTTGTCCATGTGGAGAACGATTTGGAGGTCCTCCTCCAGGTAGCTTCTTTGCTAAAAATTCAAAACAAAAGAAGTAAAGCAAAGCTAAGTTAGGAACTTAGGATTCCCAGTGATTTGATTATTTCAGTAAGCTAACTAAATAGATAATGAAATGTCAATTGGCTTACTAGCAAGTTTGTGCCTGTTGTTGCCGTTTGGAACGAATAGCTGGAACACATCTCCTTGGTTGCTGAATAGAAACCCTGAGCTGGAGCTCTCAAGTGAGAAGACTGAGGTTGCCAAAGGGCCACAGGCTTCGAATATCTGAATTTTGCTAGTGCCATGAGTAAGCTACTAATTTGGTCGACTGATCTATCACAGGATAGAACAAGCTCACAAGTGAGAAGTTTAAACTTACATCTTTTTGTAGGAGAGTAGACATGTTGCTGAAGTAAAGCAGTGGAATTGATAAGAACTTCGAAAGATGGGATTTTTGACAGTTTGAACGAGGCTCTGCTGCCAATCACCTAAACAAAAGAACATTTTGACAGAAGAATTAAGTAAACATTGTGGCTACGGGATCGATCAATAAAATCCTCTAACACAAGATTTTTAGTACAGAGCCACCACTATTCATCAATAAATATAATACAGAGCTATATGGGTAAGATTTTAGAGTAGAGATCAAAATAAGGAATTCAGATGGCATTTTTCTGCCAAAATTGATGGCAGTCAGCAACCTGCATAAATCATGAGAACAAAAATCATTGTACAGATGCATGGATTCAATATCAATTAGATGAGACCATGTACTGAAAGCAAGTGAGAGAAAAGAGTCAAAGGAGGATCCCGTGTGGTGATTGCAGTGTCATGTCCTATTGCAGCACGCGCTGCACCACAGCCGCTGCACTTCGGTCACCTTCTACACCACAGCTACACATATGGTAATTGTACATCGTTATAAACAATGTAGAAAGGGTGAACAGCCGTAAGCATGGACAAAAGAATACAAAGATAATAATGATCTGGTTAGGCAAGGAAGTTGGTATATCCAGGTTGACCTTGATGATCTCTCAATCCAAAAATTATGACAACGAGAAAACAAAGATCATTTGTTTGTCTTGCCTAACCAGAACATTTGAATTTGTATTGCTAAATTGAAGGATGTTTTAGTACTCAATCTTAATACTTCACTTAAACACAATTAGGAGAGATGGGTTGGAAAATCGTAAGGAAATGTTAGGGGCTATATTTGAGGAGCACAGGAAGCATCATGATGGCCGTAAGGAATGTTAGGGGATATACTCGAGGAGCACAGGAAGCATCAGCCGTAAGGAATGTTAGGGGTTGTACCTTGAAGAGCACAGGAAGCATTATGATGGCAATCTTGACACATTGCTACAACAAATAGCAACAAGGTCAATAGAATTGAAATCAGCAGCAGCAATGTGCATCTAAGTAGATACTACAAACCTAAAAGTAATGAACACACCACAGGATCGATCCCCTAGTGCAGCCACCATGTGTAGCCAGGGGAGAAAGCCCTCACACCTCAAAGAACGCCCACAAGAGGGAGAGATGGGAGTCAAATTGCTTGATGGTCTAATTTTTTATTCACAGCAACATCATGTAAAATAGATGACTCTATTACATAGTTAATTAATTTTTTGAACAAAGGAAAACCTTAAAACTAAACACTAAAAAAATCTCCAAGTAGGATTCTACCATTACCAACAGTAAATAGAAGGAGCACATCTCTTTTGCATAGTTAGGACTTTGTGAGTCTCGGATGTTTGTGCCCAAAATTATGACAAGGCCGGGGCAACAATGCACAGTGTGGTCAGTGGCACATAAATGGGCCACAATGGTTGGGAAAATACAAAATCATGGCAGTAAGAGGAATCTTGCAAAGAATGAAGGAAAATAATATGCGGTGTTTAAATAGCACTACAACTATGCACATGAGGATCAAATGGAAGAGTAGATTAGTAAGCAGTGATTCTAGGTCTCTCTTATTACAATTAAGTGAATAAATAACCTAAAAGTAAAAGTTGATCATGAAAGTTATACGAGAAAAGAAAACATGCTAGCTGCCTTGCTAACATCGCATACAACTAAAGCTATAGACAAAAATCCAAAAAGCTTGATGAGACATGGAAGCAATAGTTAGCATTCTAAAAATGATAACACTTCTGGTGCAGACTGAGAACTGAAATCTCCAAGGCAGTCCCCTAAACGGTGCTCAGTAGAATCGTCAATTATAAGGGCATGGGAGAGCTACGACAGAAGCAATGTTGCAAATATCCTAGAAAACATAAAATGAACTGTACCATTAGTAGAATGAAAATGAAAATGTTTTGATGGGGTTAAGCCATTAGTAGAATGAACTCCTTACAAATATCCTAAAAGAATCTATGCCAACAGAAGCAATGTTGCAAAGCAAAAATGAACTGAATAAGAAGTAGTGTTTAAATGGCACCATGCCCATGCAAACGAGGGATGAACAGCCGAGCATATTAAAGAAGGGCATGGATAGTCTTGAACCTTGTATGGCATCTTTTTTTAGTGTACCATTATTATCTAAGTACCATTTTTATCCTAGGAAACAGAAAAAATGGTTAGATAGAGCGAAGTCATTCATACATTTGACAAGTTACAAATATTGTAAAAAGAAGCAGCGGCAGTAAGAGTAATCTTACAAAGCATGAAGGAAAAAGAATCCGTGACGTTTAAATAGCACCATACTTATGCATATGAGGATTGAATGGTAGAGCAGATTAGTAAGCAGCGATTCTAGCTCTCTCTTATTACAATTAAGTGAATACTGAACTAAAAGTAATAGTTGATCATGAAAGCTATATCAGAAGAGAAAACACAGTAGTTGCCTTGCTGACATCGCTATAGAAATGAATCTGAAAGCATGATAAGGCTAGGGAACATCTCAGAACACTCGTTTGATGATGGGAAGTTTAAGCACAGAAAGTTACATTGTCTTAAAAAAGTTGAGGGGAAGCGATGTCTCTGTTTATGTTACTAGCAGGGAGCATACAAATGCTTGCTCAGGTTCAAAACTTTGCACTAGGGATTTATAAAAACTTTAAACCATGAAAATACAAACTTTGTACAGCTAGGTTTAAAACTTTAAGCCATCACACTATAAACTTTGTATTGCTAGGTTCAAAACTATACACTAACAATGTATGAACTTTCAACTATGACATTATAAACTTTGTATGGTTAGGTTCAAAATCTTTAAATTATCACATTATAAACTCTATACTACCAAGTTCAACAACTTTACCTTTAGAATTAATAAACTTTGAACTATCACTGCACAAACTTTGTATTGCTAGATTCCTTTCTTGGATCTATCACATAATTAATAAACTTTAAACTATCATATTACAAACTTTACACTCAGAATTTAAAAACTTTAAATCATGACAATACAAATTTTTACTGCTAGGTTCAAAACTTTGAGCTATCACATTATAAACTTTGTATTTCTAGGTTCAAACCTTTCTACTTAGAATTTATAAATGTTCGAACTATCATATGAAACATTTTGTACCAAATAGCTCCAAAACTTTACACCCAAAAAAATATAATAATTAAAAATATCACATTAAAAACTTTACACTGCTAGATTCAAGAGCTTTAAACTCAGAATGATGCTAAAAAAATCTTTAAACTCAGAATTTATAAACTTAACTATGACATTACAAAAATCATATTTCTAGGTACAAAACTTAGGTTGAGAACTTGATACTTAGAATTTGAAAACTTTCAACTATGACATTAAAAACTCTTTACTATTAGGTTCAAAACTTTACACTCTAAATTTAAAAACTTTCAAATGTGACATTACAAACTTTTTACAGCTGGTTCAAAACTTTACACTGGACATTGCAAAAATTGATACTTATAGGTTGAAAACTTTACACTATAACATTATAAGCTTTGTAATGCTAGGTTTAAAACTTTACATTTAAAAATTATAAAACATTGAATTATCACATTAAAAATGTTGTGCTACAAGGTTAAAAAGCTTTGAATCATCACATTACAAACTTTCTACGCTTAGGTTGAAAACTTTACGCTCAGAGTTAATAAAAAATTAAACTATGGTATTACTAACTTGTACCACTAGGTTCAAACTTCAAACTATCGGATTATAAACTTTGCAGTGCTAGATTGAAAACTTTACACTCAGAATTTATAAACTTTCAATTATGAGATTACAAACGTTGTACTGCTAGGTTGAAAACTTTGGATTATAACATTAATCTTTTTATTGCAAGATTCGAAGATTTGAACTTAAAATTTATAAAACTTTGAACTAACACATTGTAATCTTTGTACTGCTAGATTCAAATACATTGATCTATCACAATATAAACTTTATATTGATAGCTCCAAAACTTTACACTCAGAAATTATAATATTTTGAACTGTCACGTTATAAACTTTACACTGCTAGATTGAAAAACTTACACTCAAAAATTTTAAACTTTAAACTATGACATTAAAAATTTTATACTTGTAGGTACAAAACTTGTTACTGTGTTGAAAAAGAACTCACCTGTATTGATAACATTGTCTTAATATGTAGTAGAGAATCAATTTGTTCATTGCTTGGGCGGTGAGTAAATAATATGACAAACTCTCTCGTAATGTCTTTGCTTCCTCCTATTAAAAAGATTTGATGGAGTTGTCATAATTAAAAATTCATATAAGGTCATAATGTCTTTGATGCAATGATCCATAGACGTGCACATCATTATGGAATGTTGAGAACAAAAGTGTTCATGGTTTTTCTCTTGAGTAATTGCTTCAACGTGGTGGAAAAAGTAATTGCTCCTAGGCTATGGAGATTATATTTAGGGGAGGCCAAAGCTATGACCTACAGACATAGCTTTTAGGACCAACTGGATACTATGGCAAAAATATGTTAGCCTGGTACAATTTTATTTTCCCTTTTTGCATATATATATATTCTCACATAAGTGCTAAAAACCAATGAGAGCAACATAGAACAATAATAAAAAGTTCAATCCACCAATTATGAGCTTAAGAAACTCTAATCCAAATTAATTTCCCCAAAAGGTTAAATCCCCAAAAATCATATATAGCAGCTACACATTCCCATGCCTGCTGCTCCAAAAATATGCCTGCCCCCAAAGCTGTCCCACATCCATCAATCAATGAAATTTACTTACGGAGAGCGAAGAATGGGCAAGCCCAAGAGGACGAGGCACGCGACCCGTACCTGGAGGAGCTGGAGGTATTCAAGGACGTTGGCGTGGATGAGCTCGCCACAGCGGCTGCCAAATCTCGGTGCTAATTGCTTCGTCCAGGTACTTCCTGCAGCCGCCGGATCTCACACAGACGGTAGATTCATTGGAGCCGTCACTCGTCCTATCAGCCCGCTTGAATCCGCTGTCGAACCCACATGACCTCACAACGCATTTTTGGACCTTAGTTTGAATCTGCAAAAAATGTCTATACTTGGAACAATTGATGCTGGGCTAAAACTTTGTCAAAAAAAGTAAAGAGCAATATAAGATTGTATTTCACAAGAATGGAAAATAAAAAAGTAAAAACAATATCAACATTTGTCAGTGTTCAGACCCAGGGGGGCCTAAGCCGACGAGTAAATGTGTATTGCGTGCTCTCCCTAATCCGGATCGTGATGCAAGAAGAACCCATGATTTTTATCCTGGTTCGGACAAAGAAGGCCCTACGTCCAGCGGGGGGAGATATTATATTATCTTGCACCGAAGTGCTTGTACAGGGGGATACAAGCGAGCGTATACGAACTCGGGGTGGCGAGCAAAGCCTAAGTCTAGAAGTGCTATGCCTAGACCCTGCTGCTAGCGTGCTCAGATTTCTCTAAGTGTTGTCCAATGCTTGTTTGATTGCCTCAAACTAGCCCCTAGCGTCCCCTTTTATAGGCCAAGGGGAGGCTCAGGTGTATAGAAATCCTAGGGCTGTCGTAGGTGATGACGTCGAGGGGGTGATGCCGATCGCGTCATGGTTGCTGTAGAGGCGCTCCGGGCATGGCCTGCCCTGTAGCGACGTGCTTGAAGATGATGGTTGTCCTCCGGGTGCATCACGATGATGCCGGTGATGGTCAGTGAAAGACCAGAGCTCCTGTGGAGGGTGTGCGAGTCCCTGTTGACATCGTGTCAGGAGTTGTTAGAGCGCTGACCGGAGGTGTCGAGGTCTGACTCGAGGGGTGGTCGAGGGGGT
Organism: Bothriochloa decipiens; assembly: GCA_023333625.1. Lineage (NCBI taxonomy): Eukaryota > Viridiplantae > Streptophyta > Magnoliopsida > Poales > Poaceae > Bothriochloa > Bothriochloa decipiens. Next base: position 28,665,239 of record CM041632.1, on the reverse strand, counting down.
CGAGGCCCGAATGGATAAGGCCAAGCCCTAGGAAATACGGTACGGATATTGGTAAATGTGCTTCGAGGGGGCGCCTAACGGTGTACAGGGCTCAGTATGGCGTCGCAGCGTAGTACGAGCCACCGATTTCCCGGGTATGGCGGTAAATGGAGGATTTGACCGTTGTACCTGGTCACTGTAACCGCGTTGTAGCCATGTGGTTAGCTAGGGGTTGGCGGATGCATTTATTGCCTTAACTTTTGTCTGTAGGTAAGTGGCCGAGGGGGCCGAGTGAGTCGACGGGGGGTTGTCCGTCCGTGGTGCGCTCCGTCACTCTGACGGGGGGTCGTCCACATGGGCGGACGTCCGTCATTCGAGGCTCCCCATCAAATAGGAGACAGTCTTGACTCGTGGGCCGGCCCAGCATAGCTCGATGTACGCTGGTGGACCCTTGTCTCTACAGGCTGGTTGCGGGCTTCTTCGCTGATTTGGATTTAATTGTTTGGGGATTAATTCTCTTGGATTGAGGTTTAGCGTGCTCCTTATCCAGGTGCCCGACAACATTTTCTATACAAGCATTCCATTAACTATTACCATTGCAAAATTCCATGATTTTTGCACTTTTAGCATCATTGTACTTAATTCATACACTAGCAAAAAAAAGAGAGAAAAAACATAAATCACTCTTTCTCTCCACATATACTTCTGGGAAGGTTTTTACTTAAGTTTTGTCATTTGTTGCCTGGATGCATGCGCCTAATACTTATCTTCCTTGTATATGTGAAATTAACTAACATATTGTCTCCCCAAAGGCAAAATGTTAGTGCAGCTGAATATAAGAAAAGACATTCTAAAAAGTGATAACAAAATTATCTTTATATGTTTAAGTATAACTTAGAAATATTTAACTAAAGTAGAAACCCTTCATTCACATTAGAATATCGGTATTGACATCAAGGGATCATGATGTCATCATAAAAATAATGTTGTCATTGTAAAATGTAAACAACAAAAAAATGAAGACCACTAATGCATCAATAAATTTTAAAAAATTTTGTACATTGTAAGCTATCTACATTGTAAGAAATTTAAGAAAGAAATTTATCGAGAGAAAAATGAATAGCCCAATGAGCATATCGAAATCAAAACAAAAGAAAAAATGGCAAAAGTGAGAATATATAAAACCATAGCATTGCACCAATGTGATGACGTGGACCTCTTTGTTGAGGTTGGTTCTTTGAAGACATTGTTCCCCTGATTTAGATTTGAAAGACACAGACGGTGACATGATTAGACGTCTGAGGTTGAGGATGAGAGTAATTGTTAGAGGGGTTGTCCGTTGTCGTCATGGGTTGCTGCATTGTTGGGCCAACTTTTGATTTCAAGACATAGGATGAGTTGATTATTTAGAAGTCTGAGCAATTGTTTAGACATATTCATCATCGGCTGTGCATTTGCTCGGGAAACCGGCAATCCAATGTTTTTAAGGCGTCGTTTTGATGTCGTTTTGGCGTTGCTTAATCACCAAGGCACTCCAGGCGTGACAACTTGGCAGACGACTCGCCTATGGCGTCCGCCTTAGGACCAAGACGTCCGGAAAACGTCGCATTGGCGTCCTATTCGTTCCAGACCGAGGAAAGCGGGCGCCATACGGGGATGCTCTGTTCGGGGCAGCGGGAAAACACGGGAAATCGCCGGAGAAAGGACGGGGAAAAAGCACACGTGCGGGAAACGCAGTCGCGCGTGCAGAGACAGAGGGAGAGGCGCGCGGGAGAATTAGGCGCGCTGGAGAGAGGAGCGCGGAAGAAATTGGACAGCAGAGAGATGAGCGCTCGCGGGAAAGACAGACCTACCTGCTCCGCCCGCATTTCACCCGCGCGAACGTGCTTGCCCACGCCGCCTGGAGGACCTGCTGCCGCCGAACCTCTGCCTGCGACACAGGAAAAGGCTCCGCCTCCCCCTCCCCTGTTCCCCATCCGCGGTGAGGAGCAGCCGTCGGCGGGCTGCTGTTTCCCCGCTGCCTCCTCTGGTCCTCCTCCATCCACGCGAGGAGTAGCCGCAGGCGGGCTGCAGTTTCCCCGCCGCCTCCTCTGCTCCATCCACACGAGGAGCAGCCGCAGGCGGGCTGCAGTTTCCCCACCGCCTCCTCTGGTCCTCGATTGAGCAGGTCACAAGCCGTCTCGGTCTCAAGTCTTCCCTCGAGCAGGACCCGGCAGCTACTTCAGGATTCCCTCAAAAGGTAATTACTCTGCTCTGTTTTTTATACTTGCTTCTAGCCTCTTCTGTCTTCTCTCGAGCAGAACAGCAGCATGCTGATTTGTTTATATTTGCTTTGGTAGGTGCTCAGTGCCTTAGTGCTTAGCCTCTTCTGGACAACAATTTGTTTTTTATAGTCCACTGTCCAATGGTCCGTTAGTGCTTAGTGTTAATTAATAATTACTTTGAATTGTCGTGTTTCACAGGAGTCCGCTAAATGGCAAGTCCACAGAGTGCAAGTCCACAGAGTGCAGGCTCAGGTACTGCTGAATATGATCCAAGGACAGATCCGAAAAGGAAGGCCAAGTCTAATGATCCTGGGTGGAAGTATGGCTTCTGGCCAGAAATTGGCAACCGAGATTTGGTTGAATGTGTCCTTTGTGGAGGGCGAGTAAAGGCTGGAATCAAGAGATTGAAGGAGCATCTTGTAGGTGCATATGGAGATGCTGTCAAATGTCCTGAGACAACAACTGCAATTATGGCTGAAATGGAAGCAGCATTAGTTAAGGGAGGAAGAAGGAGAGCACTAAACCTAGATGATGACGATGATGGTGTTGAAGTGGTGGAAGTGGTACCAAGTGAGAACCAGGCTCCGGGACAGCACTCAAGTTCCACTCAGCCATCTGGTACAACTGTACAACATCCAAGTTCAGGGACAGCACACAAAAGGAAGCAATCTGCTCTGAAATTTGCAGCTTTACCTCCTAGACCAATAGAGCAGAAGTCAGTGGTTACCATGCTTCGGAAAAAACCTGAAGAAGTGGTTGAGGAAAGGCATTCTAAGAATGGACCTGCACAGAGCACTGTGGAGGGAAGGATCAGGACCAAAGAAGAAAGAGATGAAGTCAATATGCATATTGCCAATTTCTTCTATGATAGTAGAATACCATTTAATGCTATCAATGCAAGGATCTTTGAGATTATGTGTGAGGCCATTGGGCAGTTTGGACCTGGCTATAAACCACCTAGCTACCATGAGGTGCGGGTGCCATTGCTTGCAAAGGCTGTGGAACAGATTCACAAACTAAAGGAGACGCATAAGGCTGCTTGGAAGCAATATGGCTGTACACTGATGTCAGATGGGTGGACAGATAGGCGAGGCCGCCACCTCATTAATTTCCTAGTCAATAGTCCAGAGGGGACTTTCTTCTTGGAGTCCGTTGATGCATCAAGTAAAGTACATGATGCACCAATGTTGGCAGATTTACTACAGCAGAGAATTGATCTCATTGGAAGAGAGAATGTTGTTCAAGTGGTCACTGACAATGGTGCGAACTATAAGGCAGCTTGCAAGCTTCTTATAGAAAGAATTCCTGTTTTGGACTCCATGTGCTGCACATTGTTTGGACCTTACACTAGAGGACATTGGCAAAATGAAGGTGTTCAGCAAGCCTATTGTATGTGCAAGACAAATTACTACCTTTATTTATAGGCACGGGGGACTTCGTGATGCAACGAGGGAGAAAACAGGAGGTAGAGATCTTGTTAGACCAGGAGTAACTCGTTTTGCTACTGCTTTCCTCACTTTGCGCAGCTTGCACACTCATAGGGATGCTCTGAAATTCCTATTTGTAAGTGATGATTGGACCAAGTCCAAATTGGCAAGAACACAAGCAGGAAAGAAAGTGCATGACACCATCCTTTCAACTGAATTTTGGAACTCAGTTGAGGACTGCCTGAGAGCTTCACAGCCCCTTATTGTTTTGTTGAGGATTGTTGATGGTGATGAGAGGCCAGCAATGCCAGAGGTTCAATTTTGTATGGAATATGCAAAGAAAAAGATTAGAGAGAATTTTCCTACTAGGCCAAAGGCAAACTTGCTTAAGACTATCTTGCAAATAATTGACAAGCGTTGGGAAGATCAAATGGACCAACCACTATATGGGGCAGCACTATATTTGAACCCAAACAAGTATTTTGACATGAAAACAGATGATGTTATGGCTAGTAAGCTAAGGTCTGCATTTACTGAGGTCCTTGCAAAAATGATGCCTGACCAGGATCTTCAAAACAAGATTGATGACCAAGCTTTGGAATATGAGGACCTAAGGGGTAGCTTCAGCAACAAAATTGCAATCAACAAATCAACACCAAGTCTCCTAGTAAGTTATTCACAAAGTGTACAATCTGAATTTTTTAGTCTTTCCTAATTTCTAACATTAAAATGTTTCTTTGGTCACTTGTTCTAGTTGAATGGTGGCGTTCATATGGTGGCAAAGCCGTAGAGCTCCGAAGGTTTGCAAAACGTGTTGTTGGGCTTTGTGCTTCAGCTTCATGTTGTGAGCGCTGTTGGAGCGTATTTGAATCTGCAAGTAATATGTAAATTACTCAATTATCCCAATTCAAGAAATAAATAAAATCTACATCTATTAATGTTTGCTAAAAATTTATTTTGTTTGCATTCTTTCCATTGCAGATTCATACTAAGAAAAGAAACAGGTTAGAACATAAAAGGCTTAATGATTTGGTCTATGTTCAGTACAACCGAAAGATGGCAGCGAGGTTCCAAAAGAGACATGAGAAAGGAGCAGGCAGCTTTGATCCTTTGGTTCTTGAAGAATTTGATTGGAACAATGAATGGGTTGATGTAGATGCTGAACCAATCCATAATGGCCGTGGACTTGAAGTTACATGGCAACAAGTTGATGATGCTGTTGGTGCATCCGAAATGTATCGTGGTCGCAATTTCCCTAGGGCAGCCCGTGGCGATACAACTAATATTGACAGATTTTATGCTCGGAGGAGGTCTGCAGCAGCTACTGCCCTGCAGGAAGCTGAAGACATGGAAGATGATAACTCTGATGAAGAATATCTAGTTGCTGATGTGGAAGTTGATGACTATGGTGAAGCAGCACCTATTGTTCTTGATGAAAGTGATCAAGCTGCTGGTGATGGTGGCAATTCAGATCCTTTTGTGATGGAGGATGACTTCTATTGACTTAATGGTGCTTAAGAATCGTGAGAGTATTTGTGCCAGACTATTTATGCACTAGTATTGTAGTATTGTGACTTAATGGTACTTGAGAGTTGTGAGAGTATTTGTGTCAGACTATTTATGTACTAGTATTGTAGTATTGTGGAATGTGCTCACTGAGCACTCCAGTCTATCTTATTTGGTGGACTATCTGTTGAACTACTTGTGTAATGGTTTTACCTGTGGCAGTGTGCTTATGTACTTGTTAATCTATACCTATCCCTCAACTAAATTCTATTTTTACTGGTCATATTCCCTATGAGTTACCTAGATACTAACATGAATTGGCTCTCCATTGCAGTGTGTTGTTGGATGGACACTTGGGACTGCAGGCTGCAGAGGAGAAGACAACACCAAGGTATGACATGCTACCAATTCTATAGTCTGCACTACTGTTGCATGGCTGTAAGGCATCGCCTCGCCTTACGCCTTCCTCGCTTAAGCGTAAGGCGGTAGTCAGTCGCCACGCCTCGCCTTAACGCCTTAAAAACATTGCGGCAATCATCGGTGGGTGTAGAGAGATGGGCCAGGGGTTTTCGCCCCGGCCAAAGCTCCCCTGAAATATATAAACCTAAACCCCTTCAGGAGCTAGCAAACAGTTCAAGCCTGACATGAATAGCACTTGTTTGAGGTCAATCTCTACACAACAGATCCTGACGCTAAACCAGATTCGAATATCAAGCGTATTAACAATTTGATCACAACCATAACTAACAAAATTTGGGTATAAAATGCTCGCAAAAAATAAACACTAGGACACGTTAAAAAATAAGGGGGTTTATGGTACTCCTGTCCCCTAATGCCCACACAGTTACATATCCGTAAAAAGTCCAAACAGCAAAGTATAGTGATAGCTTGATAGGATCATCCAAATGTAATGCCTAAAACATAAGGTCACTGTGCCTACTTGACATGTGATCTACCTTTTGCTGCTACGATATGTTAAACTCTTAACACACCAGCCGGTGGAGTACATTCATCATTTGTTTAAGACAACAGCAAGTTACATTCACTCATTCACCATACCAAAGTTCAGAGTTATGACTGATCCAACTCAAGTAACAGCAGTAGCAAAAAAAAGTGAGGAAACCCCTCCCAGGATTAAGAAATACTACAGGAGACTGGATTTATGGAGCCAAAGTCATGCTCAAATAAATGGGCAGCAGTCAAAGGCTTTGATCTAAAACTAAAACTAGAATATCAAAAAATTAAAAACCACCATGAACACTAAAAACACTATGGATCTAAGCTAAATGGATACAGATTAGAGGATCTGAGCAACATTATTTTGCATAATTGAATGCAAGAGATAGTTTGCTATTTTTAGAAGGATGGCATCACGCCACAAATACCACAATCTCTACTAGCATGCAAAAACCAGAGACAATTTGTGGGATGAAGTATCAACTCAAATCGCTAGGAACTAGCAGATGCTTCTCTGTATAGTCATGAACTTTCAAGTGCATAACCTAAAAACTGCCATGTCGAACAGGGGAATAACAGGGAAAGCCGTCGGCGTGGCATAAGAACGGAGGCTCGTACCTGTAGGAGTTGGAATCGTTGGAGGTCGTCGCCGGTGACAGCGTCCACGTTCTCGGAGCGGCAGGAACCCCCGCCACGCAGGCTGTAGCCACCACATCTTGCCCAACACAAGGGATCCGCCTCCTAAAAAAATTGAATCCCCTCAAATCAACATATGAATCCACCATGAATCGAGACTGCGAGGAAGGATCATCCTCGAAATCGAAGCCGATACAAATGATGGCGTACCTTCACTTCACCTCCACGTGGACTGGAGCCACCGGCCGCTCTCCGGTGCCGACGAGGCCTGGCCCTCAACGTTGATGGCAAATCGATGGGCGCCGCTGTCGAAAAAACGCCGGTGCGATGGGGATTCCAACGGCGCGTTGAGTGCGAGAAAAATGGGGAACGATCGCAGAGAGAATGGGGAAAAGGAATCGCCGCACTATTTGAATTATTTTAAATCCCCCACCCCACCGATGGGTCTGGACAAGAGAAATTACAAAAACATAACAGAAAAGGAAAGAATGCGTACCTCCTATAAACAGCATCCGTGCGCTAGCAGCCGTAAGGGCGCGTGTGCGCCAAATAGCCTCTTTGAGTAACTACGACTTCCTAAGAGCAACTCTATCAAATCCTCCTACTAAGCCCACATAACTAAATATAGGGGTCTGAGGCTAAAAAGCAACTGTAACAGGCTAATAAAATCCATCTCAAAACCAATAAATTTGTTGGGCCAACTCCCCCGCGGCCACGATGATGTCCTCTCTTCCCCGTGGCCGCTATGCTCCTTCTTCCTCGCGATGAGGTCCTTCTCCCCTCGCCCGTCAAGACCCCCCTTCCGATGGCCGGCCGTCGAGCTTCTTCCCCACGGCGGTCCGCTGCTACGCACTCCTTCACGTTGCATAGATCGGGCGGGATTTGGACAAGGCTGCAGCCAATCTCTGACCCGTGCAGAGAGATGGGGAACGAAGGAGGCAGGTGCTCAAGGCGTCGGATGGACACCTCTTGTATGGGCAACACCGTTGCTGGGCTCGATGGCACTGACGAGCGCAGCCTCTTGCCATGCACGCAGGTCAGCAAGGGACGCCGAGTGGAGTGAAGGAGTGGCCACATGAGAGCGGCCCCTGCAGGCCGCCAAGCGGGATCAACCCTAGCCATGGCTATCGTGGCGGCCCTTGTTGGTTGCGTTGCCTCGGTCGTGCGGGCGTCTCCAGGTTGCCTCTATCGTGTCGACTGAATGCGTTGACGGGTGGTTCAACATGTGAAGGATAAGAAATTCATAAAGAACTATGACCTTATCATCAGGCATCTTACAAAATTGTTGAAAAACGGAGTGCCCTTTGTTTGGACGTCTCAAACTCAAGTAGCATTCAACCAGTTAAAACCTGCTCTTGTTCATGCCCCAGTTTTGTAAGCAATTCATTTTGGAAACTGATGCTGGTGAGGTGGGATTTTGGTGTTGTGCTACTGCAAGAATCTCGTCCTATAGCTTATTTGAGTAAATCAGTGTGTGCTAAGAACAGATATTGTCTACGTATGAAAAGGAATGTATGGCCATCATATTAGCTATGGAGAAGTGCGCCTATATTTGCACAATGTTGAGTTTTTTTAATCAGAGCTAACCACAAAAGCTTTCTCCATTTGACTAAACAATGTATCACTCCCAGGAATCAACAGAAAGCTTATTAAAGCTAATGGATCTATAGCTCAGGATCATATACAAGCAAGGAGCTTTGAACCAAGTAGCCGATGCTCTTTCTAGATGTCACCAACCTACAACATTGTTGAGTATTTCATTTTGCAATTACGAATGTTGGACAAGGTTAAGTTGGGATATGTTGACGATCCTAGGGCTATGCAGTTATCACTAATCCACATGGAGACTATTCTGTCAAAATGGGATCATTAGGCATCAGGGCAGAATTTGGTTGGGATCCGATTTACTAGCTCATCAGCATGTGTTGGAGGCTGTTGAGAATTCAGGAGTTGGAGGCCACCACAGATTCCAAGCCACATATTACAGGATTAGAAATTTATTCTCTTGGACTAGCATGAGGGATGTTGTTCACAAATTTGTGCAAGATCACGAGGTGTGTCGGCAAGCAAAGTAGAACATACGAACTCCCCCATACCTACTCAGGCCTGGCAGGTAGTGTGCATTGACTTTATGGAAGGGCTGCCTATGTCATAGAGTTATGACACAGTTATGGTGGTGACATGTACACAGAATATGCACATTTTATCCCATTGGACCATCCATTCTTTGCCTTAACTGTGGCTGAAGCCAATTTGATTGCTTGTGTCTACAAGTTGCTTGGGTTACCCCAAAACATTGTGTCTGACCATGACAAAATATTCAAAGTGCTATCTGGTAGATACTCAGCTTCTCATGAGTTCATCCTATCACCCAATAGATGGACAATCCGAGGGACTGAAGCATTGTTTGGAAGGTTTGCTTCGATGTGCAGTGAATTCTTGCCTTCGCCGATGAAACAAGTGGCTATTGGCAGAGCTATGACACAAATTATCATTCAGCATTGGGTCGCTCTCCCTTTTGTTTTAGGGTCATCCACCACGCCTGTTTGGCCTTGCTAATGAGTTACAACTCCACTCTCCAGATTTGGAGCAACGGCTGCTTGAACGCTATCTATTGTCTGACGTGATTCAGCAATATTTGCAGCGTGCTCAACAACGAATGAAAGCTTATGCTGACATGTGACGTGGTGAGAGGGAATTCCGAGTGGGAGGCAAAGTGTATTTGAAGCCCAGCCGTATATATACAGTTCCGTGACACCTTACTCGCATCGGAAACTCAGTTTAAGGTATTACGCTTTACTGTTCTGAAGGGTACTGCAGTTGTTGTTGGTCGATCAAAAACTAAATTAGGTAGAGAGTGTACGCGCTAATATATTGGTCTATTTATTTGGCAAGAATTCGACTCCTAAAAGATAAAAGAACACTACTTAAGATAAAATGACTCAAGCTTTTGTGAAGCAGATTATCTAGCAACGCTAAAATTTTTAAGTTGGTTTTGCAGAATATTAGTTATTAGATGATGTACCGATAGACTAATATTATTTTATTTTATTTTATTTTTGCTTCGCCGGCCTACTTGTTAAAAAAAGGGCTCCAGCTTCTTGATGGATCCAAAGCTGAAACCATTTTCCATACCCGTTTGATGGGATTTTTGAAAAGTCAGACCCGGCGTTCTTTTAGGATCCCTGCAAAAGCGCCCCTAGATGGGCTACTCTTGCAGCTTTTTTGGCAAAGATAAGCACATGTTGCTTTAATAACCTCTGCAACGTCGATGATAGTAATTTTTATGTCTACTTTTTTTTCGGGTATGTCTACTTTTTTTGAAACATGGAAATTCCATTGCTCATTTGCCATAAGATCGGCAGCGACAAAAACATTTACAAAGTCTAGGATGGAGCTTGAAATCAGCTCTTCCCCTTCGATACACGCATAACCCAACTCAGCCAAGGCATGAGCTACTCTATTACATTCCCTTTGCTTGAAAAAAAAACAAACAAATGAAGAGAAATTCATAGAAACTAAGGACTTCAATTCTTCCACCAGTCCTCCTTCAGGTTTTGCACAGAATAGTATAAAGCTCTATTTATATTACAGAAAATACAGGAGTTTTTTCTATAGTTATATTTACTAGGCAGAGTAAATAGTAGCCAATCTTAGCAAAAAGTGGTTTTATCTAGATTGCCGATATGATACTTCAATTTTACAAGTGCAAAGCAATGTGCTGAAAGAGTTACATGGAATCAAAGACAAGCTTCAGAACATCAATGGAGCCTGAGGTCTCTTCCATGGTGCCCACCAATCCATATAATGGGAAAAACTCATGTAAGCCACATGCATAGTATGAGAATTAAAATCCAAACGTACTAATAACGATGGAAATTAGCTTTCCTCAAATAATGATAGAGCCTAAGATATGAGAATAGGCCACAATGTAACAATGAAAATGACACTGCTAATAACAAATAATATATATAGTTATGATATATATTACCCAGGGGCCCAAACAACTGGCCCGTCGCAACCCACGCGCGCACCCCCGTCCCCCGTGAGAAATTTCAATATATGACCCATTATTCGCATGCTCCGCAGAATATGACCCGCAATTCGTCGACCTTTTAAAATATGACACAGGTCGTGTGAATTGTTTCGAAATATGACCATTTCGGGATTTTCTCTATTTCTGTAATTCTAGGGGCTGATTTCACTGTTCAGGGCATGGGAAAAGACGTTACTGCCCCTCCCTCCATGAATACGTATTTTCCATGGCCTCTCTTCTCTATCACTGATGTAAGGGTCCCACATGTCATGTTCTTCTTCCTTCTCTTGCCATGGCGAGCAACATGTCATCTCTGCCTGCGTGCTCTCTGGCGGTGGGTGGAGCTTTGGCGGCCTGATCAAGACGCTCGCGGAGGAGATTGACACGCAGCGTAATGAGCATTAGGCGGCCGTCGCGGCGGAGGAGGACAGAGAGCGGGGAATCGACGCGGAAGTAGTGGCGGCGACGGATGGGGAGGAGGGAGGGGGGCCAGGCTGGGGAAGGCTCGGACAGCGGGTGGAGCTTCGGGGGGTTGGTGAAGACGTTCGCGTTGCGGTCCGAGTCGGTGCTCGGAGGCTACCGCCGCAACCTCGAGGACCTCGGCTTGGGGCTCCGCCTTGAGACGGCGGCGCTCCAGGCCAGTGCCGCGCGCACCGCCTTGGCACTACCTGGAGCGCTGGAGGCCAGCGCGTCCACCGCATCCGACAGGCTGGGCGGTGGCTGGACCTGGCTGGGCCGCGTCAGAGTCGGAGTTGGATGGCTGCTCACGCATCGCCATTGCCGCCGCCAAGCGAAGCTCTGGCGGCGCCGCATTCTGATTGTTCCCTCTGGTGCTCCTTGAGCACGCTCGCCCAAGCCGGGGACCTTGCCGGCTCTGGGCGAAGGAGCAGTAGGCCGGTGATGATGCAAGAGACAGCGACGGCGAAGGGAAGCCGCGTTGCGGGCGTCCAACTCGCGTCTCGTGCTAGTCTCCTGTGACTCGACGCAGGAGGGATCCGCAGGGGCCTAGGGGTGGGCGGCAGACGGTGTTGGGCGGCGTGTTCGTCGCCGCTCACGGGCCGCGCGAGACGAAGGCCGGGGCGTGACTCTCCCGTGCGAGTCGTCCGCCCAGGAAAGGAGAATAAGAGATGGGCAAAGAAGTCTTTCCCTATCATGAACAGTTCAAATAAATTTCTGTAAGTGCATTCGCCCCCGATGTGGGTTTTGGATAATTAATGACAATCAAATTAGGGACTAACAAGTTTATCCAAGTGTATATGCAGGAGTTAGTCTATTGAAAGATTTGAATGATAATATTTGGTGATACAAGCATCCTAAAATTTATTCGGATGGACGACGTTTCTACTCAAAGAGAAAACTCATTTTATATTTACTTGAGTTATAGAAAATGCCATACTATCAAGAGGGATACAAATTAGGTTGGTATTTCGAGGTCTAAAAGTGCTCATGTTGATATTTAGAGCGTTTGGAGAGACACGTTACACTCACTGCACTTATAAAAAGTCCTTTACTTCACCCAACCTGGCCTACCGGCAGTACCGAAAATATTCAAGTTTTAAACCGAAAGTACCGGTGCTATTTTCTCCAAAAATCAAAAGTGCATAGTTGAAAAAACCTTGTACTACTGGCAGCACCGATGTACTCAACGGAAGTACCGGTGTTCACCGGTAGCACCGCATTTTACTAAAATTATAGTCCGGTAGTATCGGGCATATTTTTCCTCAAGTGGAAACCTTCATGTTGGTGTTTTTGGTGTCCTACCGGTAGTACCGCTGGCCCGACCAGTAGTACCGGCCTTGACCAGATGTTCCCCTTTCTTTTAGTTTTAGCCTAGAGGTGAATATCTTTGCCAAGTCGAACGCGTCCAAGTCGCCTAGTTTTGCACTACCGGTAGTACCGGTTTTTATACCGGTAGTACCGGTGTGACTCCCTCTGCACATACTGACACACCACAACCGTCGTATTCTGTGAGGTACCGGTAGTACCGGTGGTTCCCATCGGTAGTACCGGTAGTTATTCTAGACAGGCACTATATATACCCCTCACCTCTCTCCTTTTCTCTCTCTTGCTCATTTCTTTCATTTCACTGTAGGGTAAACAGCTCCAAAGCTTCTGCTCACCCGCTCTCTCCCTTTGCTCCCAAAACTTCATCTCCTCAAGGATTTGAGCTAGGGACATGAGATTAGAGAGCAGGAACTTCGATCTATGACTTGAGCACTTGGATTTATCGTCTTGCCGGCTTGATTTGTGTTTATTACTCTTGGGTTCTTGGAACCCTAGCCGGCTAGGCGTTCTTCGTGGCTGCCCGTGTTGCTTCATTTGTGAGGGCGCCCAGAAGTGTTTGTATTACCCTTGATTCTTAGTGAATATCTCAAGCTTTTGCTTGAGGGAGGAGACCTTCATGGTTGGACCTTTGTGGTCACCTCAACAATGGGGACGTAGGAACTCCTTTGTGGAGATTGCCGAACCCCTGGTAAAAATCATGTGTCTTGTTATTGTGTTAGCATCGACAACCCTTGTTCTTGTGTTCTTTGTGTTCTTCATCCCTATCCCTAAGTTCTTAGGTTGGACAGATTTGGTGCAGTGAAACGCCTTAAGAAGTTCAACACCTTATCAGCAACATCAACAAATGGGTGGTAACTATTGGATTTGAAATTACAGCTCAATATACTTAGATTTATATTTCGATTTCATAGTTTCGTAGGTTACTGGTAGTGCTGAAAGTTTGCATCGGTAGTACTGGTATTGAACTACAGGTAGTACCGATACTACTTCCGGTCCTACTACCAGTAGGTATTTAACTTCCGCATTTGAGCTTTAAGTTTAGGTTTTTGATAATCGCCTATTCACCCCCTTCTAGGCTGATTAGATCCTTTCAAGTGGTATCAGAGCCGTGGTCCCACGGATCAACGCTTCACTGTGTGAGGAGTAACATTGGCCAAGATGGATCCAGATGCAATGAAGGAGTTAGCCGCTCAAATAATGGCACAACTCACCGTGACACTTCAAAAGCAACAAGAAGAGCAAATGAACAAGATGCAAGAGCAACTTGACAAGATGAAGGAGATCATTGACAAGAAAAGTCAAGAAGGAACTAGTGAAAAGGAGAATGAAAGTGAAGATGCAAGCAAGACATCAAAAAGATACTCTAGAGTGAGTCATGAGTATAGCTCCACAAACAAGAACATCAATGCTCATTTGCCAATGGTCAATCCCGGCAAGCCACCTCCGTTTGATGGAGTAAGATACACCGATTGAGCTCAGAGGATGAAGTTACATCTCATAGCCGCAAGATGTTGGGAAGCCATTGAAATTGGTGTCAATATTCCTGAAAATCCTAAGGAATGGACACCGGAAGATGAGGTGGATTTTCAACTCAATGCTACAGCTGCAACCTTGATCTTGCAATGCCTCACTCTTGAAGACAACAACAAGGTGAATGGTATGGTAAATGCTAAGAAAATTTGGAAAACCTTGAGAATATCTTTTAAAGGTGACAAAAGTGTGAGAATTGGAAACATTGAGCTTCTACAAGGAAAGATTGAGAAGTTTACCATGCTTGAAGGAGAGACCACTAAAGCTATGTATGATAGATTCATGACCTTGATCAATAGAGTTAGAGCACTCGGATGTACACGGCGGGATGAACAAGCTATAGAAAGAAAACTATGTAGAGTGTATAGAGAAAAGAACAACATGCTAGCTTCCGTGACAATGGAGAGAGAAAATTACACCACCATGACAACTCAAGAGATGCTTGCAAAGATCATGCATCATGAAGTTCTAGATGATGAGGTAAAGGAAACACTTAGTCACAAGAGAAACATTGCCTTTACGTCATCTCAAGAAAGTGTGTCAAGTCATTGCAACAAAGGATGTTGTGAGCATAAGCATGATGATAGTGATGAAGAACAACAAGCTCTCATGGTGAAGAATTATGCAAAGTTCTTGATCAAGAAGAAACAAAAGATGAGAAGTAGTGGTGGCAACAAGCAATATAGGAAGAGATTTTTCTATGAGTGTGGTCTCACCGGTCACTTTGCTGCGGACTGTCCTAATAAAGGCAAAATATCAAGATATAGCAAGGAAGGTGACAAGAAGTACAAGAGCAAGAATAAGGGTGAGGCTCACATAGGTGAAGAATGGCAATTCGATGATGATAGTGATGGCTACAATTGCTATACATGAGATGTCCTCTTCATCGACATTGTTCTTCACCAACACTTCTTCCTCACCCAAGCTCTTCGCGAACCTCTCCGACAACGACGATGTCACTCTTACTTGCCTTATGGCAATAGAGGAGAAGGTATCATCACATACTTCTACACACTCTAATGATGAATGTGGTGGTGATGATGATGATGAGCTTGATAAAAACTATGCAATTAAAATCATTAAGCTATATGGAAAAGAAGCTGCCTCTAAAATCTTAAATTTGATGTATACCATAGAGGAGCA
>CM041632.1:28471898-28644976 GCA_023333625.1 Bothriochloa decipiens | reverse complement strand
CGGGAGCGGATACATGCTCTCTTCACAGTTCCAGTGATCCAGTGCTGGATGGTAGAGTGGCATCGCCTATGGCAGTAGGCGCCCGGAATCTGCCTAGATGCACGCGTGCATCGATGATGGTTATCTGGTGGATTAGTGAAACCTCTACAGAGTGTATGGTTGAACTCTCTCCTCAGGCCCTGAACTCAGAGTTTTGCCTTCTTCCTCAGGCCCTGAACTCTCTCCTCACGCTAGAGCAGCAGGATGATCTGGTCAGGCCAACCATCCTAGCTGAGACCAGTCTTTGCAACCGTGCCTCCACCGCTCACCTCTTCGAGCAGAACCGCTACATAGAGCACCTGGAGAAGAAGAGACGCCTCGACCGCAACACTTTGATGGAGTACCAGGAGTTCTGCAAGCAGGAAGCTAAGGAGAAAGAAGAGCTCGAGGCTACAGTCGCCCAGCTGAAGGACAAGCTCGCACGTCAGGCAAGGGCTCACAGAGCCGAGGTCGCTGACCTACGAGACAAGGTTGAGGACATAGGGCTCTGAAACTACTACCTCGATGCAAGAGTTCTCCAGTTGGAGGGAGAGAAGATGGACAAGGATATGGAGATCAAAGAACTACAGAAGAGAAGATGGGAAGATGGCAAGAGCAACTTCACCGTGTAGTGTGAGAAGTCAATGCTCGTAAATGCCCTGAAGAAAGCAGAAGCAAAAGCACAGTGCAACCAAGGCCATCTGATAGCCCTGATGATTCAGAATGAGACCTTGGTGGACAGATACAAGAGACTCAAGACAGCTTGGAAGAATGCCGATGAGAGACACTGCCAGGAGTACGCTGAGTTGCGTGACAGACTTCCTTTGTCAGCCAGACGCAAGGACCCCTTTAAGGAAACTTTCCAGATTGGCTACTCTCTCTTGAGGCATGACCACTGTCCAGCTCCCACCAACCTGCCACTTACCAAGGAGTTTGGAGAAGTTCAGGCTTATGTGAAGCGCCTTCACATGTCATAGGAGGAGTTGATAGTTCTCAGCAACCATTTTCACCCAGGAGTATACAACGCGCCGATGTATGAGTCAGAGTAGTGTGGACCCTGCGTGGCCACGTCATGAGTTAGAGTTGAGCTAGCTTGTATCCATGAGTTACCTTCTCGTAGTGCGAGTCTCGGACGTCATCTAGCGTAGCTGCTGGAGATGATGCCATGTAATGCAATCATGTAATGAATGATCAATCTTATCGCATTTTATGGCTCTTATTGCTTCTTTGTATGAGTATTGGATAGATTAAATGTTTTCCCTTAAATCGTTGAAATCATTTAATTATATCTAACCAATAAGTACTAAATAGTTGTTGACCCATGTCGCAGATGTCTGCACATCGCTTCGCACGTCTAGGCAACCGTCCGCCTCCACCCGAACCCGAGCTTGGGCGCGGAAGACGCTATGGACGAAGGGGAGGTCGTGTTCCACCCATCGACCTCAACCAGGGTGGGAACGATCGTGAGCGGACCCCGCCAGCAGGAAGTGCCGCTGGAGGAGGTGATGCCCATGGCAATGGACCTCCGCCGCAGCCGATTCCACCACCGCCGCCACCGCCAAACCTGGCGGAAGTGACGGCGCAATAGACACAGCTGCTTGCCAGTTTGGTCAATGGAGCCAATCACCGCTTTGGAGGAAATCCGAATGACTTCCAGAGGAAACTTGAGGGTTTTCTAAAGCTCAGGCCACCCACTTTTGATGGCACCTACAAGGAACCGCTAGAAGCTGATGATTGGCTTCGCGAGATCGAGAAGAAGCTGGAGCTTACCACTTGTACCCCGGAGGAGCGAGTCGGGATCGCTGCTCACCACCTCACTGGAGCTACGCGTTCCTGGTGGGACAGCTACTGCCAAGCTCATGAGGACCCTGATCACATCACCTGGGATGAGTTCGCAGATGAGTTCATCGAGTACCATGTTCCTGAGGGAGTCATGGAGCAGAAAGAGGAGGAATTCCGTAACCTCACCCAGAAGGGATGTGACATCTATGAGTACACCAACACCTTCACCAGTATGTTGCGCTATGCACCTCTGCATGTCATGACTTCTGAGAAGGAGAAGATCATGCAGTATAGAAAGGGTCTGAACCCCAAGATTAAGGTAGCCCTGGGAGGCACCAAGAGTCACACACTTTGTGACATGATCGATCGTTGCATCCAGATCGAGAAGGACCAGAAGGAGGCAGGAGAAATGTCCAGAAGGGAGAAGAAGAAGTCCGAGGGCTTCTACCATGACCATGAGTGTAAGAGGTTCCATCGGGACAAGATGTCTAGCCGTCCTCATTACGGCAAGGACTCTACCTCTGACCACTCACACTTATCCCGTGACCATCGCTCCCGCGACCGTTACTCTCGTGACCATCGCTCTCATGACCGTGTTGGGAAGGATCGCTACCCCCGTGAGCACTCATCGCAGCCACGTCACAGGACTGATCACTCTGCGCCTGTTCGTGCTACGCCAAACTCAGGCAGCTGGAAGGCTGCTGCACCAACCCCCACAGGCAGTATGCCATTCACTTGCTTTGGTTGTGGCAAACCTGGCCACAAGGTGTTTGACTGTCCTGAGAAGACACCCGCACCTGCTGCACGCAAGTCTCAGTATCGTGGATCTGCAAGCCGTGGTCGTCTCACGCACATGAATGCAGAAGAAGCTCAAGCTACCCCAGATGTTGTGTACGGTATGTTTCTTGTTAATGGCATTAAAGCATCCGTTCTGTTTGATTCTAGAGCTACATGTTCATACATCTCATCTAAGTTTGCACGAGAGAGTAAGATACCTATCACTCCATGTTTGGAGCCTATAGTCACCAGTTCTCCTCTTGGTGAGATGAGAAGCACCCATATCTGCAAGGGAGTGAAGCTTTCTATCGAGGGTCTAACCTTTCGAGCTAACCTTACCCTTCTACCATCAAATGGTTTGGATGTCATCCTAGGCATGGATTGGCTTACCGAGCACAAGGGTTTGATTTCTTGTTCACCTAGATATGTTCAGATAACTCATCCTTCTGACCAAGCAGTCAGATGTGCACCTCAGAAGGATAAATCAGTATCTGTTCTATGTGCCCTAAATGCACTCAAGTCATAGGAAGAATCTCAGAAAAGGGAGAAGACTCTCGCGGATGTCCCCGTTGTCAGGGAATATGAGGATGTGTTTCCAGAAGAGTTGCCCGGCATGCCATCGGATCGTGACGTTGAGTTCATCATTGATCTTGTGCCCGGAACCAGTCCCATCTCTAAGCGATCGTACCGTATGTCAGTAGATGAGCTAGAAGAGCTCAAGAAGCAGTTGAAGGAACTTTCTGACAAGGGCTTTATTAGGCCTAGTGCTTCGCCCTGGGGATCACCTGTTCTGTTTGTGAAAAAGAAAGATGGTTCGATGAGGATGTGTGTTGATTACCGCAATCTCAACGCCGTCACCATCAAGAACAAGTATCCTCTGCCAAGGATCGATGACATGCTTGATCAGCTTCGTGGTGCTAAGTACTTTTCGAAGATTGATCTCAGATCTGGTTATCATCAAATCAAGATTCGGGAAGAAGACATTCCCAAGACAGCTTTTGTCACACGCTATGGGCAGTATGAGTTCACCGTTGTATCCTTCAGTCTCATGAATGCCCCGGCCTATTTCATGAACATGATGAACAAAGTGTTTACGGAGGATCTTGATTAGTTTGTTGTGGTTTTCATTGACGACATTCTGATTTATTCACCTTCTGCCGAAGAACATGAAGCACATTTGAGGATAGTGCTCGAGAAGTTGTCCCAACACTAGCTCTATGCTAAGTTCAGCAAATGTGAGTTCTGGTTTGAAGAAGTTGCTTTTCTTGGTCATGTACTCTTAGCAGATGGAATTGCCGCAGACCCTGCAAAGATAGAGGCTATGAAAGAATGGGAACAACCTTGCAATGTGTCCGAAATTAGGAGTTTCTTGGGATTGGCAGGTTACTATCGCCGATTCATTGAGAACTTCTCGAAGATAGCTCGTCCTATGACAAATCTCTTGAAGAAGATTAATGAGTTCGAGTGGACACCGGAGTGTGAACATAGTTTCTAGACTCTAAAGGAGAAGCTAACCACCACACCTATCCTAGCCTTACCTGATATTACTAGCGACTTTGTCATCTACTGTGACGCCTCTTGCCAAGGGCTAGGTTGTGTGCTGATGTTGAATGGGAAGGTTATTGCTTATGCTTCCCGACAGCTAAAGGAGCACGAGCAACGATACCCCATGCATGATCTTGAGCTAGCAGCTGTTGTGCATGCTCTAAAGATCTGGAGACATTATCTTATTGGCAACAAGTGTGATATATACACCAATCACAAGAGCTTGAAGTATTTCTTTACTCAAGAAGATCTGAATATGAGACAGCGCAGATGGCTAGAGCTAATCAAGGACTATGACATGGAGATTCACTACCATCCTGGAAAAGCGAATGTAGTCGCTGATGCTCTTAGTCGCAAGACCTATTGTCATGCCTTGTTCTTATCGACCCTGCCACCTGAATTGAAGAAAGAGATTGAAGATCTTCATCTTGAGATAGTACCCCATGGGTTGTTGCACGAACTTCGTATCGAGTATAATCTCACCGAGTGAATTCGTGAAGCTCAAAAGAGTTGTGAAGAAATGGAGTACATTCGTGGGTTGATGAAGCTAGGCTATAGCCCCGAATTCAGAGAAGATGAGCATGGAACCATCTGGTTCAAGGATAGAATCTGTGTGCCCAGCAACCCTGCTTTGCATAAGGAAATCCTATCAGAGGCACATGACTCTAAGTATTGCATCCATCCCGGTGGTGCAAAGATGTATCAAGATGTGAAGAAGCATTTCTGGTGGAAAGGCATGAAGTCAGACATTGCAAGACATGTGGCCGAATGTGACATCTGTAACAGAGTCAAGGCTGAACACAAAAGACCCGCTGGATTACTCAAACCACTCGATGTTCCTGAATGGAAGTGGGAAAGCATATCCATGGACTTTATCGTGGGATTACCTAGATCTCAACAAGGTCATGACTCTATATGGGTAATAGTCGATCGTCTGACGAAGGTAGCACATTTTATACCAGTCAGAACTACGATACGTGCAGAGCAGTTGGCAGATTTGTACATCAAGGAGATTTTGAGGCTTCATGGAGCTCCTAAGCGTATTGTGTCGAATCGTGGACCACAATTCATGTCTCGATTCTGGCAATCTCTTCACGAGTCCATTGGGACTGACCTTGATTACAGCACTGCTTATCACCCGCAAACAGATGGTCAGACAGAAAGGTTGAATCAGATTCTAGAAGATATGCTTCGTGCCAGTGTTCTCAAATATGGAACAGATTGGGAGAAGTGTCTATCGTTTGCTGAGTTCTCTTACAACAACAGCTACCAGGCAAGCATCAAGATGTCACCCTTCCAGGCTCTTTATGGCAAACCATGTAGAACCCCGTTGATGTGGAACCACCCAGGCGAAAGAGCAGTCTTTGGCCCCGCCAAGATCAAGGAAGCCGAAGAAGGAGTGGCTCAAGTCAGAGAGAACCTGAGGAGCACCCAAAGCTGACAGAAGAGCTGTGCCGACAAAAGGCTTCCAGACCTTGAGTTCGAAGTTGGGGATTTTGTCTACCTCAAAGTGTCTCCACTTCGTGGTACCGTCAGATTCCACGTAAAAGGGAAGTTGGCCCCAAGATATGTTGGACCGTATCATATCTGTTAGAGAGTTGGGAAGCTTGCATACAAGCTTGAACTACCTCCCGAGTTAACAGGAGTACACCCCGTTTTTCATGTCTCACAGTTACGCAAGTGCTTAAGGGTACCAGAAGAGGAAGCAGTCACCACTGACGTGCTGGATATCCAGGATACTCTTGAGTACAAGGAGCACCCAATCAAGATCTTGGGTTATGACACCAAAGAGACCCGAAGCAAGTCTATCCCTATGTGCAAGGTTCAATGGAGCAATCACTCTGAACGTGAAGCGACATGGGAAGATGAGAATCAACTTCTGCTATAGTATCCTTACCTCTTCGAAGGGTATGACACCTCTTAAATCTCGAGGACGAGATTCCAATGAGGGGGAAGGACTATAACAACCCGAAAATTCGAGCTACAAAAATTTTTTCGACAAAACCCTAAATGATGTGGTGCGACATGTCATCATCTACCCCTTACATATGCATCAACCCTAGCATGTCATGCATGGCATTCATATGTTGCAAATTAATTAACATCTCATAACCATGCTTTATGTTCACATGTTACATTTTAATGTTTCAATAGTTTAATCATCATGTTGCATTAAAAGAGTGAGTTGGATTTTTATTTGGTTTATGTGTTGGTTATTAAAAATGGCAACATAATATTTATTTTGACAAATAAATATTAAGGGAATAATACCCTAGCCTTATTTGGGCCATGTATGCTCACTATTTTGTTGCACAAATTTAGCACACCATATATATATAAGTATATATAAAAATATATTTAAAAATTAAAAAGAAAAAGAAAAGGAAAAGAAAAGGAGGAGATCGGCCCGAGCAGCCAGCCGGCCCGCACGCGCGCTCGCCTGCGCTCGCCGCTCGACCCCGCCCTGCGCGGCCCAACCAGGCCGACGGCCCAGCAAGAGCCGCGCGCCGCACCGAGCCTCTATAGCCGTTGAGTCGCTGACGATGGGGCCCCGAAGTGGGACCCACGTGTCATCGCGCCCGCTGAGGTCACCCGACCGGCCGCGCGTGCTCGCGTCAGCACTGTTCCCTGGCGTCGCTCCAAAGCAACCTGCCTCGACCGCTCGATCCAGTATCGCCCCGCATCGACGCGCGCCCGCAAGCCACCTGGACCAAACAGCCCGCGTAAAGTTCCCACGGCCGCAGGCAAGATTCTCCGCGTGCGCGCGCGCACCTGTGCGGTCGCCGCAGTGGAACGCTGCCGCCGTATAGAACTTTGACACCCAGCACTACCTAGCCCCCTCTCGCTGTTCTCTGGACCCAGATCGAGCCTCAGCTGCTGACATGGACATCCCTTGGCCGCTCGATCAAGCAGAGCCGTGATCGACCGTCCGTCGGCTACCTACCACCGTGTCCGCCCTATAAAGCAAGCACCCCTGGCACCCTAGGGTTCCCAGGCCACCGCCACCGCTCTGGTGGAGCCCAATTCCACCTTGCCAGCCTTGATTGGAGAAGAGCTGAAGGAAGGGGGAAGAAAGGAGTCAGGAAAGAAGAAGAAGCCACCGCCGGAGTTGGGGAGGAAGACCGTCGACTCGGAGCCGTCGCTGCTGCGTCGGGAGTAGGAAGGAGGAGCAGTACCGCGAGCCGGAGCCGCTTGGACTTGTATCGCACCTCCATCCTCTTCGACCCGTTGGTGAGCACCGCCATCGTCGCTCTCTCGAACCCTCCGCCGTGCTGTTGGCCATGGCGCTCCGCCGTGAGCGCGTAGGCCCAGGTCACTACCGACCTCACGGGACACACCCGCACACACACACGAGACTAGCCGAGCCTCTTGGACCATGGCATCGGGAGGATGCCAGAACGGAAGCCACCCAATTCATCGCCGCGCGTTAAGCTCCGCCGTGGCGAGATCACCCAGCCGCCTTTCCGTTGAGCCTCGACCTCCATTGTTTCTGGATTCGCGCTCACCTTAATCAGACGGACCCCGTGCACACCCCAGCTCCGCGTTTGCCTCGCCAGAGCACCGACCCGAACCACCTTGTCGTTGATGTGTCAGTACGTTGCCGCTCTAGAACGCCGCCGTTCACCGTCGTTTCCTGCCACCATCGACCACCCTCGAGGAGCAGGAAGAAGCCGGGAAGCTCCGCCATGACGAGCTGCATCGAGTGGGCAAGATGGAGACCGTGGACCCTCTCGGAGTGCCGTTGCCGTGCACCGGGGACCTGTCGAAGCTCCGCCGTGGGAGTTGCTGCCCGCGCAGACTCCGTCGTGTGTTTTGGTCATCGCCGGCACCTCAAGCAGGTGTTGCGTGACTCCAACCATCCATCTACGCCACCAATTGGAGCAGGAGTGACTCGGTGTGAAGTGTACATCGAGCCGCCGTCCGCCGTAGAGCTCGTCACCGGAAGCAAAGCTGCCGCCCTGAAGCCCGTCAACGTGACTGTCGTGAAGTCCCGAAACCGATGGGCGGGTTAATGGCGCCAGAGATCCTTTGTGGCACCAGGAATCGAGGGTTTCCCCGCTGCCGATCGCCGAGGAGGAACTCCGCGTTTGAGCCGATCTCGTCCAAGACAGATCACGCGCTCGGACCGACCCTCGAGTTTGACCCTTCGACAAACCGACCCTCGAGTTTGACCCTTCGACAAACCGACCCTCGAGTTTGACCCTTCGACAAACCGACCCTCGAGTTTGACCCTTCCACAAACCGACCCTCGAGTTTGACCCTTCGATAAACCGACCCTCGAGTTTGACCCTTCCACAAATCGACCCTCGAGTTTGACACCTCAAGCACCGTCACCCTCGAGCCGCTGTCCGCCGTAAAGCACGTTGTCGGAACCAAGCCCCCGACTTGATGACCACCTACGTGTCCACCTTGACGACCCGAGGATGATGCACGGGTTAGCCAAGTCCTGGAGCAGCCCCTCGCCGGATGTTTAACCTCGCTGTCACCGGCCAAGCACTATTGTGGAAGTAGACCAGTTTTCCATCTTCGACCATGCCCTCAAGAGCATACCCCTCGAAACCTAACCCTCGAGACCGTAATCCTCGAGACCGTAACCCTCGAGACCATGCCCCTCGAGACCGTATCCTCGAGACCGTACCCTTGAGAGCATACCCCTCGAGACCTAACCCTCGAGACCGTAACCCTCGAGACCGTATCCTTGAGACCGTACCCTCGAGAGCATACCCCTCGAGACCTAACCCTCGAGACCGTAACCCTCGAGACCGTAACCATCGAGACCTTACCCTCGAGCCCTTTTTCTTTTCAGAAAATGGTTAAATCTTTGAAAATTCATATCTAATTCATACGAGCTCAGAAAATTATGATCCACATATCCAAATTTTCTATAAATTGAGCCCTATCTATCTAGGCTATGTTTGAGTGTATTTGGATCTTCTATTTTGCATTTGTTCTTTGTGCTAATCTATAGGGGTCACTTCTGTGACCGTTAAATCTCGTTACAGGCTCGAGCGAGGACAAGCTTGATGACAGTGACTACCAGGAGAAGTCTGACAGCTATGTCAGTGAAGGTGCCACACACCATCCAACCTCGTAGATCCCATTACGCATGACAATTATAGTATGGCTAGTGCTTTACATTCATGTTGCTATAATGCTATGCCTGTGCTAGGACTGCATGATAGAGTATTTATTTGATGAGCCCTACCTTGTTGTAAACTATCACCTGCTTACCCGCTGTTATGATAGCCACCTGCTTATCTGCTATTCTTATATTTCTATACTTCACTCGCTTACATTTTGATGCGACGTGATGAACCCAGGGAAGGCCTGGAGGGTGCCAGGCTGGATGTGTGAGTTGATGTTTTAGATGGGCATGTGAGCTGATGATGTTGTATCCGGGTTTGGGGTGGGGCTTACGGCAGGGAGTAGGGTGAGGGTTGAGTCGATCGAGCCGGGATCTACGATGAGTTTTTGGAGCAAGTCTTGCCAGGGAATGGTTTTGGACATTCCCATGAGAGGAGCCTGTGGTGGGCTAACTGAGATGTGATGGTGGTCCTTGGGTGTGGTCCTCTGAGAGGTAGAGCCCGGGATGAAGGTGCCGTGGTAGCACGTTAAAAAAATAAACCCTGATGAAGATATCCCGGTTTGGTCAAATCTAGGAACTGTTGCGCTGGTATCCGGACCTAGGAATCTCTTGCTTTCCACTCACTCTCCATGGGGGGGAGACGGCCGAACCGCTGGATAGGTCGATGCCACTACTGTTAGGCGAGAAGTGATAGGAAGGTATATGCATGGGATGGAGCTAACACCCTACCGACACGATCATGGCACCCCCTTCGGGAGTGGGTACATGGCATGGCATCCTCTAGGGAGTGGATACATGCTCTCTTCATAGTTCCAGTGATCTAGTGCTGGATGGTAGAGTGGCATCGCCTATGGCAGTAGGCGCCCGGAATCTGCCTAGATGAGCGCATGCATCGATGATGGTTATCTGGTGGATTAGTGAAACCTCTGCAGAGTGTATGGTTGATCGATCGATACATATGCCGAATCCTTGGCTATGGACCTTTCCTATGTTTTGCATGCACCGGACTAGTGAGTGGAGTGTTCTACCTTCCTCTGAGTGTGATTTCCGGCCGTGAGCCAGTTTGAGGGCTATGGGCCGTTGAGGCAAGCCAAGAGGGAGTTGGCTTGTCGACCAGAGTCTAAGAGGGTGTTGGGGGAGATGAGATGATGCTACAGATATGGATGGAGATAGATGATGGGAATGAGTTTGTGTTTAAAACTTGTTTATTATACTGTTGTGTTATATACTTGAACATTGCATAGGAAAACCCCAGCCTTATAGGTTTCGTTTGAGATACCCTTATTTTTGCATCCACTTCCACAAAGCAATGCATAGGGTGGGAGTGTGGCCAGTACAAATCGTACTAAAAATTTGGTTTCAGGTTCAAGGAGTGAGTACTCATCTGGGGAGTACAGTGATTGAGGGTTTCGTGTCTATGCTCAAGTTGGAGAGAAGAAGATAGCTTTCGCACCTCAAGCTTTTATTGTTTTGCTGCATGAACTCTGATTCCGCCCTGTGGCGATGTAATAAGTTATTGTAACACCCTCTATTTGCTCTCTTTTGTTCAATGTATGGATTATGGATTCAACTATTATCGGGTAATGTGATTTAAATGGTCATATTACACTCCGACACTGTGGATTTCCCTTCGCGGAAATCAAGGTCGTTTCATTGAAGATCCACATCATCCCGACTACGTCTACAAGTTTCACAAGGTGCTCTATGGGCTCAAACAAACCCCTAGGGCTTGGTATGATTGCCTCAAGGACTTCCTACTCGAACAACGGTTTGAGATAGGGAAGGCTGACCCTACTTTATTTACTCGCAAAGTTAATGGTGATATCTTTATTTGCCAAATATATGTCAATGACATAATATTTGGTAGTACTAATAAGGAGCTTTGTGAGCAATTTAGTAGGATTATGACCAAGAGGTTAGAGATGTCCATGATGAGAGAATTGACCTTTTTCCTCGGTTTTCAATCAAGCAACTCAAGGAATGAACGTTCATTTGCCAAACCAAGTACACTAATGACATGTTGAAGAAGTTTGGTATGGACAAGGCCAAACCCATCAACACACCAATGCCAACTATAGGACATCTTGACCTTGACATGGATGGTAAAACCGTTGATGAAAAGGTATATCGCTCCATGATTGGATCATTGCTTTACCTTTGTGCATCTAGGCCCGATATTATGCTTAGTGTGTGCATGTGTGCAAGGTTTCAATCTAATTCGAAAGAATGTCATCTCATGGCTGTTAAGAGAATTTTTTGGTATCTGGTGCTCACACCTAATCTTGGCTTATGGTATCCTAAGGGCTCATCTTTCACTCTACTTGATTATTCCGATTCGGATTATGCCAGCTGCAAAGTAGAAAGAAAGAGTACATCCAAGAAACAAAACTCCATTGCCCTATCCACCGCTGAAGCCGAGTATGTGGCGGCCGGCACTTGTTGTGCTCAACTACTTTGGATGAAGCAAACTTTGAGAGACTTTGGTTACAACCTATCCAAAATTCCACTCTTGTGTGATAATGAGGGCGCAGTCAAGCTAGCCGATAACCCAGTCAACCATTCCCGTACAAAGCACATAGACATCCGTCATCATTTTCTTAGAGACCACCAAGCCAAAGCAGATATCATAGTTCAACATGTGAGAACTGAAAACCAGTTAGCTGATATCTTCACAAAGCCTCTAGATGAGTCAAGATTCTGTGCTTTGAGGCGTGAGCTCAATATCGTGGATTCTCGTAACATGGAATGACATCTTGCACACCTTGATTGGCTTAGAATTGGATAAAATATTTGTAAAAATATTGTGTGAACTTTCATAACCTATTTTTAACATCTCAAGCCTTGCATGAAATCTATTCACATCTAAAATTGTTCAGGTTCACTCCATGGTTCACCATCTTTAGAATTGCTTCCAGCAGTTTTTGACCTACCGGTAGTACCGCTCACACCATCGGTAGTACCGATCTCCGGTACTACCGATGGACCCGGACCAACCGATAGTTCAAAAATCCACATACTTCTACGTGTCCATTGACCTGCCCACTGGTACTTCCGGTCTACCGATCGGTACTACCGGTAAGCCAAAGTTACCACGGTATAAAAGGGACCGCCGGTTAAAATTTTAATCTTTTAACTTCCCCTTCTTTCTTCGCCACCGACCCGCCCGCAATAGCCCGTGGTGGCGCTGCCGCCCGATGGTGACCCTCCTCGATCTCCCTCTCCCTTCAGTCATCTTTGATTCCCTTTTCCCTAGAGATCATCTTGGAGGTGTTGGTGGACGCCGGGAGGTCTTGCACGCGTGGATCGGCCTCTTCTTCTTGAGCATCGAGGTATATGGAGTTCATGCCCTAATCTCCCAATGTACTTCATTCTAGGCCAATTCCCTGCTTGTGCTTGCTCTACATTGAGTATACATGCTGTTCAAATGCCTATTTTGCAAGTTCCATGGTTGATTTCGTCGCTCTGTGCGGATTGAGTCGCACATGGGTACTACCGGTCCTTCGACCGGAAGTACCGATGGTACCCCGCCAGCTTGGTTTGCATGGTGTCCTCGTTTCCTCCGTTGTGCATGCATTTGTTCACATGTCTAAGATCTTCCTTTTTCCCCTGTTTTGCCCTTGCAGCATGTCGGGTCGCCGACACAACCCCACTCGCAATGCTCGTCCTCGTCCTCAGAGTTTGGGTGATGGAGAGGATGATCGTGCCGCTAGCCAGCGTGCTTGATGGCATAATTCGAGCCATGGGGAGTCTTCCTGTGACAGCTTTCGTGAGGAGATTGAAGCACCTGCTGCCCACATTGTTTATGGTCGTGGTGGCTCTCCTCCTCACCACCGTGACATGGTTCATGATGCTCACTCGAATAATGTGAGGGACATGCAGGGGCTTGCTTTGGATCCTAGATACAATATTTCCCCTCCTCGCATTGGTGCTCTGACTGCCTCTTGGACCATTATTCCTCATCATGGATCTCACCCTAAGGTTTGCCATCCTGTCACCCCTCAGCAGTTTTTTGACTACAGAACAAATGTGGCCGCTTTGAAAAAGCAAAGACTAGAAAATCCATACATGTTGGTCAGATTTCTAGGCGTAGAAGAAAGGTTTTGGTCCTTGTTTCACCATGACTATTATGTTTCTGTGTGCCTCAATAGTGGAGTCAATGGTCCTCTTTTTCAACATAAGGCTTTGAATGTTCAATCTCTCACCAAAAACAAACCCTCTGACATGACTGAGTTAAAGGCCAAGCTTGAAGCATGGCGTCTTTTGCCGCTCATGACCTTCCAGAAAGATTAGAACACAGAGATTCTTTATCAGTTTTGGGCAACGTTATGGATTGATGAGAAACGCAAAGTCTTGCATTGGATGACTAATAAGCATCACTATAGGTGTGACTATGTGCATTTCTCTCGTCTTTTAGGCTTTGATCATGAGGATCGGGCTATAGATAGTCTTTGGACACATTATGCTAAAAATGTTGGCAAGGCTGATTTCATTGAAGCAAAGTTGTACCTTAAGGATAACCATGCTGATGGCACCAACACTCACCTCAAGCCGACCTTTTATGTTCTAAAAAATATAGTGAGGAACACTCTTGACCCCAAAAGTGGTGACTCCACTCATATCCAAAGCTATGCTCCTTCCATTTTGGTTTGCTTTGGCCTTGACAAGCGGTTCATCATTTCTCAGTTCATGTGGGTTAAGATTGGAGAGGCTGCTAATGATCCCCACAGGATGCTTCCTTATGCTCCCTACCTCATGCATGTGATTGAGCAGGTGATGTGCCATTCCTTCCCTCCTAATACTCATCACTCTGTTTGGAGCATTCAGAACTTGTGTCCTCACATGAAGAAGAGGTCAGAGAAGTCAGCTGCCTCTACTTCTACTGGTGCAGCAACAGATGATGATGAGCCTGCTAACGTTGAGAGGGCGGATGTTCCTCCCATGGACCCTTCAGCTGGTGCCTTTGCAGGCCATGGTGATGCTCTTGGCCATGGTCGCGGTCGTGGTCATGGCCCTCTTTCCTTGCTGAAGAAGTTCATGTCCTACATGTGCTATACTTAGAAGAAGCAAGATGGCATGCTTCGTCATATTGAGGAGCAAGTTGGCCTCACCCCATCCTCTCCCCTTCGTTCCTTTGAGTATACCTTTGAGGAGGAGGATGATGAGCAGTTTGAGCAGCCACCTCAGGAGCAGCAGGGTTTTGGGCAGTCACCTCAGCAGCAGCACAATTTCCAGCAGTCCAATACCTTTCATGCTACTCATGATGCACAGCCTTCTTCTGGTTATACTCTTGAGGCCACTGATGCTTTTGGATCTCTTTTCGGTGGGGCTGATTATATTACTTGCACCTCCACCAGTGGACCGTCTTCTTCTACCGATCCTTTTGGCAAGAGTAGGTACATTGACCCTAATGACAGTGATGACCATGAGGAGTACTAGTAGCTTTCTACCCTTGCTCCCTATCGTTGCCTACCTTTTTTGGTATTTGATGCCAAAGGGGGAGTGTTAAGCTTATCATGATGTAATAGAGTAGCTATTAATTTGGTTATTTATAACTCTTCCTCCGTGGTGAACTATGTGGTGAACTTTGAACTATGTGTGTGATGAATGCTTGTAGGCTAAACACTTATGCTTATTCGACATATCAAGTTGTGTTGGCCTATTTTTTTGGTATTGTGTTGATGATTGTTATTTTAGAATGGTTATGTTGGCTTTATGTCTTTTCCTTTCTTGCATAACCATTCGTATTCTTTTATTTATCTTTATGTGATATATCTTGTCATAAGCATCACGGATTTTCCTTGTCACACACACCCTTTTAGGCACCCCACGGATTGCAAAATTTAGGGGGAGCTTGCTCTAAATGTATGTATTCTTGATTTATGTCAAGATTTGAAATTCCAAATCCCATGCATACATTTAGGGGGTGCTCTCCATAAAATTTGGGATTCAAAAGCTTTAACTCTTTCAACTCTTCTTGTAAGCCTAAATTGGTTGTTATCAATCTTATCTAAATAGATTTTAGATAACCTATCCTTTGCTTCTCATTTTTGGCTTTATTAAGATAAGGAAAATAAAGCAGTGAAAGTAGTTGTGCATTCATGAATGAAGGAGAAAAACTAATGAATATGCAGTTATAGTGTCGTACTTGGCCCAAAAGGCATAAGCAGGTAACATGCTCGGTTATAATGATGTTCTCTCTGCTTAGGTTGGGTCAATTTCATGCTATTAACTAATTGTTGTCTGATCTGGATTTAGATAGCCACCTCTCAAGAAAAAAAAATCTTCAGATATCATCTATTATTCGTTATTGTTTTCTTACAAGCTTGCATACTTCAGTGTTGATGCAAAGCGCAATTGGGAAAGCTTGTGCATCACCACTAATGTTTTGGTATTTTTTTGTATATATTTTGACTTCATTTACATATCCGTAATCCGATTTTAACATGCTGACACTATTGTTCTTTCAGCTGCCTTCTTGGTGTTTTTCTTGAAGGCTCAACAAGTACGTCAGCACTCTCCACCTCTTCAGCTACAAAATGATTAGGTATATCTTGTTGTGACACCATTTTACTAAATGCTGCCGGCAGGAACTGTCAATTTTTTAGAAATCCAGTGCTTGACCATAGCTTTTTCTCTGACTTGATCAATGGTATATAATAGTTTTCTGAAATTCAATGCCTTGAGTGTTAGTTTTTGTCAATATTTCCCCCAAAATTCCAGTGTTAGCTTTCAGCCAGCGTTTTCCCCAAAATTCAGTGAATTCACTCAAATAGTGCTGAGTGCTTACCAAAAGCAAACCATCTTTTAGCTGCAACAAATTTCAGAACTAAGTTAAGCTGTACTAAAAATGTAGCACAGAGGATCTCATTTTGATTACTATAGGAAAAGTTACACCTAGAAGCCTATAGCAAACCGGGAAGTTTTTACCCAAATTGACAATGGTTAATCGAAACACAAACAAAAAAACTCAATAACCTCACCTCCCTAAATCATTGCCTTATTTCTTGACCTTGACCAAGACCACTCCCTAAAACACACAACTACTTTGATTAATTATATGATATATTATTACCTTACTGGTCATAAGTGGTTTCTTAGTCTTGAATTGAGTTGCAGTTTAAAAAAAATTGATGTGACTGCATCCTCCTTTTTTTCTCATTATGACCAGAGAAGGCTTCAGTATGAAAAAATAAGATTCAAACTAAGAGCTGCTGTGTCCAATGGATCAACTACAGCGAACCAGACCTCAAGGATGGTGCCTTCTTACTGTAATAGATTATTGTCAGCCTTGATGCCATCCTCAGAAGCAGATAGGATCACATGTGTGGTATGGTTTGACTACTGATTACTCATTCAGCAACACAGGTGCATTTTGATAATCTCTTAGAGGTTCCAATAATCTGATATAATCTAATAGATTCTTGTTGGCATGCTGGTAGGTTCCTAAGAAATCTCATAATGTATATTTTCTGAGCAATAATCATGGCTATTCTTACTGAGATTATATAGTGTCGCACAAAATAGACCTTTTTTGCCTTTTGATATTATATAGTTTATCAGCCATTTAGATTTTGAGCAAAGGTTAATATTACCAATTGGATCATATACTGACGGAACTACAGATAGTAGCAGTGGGTACTCACCAGAGGAGCATCTTAAGGTTGACAAAAAAAATTTGCCAATACGCTTATTAAGACAAGAAATACTTTTTAGGGATGAATACAAGCCAGTCGGCAAGGCGGTCAAGAAAGTCAGGGGCAGAGCTTTCTGTTTTTCCAATGTACAACTTTGCCATACATTTGATTTCGATAGCTTGAGCTTCAGTTTGTAACCTTCACCATATATTAGTCAAAATATATTGATCCTTTTGTTCATTGTTTTGTACAATAGTTTTGTCAATATTGAGCCTTTCGATAAGCTCCATCCATGGATATTTTCTCACATTATTGGTTACTGTAAGTCAACTCTTGAAAAATGGGCAATGAAGAATGAACTTTGTTCATACTCCCTCTTTTTGAAATTGTAGTTCACTTTGATTTTTTGGTACATGCATTTTGCTGTGTATCTAGATAAATAATATATCTAAATACATAATAAAATGCATGCATCAAAAAGCAAAGTGAACTATAATTTGAAACGGAGGGAGTATTTCTTAAAGGAGGCTGTGTATCCTGATGATATCCCCCTCTCATGGGTTGCTTGCATGAAGGATTTAACTACAACTCATGCCCTTGTGCTTTTTTTTGTGGTACGCACCATCCATTTTATGGGTGAGCATTATCAGGAGCAGAGGAGGAAGTCATGCTCCGGAGATAGCATTTCTCATTCCATTAATAATCATGTTAACCAGTGAGAACGAGAGGTAGCATTGAGAATTTTCAATCCATGGTAAGTTCATAGGAAATATAAAACTCACAGCCTCTAATTGTAGCATATTGTTGTCTTTTTTTGTTTCTCACAATACTATAACAATGAGTTCAAATAATTTGAAAACATGCTTGACAACGTAGAAGTTTGGATGTTGCAAAGTCATGACATATAGTCTTGAGTTAAGGGTTATAACACCCGTTGCAACGCACGGGCACTTACCTAGTTATATAAGAAGGCCTAAACACAGGTACGCAAAGGGCATATAACTTAGTTACAAAAATACCCTCAAATTATAAATTATATTAAAGAAATAATGGTTCTCAATTAGTTATCTATAAAATATAAGACAAATAAAAGTAGAGATACGAAGATTCTTTCCTGACAGTAAAAGATTTTCTTTGAACCGTCACCACAGATGAACTATCCCTACCTAAATTTTCATTCCACAGATACCACACAGGCTGGGAGGTGAAAGGGCATGGCGCCAATCCAAATACAATTAAGAGAAGTACAATAGGAGGAGTGTGGTACTCTAGGATCTGCGTCACGTCGTAGGGACTGGTTTCCCCTCCCGGTTTTGGTTCACATAGAACCATTTCTGGAACCAGAGCCTCATGGAGGTCAAGTGCGGGATGGTGATCTACTACGACTTCATCCTGTCACGCAACAATGTAGCAGCCCCCTGCTACCTAAGACCCTCTTGTTCCCTCTCCTTTCTTCTTCAAGTAATAGAAATGACGGAACATATTGAAACATGGAGGGATTCCCAAGAACGCCTCGCAGACGGTGATGAACTCTGTCAAAATTGAGTTGTGATGCAGATTGCCAATTGAAATCCCCCAATAAATGCATAGATCTCGCAAGAAATTGTGAACCGGCATCCCCAACCCGCGATGAATGAAATCTTCAAACACAACAATCTCCCCTTGCATGGATTTGGAAACCTTTCGCCAGGCGACGGCGGACGCCAAACTCCGCCATCCCATGGCGGCCGCAATCCTTCATCCACCAGCATTGCTTCTTCAGCAGCTCCTCTCTCCCCTTCTCCGCTAGCCCATCTCTTCCGCCAGCCATTTCTCCAGATTCGTGGCAAGTCTGATCCGGTATGTGGTGGCTATGGTGCGGCAGCGGTGGCTAACTGTGGTTGTGACTATAGCAGCGTGCGCGGCGGTAGAATGCGGCTGGAAGCGTGACAGCGGCAGTGGTGTAGCACCCTAAGGTTTGTCCGGTGGTTGTGGCGGAGCACACGATGCGGATGAAGACGGGTGCAAATGATTGCAAGTGGGGAAGTGAAACCGCCATGGCGGCGGCCGTCTATTTATACCATGCGGTTGGCCCTTTGACTTCTAGGGTTTACCTCTTGACCGATTGTTTCCACCTTTTACGAGGCCGCACATGGGCTTTCACATGGCTTTGGACCGCATTAACTTTTTGTTTTTAGTGAAGACCTTGTCCGCAACTTCGGTAAACCAGAGTCAGCCCACGATGACGCCGTGGATTTTTCTCTGATGACATCATCCAGTGACGTCCCTTGCCCCGTCAGCAACACAAGCAACAGGGCCCACATCAATGTTGTGGTTATTTTTTTGCCGATGACGTCACGATTATGATGTGGCCTGACCAGCCAGCAAGACTGGGTACTAAGCCCATCATCACGTCGTAATTAAACCTTGTCGATCAAGGTGCTCAGGCCTTCGGAGGTACTCGTAGGGATACGGGTAGGATTTGCGTACATGTATTCATAGGGGTGAGTGTACATGTATGTTATAAGCGTCTGCGTTGTACTGTGTAATTAAAAAAAACGATCAGCCCATGGCACAGCTGTGGTGATCGGCGTGATTCCTGGTCGATCAGCAAAGCTGAGGACTGGGCCCTGGCACGCTATGGTGGTCGGTATGAACCTTGGTCGATCAGCAAGCTGGGGGCTAGGTTCACAGCAAAGCTGTACGCTTGCACATTGTGCAAATATTCAATCTACGCTACATTTTGACTGACACAACCAATTGTTAGGTGTCTAACAAAGCTAGGCCTTTGTACACACGACAAAGCCGCTCTATCCTTTATAGCATAACTATAATGACAATTAATCTGGCTAACTAGTCTCCCATAACGACAGATGGCAAAAAGGGGCTTGGTCGGCGGGCAAAGCCACGATTCAAGCAATAGCAAAGCTACTTACTCATTCCTTCGCAAACTGCCATTCTTCGAAGGCAAAAGTATAAAGCTATAGGGCTATTTTGTTTCGCACTTAAGACACCATAGAGGCCGGATGTGAGTGATTTAGGATCGATAGCCGAATTATAAAGAGGGGAGATCTTCGGTAATTCGGTTCATGAGTACCACTAGGTTGTCATACATGTTGATGCATTAGGATCTAGTGTGCTAATTAGAAAATCATTTAAAAATAATTATAAAAATGCTAACACATGAGCACATGGTGATATACACTTGATGAAGTTTACAAAGGTGATGTACACTTGTAAATTTGGCGCTTTTGGGAAAAATAAAATGGCTATTTTTTATTGCATCGGATGCAAATATTTGGTGAAAACATGCTAACTCTCTGTCACAAAGTGGTACTCTTGTTGGTTGGCATGTATGTGCAATGGTGAAAAAGATGGCGTTGTAGGCGGCTTGTTCTCGCTGAATTTACAAGCGTCGGACATGCCAGGTCTGAGCGTCGGACACTGCGGTTGCGTTCGACCCGTTGTCGGCCATGCGGTGTTGAGTGGAGCTGCGTCGGACTCGTCCGACGGTGATGCGTCGAACGCGTGACATCAGCGTTCAGAGATTGTTGTGTTGGTGGTGTGTGCAAGCGGTGAACTGAAGGGTTATGAGGGTGCTACACTAGCTGAAAAATAAAACTTTTCTACCTCATAAACCAGGATTTACTACTAGATATAGGTCACGAGATTACCACTAGACGTGCAGGTGCAGTGGAAGAGTCGATGTAGTCAAATGCATCGCAACAGTGCCATGCAGCTGTGTGGTCGTCCGTCAAGTACGTCCTTCACTCACGGATCATCCGAGCTTGTTCCTGAGCAGATGCCGACCAACACTGACCAATCCCAACCACAATGATCGCTGTGATCCGTCCAAGTGTTACAGATGTTTTGACTTAAGCTAGGAACAAAATAACAATTATTCAATTCCATGATAAATCCTGATGGCAGTTGAAGTTACACCGTCCCGATGTTCAACACAGCAACTCTTGCATTGTTACCCACGCGGAAGTCAAACTCTCCCTTTTCCACGCTTCTATTTCTTATCATTCCCTGCATCGTATTGTAAATATGAGCAACCGATCCAGTATCAAATATCCAAGAATTAATATAAGAGTTAGGGAGAAAAATATCCGTAACATGAACTACAAGAGCACAAGCAGCAGTAGTACCTTTACTGCCACCATCCTTCTCTAAGGACGCCAAGTACACCTTGCAGTTTCTTTTTCGGTGAAATTTCCCCTTGCAATGAAAGCATTCATAATTCTTAGCAGGTAGTCCATCCTTAGAAGCCGACGGGTTTGTCTTAGAGATCCCATCTTTAGCATTGCCCTTCTTCTTCCTCTAAGCACCCTTCTTTCTCTTAAAGTTAGGCCTATTTTGGACCGCCAACACTTGTCTACTACCTGCACCTTTCTTGATGTAAGCCTCTGCTATTTTTAGCATGCCACACAATTCATTCAAGCCCTTCTCCGCCCCATGCATATGGTAGTTCAAGATGAAGTTTCAATAACTAGGCGAAAGAGACAAAAGAATGAAATCAGATGCCAACTCTTAGCCGATTAGGAAGCCTAGCTTCTCTAACCTCTAAGTATAACCAACCATCTTGATTACAGGTGGTCCAAAAGCTATGCCTTCTGCTAGCTTGGTTTTAGCTAGTGCCTTAGAGACATTCAACCTTTCAGTCCTAGCTTGCGTCTAGAACATATCTTCAAGCGCCATGATCATATCTGTGGCAGAACCTCCTAAATTATGTGGCCCACACACACCTGTCATTGTCCCAAAGACTTCCGATATCCATGCATGTGTTCTAGATAACTTAGAAAGCCCAGTCGAGTGCCCTTAAAGGACCTCGATTAAACCACATTTGACAACTCATACCAGGATCAACAAAGGAGTAGCTGCAACATTACAACATTTGTTACAAAATAAAAATCAGAGTGAGGAAGAATGATAAAAGTAAATTTTACAAAATATAAATAAGTTATCTTTTATAAACTTATCTTCAATTGCGGAAGCAGAGTAGAACTACAGAAGACAACTTAGGTAGAGTGCCTAAGTTGGGAGAGGACAATCAGATCACGTCGAGCCCACCGACATGAACTAATATGCGACACCAGTCAGCACCTGCAACAGGGGTTCAACAAACCCTGAGTACAAAAGTACTCAACAAGACTGACCCGACAAAAAGAGAGGTGAAGACTCAGGAATGCAGGCTGGTGGTATAAGGTAAGGCTCGTAGGAATAATGACTTTTTGCAGAAAAGTTCTTGTAGATCAAATTTTAACTCATCATTAGATATAACAGAAAGTTAAGTTGTTTTGCTCTAGCTCAACGTTACCAAACAACTTCATTTAGATACCTTATCATTATTCAAGTTGTTACTACGATGATGAACACCGATCGAGTCTTCTTCTCTGAGAAGCAACGGCGATTCGAATCCATTTTTATACATAGCTAGGACCTAGATCTCGATATGCATGAGGCTCCAACCAAAATGCATACTAGACCATAGAAATACCGGGATAACAACCGCAGCCATATATCACCATATGATACACGTGAGCACTTAGACCCAGTGTATCGATATACATGGGAACTTAAACCCACGGTATAAAAAACTATGATATATGTGGGGACTCTGACCCACAAAATATCACTCCATGACAAACCTGGGCTCCAACCCTCAATATATCACTTCATGCATGTGGATTTTCTAATTTCTCGATATCACCGATTCACCATCGACACGAGACCTAGGACATCAACAGACGGAAACACTACAGAGGAACTCCTTTCCCAATGCAAGTTACCCGTCCAGACTTGATTTATTAACTACCATCATGATTCCAATAGGTAAAACCAATCTCATCTTTTTCATTCTTTTATTTTTTGAAAACCTAACTAATTAAGCAAGACTAAGTATTACTACGCATTTTCCAAATAACAGGTAACAAGGAATATAGAATTAAGACAGGTAATGCAATTGGTGGGTTACCACTCAACTCCCATTACTTAATGCAACATTTCATAACTGAAGCAATAAAAGATTTATAAAACCAAGGAAGGGTTTAAATGCATCCGGGGCTTGCCTTGGTATCCAGGGTAGATAGTCTCAAACTCTGGATCAACTCCCAACTCCTGAGTCTGCTCTTCTTTGGGATCTGGTGCGACTATGTTAAACTCTCCATTAATGGAAACTATACGATAAAATGATATGCTTCAACATGACGTAATAGTAAACATGATGCTCGATGGATGCATGATCAGATTAAGGACTTGAGTACAACTTCACGATAAAGTTGCAAGCCAACAAAACTTACTTACTAAGTTCATTAGGTTAATTATGTCATTAGTGAAGTTCATTAATCACATGAAATAACGTTAATTAAGCCCTAATGACATGATTAAGATAAGCACAAACAATTAATTAAAAGTGCCAAAGGTCCCAAGCTGAGCTGGCACCCTTAGACACGCCTGGAAGCGGATGGAAGCCGTGCGGCGCTTGCCGACAGCGATGCAGAACGTGTCCAACTCGATTTTTTGAAAATTACAGAAATGCCATTGGCAAAATTTTACAAAGTACTCCAAAATTTTGAATAGAACTTGAAAAACTCCCAATCTACGAAATGATCATAATTTCATGCTCTACACTTTTGTAAAAATGAAGAACTTCAAATTCTTCAAAGAAATTATATTTTTAAATAAAATTTTGAAATGGGAGCACAAAGGGAATAAACCCCTAGAACAAACATTTTAAAAATCTTTTGATTTTGCTAAATAACTTGAAAATCGCCCAAATTAGGGAATGCTCAAATTTTCAAACCAAACATTTTTCTTATACAATTTTTTTCAAATTATGCATAATTTTTGAATTATGGTTTTAAAATCAAAAGGGGACAAATGTTGGAAAACTGTATTTTCAAATTCATTTGAAATTCTTTTTGAAACTTGAAAAATTTTAAATACCAAAATTATAGCTATTGTCAAGATCTACAAACCATATTTTGAGAGTATCTCAAAATTCTTTATATATTTAAAATATAGAAAGAGGGGTGAAATAGGGTTTTAAAAGTAGTTTTTTTGAATTATCAACCAACTCATCACTTCAAAAGCACAACCAACCTACAAATGTAAACTTGTTTTAGTTAAGACATATCATGATTGTCCTAATACATAAGATTGCAAAGCACAAGATGGCAAGATAAATTTTAGTTATTTTAACTACTTGCAGAATCACATAAAATGATAAAGAAACTTTGAATAACCCTAAGCATCATCATTTCATGGATAAAACAAAATACAACATAAAAGATATTATAAAACATGAATGCATTTATGCCATGATGCTCAATGATTATGATTTATCAAAATAATTAATCAAGTTTTAGTTGTCATTAACTTCCAGGATGTTACAATATCGTTCGCTAAATGATTGTTATCGAACTGCATCTACACATCAGGTTCCATGCATGCAAGCATAAGGCAACTCACTTCAAGATCAGCATCACATGCTCTCCAGTAAGCAGTTCTTTCAGCAACAGTTGCATTTTCATCAGGCTCATCAAGTAGTGGGGTGTCTAGAATCTCTTCCTTTTTCTCAGCCCAAAGAACAATTCTCAGGTTGCAGATCCAATCTGCATAGTTTTTTCCATTCAACTTATCTTTCTCAAGTATTGAACGCAAAGTAAATGGTTTTTTACGTGATGCTATTTATCTACAACAAAAGTAATGCAAAATACTAAGAGAATGTATCTATGAAGAGTAAATCATATCAAATAGAATCTACTCCCACTAAAATCAATATCCTCAATTGATACTTAGTGATTCAAGACCCACAACATAACATGCCAACCAGTGAGCTTTAGCATCACCGCTGGTCAGTATGGTAGATCGGTGAGCAACACTTTACTAATCATATCTCATATGACTCTTGTTGTTGGGCCAGCATCTCTACGCCGAGCACTCAAGATCCCTAACCGTTAGAGTGACCTTGTTTAAGTAACCAAACCTTCTTGCAGTAAGTATCCGATACAAACCTGCTTAGTCAAGGAAGACCAGTGGCACCTAATTTCATAGACCCACCACCAATCGTACAAGACTTGTGATAGTGCAAGGTTTGGGAAATACAACTTAAACATTGCTAAGGGATTGTTCTACTTCACTACCGCACAAATGTAGACAAAACATTATAGCATGTGAAAGTAGAACATAGTAAGAATGACAAAAACACAAATATGACTTGGTGTAGTCCATTGATACTTTGAGATCTCCATCTCAATGTCAATATGTTCATCATGGTGATCTCCATCTCCATGGTCTGTGAATGTCATCCATCTGTGGCGAATTCGCTAAGACTAGCTATCACTACCGTGAAATAAATTTACATAGTCGCGGATCATCACAGATTGGCACGCAGGCCATTACATCAAAGTGACAATATCTAAGTGGCTCCTATCATATTGTCTTCCACATGATGTGCAAGCCATGAATTAATTACATACATGCATCTTATACACATAAGGGCCATACCAGTCATCACATCCTGCAAAATAGAGTTAGGTGATACATACGTCTAACGTTGCAAGACTTGAAACTCTATTTTTTGTAAATCTAATTTTGTTGAACCATGGCTTTGCTGTGAAGAACCGAATATGAAATTTCGTTCTCTATGATTTTCATTTAGAGTTTGTCTCAATCTGAGTTACGGTTCAAAAATATAGCTGTTTTATCGAACGACACTTTTCTCGGCAACCCTGTGCCCAATAATAGATCCCATCTACTACCGCCGCACATCTCATGTGCTTGGCACTTGACCTAGAGTTCAATTTGATCAATCTGATTGATTTCAAATCTGATTGATTTCAAACTTGCCATGACTAGATTTACATGTATCACTTTAACTCGGATTGCGGAATTTCGACTGGTACGAGTAGATCGGTGCAAGACCAACGTGGCAAGACGATGAACCAAGATCAGCGACTCATCTTCAATGGCACATATCACCATATTCCCACAGCTGAACCTATAACAAAGCAGCTACAGAGCTGATACCACTAAAGGGTTATGAGGGTGCTACGCTAGCAAGAAAACAAAACTATTCTACCTCACAAACCAGGATCTACTCCTAGATATAGGTCACGAGATTATCACTAGATGTGCAGGTATGGAAGACTCAATGTAGTCGAACACGTCGCAGCAGTGCGGTGCAGTTGCGTGGTCATCCGTCAAGTATGTCCTTCACTCGTGGATCATCCAAGCACGTTCCCGAGCAGATGCCGACTAGCACCGACCAGTCGCCAACCAGTCCCGACCATGATGATCGTCATGATCTGTCCAAGTGCTATAGATGTAACACCTCCAAGTGCCAACCAGTCCCTAAGCCTTGTCTAATCTGGGTCCAACCCAAACTAGGCTTTTGGCCCTTAAGCATGGGACCCTATGGGTTCACGCACACATAGACTTGGGCCGAGTACTCCTACTCGCCCAATAGTTGACAACGGCCACTAGCAAGGCATGACAACTCCTATGCATATGCAAAGATCATATCAGATGAACCACTATGACCACATATAAGTTGTTCCCTTTGCCACACGATATATGGTTCAACTCATGGGTTAACACTTAACCCAAGCATGGCCATGCATTTGTTGATCCAATCACTTGAGTGATCCAATGTTTGACAGTCCCTAAGTAGGCCGTTTCACATCTTGAGTACATACCACAATCTCAGGTCTAAGGACATAACGTACATGACATGGATAGAGACTTTCTCATGTTGGGTCAGTCCAGCCTACATGTCTCACATGTGCCCACATTATTAGTTCGACATCTCCATGTCCATGACTTATGAAATACAACCATCAACTAATACATGTGTTGGTCTAGTATTCAAGTGTGTTCTCATAAGAACACCGACTAGGGACAACTTTAGAATAACCATTCACGTAAAAGTGTTTCACAAACAATTCACATAATTGTTAATCAATACAAGTTGTCTATAATGGATATTCAATGAACAATTAATACATGTCAAAGATACAATTGGAATATCATCATCTCTATGATTACCTCTAGGGCATATTCCCAACATGAACATGTCGGACGTTAGTTGGAGAATCCGATGGCGCGTCCGACAGAGCGTCTGCTGGTGTGCTGATTTTACATCGCCTCTGGACTGCGTCTGAAGGCACTGTGCAGTGTCAGACGGGGTGGTTTGGACGCGTCCGATGCCCACGTAATGGCTAGTTCTGAATCGATCATCTTGGAACACAGATGTTTAACGCATCGAACGCATCCGACACTATATCGTCTAGCGCATCCAATGGTCCCATGGAAAGTGTAGTGAAGGGGTAACAACTCTATTTTCTTGAGGGGTGTTATAAATTGAAGTTGGTTGGTTCCATGGCTACTCTCTTGGCTTCTTGACACACTTGACATCCTTGTGAGCTAAAGCGTTCCCCTCCTACTCATCTCTTTTGCAAGGTTGCAAATTCAAAGTGAGATTGAGTGATTCCATGTGCATTTGCATGTGAGGTTGCATATAGTGTCACTTGGTGATCATTTGGCTGGTGATTTATTTTTACTCTTGGTGGGTGCATGTGACCTAGCCAACTTGGAGGTTGTTGGAGGGGTTGGGAAGAGTTAGTGATTGTTCTTACCTACCTACAGTTGATTTGTGAGAGGTTCTTATGCTTTCCTCGGCAGAGCGCCAAAAGCAACTCTAAAGAAATGCGTGTATTATTGAGTTACCTCACTTGAGAGTGGTGTCTTGCGGTGCTTTTGTGGAGGCTTGCTTTGAGAGGCCTTGGCTTGAGGGTCAAGAATCGAAGAACC
This sequence comes from Bothriochloa decipiens, assembly GCA_023333625.1. Classification (NCBI taxonomy): domain Eukaryota; kingdom Viridiplantae; phylum Streptophyta; class Magnoliopsida; order Poales; family Poaceae; genus Bothriochloa; species Bothriochloa decipiens. The sequence goes on along the minus strand of CM041632.1, from coordinate 28,617,340 downwards.
ATCTAGGTGTTGGTCAACACAACCGGAGAGTAGCTTGTCGGTGCACAAGTGAACTCCGGGTGAACAAATCATTGTGTCTCCTTTGTCTCCCAGTGATTGGTCTTCATATTGTGATTGTTGCCTATTATGATTAATTGTACATCATCTTGTTGATTGGAAACATCTTCTCTTCATCATCAGTATTTGTATTTACATTCATAGATTATCTTGTGTAGCTTGTGTAGAAATAGTTGTTCTAGCTAGCTCTTTAGGATAGTTTTGTAGTGACATAGCCTTTGCATAAACTAGAGATCATAGTTTACTAGAATTGTTAATAGGAGGCTTGCTCAACATCTAGGCTAGGCAAAACCTGCTTTACGCCATTTTTTACTAATCAAATTTTCCTAGTGTCTTTATAGAATTTTTAATATGCTGTTCACCCCCTATAGCCATCTAGGACTTAGAACTAGTCGATAGCAAAGCTGGCGGCCACATGGATAGTGTTGGCGGTCCTTATCTCATATTTTATACTACCAATAAAAACATAAAAGGCACACCAAACTTAGTAAATAGGGCATTATACTAAAATATTCCACGAGTTTTGGTGATTGTCACTTGCCAAAATGCAACTCTAGACATACACACAAATGGGCCAAGAAACACAAGAAAACCATGAAATGAGAAGGTAACCCATTTACCAGATAATACAGGACCCGGTCGAGTAGAGAGAAAAGGCCAAGTACCATGAATCAACTACACGGGCCAACAGTGTTCAAATCTGCTTTGGGCTGCAAGACCATGTCTGGATAAAATGTCCATAACTCACTCACCTGGACTTTGTTTTGGGTGATCCACTAGGCGTTGGAAAGCTATGACAATATCTACAATGCCAACAAATTTCATCCCGTTTGGCCCAAGGATGCTGGCGCGCAACAGCTGAGGGCACGCACCCCTACGCGACGTCCAACCAGACCCAACTTTGGTGTGGCGGTCCATTACGATGCAAGGAGGTCGGTTCTGGTGTGCACTCATACATGGAAGGTGCGAAACCACCCTAGAGGTTGGGTTTGATCCTTCCATGTGGGGTGACCCTTTTGTATAGAGCCCCTCCCTCCACCTATAAAAGGACGGCCATTCCCCCTCTGATTTCATCAACACATTGGGATTCTCTCTACCTCACTCTCTCTATCTTATTCTCCATCTCTCTCTCTTATTCTTTAGGTTAGACTCTCGAGATGTGAGGGTGAGCAGGGAGTCGCCGGGCCTGTTGGCGCCTCCCCAACCTTGTACCTCTACGGATATTCTACTTGGCTCCTTCATGGGATCTTGGCTAAGTGAGCGTTCATGTTTCCTGTTGACGCTCCTTAATGTCAATTTTTAACCATCAACTATTGCCTGATATGATATAAAATAATTTAAAAAGCAAAGTTGTAGGGTTTGAAACTAACAGGTTCCATTTGGTGTTCTCACTTGGTTTGTAGGAGATTGAATATTTCACTAAATAAAGTACCTCAAATGACAAATTAATGGACACCATTGCAAAGGCCTCGTCAAGCTGATCAAAATAGATATATTATTTGCTATATTTGAATCTTGAAATAAAAAGATATTAATAAAAGAAGAGCCCTCCATCATAGAGCTACGGGATTAATTGGGGCTAAATCATAATTTGGCTCATTAAGGTGTTGGGTTATGAGGGTGCCACGCTAGCCAGAAAACAAAACTTTTCTACCTCATAAACTAGGATCTACTGCTAGATATAGGTCATGGGATTACCACTAGATGCACAGATGCAGTGGAAGACTCGATATAGTCAAACACGTCACAGCAGTGCCATGTAATTGCGTGGTCGTCCGTCAAGTACACCCTTCGCTTGCGGATCGTCCGAGCACGTTCTTGACCAGTCCAACTAGTCGTCGACTAGTCCAACTAGTTGCCGACCAGTTACCGACCACCGTGACTGACCAGGTCCATCCTTGTACTGCAGATGCAGCAACTCCGAGGTATCACACACGTGCAGGAAGAAGCAATGCGCAACCGGACTGCTAGGTCCACGAGGAGCAAAGGCGTGAGCGTGGGTGGGCGACGGTGGCTAAATAGATCAATCAAATCAGATCAGATTCAATTAGATTGCTTTTGCCTCGCCCCTACCCTTTGCTTATATAGGCATCCCTATGCGACCCCGACCTGGAGGCCCATCAGGAACCCTAAGCCTTGTCTAATCTGGGTCCAACCTAAACTAGGCTTCCAACCCTTATGCGTGCGACCTTCTAGGTTCACACACACATAGACATGGACCGAGTACTCCTACTCACCCAATAGTTGACAGCGGCCTCTAGCAAGGCGTGACAACTCCTATGCATACAAAAGATCATATCAGACTAACCACTATGACCACATACAAGTTATTCCCTTTGCCACTGATATATGGTTCAACTCGTGGGTTAAAACTTAACCCAAGCAAGGCCATGTAGTTGTTGATCCATCACTTGAGTGATCCAGTGATATCTCTCACATGCAGAGAGGGACAAATTCCATCTTGGCTGTCTATGTCTCATAGCATGCTTCCCGACCACCCAAAGACCACCTTTATAACTACCCAATTACGGAGCAGTGTTTGATGATCTATAAGCAGGCCATTTCACATCTTGAGTACATACCACATCTTGAGTACACATCTTGAGTACATACCACAATCTATACCCAAGGACATAACATACTTGACATCAATAGAGACTATCTCATGTCGGGTCAGTCCAGCCTACATGTCTCACACGTGCCCACATTATTAGTTTGACATCTCCATGTCCATGACTTGTGAAACATAGCCATCAACTAATACATGTGCTGGTCTAATATTCAAGTGTGTTCTCACAAGAATGCCGACCAGGGACAACTTTAGAATGACCATTCAAGTGATAGAGTTCCACAAACAATTCACATAATTATCAATCAACACAAGTTGTCTATAATGGATATTCAATGAACACTTAATGCATGTCATAGATACAATCGAAATATCATCATCTCTATGATTACCTCTAGGGCATATTCCCAACAATCTCCCACTTGCACTAGAGTTAATCTCTAAGATGTCTAATCCCCATAGACCTCAAGTGCGCCTCATGCTTAGGCTGTGGAAGAGCCTTTGTCAAAGGATCTGCTATATTCAAATCTGTATGTATTTTCCATAGTTTGATCTCCTCCAGTTTCACAAACTGTCGAATGAGATGAAACTTCTGGAGTACATTTTTGTTCCTCTGGTGATCCCTAGGCTGCTTAGCCTGTGCAATCACCCCATTGTTATCACAATGTAAATTCAATGGGCCCGACGCATTAGGAAACATACCAAGTTTAATAAGGAACCTCCTCAACCAAACACCTTCCTTTGTAGTAGAACCGATGATCATTTCCTGCTTGGAACTCTTCCAGCTTACTGCACCACTATTTATTATGAACAAAAAGCTGATTGAGATAGTGAATCATCCGAGTCGATTTGGAAGCTAGCATCGTTGTAATCATTTACAATGAGCTCCTCCTCACCTCCATAGATTAGGAACACATCCTTAGTCCTTCTCAACTATTTGAGAATGTTTTTAACCAACATCCAGTGACTCTCACTAGGATTAGCTTGGTACCTGCTCGCAACACTTAGAGCATATGCGACATCTGGGCGAGTACATATCATGGCATACATGATGGAACCAACTGCCAAAGCGTATGGAACCTTACTCATGCGCTTTCACTCAGCATCATATGGAAGGACACTGCTTATCGCTGAAGCGCATACCATGTGACACAGACAAGAACCCTTTCTTGGACTATTCCATGTTGAACTGCTTCAACACTTTGTCAACGTACGTGTCTTGGCTTAATCCTATTAGCCTTCTCGACCTATCTCGAAAGATCTTAATGCCCAAGATGTATTTTGGCTCTCCTAAATCCTTCATAGAAAAACTATTATTCAATGAAGTCTTTATGGATTATAGCATTGGAATGTCATTCTTGATCAGTAATATGTCATCTACATATAAGATAAAAAACACAACAGCGCTCCCACTTTCCTTCTTGTAAACACAAGGTTTTTCTTCATTCTGACGGAAGCTAATACCTTTGACGACCTCATCAAAATGAATATTCCAACTCCAAGAAGCTTGCTTTAACCCATAAATGGATTTCTTAAGCTTGCATATTTTTCTAGCATTTTTAGGATCAACAAAGCCTTCAGGCTATATCATATACATGTCCTCTTCCAAATATCCATTTAGAAAGGCTGTTTTGACATCCATCTTCCATATCTCATAATCAAAATATGCAGCAATTGCTAGAATGATCTGAATAGATTTAAGCATCGCTACCGGCGAGAACGTCTCGTCGTAGTCAATCCCTTGAACTTGCCGAAAACCCTTTGTGACAAGCCGAGCTCTATAGACATGAACATTTTCGACCATATCCTTCTTCTTCTTGAAGATCCATTTGCACTCAATGGGTATAACCCCATCAGGTGGGTCAACCAAGTTCCAAACCTGATTGTCTCCCATGGTGTCAAAATCTCATTTGCTTATTGGACTAAAACCAAGGCAAAAGCTCATGTGCGCAGGATCAAAATTACACACATGAACAACAATTACATAGTCCAATAAGCACAATGTTCGATAAAACAATAATATAACATTTACATCATACCATTATTACATAACTGTCATCAGAGTAAAGCGAAATATAAATAACATCATCCAAAGTGAATGGCAACTAAAACAACATAGACATAGCGACTCTGTCTCGCCACAGGAAAGTCAACGGTAGGATGACGACGCCTAACATCCTGGATAGTTCTCAGGGAAGTCACCATCCAGTCATCACTTGAGCATCCTTTATTTGGGAATACAAGGGTGAGTTCCATGTCAAAACTCAGCAAGTACAGGTGGAAAGTAATGACATGCAAGGCTAAAACAAGGTACAACTGAAAGGTAGACTGCGGTAGTATTTTAAATGTAACAGTTAAAATTTAACTTTGCAACCTATTCTCTAATCAACTTGGTTGAAACTCCCAACCCTTTATTAAGGTTCAAGTAGCAGTTAATGTGTCATTTAACATCACAGATATAAGCATATATCATTAAACATGAAATAGCCATCTTGAAGGGAACACAGGATAGCCATCCCGATAAAACCTGTGGTAGCAACCTCAAACATCATCACCATGATTTAATAGCTTAGACCATTTGGCTAAGTCATATGAGGATCTGGGCCGCTCGTGACTGTGAGCATGGACAATATGTCAATTTTAACTCTACGCAGAGGTGTACACTTTCACTCCAGATTATGATTACTCTTTATGCCCGAGGTGATCAGCCTCTTAGCCCATTACCGAGATAGGCTGGTAGAGGTCACAACAAGGTTCTTCACAGGGTCATAGGCAGCGGTAACCCAATCTATGACGTCCCAAGCACATGAGAGATGTACTCGTAGCTACCGCCCCGGTCTACGGATGAACCAGAACTCCCATGCTAGAACTTGTAACACCCGTCACGCCATAGCTATGTTACCCGTCGGTAAGCTACCCAGCTGCCCATGATGGTCCTGCTAATAGACCAAGCCAGAGCCCATTAGCCTAGAGATGTATGGAAGTCCCAGGTTGCCACTCCACAATGGGTCCACAAAAGGGGGAGGAGATACGGATACCCTCATCAACATGAGTCCCACTAGCATCTGTTTTCCCCGTCTTTCAACGCCAACCAACGATGTAGATCAGCGTCAACTTCTCCAACGGCCAAAGCTAGGAGCCCACAGCTCCAACATCTTTTAAGAAGCAAGTTTTATCTTCATTAGGTAGGTGAAAGGTGAGGTAGAGCACTAGCAACCTACTGACCTATCAATTAAAACCCCCATAGGTGATATATGGATAGAGTGGCTGGTCATCCCTATGGTTTGCCGATTTAAGACACATGCAATGTATTAATTAAAAGTAAATAGGCACAATATGATCAAAGGTGCCTGCACTTGCCTTGGTTGTTGTCCTACTGCACATGGTCCTACAGGTCCTGCTGATCCTCGTTCACCCATGTCTCGTTCTCTATACGCCACAATCATCACACACGCACAATACATGCAAGCAAACATACTTTAATTAGAGCAGTACACCAAAACATCTCAACAGTAGCAAACAATAGCATAGAACTATTCTACTTGTCGAGACGATTCCAAAAAGTATAAGTTTGCTAAAATCGGAGTTAAAACATGAAGATTATGGCCTATACAAGACTAGGGGCTAATCTACAGAAAACAGGACTATAATCTAAATACTTTTGAATTGCGTAGGACTAGATCATAATTAAAGAAAAAGGCTGGGGCTTTTCTACAAAAGTGCTAGTGGCGGCGGCGTTGGCCGCGCTGACGACCACGCGGCGACGCGGGGACGGCCGGGTCCATGGACTGGCCGTGGACCGTGGTCGTGGACCGTGTCCACTAGTCCACCGTGGACCAGGCGGGGACGGGTCGACCTCCGACGGCCTCGGCCATGGTCGCTGGCAGTGACCTCACAGCGACGGCGCAACAGCGCGTGCGGGGCAGGACGAGAGCGTGAGCACGATGCGCGTGCGCTAGCGCGTGCAATGCGCGGCACGGCCATGACAGGGCGAGGCCGGAGCGGTGGGAACCACGGCAGCGGTGAGCGGCGGCGGTGGCGCTCCTACGGTGATGCGTAGCGGCACGCAAAGAGGGCGAGAGCAGCCACGGAGGGTAGCACCATGACCCTCATGGGCACTCAGAGCTCGGGAGCGGCTCACCTTGGTGGCGGACGGTAAAAACGACGACGACGGCGTGAGCTCGAGAGCGGCGGCTATGGCGGCGCCCTAGGGTTAGGGTACTGGGTGGCGGCGGCTCTGCTTGGGTTGGGAAAAATGGTGCGAGGAGGTGGGCGATGGGCTTTATAGGGCACGGCGATCCTCGCTATGCGAGTAGGCGGGCGCGACACGGTTGGAGGCCGGGCTCCGGCTCGGTGTTGTCTCCGTGAGGGAGACGACACTGTTGCTGTGGGCCCCACTTGTATAGGCCCCACCCGTCAGTGTCGGTGGGTGGCAGGATGTGGCTGCCAGATGGGTCGCTCGGCCCACCGCGCGGTGACGCGCACTCAAGGCAAGGCCAGCCGCGGCTGCTGGTTGCTAGCTAGCGGCCTGCTGCGCTGGCTAGCCCGGCTGGCCGTGGCTGGCCATGGCCAAGCCTAGCCACTGCTAGCCAGTGGTTGCTGCTATTGGTCTTGGCCATGGCTGGCCAGTGGTGGCCATGGCTGGCTAGGGCTGGCCATAGTTGGCCAATAGGGGCTGTGGTTGGCCAGGTTCCACTAGGGACTGGCCTAGGCTAGTTAGACTAGTTTAGGTTACTCTAAGATTAGATGGGACAAGTTAGAGCATGTTAGTAGCTAGAAAGCAGAGCAAGGATTAAACAACAAGCTCAAACAAGTCAACCAAAACTTATGCAGCAGCATGAATGCAACAATGCATGGTTTCTAACATGCTACAAGTTTTAATGTATTTCATAAACATTTATAGTTGGCCTATGAATGTAAAACATCTATTTGAAATAAATCTAATTCGTCCAATGTTTTCTAGGTTCGAAATCAGGGTGTCATAGACCTAAACACCTTAAAAGAATCTCGTCCTCAAGATTAGAAGACTCAGGAAACAATTCTGGATATTCTGCTCTTAGATCCTCTTCCTTTTCCCAAGTAGCCTCATCCTCTAAGTGCTACTTCCATTGTACTTTACACCACTTGACAACTTTACTTCGAGTGACTCTCTCGGCTGTCTCTAAAATCCTAGATGGACTCTCATCATAAGTCGGATCCTTCTGCAAATCCACTTCCTCTACAGGCAACTCTTCCCTTGCAACTCTCAAACACTTCTTGAATTGAGAGACATGACTCACATCATGCACATTGGAGAGGTAAGCTGGAAATTCAAGTTGATAAGCTACTTCTCCTTTCCTTGCCAAAATCTTGAAAGGACCAATGTACCTAGGAGCTAACTTCCTCTTGACCTTGTACCTCTTGAGATTCTCATTGGAGACACTTTAAGATAGACATAGTCACCCACTTCAAACTCAAGCTCCCTTTGATGGACATCTACATAACTCTTCTGCCTTGATTGAGCTACTTTCAGATTACGCTGAACTACTTGCACTTGCTCCTCTGCTATTTTCAAAGCATCAGGACCAAAAACTTGTCTTTCTCCTGCTTGATTCTAGAATAAGGGTGTCCTACACTTTCGTCCATACAGTGCTTCAAAAGGAAACATCTTGAGACTGGCCTGATAACTATTGTTTTAAGAGAATTTGGCATAAGGCAAATTATTGTCCCAACTATCACTGGATTCCAGGGTGCAGGCCCTCAACATATCTTCTAGAATTTGATTAACCCTTCCTGTCTGGCCATCTGATTGTGGATAATAAGCCAAACTAAATCTTAACTCAGTTCCCAAAGCTTCAAGTACCTTCTCCCAGAATTTAGAAGTAAATTGTGTACCTCTGTCCAAAACAATCCTCTTCGGAACTCCATGAGCACACACAATTCGAGCCATATACTTCTCAGCTAATTGTGCTCTGCTATAAGTAGTCTTGACAGGTATGAAATGAGCAACCTTGGTCAAACGATCCACTATTACCCAAATAGAATCAGAGTTCGAGGCAATCCCACAATAAAATCCATACTGATTTCATCCCACTTCCATTCAGGTATCTTCAACAGCTGCAACAATCCTACTGGCCTTTGATGTTCTGCTTTTACTCTATGACAAGTATCACACAAGGCAACATATTCCCTAATATCTCTCTTGATACCCTTCCACCAATAGTGTTCCTTCAGATCCTGGTACATCTTAGTACTCTAGGGTGAATAGAGTAAGATGACTCATGAAACTCCTTAAGAATAGTATCCTTGATCCTCTGGACATCAGGCACAAACAACTTGCGCTTGTACCAGAGTGTTCCTTCTTCATCAACACTAAATCCCGGGGCTCCATCTTCATTAACCAACTTGACAATCTCTTGAATTTTCTCATTAGTTCTCTAACCCTTCCTAACCTCCTGTTCAAGTGTTGGTTCCACATCCACATAGGCTCCCTGAGTGTTGGCAACGAACCCCAAATTGAGATACTCAAATTTAGCTAGCAGCTCTTGAGGTAACTCTAGCACTTCTAACATGTTTAGCTGACTCTTTCGACTGAAAGCATCAGCCACAACATTAGCTTTACCAGGATGGTAGAGAATCTCTAGGTTAAAATCATTAATCAATTCTAACCATCTTCTTTGTCTCAAGTTCAAGTCCTTCTGAGTGAATATATACTTCAAGCTCTTGTGATCTGTATAAATGTTACACTTGTGACCAAGAACATAATGTCTCCAAATCTTCAGTGAATGCACTACAACTGCCAATTCTATATCATGAGTTGGATAATTCAATTCATGTTTCTTCAATTGTCGAGAGGCATAAGCAGTGACCTTACCCTCATGCATCAACACAGAACCCAAACCATGTCTAGAGGCATCACAATAAATAGAGAAGTCCTTTGTCATATATGGCAGAGCTAGCACTGGTGCTGTTGTCAACCTCTTCTTTAATTCCTCGAAGCTGGCCTGACATTGTTCAGTCCACTTGAACAGTTTGTCCTTCTCTAGCAAAGCAGTCATAGGTTTAGCTATGGTAGAGAACCCATCGATGAACTTCCTGTAGTATCCAGCCCATTCCTAGAAAACTCCTAATATCCTTGAAATTCTTAGGTGGACTCCACTTAAGCACATCTGCAACATTCTTAGGACTAACTGTAACCCCATCCATGGAAATAACATGCCCAAGAAAAGAAACTTCCTTCAACCAGAATTCATACTTACTGAACTTGGCATAAAGCTGATGTTCCCTCAACTTCTGCAACACCAATCTGAAATGCTCTTCATGTTCTTCCTCATTCTTGGAATAAATCAGAATATCATCAAGGAAGACAACCACAAACTTATCAAGATACACCATGAAAACTTTGTTCATCATGTACATAAAGTAAGCTGGAGCATTGGTCAACCCAAAAGACATCACTGTGTACTCATACAGACCATATCTAGTGGTGAAAGCAGTCTTTGGAATATCACTAGGTCTAATCCTCAACTGATGGTAACCTGTCCTCAAATCTATCTTAGAAAAGACACTAGCTCCCTTCAACTGGTCAAACAGATCCTCAATTCTAGGTAAGAGGTACTTATTATTAACAGTCACCTCATTCAAAGATCTATAATCTACACATCCTCTGTGTTCCATCTTTCTTTTCTACTAAGATCACTGGGGCTCCCCATGGTGATGAACTAGGCCGAATATAACCCTTACACTGTAATTCTCTAAGTTGTGACTTAAGTTCTTCTAGTTCATTAACAGCCATTCTATAAGGTCTTTTAGCTATGGGTGCAGTACCAGGTAACAAATCAATGATAAACTCAATATCTCGTTTAGGTGGCATACCTAGCAAATCATCTAAAAGACATCAGGAAACTCATTGACAACTCTGATGTTCTCCAAAGGCTCACCGCTGAGATGATTCACTGTTCCCTGATTCTTGGATGGCAAAGAAACTATAACATCTACTACATCTCCATTAGCTGTAGTCAAGATCACTGCCCTCTCTGAACATTTAATATTTGCCTTCCACTTGTTCAACCAACTCATTCCTGAGATAAGATCAAGACCTTCTGACTCGAGCACTATGGGTTTAGCAGGAAAATCTGCCCCCCTTAAGCTAATATTTATATCTGGACACTAGACATTAGAGTTCATGGTTCCTCCCAGTGTCTTTATGTTCATGGAGCTAGGCAGCTAGGTTGGTATACTATGCTTACGAACAAAATGACTACCAATAAGAGTGTGATGCACCCGTATCAAATAGAACTGAAGCTAGATGAGAATCAACAAGGAACGTACCGAGCACCACATCTGTAGCTTCCTCAGCAGTCTCCACCTTGATGTGGTTCACCTTCCCAAAGCTCTAGGACTTCTGTTTCTGGGGGCAAGCATTAGCATAATGTCCCGGTTGCCCACACTTGAAGCAAGCATTATTGGGGGTGTTGTTCGACTTCATAGGTGCATTATTAGGAGCATTCTGGTGAGGAGCCTGGTTGTTCTGGCGAGGGGCTTGATTATTCTGGCACTGCACTAGATTACTGCCATTGTTAGTGTTGTTGTAGCGCTGACCTCCTTGCTGTCCCTGGCTGTTCTTCCCATACTAATAAGAAGAACGCTGCTGGTAGTTCTAGAAATTATTGAAGCGAGGATGGCTGCTATTTCCCTAATCTTGGTACTTGTGGGCCTTCCTCTTCTTCTTGTCCTCCATCTTGTTGCGCATGCTCTCAAGCACAATGGCCCTATCAACCATCTCCTGGAAGTTGGCATACTTGACGTTTGCCATCATGTAAGTGAGTCCATCGTTAAGCCCTCCTAGGAAATGACCTTGCTTATCCTCACTCAACATCTCTAGGTGAATAGCAAGACAAAGCAATGAACTTGTCATGATACACACAAATGGACATGGAGCCTTGCTTCAGATCAGCAAACTCCTTCTTTTTCAGCTTCACTAGTCTAGCTAGAACATGGAACTCCTTGAATGCCTTAGTGAACTGTGCCCAAGTGATGGTGTCAGGAGATGGATGAACAAAACGGTAGGCATCCCACCAAGAAGCGGTTGCACCCTGTAGCTGACCAGATCCATAGAGAACCTTCTCCCTTTCATTGCACTGAGCGATCTCCAACTGTTTCTCCACGCCCTTCACCCAATCCATAGCAACAAGAGGTTTAGGGGAATGAGAGAAGAAAGGTGGGCATCCCCTCAAGAACTCACTGTGCCTGTCCCTGGGTAGTGGTGGAGCATTTTGATTCTGGTGCTGGTTCTGGACTTGGTTCATTGCCATGTTTTGCTGCATCATGGCCATCATGGTGGACATGCCCCTCATGAACTAGGTCTGCATGGCCATCATATGCTCCATAGTAGGTGGAGGAGGTGGTGGCGGGGGATTTTGGTTGTTGTTCTGGTTGCTCCCACCAGGACCAGTAACGCCACTAGGGTCTAACTGGGTCCTCCTGGTGTTAACCATCTGATGTAAATAACAATAGGGTATAAGGATATGTAATCTCAATATATATATCTATGATGAATGTAAACTGTGAATATAACTGCAAGGACATAATGCCTCGTCATATCAATGAACCTTCTGACATAACCCAAATATCACAATCTCTAACAGATAGTAATGACATGATCTCCAGACAGATAGCTAATATGAATAAGTGACAGCAGGCTATGACAGAATTAACTGATAGAATATAGCAGAAAAGAGAGATAGAGCATGATATATAGAGACCCAAACTCCGAATTAACTAAACATAGTCTTAAACTTATATAAATATGATAAGTGTGGACATCACCCCATATCTTATCTCAATCATTAGAAAGAAGCAAATCATTCATGGTTCATAATGATAATCAAGTTCTCACCCTAATAAAGCAAAGCACACTCACACTAGACTCACCACAGACTCTATAAGCTAATCATTTAGATGTTCTAATGTAGCATTACTTATTAAATAAAAGGGACGTCCTAGTCAATCCTAGTATGGCCTCTAGCTGCTCCATAGGGGATGTGATCACGTGTTGGTGACAGTGCTGGCCACAGTGGTGGTGGTGGTGGTGCTACTCCAGTGAGCTGCGTCTCCAGTTGAGCAATCCTCCTCCTGTCTTCATCTGCTTGTAGACTCACCTGACATAGCTCCAATAGTGTGATGTTCACCTCAGTGTTCAGATGTGCCATGAGCTGAACTGTGGCACACAACCTCAGGTCCTCCCCAACAGTAGAAGCAACTCTGGCAGAAATCTGACCATGGGTACGACGAGGGAAGTAGCGATGTGTGTCCTCACTGATCAGGTGGAAGTACTGATCCCTATAAGCAAACAGGGCCTATTGTGCTGCATCCATGATGCCTGCCAGCTGGGTAGCTCTGTCTGCTGGTGTCGCATGGACTAAAACAACTCAAAGAGCATGAAGTGTAGGGTTGGGGTGCCCAACATAGCACCCAACCCTCTAGAAGCCTACGTAGACTGGGTGGCTCCAGAACTCGCTGTGGTACTCGACTCCGACCATCCCATGGCCGAAGAGCTGACGAAGAAGCCTCATCAGGTGAACATGGAAGAAGTCATCGCCACCATCACAAACAGTGAGAGTGACGATCCAACTGTCGTGTGCCTAGTACACTCCCTAGACTCCCTGGTCTCCAGGACCTCCAGGGCCTCCAGGACTGCCACGTCCTCCTGGCCCTCCTGGACCTCCTGGTCCTCCACCTGATGCTCCAGGGCCTCCTGCACCTGGACCTCCTCCTGGTGCACCATGGTCTGGCGCCTGCTGCTCATCCTGGTCCTCTGTCTGCTGGTGTGGAACTAGAGCCTGGCACTATACGTACTAAACCCCAACTTCGAGGATCACACCGTTGTCAGGGTGCTGGCTAGGTGCAAACTCATAGTGGGGCACGCATCTGGTAATCGGGTACTCTATGGGACGCCAAGAACGACGGTAACCAATGGAGCTCTTGCGACAGGTTAGGAGCTGGCGCACCATCTATTAGAATGCAGAGATCAAATACATGCAGCAAACGGTTAATAGATCATGATACAGAAAAATAAACATGTCTATTATCAAAGGATGATATATATGGAGAGTGCATGCATAGATATCCGAAGATAATGTTATAAAAGTTAGAAATAAATTGAAGTAAGAACAACATGCATTCTGTGGTATTTGTAGTAAAACAAAAATAGCATAGAGATATGCATATAATGATCATAATGTCAAAAGCAAGGTAATAGTTCTAAGATAAGGCAATAAACTATCAGTAAATGATAATAAATATAGCTGAAGTAAATGCATATCAAGGTAATGAATAGGATAGTAAATGAACATGCTAACAATGATGAGATATGCAATCACTTATAAAGGTCAACCTAAGATGGTAAGAAGATGACCATTTCTAGCTAAGGCTTCATGATCCTATGGTCAACATGGCTCTGGTACCACTTTGTCACACCCTGGTTTTGAAGGACTAAAACCAAGGCAAAAGCTCATGTGCGCTAGGATCAAAATTACACACATGAACGACAATTACATGGTCCAATAAGCATAGTGTTAAAATAAAATAATAATATAATGTTTACATCGTACCATTATTACATAATTGTCATCAGAGTAAAATGGAATATAAATAACGTCATCCAAAGTGAATGGCAACTAAAAAAATGTAGACGTACCGACTCCATCTCGCCACAGGAAAGTCAACGGTAGCATCACGACGCCTAACATCCCGGATAGTTCTCAGGGAAGTCACCATCCGAGTCATCACTTGAGCATCCTTTATTTGGGAATACAAGGGCGAGTTCCATGTTGAAACTTAGCAAGTACAGGCGGAAAGTAATGACATGCAAGGCTAAAACAAGGTACAACTGAAAGGTAGACTACGATAGTATTTTAAATGTAACAGTTAAGATTTAACTTTGCAAACTGTTCTCTAATCAACTTGGTTGAAACTCCCAACCCTTTATTAAGGTTCAAGTAGCAGTTAATGTTTTATTTAACATCACAAATATAAGCATATAGCATTAAACATGAGATAGCCATCTCAAAGGGAACATAGGATAGCCATCCTGATAAAACCTGAGGTAGCAACCTCAAACATCATCACCATGATTTAATAGCTTAGACCATTTGGCTAAGTCATGTGAGGATCTAGGCCGCTTGTGACCGTGAGCATGGACGATATATTGATTTTAACTCTGCGCAGAGGTGTACACTTTCACTCCAGATTGTGATTACTCTTTATGCCCGAGGTGATCAGCCTCTTAGCCCATTATCGAGATAGGCTGGTAGAGGTCACAACAAGGTTCTTCATAGGGTCATAGGCAGCGGTAACCCAATCCATGATGTCCCAAGCACATGAAAGATGTACTCGTAGCCACTGCCCTGGTCTACAGATGAACTAGAACTCCCATGCTAGAACTTGTAACACCCTTCACACCATAGCTATGTTACCCATCGGTAAGCTACCCAACTGCCCATGATGGTCCTGCTAATAGACTAAGCCAGAGCCCATTAGCCTGGAGATGTATGGAAGTCCTAGGTTGCCGCTCCACAATGGTTCCACAAAAGGGGGAGGAGATACGGATAGCCTCGTCAACACGAGTCCACTAGCATCTGTTTTGGAATCTGGGTCCATCATTGCTTGCGCATAATTTGCTGGTTCGTCATCATCTAACAACAATAGGTCACCACGGAATTCATGATGTCTTGCTGATCTTCATGTTTCGGGCGAAGTACCGACCATAGGTGGTTGGGATGTACCTACCATAGGTGGTTGGGGTGGTGTACCGACCATAGGTATATCAACTTGTTCCGCTACATTAGCATCACTCTTCGAGTCATTCACTAATGACTTATCTTGAACCTCTTCAAGATATACCTTCCGACCGCTCCTATCTCCTTTGAGAAACTTTTTCTCTAGGAAGACACCATTCCGAGCAACAAACACTTTGCCCTCTGATCGGTTATAGAAGTAATACCCTAAAGTTTTCTTTGGATATCCCACTAAGAAACACTTGTCCGACTTTGGTGCTAGCTTATTAGATATCAACCGTATGACATAAGCTTCACAACCCCAATCTTTTAGAAAAGACAAACTAGGATGCCGACCAGTCCACATCTTATATGGTGTCTTCTCTACGGACTTAGATGGTACCCTATTTAATGTGAAAGAGGCTGTTTCTAGAGCGTATCCCTAAAATGATAAAGGTAGGTCCGACTGGCTCATCATAGACCAAACCATGTCCAACAAAGTCCAATTATGATGCTCAGAAACACTGTTTCTCTATGGTGTTCCGGGAGGCATAAGTTGTGGAACAATTTTGTAACTCTTAAGATAATTGCTAAACTCGTGACTCAAATATTCACCTCCATGATCAGATCGCAAGGATTTAATTTTCTTGCCACGTTGATTCTCTACTTCGTTCTAAAATTCTTTGAACTTTTCAAATGTTTCAGACTTATGCTTCATTAGGTAGATATATCCATATCTACTAAAATCACTAGTAAAAGTAATAAAGTATTGGAATCTGTCTCTAGCTGTCATGTTTAGTGGTCTGCACACATCAGTATGTATGAGTTCTAACAAGTTAGACGCTCTCTTAGGAAAACCTATGAAAGGCGCCTTGGTCATCTTGCCAAGCAGGCAAGCTTCACATGTCTTGTAAGATTCAAAATCAAACAAAGTTAGAAGCCCATCAGCACGGAGCCTCTTCATGCGATTTTCACTTATATGACACAAATGACAATGCCATATATATGTAGGACTTAACTCATTAAGCTGAGGCCTTTTAGCAGTAACATTACAGACAGGAGCATCACCAAGATTTAAAATAAATAATCCATTCACAATGGATGCAAAAGCCACAAACATGTTATTCTTGGAGATCACATAACCATTGTCTTTACTCGCAAAAGAATTACCTTCCTTCATCAAACATGAAGGTGACACAATGTTTTGACTTAAGCTAGGAACAAAATAACAATTATTCAATTCCATAATAAATCCTGATGGTAGGTGAAGTTGCATCGTCCCGATGTTCAACACAGCAACTCTTGCATTGTTGCCCACACGGAAGTCAACCTCTCACTTTTCAATGCTTCTACTTCTTATAATTCCCTACATCGTATTGCAAATGTGAGCAACTGATCTGGTATCAAATACCCAGGAATTGATATAGGAGTTAGCGAGAAAAATGTCTATAACGTGAACAACAAGGGTACAAGTAGCAGTAATACCTTTACCGCCACCATCCTTCTCTAAGGACGCCAAGTACCCCTTACAGTTTCTTTTCTAGTGACCTTTCCCCTTACAATAAAAGCAATCTGAATTTGCAGATGGTCCAGCCTTGGCAACAGATGGGTTTGGCTTAGAGATCTCATCTTTAGCCTTGTCCTTCTTCCAAGAATTGTCCTTCCTCTTGAACCAAGGCCTATTCTAGACTGCCAACACTTTCCTACTGCCGACACCTTTCTTGATGTCGGCTTCTGCTATTTTTAGCATGCCACACAATAAACTTAAGCCTCTCTCTGCCCCATGCATATGGTAGTTTGAGATGAAGTTTCCATAACTGGGTGGAGGAGGCGAGAGGATAAAATCAGTAGCCAACTCTTGGCCGATTGGGAAGCCTAGCTTCTCCAACCTCTGAGTGTAACCAACCATCTTGACTACGTGTGGTCTGACTGTTGCGCCCTCTGCAAGCTTGGTTTCAGCAAGTGCCTTAGAGACATTGAACCTTTTAGTCCTGGCTTGCATGCGGAACATATCTTCAAGCGCCACAATTGTCGGTGTTGGGATCCGGGGGTGCCCTAAGTCATCGAGTAAACGTGTACTGCGTGCTCCCTAATTCGGATGGTGATGCAAGATGAACACATGATTTTTGTCCTGGTTCAGGCAAAGAAGGCCCTACATCCACCCGGGGGGAGACTTGTATTATCTTGCATCGAAGTGCTTGTACAGGGGTGAATACAAGCAAGCGAGTGAGAACAGAGGTGTAGAGAGTGAGACTGAGCTAGGACTTGAGCGTTTCAGGCTCTGAAAGCTCTCCTCCTCTATGACGTACCTGGCGTCTCCTTTTATAAACCAAGGAGAGGCACGGGCATACAGGAGTCCTAAGCTGTTGTAGGTGATGACGTCGAGGGGGTGATGCCGATCATGTCATAGCCGTTGTAGAGGCGTGTGTTGGGCATTGGCTGCCCTATAGCGACATGCTTGGGGTCACCGGCTATCCTCCAGGCGTGCCAAGATGACACCACTGGTGGTTAGCGAAGGACTTGTGCCCATGCGCGGTCATGTGGATCCCTATAGGCATCGTGTTCGGAGTTGTTGGGGGCGCTAACCAGAGGCGTCGGAGTCTAACTCGAGGGGTGGCCAACGATGTTTGAGGCCCAGTCAAGGGGTAGCCTTGGGGGTCAAGGTCGGGTAGATAAGATCGAGCCCCCGGGCATCTGGAGCTGATGGCTGTCGCATAGTGCATCGAGGGGGAGTCGGAGGTGGAATAGTGCTTGGTAAGGCACAGCGGTACTAGGCAAATCACCGCACATCTAGGGATGGATGGTAAAATTAGGATTCGACCGTTGTACCTAATCACTGTAACACTGCTGCAGCCATGCACTTAGGTGGGAGTTGGTGGGAGCATTAAATGCACTAACTCCCAGACAGGAAGTAGGTGGATTCAAGGGCGGGGTAGTAGTAATCAACGGGGGGTCATCCGCTTTGGTGGAGTTCCGTCACTCGACGGGGGGTCGTCTGCTCGGGCGGACTTCCGTCGCTCGAGGAGGGGTCATCCGCTCGAGCGGACT
The DNA here is from genome assembly GCA_023333625.1 of Bothriochloa decipiens. NCBI lineage: Eukaryota > Viridiplantae > Streptophyta > Magnoliopsida > Poales > Poaceae > Bothriochloa > Bothriochloa decipiens. The sequence continues at coordinate 28,598,911 of CM041632.1, read as the reverse complement.
TCCATTGCTCAAGGGTCCCGTCGAGCGAGAAGCTATCTTGGTTTGAACGATGCAGCTCATGGGAAGCCCAACGTAGCTCGAGGTATGCCGGTGGACCCGCATCCCTATTTGTGGGCTTCTTGGTGTTGGGAATATGCCCTAGAGCTAATCATGTAGATGATGATATTCTGATTGTATCCATGATTAATAAAGTGTTCATTGAATATCCATTATAGACAACTTGTATTGATTATTGATTAATTGAATTGTTTGTGGAACTCAATTACTTGAATGGTTATTCTAAAGTTGTCCCTAGTTGGCGTTCTTGTGAGAACACACTTGAATATTAGACCAGCACATGTATTAGTTGATGGCTATGTTTCACAAGTCATGGACATGTCAAACTAATAATATGGGCACATGTGAGACATGTAGGCTGGACTGACCCGACATGAGAAAGTCTCTATTCACATCATGTACATTATGTCCTTAGACCTAAGATTGTGGTATGTACTCAAGTTGTGAAACAGTCTACTTAGGGACTATCAAACGTTCTTCCATAACTGGGTAGTTATAAAGGTGGTCTTCGGGTGGTCAGGAAGCATGCTAAGAGAAATAGACAATCAAGATGGAATTTGCCACTCTCTACACGAGAGATATCACGGGATCACTCAAGTGATTGGATCAACAAATGCATGGCCGTGCTTGGGTTAAGTGTTAACCGACGATTTGAACCATATATCGAGTGGCAAAGGGAATAACTTGTATGTGGTCATAGTGGTTCGTCGGATATGATCTTTGCATGCACATAGGAGTTGTCATGCTTTGCTAGAGGCCGCTGTTAACTATTGGGTGAGAAGGAGTACTCGACCCATGTCAATGTGTGCGTGAGCCCATAGGGTCGCACGCTTAAGGGGCTAGAAGCCTAATTTGGGTTGGACCCGAACTAGACAAGGCTTAGGGTTACTAATGGGCCTCCAACTCATGAGCTCATTGGGGATGCCTATATAAGAAAGGGGTAGGGGCACGGTCAAGGTGATATGCCTTTGGCAGCCGTCGTCGCCCTCCCCACCGTCGTGCCTTATGCTCCTCACAGACCTAGCAGTCCGGAGGTGCATTGCTTCTTCCCAGCACGTGTGGGATTCCTCGGAGGTGCTGCATCTAGAGCACTGGGATGAATCGCATGAGGGGATTGAGGTGATGGATGACCACACAACTGCACTGCCTATGGCGACGCGTACGACTACATTGAGTCTCTAACCTTGGTTCATCATCTTGCCATATTGGTCTTGAAATGATCTACTCGTACGGGTTAGAATGCCGCCATCCAAGTTAAGTGATTCATGTAAATCCAGTCATGGTGAGTTAGAGATCAATTAGATTGATCGAATTAAACCCTAGGTCAAGTGCCAAGCACATATGATGCGCGGCGGTGGTAGATGGAATTTACTGCCGGGCACCAGTTTGCTGAGAAAATTATTGTTCGGTAAAACAGCGATAACTTTTGAAATGTAACTCGGATTGAGACGAACTCTAAACAAAAATCATAGAGAACAAAATTTTACATTCGATTCTCTACCGCCTCACTGCATTTAGAAAAATTAGAATTGCAAAATAAGGCTTGGAAAATAGAGTTTTCTATGTTGTAAGATTAGACGTCGGATTCAGATAACTCTGTTTTGTAGGTGTTGATGACTGGTATAGTCCTTATGTGTATGTGATGCATGTATGTCATGAGGACAATATGGGTAGGAGCCACATACATATTGTCAAAATTAATGTAATAGCCTGTGTGTCAATCTGTGATGATCTATCCGTGACTATGTAATTTCATTTTACTTGCGCTAGCTAGTCTTGGCGGAATCATCACTGAAGGATGGCATACTCGAATCATGGAGATGGAGATCATGGTGATGCACAGATTGAAGGAGATGGAGATCCCCAAAGGAATAATGGGCTATACCAATTCATGTCTATGTTATGCCGTTCTTACTATGTTCTACTTTCAAATGCTATTATGTTTTTGTCTACATGAGTGCGGTAGTGAAGTAGAATGGTCCCTCAGCAATGTTTAAGTTGAATGCTTCCCCAAACCTTGCACTATCATAAGTCTTGTATGATCGGTGGTGGGTCTATGAAATTAGGGTGCCACTGGTTTTTCTCGACTAGGCAGGTTCATATCGGATACTTACTGCAAGAAGGTTTGGTTACTTAAACAAGGTCATCCTAACGGTTAGGGACCTTGGAGCATGGGTAGGTTGAGCGTAGCATAGAGATTCTGCCCAACAACGAGAGTCATATGTGATATGATTAGCAAAGTGTTGCTTACTGATCTACCATGTCTTCTAGTGGTGATGCTAAAGCTCACTAGTTGACTTATTAGTTGTGGGTCTTGAATCACTAAGTATCAATTGAGGGATATTAATTTTAGTGGGAGTATATTTTATTTTGATATAATTTACTCTTTCATGGATACATTGTCTTAGTATTTTGCATTACTTTTGTTGTAGATGGCCGCTCGCAATCAACCATTTTCTTTGCGTACAATTCTTGAGAAAGATAAGTTGAATGGAACAAATTACACGGATTGGATCCACAACCTGAGAATTGTTCTCAGGGATGAGAAAAAGGAAGATATTCTAGAAACCCCATTACCAAATGAGCTTGAGGAGAGTGCTCCTGCTGCTGAGAAAAATGCTTACAAGAAAGCATGTGATGCGGATATCAAAGTGAGTTGCCCCATGCTTGCTTGTATGGAACCTGATCTGCAGATGCAGTTTGACAACAATCATTCATCGAACGATATGATCGTGGTGCTTGAAGATATGTTCCAAACTCAAGTGTGGACTGAAAGGTTCAATGTCTCTATGGTGCTTGCAGAAACCAAGCTAGCAGAGGGCGCAGCTGTTGGTCCACATGTAATCAAGATGGTTGGTTACACTCAGAGGTTGGAGAAGCTAGGCTTCCCAATTGGCCAAGAGTTGGAAACTGATTTTATTCTTTCATCTCTTCCGCCCAGTTATGGAAACTTCATCTTGAACTACCATATGCATGGGGCGGAGAAGGGCTTGAATGAACTATGTGGCATGCTAAAAATAGCAGAGGCTGACATCAAGAAAGTAGGAGGTGGCCAAGTGTTGGCAATTCAAAATAGGCCTAACTTTAAGAGAAAGAAGGGCAATTGGAAGAAGAAGAGTAAGGCTAAAGATGAGATCTCTAAGCCAAACCAATCGTCTTCCAAGGATGAACCACCGGTAAAGAATGATGAATGCTTTCATTGTAAGGGGAAAGGTCACTGGAAGAGGAACTACAAGGTGTACTTGGCGTCCTTGAAGAAGGATGGAGGTAGTAAAGGTACTCCCGCTCATACACTTGTTGTTTATGTTACAGACATTTTCCTCGCTAACTCTTATATCAATTATTGGGTATTTGATGCCGGATCGGTTGCTCATATTTGCAATATGATGCAGGGAATGATAAGAAGTAGAAGCGTGGAGAAAGGAGAAGTTGATTTCTGCATGGGCAATAATGCAAGAGTTGCTGCATTGAACATCAGGACGATGCAACTTCCCTTGCCATCAGGATTTATTTTGGAGTTGAATAATTGTTATTTTGTTCCTAGTTTAAGTCAAAACATTGTGTCACCTTCATGCTTGATGAAGGATGGTTATTCATTTGCGAGTAAAGACAATGGTTGTGTGATCTCAAAGAATAATGTGTTTGTGGCTTTTGCATCCATTGTGAATGGGTTATTTATTTTAAATCTTGATGATGCACCTGTCTGTAATGTTAGTATTAAACGGCCTCGGCTTAATGAGTTAAGTCCTACCTATATGTGGCATTGTCGTTTGGGTCATGTAAGTGAGAATCACATGAAGAGGCTCCATGATGATGGTCTTCTAACTTTGTTTGATTTTGAATCATACGAGACATGTGAGGCTTGCTTGCTAGGAAAGATGACCAAGGCACCATTCAAAGGATTTTCTGAGAGGGCATCTGACTTGTTGGAACTTGTACATACTGATGTATGTGGACCAATGAGCTTGATAGCTAGAGGCAGATTTTAATACTTCATAACTTTTACTGATGACTTTAGTAGATATGGATATGTCTACCTAATGAAGCATAAGTCTAAAACATTTGAAGAGTTCAAAGAATTTTAGAATGAAGTAGAGAATCAACATGGCTAGAAGATCAAGGCCTTGCGATCTGATCGTGGAGGCGAATATCTAAGTCACGAGTATAGCAATCATCTTAAGAGTTGTGGAATTATTCCACAGCTTACGCCACCTGGAACACCTTAGAGAAATGGCGTGTCTGAGAAATGTAATCGGACCTTGTTGGACATGGTTTGGTCTATGATGAGCCAGTCGGACCTACCTTTATCATTTTGGGGATAAGCTCTAGAAATAGCCGCTTTCACATTGAATAGGGTACCATCTAAGTCCGTAGTTAAGACACCATATGAGATGGGGACTGGTAAGAGTCCGTGTTGGTCTTTTCTAAAAATTTGGGGTTGTGAAGTTTATGTCAAATGACTTATATCAGATAAACTAACACCCAAATCGAACAAGTGCTTTTTTGTGGGATATCTGAAGGAAACTTTAGGGTATTATGTCTATAACCGGTCAGAGGGCAAAGTGTTTGTTACTGAAAATGGTGTTTTCTTAGAGAAAGAGTTTCTCAAAAGAGAAAATAATGGACAAAAGGTGTATCTTGAAGAAGTTCAAGATGAGCCAGTAGGGACTGACTCTACGAGTGATGCTAATGTAGCAGAGCAAGTTGAGACACCCGTGGTAGTGGAGACACCACCACAACCACGAAGATCAATGAGACTTCATTCATTGCGTGGGGATTTGTTATTATTAGACGATGATGAACCTACGGATTATGCGGAAGCTATGATGGATCCAGATTCTAAGAAATGGCAAAGTGCCATGAGATGAGATAGATTCCATGGGAGACAATCAAGTTTGGAACTTGGTTGACCCGCTTGATGGGGTTAGACCCATAGAGAGCAAATGGATCTTTAAGAAGAAGAAGGATATGGATGGAAATGTTCATGTCTACAAAGCTCAACTTGTCGCAAAAGGTTTTTGGCAAGTTCAAGGAATTAACTATGACGAGACATTCTCGCCGATAGCGATGCTTAAATCTATTCGGATCATTCTAGCAATTGCTGCATATTTCAATTATGAGATATGGCAGATGGATGTTAAAATAGCCTTTCTAAATGGGTATTTAGAAGAGGACGTGTATATGATACAACCCGAAAGTTTTGTTGATCCTAATAATGCTGGAAAGATATGCAAGCTTAAGAAATCTATTTATGGGTTAAAGCAAGCATCTGGGAGTTGGAATATTCATTTTGATCAGGTAGTCAAAGGGTTTGGCTTCTGTCAGAATGAAAAAGAACCTTGTGTTTACCAGAAGGTAAGTGGGAGCACTATCGTGTTTCTGATCTTGTATGTGGATGACATACTATTGATTGGGAATGATATTCCTATGTTGCAATCTATAAAGACTTCACTGAATAATAGTTTTTCTATGAAGGATTTAGGTGAAGCAGCATATATATTGGGAATTAAGATCTATAGAGATTGGTCGAGAAGGCTAATAGGATTAAGCCAAGACACGTACATTGACAAGGTGTTGAAATAATATAACATGGAACAGTCCAAAAAAGGGTTCTTGCCTATGTCAGATGGGATGCGCTTTAGTGACAAGAAGTGTCCTTCATCAGATGAAGAGCGCAACCACATGAGTAAGGTTCCATATGCTTTGGCCGTTGGTTCCATCATGTGATATGTACTCGCCCAGATGTCTCATATGCTCTAAGTGTTGCGAGCAGGTACCAAGCTAATCTGGGTGAACCTCACTGGACGCTTGTTAAGAACATCCTAAAGTACTTACGAAGGACTAAGGATGTGTTCCTAATCTATGGAGGTGAGGAGGAGCTCGTTGTAAACAGTTACACCGATGCTAGCTTCCAAACCGACGGGGATGATTCACTATCTCAATCAGGTTTTGTGTTCACAATAAATGGTGGTGCAGGTAGCTGGAAATTCCAAGCAGGAGACAGTGTCTGATTCTACAGCAGAAGCCGAGTACATTGCAGCTTCTGGCGCTGCAAAGGAAGGTTATTCTAAAGTGTGTTTTTGAATGCCTGAACCGATTGAATTTATATTGTAATAACAATGGGATGATTGAATAGGCTAAGCAGCCTAGGGATCACCAGAAGAACAAACATGTACTCCAGAAGTTTCATCTCATTCGAGAATTTGTGAAACGAGAAGAGATCAAATTGTCCAAAATACATACGGATTTAAATGTAGCAGATCCTTTGACAAAGGCTCTTCCACAGCCTAAGCATGAGGCGCACATGAGGTCTATGGGGATTAGACATCTAAGAGATTAACTCTAGTGCAAGTGGGAGACTGTGGGAAATATGTCCTAGAGCTAATCATGTAGATGATGATATTCCGATTGTATCCATGATTAATAAAGTGTTCATTGAATATCCATTATAGACAACTTGTATTGATTGGCGATTATGTGAATTATTTGTGGAACTCAATTACTTGAATGGTTATTCTAAAGTTGTCCCTGGTCGGCATTCTTGTGAGAACACACTTGAATATTAGACCAGCACATGTACTAGTTAATGGCTATGTTTCAAAAGTCATGGATATGGAGATGTCAAACTAATAATGTGGGCACATGTGAGACATGTAGGCTGGACTGACCCAACATGAGAAAGTCTCTATTCATGTCATGTACGTTATATCCTTAGACCTATGATTGTGGTATGTACTCAAAATGTGAAACAGCCTACTTAGGGACTATCAAACGCTGCTCCGTAACTGGGTAGTTATAAAGGTGGTCTTCGGGTGGTCGGGAAGCATGCTAAGAGACATAGACAATCAAGATGGAATTTGCCCCTCTCTATGTGAGAGAGATATCACTGGATCACTCAAGTGATTGGATCAACAAATGCATGGCCGTGCTTGGGTTAAGTGTTAACCCACGAGTTGAACCATATATCGAGTGGCAAAGGGAATAACTGGTATGTGGTCATAGTGGTTCATCTGATATGATCATTGCATGCACATAGGAGTTGTCACGCTTTGCTAGAGGCCGCTATCAACTATTGGCCAAGTAGGAGTACTTGGCCCATGTCAATGTGTGCGTGAACCTATAGGATCGCACGCTTAAGAGGCTGGAAGCCTAATTCGAGTTGGACCCAAATTAGACAAGGCTTAGGGTTACTAATGGGCCTCCAACTCGTGAGCTCATTGGGGACGCCTATATAAGCAAGGGGTAGGGGCACGGTCAAGGTGATATTCCTTTGGCAGCCGCCGTCACCCTCCCCACACTCGTGCCTTCTGCTCCTTGTGGACTTAGCAGTCCGGAGGCACATTGCTTCTTCCCTGCACGTGTGGAATTCCTCAGAGGTGCTGCATCTGGAGCACTGGGATGAACCGCGTGAGGGGATTGAGGTGACGGATGACCATGCAACTGCACTACCTGCTGTGACGTGTACGACTACATCGAGTCATCTTCCACTGCACCTGCGCGTCTAGTGGTTATCCCATAACGTGTAACTAGCAGTAGATCCTGGTTTATGAGGTCAAAAAGTTTTCTTTTCTGGCTAGCGTAGCACCCTCATAACCCTACACTTGGATGATCTTAGGGTTTTTGCAATTGGGGGATTAATTTTCCTGGATGTCGAGGGTTTAGGGCACCCCCTTGTCCTAGTACCCAACAACGATCATATCGTTCGCTGAATGATTATTATCGAACTGCATTTGCAGATCAGGTTCCATGCAAGCAAGCATAAGGCAACTAACTTCAAGGTCAACATCTAATGCTCTCCTATAAGCGGGTTCTTTCAGCAGCAGGTGCATTTTCATCAGTCTCATCTAGTAATGGGGTGTCTAGAATTTCTTCCTTTTTCTGAGCCCTGAGAACAATTCTTAGGTTGTGGATTCAATCCACGTAATTTGTTCCATTCAACTTATTTTTCTCAAGAATTGAATGCAAAGTAAATGGTTGATTGTGGGCAGCCATTTATCTACAGCAAAAGTAATGCAAAATACTAAGACAATGTATCTATGAAGAGTAAATCATATCAAATAGAATCTACTCCCACTAAAATAATTATCCCCCAATTTATACTTAGTGATTCAAGACCCACAACTAACATGCCAACCAGTGAGCTTTAGCTTCATCGCTGGTCGGTATGGTAGATCGGTAAGCAACACCTTGCTAATCATATCTCATATGACTCTTGTTGTTGGGCTAGCATCTCTATGCCGAGCACTCAACCTTCCCATGCTTCAAGATCCCTAACCATTAGGATGACCTTGTTCAAGTAACCAAACCTTCTTGCAGTAAGTATCCGATACGAACCTATCTAGTCAAGGAAAACCAGTGGCACCCTAATTTCATAGACCCACCATCGATCGTACAAGACTTGTGACAGTGCAAGGTTTGGGGAAGCATGCAACTTAAACATTACTGAGGGATCATTCTACTTCACTACCGCACGAACATAGACAAAACATTATAGCATGTGAAAGTGGAACATAGTAAGAATGACATAAACATAGATATGACTTGGTATAGCCCATTGTTCCTTTGAGATCTCCATCTCAATGTCAATCTATTTGTCATGGTGATCTCCATCTCCATGGTACGTGTATGTCATCCATCTGTGGTGCATCCACCAAGACTAGCTATCACTACCGTGAATTAAATTTACATAGTCGCAGATCATCATAGGTTGGCATGCAGGCCATTACATCAAATTGACAATATCTATAAGGCTCCTACCCATATTGTCCTCATGACGTGCAAGCCATGAATTAATTACATACATGCATCTCATGCACATAAGGGCTATACCAGTCATGAATTTCTGCAAAATAGAGCTAGCCGATATAGACATCTAACATTGCAAGGCCTAAAACTCTATTTTCTAAGCAGTTTTCGTTTAGAGTTTGTCTCAATTTGAGTTACAGTTCAAAAGTTGCAGCTATTTTACTGAACAACACTTTTCTTGGCAACCCAGTGCCCGGTAATAGATCCCATCTACTACCGCCGCACATCGCATGTGCTCGGCACTTGACCTAAGGCTCAAATCGATCCATCCGATTGATCTCAAACTCGCCATGACTGTTTTACATGTATCACTTAACTCAGATGGCGGAATTCTGACCTGTATGAGTAGATCGTTATAATACCAACATGGCAAGACAATGAACCAAGATCAGAGACTCATCTACAACTAACGCATATCACCATATGCACACTACCGCTCTGATACCATTGCTGGGTTATGAGGGTGCTACGCTAGCCAGAAAACAAAACTTTTCTACCTTATAAACCAGGATCTATTACTAGATATAGGTCATGGGATTACCACTAGACACGCAGATGCAGCGGAAGACTCCATGTAGTCGAACACGTCGTAGCAGTGCCTTGCAGTTGTGTGGTCATCTGTCAAGTACACCCTTCACTTGTGGATCATCCTAGCATGTTCCCGACCAGTCCAACTAGTTGCCAACCAGTCCAACTAGTCGCCGACCAGTTGCCAACCACCGTGACCGACCAGGTCTGTCCTTGTACCGCAGATGCAACACCTCCGAGCTATCACACACGTGTGGAAGAAGCAATGCGCAACCGGACTGCTAGGTCCATGAGGAGCAAAGGCGTGAGCATGGGTGGGCAACGGCGGCTGAATAGATCGATTCAATTAGATCAGATTCAATTAGATTGCTTTTGCCTCTCCCCCTACCCCTTGCTTATATAGGCGTCCCTATGCGACCCTGACCTGGAGGCCCATTAGGAACCCTAAGCCTTGTCTAATCCAGGTCCAACCCTAACTAGGCTTCCAACCCTTAAGCGTGCGACCCTATGGGTTCACACGCACATAGACATGGACCGAGTACTCCTACTGGCCCAATAGTTGACAACGGCCTCTAGCAAGGTGTGACAACTCCTATGCATATGCAAAGATCATATTAGACGAACCACTATGATCACATACAAGTTATTCCCTTTGCCACTGATATATGGTTCAACTCATGGGTTAACACTTAACCCAAGCACGACCATGCATTAGTTGATCCAATCACTTGAGTGATCCAGTGACATCTCTCTCATGCAGAGAGGGGCAAATTCCATCTTGGCTGTCTATGTCTCGTAGCATGCTTCCTGACCACCCAAAGACCACCTTTATAACTACCTAGTTATGGAGCAGTGTTTGCAGACCACCGTTTCATATCTTGAGGACATACCACAATCTCAGGTCTAAGGACATAATGTACATGATGTGAATAGAGACAATCTCAAGTCAGGTCAGTCTAGCCTACATGTCTCACATGTGCCCACATTATTAGTTCGACATATCCATGTCCATGACTTGTGAAACATAGCCATCAACTAATACATGTGCTGGTCTAATATTTAAGTGTGTTCTCACAAGAACACCGACCAGGGACAACTTTAGAATAACCATTCAAGTGATTGAGTTCCACAAACAATTCACATAATTGCCAATCAACACAAGTTGTCTATAATGGATATTCAATGAACACTTAATGTATATCATAGATACAATCGAAATATCATCATCTCTATGATTACCTCTAGGGAATATTCCCAACATAAGGCTTATGTGCATTTTAACGAGATATGGTGGAAATATTTAGTACCACATCGCTTGCTCAAGGAGGAGGAGGGGAGGACGCCCCCTATATAAGAAGCCTAGGACCCCAGGTGCTAGGCCAATCAATCCATCATCTAGAGAGAAGCTAGGGTTTAGAGAAGAGAGTTGTCCCTCGAATGGATGCTCTCTCTACTTCCAAGTAGAGTAGATCTAGTCTTCTAGATAGTAGAGAGATGGAGAGTGAGGGAGGAGTTCGGATGAGGTGCCAGCCTTTCGGTGATTCTTCATCAACTTGTACTTCGGCGGGATCGGGCTCTACATGGGCTTGCTCCAAAGATGGCTCAGGCTCTGGCAATCAACTTCTGATTCAAGTAAGACTCATGTTTATATTATTCTTCTGGTTTATGAGTCTCTTTTGAGCACTTTAATCTAGTCAACTAGGTTAGAGTATAATTTGTCATGTAAGCATGGTGCTTAGACTCAGGTTACTCGTAGATGCCCCCTATGTTCCTGGCCGTGTGGTAGATCGCGAAGGTGACAACTTCATTGAGTCCTCTGTAGTCCACTCCTCGAATATAGGACTTGCAGGACATTTCGTTACATGGTTGATTCATACTCTGTTTGTGGACTTACATAGTAATCCCCTAGTTGAATAGTAGAAGACATGGACTGCCCATATTAGAAGTAGAAATCCTGATCGAGTTATCCTCTCTATACTCCTACTATCGATCCCATACTAGATTGATCCTCCCTTATATTCTACTTTAGATTTTACCCTTACCATAGTTTATATTCCCAACTCATTTACCTTTTCTGGTTAAGTTAGAACTCAAAGTTGACTCACTCGTTACCCTATGGATACGATATTTAAAACCCTCCGGGTGAAATCTACAACAGTATCCATGCGCTTACGGATTTTTTCGATTTGCATTAATAAATACCAACAAGCTTTCTGGCGCCGTTGCCAGAGAAACAGTTGCTCAATTGACTACGAACCTAGCCTAACCTTTTCAAAAAAACTAATAATATATAAAAGAAAAAAATCCTTCCTTTTTTATCTTTATCCTTTTCCCTTATATTTCCTAAAAATAAAAAATCATTTGTCATATTTTCTTTTACCTTTTATTTTTATCCTTTGCCTCATTCCTTCTATTCCTTCTTTTCTTGCCTCATTCCTTCTATTCCTTCTTTCTTTTCTTTCATCTTTTGTTTACCATGGATGAAAACATTCCTATCTATCTATATGGTAGAACCATGGGCACACACCTTAAACCACCAGAATCTTCAGAGCCGATCACAACAGGTAGTTTTGAGATAAGCCCGGATTTCATAAAATTTGTTCAGAAAGAACCCTTCATGGGGGAATGTGAGAAAAACCCATATTCATACCTATGAGAGTTTAAGCTGATCTGTGGCCTCATTTGCATAGAAGGTATGTCTGATGAGACTATCCAATGGAAGCTATTTCCGTTTTCCTTAGCGGGAAAAGCTAAACATTGGTATAAACTCAATGTGGGATGTATGCATGGAGATTGGAAGACACTATGCATTAAATTTCTATCAAAATTCTTTCCCATCTCCAAAGTAAATAACCTATGGAAAGAGGTTCTAACTTTTAGACAACTAAAAGAAGAATCTCTTGCCGAATCATGGAATCGCTTTATTGACCTTACCCTCACTGGCCCAAACCTTGCTATTCCAGACCCAATACTTATTCAACATTTTTATGAAGGTCTTTGCAAGGATTCTAGGGAATCCCTTGATATATCCTTTGGAGGATTCTTCCTTCATTTGCTTGCACGAGAACCAAGGGCTAAGATCAAAATGTTTATTAGTAACACTGCTAGCTGGACTAAAATTCATTTTGAGCCACCCGTAGTATTTTGAGCCCTCCAAGAAAACCATGGAGTTCGCACATGAACAAAAATAGGAAGTCTTGATAACTAAGTCACAACCACTTCAATCCCAAGATTCAGTTGTCAAACCTAAGCCATCAAAACCCTAGCGTAAAGATGATAGCTTAGACTTCTAGTTTTGTGAAATGTTTGTAGACTTATATACAATAACAAGTAGAAAAAAGTGTTCTCAACTACCTTTCCCTTGTAGAGCACATTGGTACAAGGATGGCATATCTAATGTTGCCATAGAAGGTGAGCCACACAATTTTGGAGATTATTCTATCTTCTCTCCTTCTAGGCCTGCATTAGATAACCTATCTCAGCCCATTTTTCAATCCATCCTTGACCCCAATGAGCCCTCATATGTTCTCCCTCCTAAGTCTCATAATGGTCCTAGAAATTTACCAAGACAACTGTGGGGGTATAGACCCCATATACCCTCGCAGCTAGACTTTGGGCTGCTCGGTCCAGATGGCCCAGACCAAAAGATGAAGGCTGGTCCATCATCATCCAGATTGTTGGGCCGGATGACAAGACGGAGCTCGTGGTCTACTACCACCTAGGTTGGTGGGCCGCACAGGCACCGAAGGCTGCTTGGCATGCAATGAGTCTTAATTTGTTAGATCTTCGTGAAGGCTGCTTGGCATGCAATGAGTCTTAATTTGTTAGATCTTCGTGTCCTCCAAGGATGCGGCACAATGTAACCGACCATAGGAAAACTCTAGATGTCGGGTACCTGGATAAAAGGGTACCCTAAACTCTCGATCTCCAAGAGAAACAATCCAAGGTCAATTGGCATAAATCCCTCAAAATGACCACCGCCATTCCTAAGCTAAAGACAAAAGCCAAACACTGGGACGTCGAGTGGTACTGGGCCGACCCACAAGTGGGATGAACTGGCCCATATTCATATCACTCGGTGGGGGCCCTCGAGTGATGGAAGTCTGCCCGAGTGGGCGAACCCCCGAGTGATGGATGTCCACCCATGCGGATGACCCCCCATCGAAGTGACAGAGCGCAGCACGGACAGACAACCCCCCATCAAATGCCGTGTCCCCTCAGTCCACCTACTCTCTGTACAAGAATTAGAGCATTCAATGCGTCCACCAACCCCCGCCTAACCACATGGCTACAGCGCGGATACAGCGACCAGGTACAGCGACCAGGTACAGCGGTCAAATCCACCTTTTAACACCCATACCCGGAGTATCAGCGGTTCATACTACACTATGACGCCGTACTAAGCACTGCACACCGTCAAGTGCCCCCTCGAAGCGCATTTACCAACATTCATACCGTATTTACCGAGGCTTGGCCTTATCCATTCAGGCCTTGACCCCCTCAACCACCTCTCGAGTCAGATCCCAACGCCTTTGATCAGCTCTCTAACAACTCCTAACGTGACATCAATAGGGACTCACACTCCCTCCGCAAGACCTCCGGTCTTTCACTGACCATCATTGGCATCACCATGATGCACCCGAAGTACAACCATCATCTCCAAGCACGTCGCTATAGGGCAGGCCATGCCTGGTGCACACCTCTACAGCGACTATGACAAAATTGGCATCACCCCCTTCACATCATCCCCTACGACAGCCCTAGGGTTCCTGTGCACCTGAGCCTCCCCTTCGCCTATAAAAGGGGACGCCAGGGGCTAGTTTGGGACAATAGAACAAGAACCAGACAACACTTAGAGAAACTCGAGCACTCTAGCAACAGGGCCTAGGCATAGCACTTCTAGGCTTAGGCCTTGGTCACCACCCTGAGTTCATATACGCTCGCTTGTATCTCCTGGTACAAGAACTTTGGTGCAAGATAATACAATCTCTCCCCCCGCTGGACGTAGGGCCTTTTCTTGCCCGAACTAGGATAAAAATTGTGTGTTCTTCTTGCATCACCATCTGGATTAGGGAGCATTGAGTACAGATTTACTCATCGGCTTAGGGCCCCCTGGGTCCTAACACCGACAGTTGGTGCACCAGGTAGGAGAATTTGCGTGTCACAACTGCTTCCTGCCATTTTTCGGATGTCAGACTCCGTACTATCGCTTCCGATTGCTACGGTGATCTGGTTCGGGAGCTTGGAGTCATGTCGCTAGGCTACAGCCAAGACATGGTCCTGCTCTTGATCGGAGATTTGAGTGAAAGCAGTCCTGGGCCCCTGTGATGGGCCCCTCGCCAGTCTCTTCACCAAGCTTCCGCGCCCAGGAGGAGGTGTGGCCGGCGCAACCACCATCGCCACTCCGAGTCGACATCCATGTCGGCTTCCTCGCTCCCAGCAGAGGATGCAAGGTCCCTGGTTGGGAACCTGGCAATCCTGCGCCTGGGACCAGAGGAGGAGTTGGGAGGTCTTGGCGGTGACCCAGACTTCATCTTCATGATGTGTTCACCGAGGGGGCCGGGTGTCACCCCTTCGGCGGGCGCGGCCTCAGCGCCACCCGATCCGTTGCTGCACGAGATGTAGGGACTCGCCGCCCATTCTTGTTCGGCCTGGACAACACCGCCAGGACGTACTTCACCACTGTGCGCTCCTTTGGGTCCCAGGCACCTCTTGCATACCACTCTGGATTTGCAGGCACCCGCACCAGTCCCAGAGTGCCTAGGGCCGTCGAGGAACCCCGGCCCAAGACACTACACCCTTGGTATGCTCCCACAAGACCTGGAGGAGGAGGAGCATAGATAGTTCACCATCTTCTACTCCGGCAGCCCTGACTCCAACTCTGACAACTACGACCCCACGCGTGAGTGCTTCCACATCGACAGAGGCAGTGTATTGAGCAGCGACACCGTCGACCCCACAGCCACGGCGGTAGCTACGGCCGTAGCGGGAGGTGCCCTCGTCATGGTGGATCAGGAGGAGCAGCCACCAGCTACACCAAATGATGCATTGTTGCCTTAGGATGCTTAGGGCGCCCAGCTTGTGAATATTCGGGAAATGCGAGCCAAGCTTGATGAGGACCGAGAGCATCTGTGCCATCTTGAGCGGACCCTCGAGCAGGAACACGGACATCATCCCGGTGGAAGGGCTCCAGCCAGAGCCTAAGAAGTCCATCAGCAAATCGTCGGGGAGGGGTACGGTCGAGCGCCCCATCTTCAACCATGCTAGCCAGAATGTCATTGTAGCAACCATGCTTCTCCGCAACATGCCGGCCCCCTCGAACCCCAAAGCCCATCGCATCCAGTAGGAGGTTCAGGGCCTCCTCGAGGTAGCTACTGCATAGTAGGCCAAAAGCTCAGCCTTGAGACGTCAAGGGGCGATTTTGGAGCAACCCCCTGAACCCTCCTAACATGAGAGGGGGCGCAGTCCATCAAGCTGATGCCCCCGACCAAATAAAGCGATCCCCATCCATGAACACATCTATGACAACAGCAAGCCTCAAGACGCACGCCACGACATCAACAAGAACCATAGACACAATAGCGGTGATGCTGAGGCACAAGGCGACAATGCACATAGGGGTGGGCATTACGACAGCGATGAGGACCGACACCGGTCCCCTGAGCTATTGGGCCCTTGAGTCTTTAGTAGGATGATTCAGAGGACACCGCTGTGGAATCCCTTCCGTCCCCCCACGAGCCTCATGAAGTACAATGGTGAGATCAAGCCCAAGCTATGGTTAGCCAACTTCAGGTTGGCATGCCAGTTGGGCGGGACGCATAATGACCACGCCATCATCCGGCAACTCCCCCTGTTCCTATCGGACACCACTTGAAGATGGCTTGAGGAGCTTCCCCCTGATTAGATCCATGACTAGACCAACCTCATCAGGTTGTTTGAGGGAAACTTCAAGGGAACCTATGTGCATCCTGGCAACAAGTTGGATATCCAGAGCTGCAAACAGAAGCCCAGGGAGTCTCTCTGCGATTTCGCTAGGCGCTTGTCCAAGCAATGCACCGAGCTTCCCCATATCCCCGATCACGATGTGACCCTGGCATTCATTGCCAGGATCGCCTACAAGGAGCTGGTATGAGAGCTGGGGCGCAACCCCCAAGACAGCCGATGAATTAATGGACATCATCACTAATTATGCCGCCAGCGAGGAGGCTGTCGGCGCCTTCTTCGACGATGACCAGGTCAAGGGGGAGGCCAAGCAAGGCGATCCTGAAAGCTCAAATTAGGGTGCCAAGAAGAAGAACAAAAGGAAGAAGAAAAACCAGCAAGGCAAGTGCGAGGCCACCCCTGACGAGCTCGTGGCCGTCACCGAACGTAAGAAGAGTCTAGGCACTCCCGAGAAGGGCCTCTTCGATGAAATGCTAAAGAAGCGATGCCCCTATCACAACAGGCTTGCCAACCACAACTTCGAGGACTGTAGAATGCTCAAGAAGTACTTTGAGAGCTTGGGCCTCGGGAAGGATGACAAGAAAGAGGATCCCAAGGACAAGGGCGGTGACAGGGAGGATGGCTTCCCCTAGGTCTATGACTGCTACATGATCTACGGAGGGCCCTCGACTCTGCTCTCCCCACGCCAGCTTAAGGGGAAGCATTGAGAGGTCTTCTCTGTGTGGGTTGTGACTCCCCACTACCTTGACTAGTCTAATACGGCCATCACATTCGACCGTGACCACTCGGACCACGCCCCAAACCAGGGGTACCCGCTCGTCATCGACCCTATCATCATCAACACCCGCCTCTCCAAGGTACTCATGGATGGAGGTAGCAGCCTCAACATCATTTATGCAGATACCCTTGACCTCCTAGGAATCCTGAGGATGAAACTCTAACCTAGTGTCGGGGGCTTCCACAGAGTCGTACCAGGGAAGAAGGCTCTTCCCATCAGCCGCATCAACCTACCCGTCTGGTTTGGCACTTTTGCCAACTTCAGGAAGGAGACGCTCACCTTTGAAGTGGTCAGGTTCCATGGCACGTACAACACCATCATCGGCCGACCCAGCTACGCCAAGTTCATGGCAGTCCCCAACTACACCTACCTCAAGCTAAAGATGCTGGGACCCAAAGGCTTCATCACCGTCGGCCCCTCCTTCGAGCACGCATACGACTACGACGTCGAGTGCGTTGAGAATGGAGAGGCCATCGAGGAGTTCGCGATGCTGATGGCAACCCTCGAGGGTCTTGCTGCCAAGGCCCTCGACCCCAAGTGCCATGCCGGTAGCTTCAAGCCAGTAGAAGACACCAAGAAGGTCCTCCTCAACCCCAGCAGTTTCGATGGGAAGGCACTAACGATCAGCGCTACCCTCAATGACAAATAGGAAGCAGTGCTCATCGATTTTCTCCACGCAAACACAGATATTTTGCGTGGAGTCCCTCAAATATGCCGGCCATACTGAGGGAAGTTGTTGAGCATGCCTTGGAAATTTGGGCCGGGTCCAAACCGGTGAAGTAACGCTTGCGCCGCTTCGATGAGGAGGAGCACAAGATTGTCGGGGAGGAAGTCAACAAGCTTTTGGTGGCTGGGTTCATCAAGGAGGTTCATCATCATGAGTGGTTAGCTAATCTTGTACTAATTAAGAAAAAGAATGGGAAATATAGGATGTTTGTAGACTATACCTATTTGAATAAAGCATGTCCTAAAGTTCCTTTTCCTTTACCACGTATTGATAAAATCATTGATTCTACTATAGGATGTGAAACTCTTTCTTTTCTCTATGCTTATTCTGGCTACCACCAAATCAAGATGAAGGAGTCTGACCAGCTCGCGACTTCCTTTATCACCCCTTTTGGCATGTACTACTATGTCACCATGCCCTTCGGCCTTCATGTTTTTGATAAACACATAGGTTCGACGGTCGAGGCCTATGTCGATGACATCGTGGTCAAGTCCAAAAAAACTGATAGCCTCGTCGATGACCTCAAGGTCACGTTCGAGTGTCTTAGGGCAAAGAACATCAAGCTCAACACAGAGAAGTGTGTCTTCGGCGTCCCTCGAGGCATGCTCTTAGGGTTTGTAGTATCTCGGCGTGGCATTGAGGCTAACCCTAAGAAGGTCTTATCAATCACCAGGATGGCCCCAATCAGAGATCTCAAGGGCGTTTAGAAGGTCATGGGCTGCCTTGCAGTCCTCAGTCACTTCATCTCGTGTCTCGGGGAGAAAGCACTGCCTCTGTACTGCCTCTTGAAGAAATCAGAGCATTTCACCTGGACCCTCGAGACTGAGGAGGCCCTCACCAAGCTCAAAGCCATGCTGACCTTGCCTCCAGTCCTCATACCCCCAACCCAGCCGAGCCCCTCTTGCTTTATGTTGCTGCGACCACCCAGGTGGTCAGTGTGGCCATAGTGGTCGAGAGGGCAGAAGAAGGGCACACATTGCCCATCCAGCAGCCCATGTATTTCATCAGCGAGGTACTCTCGGAGACCAAAATCTACTACCTGTAGATCCAAAAGCTGCTCTACGCCATCATCCTCTCGTGACGCAAGCTCCAACACTACTTCCTCAGCCTCGATGACTGTGGTCTCATCTTTTCCCCTCGGGGAGATAGTCCAGAACCAGGAAGCCACGGGGAGAATCACTAAGTGGGCGGTCAAGCTCATGGGTGAGGCCCTCACTTACACATCACGGAAGGCCATCAAGTCCCAGGTGTTAGCAAATTTCATCGCCGAATGGACAGACACTCAACTTCCCCTAGGACAGATTCAAGCGGAGCTATGGACGATGTACTTTGATGGGTCATTGATGAAGACTAGAGCAGGAGCGGGCTTGCTCTTCATTTCACCTCACAGGGTCCACGTGCACTATGTCATTCGGCTCTACTTCCCCACCTCCAACAACGTTGCTCAGTACAAAGCCCTCGTCGACGGCTTACGCATCACCATCGAACTCGGGGTTCGACGCCTCGACGTTCACGGTGACTCGCAGCTTGTGATCGACCAAGTCATGAAGGTTTTGAGCTACCATGACCCCAAGATGGAGGCCAACTACAAGGAGGTTCATAGGCTGGAAGACATGTTCTACGGCCTCAAGCTCAACCACATCACCCATAGGTACAATGAGGCCGCTGATGAGCTGGCGAAGATCACGTCGACTCGAGGTAGTATCCCACCTAATGATTTCTTGAAAGAACTGTACGAGCCCTCGGTCGACTAGGCATAGGGGAAGGAGCTGCAACACAGGCAGTCGACCCCCTCCTCCCACTGAGGCCCCCTCGACCAGGGCCAAGGTCATGGAGATCGAGGGGTCGCCTCCTCCGCAAACCCCCGAGCCAGACTGGCACACCCCCTTCCTTGAATGCCTAATTCATGGGGAGCTCCCAGAGGATTGGACCGAGGCCCAGTGCATCGCTCGATGGGTCAATACCTACGTCCTCTATGGCGACGACAAGGAGCTATATTGATGGAGCCCCACCGGGGTCCTACAGCACTACATCACCATCGAGGAGGGAATGAAGCTACTCAAGACCTACACTCAGGGGTTTGCGGCCACAATGCTGCTCCAAGGACCCTTATCAGAAATGCCTTTAGGCAAGGATTTTTCTGGCCGACTGCAGTCACCGACGCCATCAGCCTAGTTCGCTCATGCGAGGCGTGCTAATTCTACGCCAAGAAAATGCACCACCTCGCTCATGCTCTACAGATGATCCCCATCACATGGCCCTTTGCCGTCTAGGGGCTCGATCTCGTCGGGCCCCTGAAGAACACAACCGGGGGCTACACTCACCTGCTCATAGCCATCGACAAGTTCACCAAGTGGATCGAGGCTCGGCCCATCACCAACGTCCGGTCCGAACAGGCGATTCTGTTCCTTACCGACATCATCCACCGCTTTGGGGTCCCCAACATCATCATCAATGACAACAGCACATAGTTCCCTGACAAGAAGTTCTTGGACTTCTGCGACCATCATCACATCTGTGTGAATTGGTCCGCGGCCACCCACCCATGAACTAACGGCTAGGTCGAGCATGCCAACCGCATGACTCTCCAGGGGCTCAAGCCAAGGATCTTCAATTGCCTGAAGAAGTATGGGAAGAAGTGGGCTGCCGAGCTAACCTTGGTCTTGTGGAGCCTAAAGACGATGCCTAGTCGAGCCATGGGGTTTACCCCGTTCTTCATGGTCTATAGGTCCGAGGCTGTCCTTCCCACGGATCTTGAATACGGGTCCCCTCCACTAAAGGCCTAGAACGAACAAACAAATGAGGAAGCACTCGCAAACGTCGTCATCCACTAAAGGTTCAAGGCTCGAGATGTGGCTCTCCTCAACTCCATGAGATACCAGCAGAAGATCTGACGCTACCATGACAAGCATGTGTGCAAGCAGGACCTTCAAGTCGGCGACCTTGTCCTCCGTCGATGGTAGAGCAACAAGGGCCGCCACAAGCTAACTCCACCATGGGAAGGCCCCTTCATTGTGGTCGAGGTGTTGAAGCCTAGAACCTACAAGCTATCAAAAGACAAGGGCAAAACCTTCACCAACGCATGGAACATTGAACAACTACATTGCTTTTACACCTAGGGCCTCGAGGCCTTGTACATTTTCCATGTCATAAATGAATAAGAAGTACTTTTGTTTACAAGTTCAACTTTTTGTTCATCTGCATAAGGTAGCCTCAACTCTGCTTCATCAGAGTCGAGCCTCCCTCAGGGGCTATAAGGGGAGAACCTCCCTAAGTTCCTAAAAAACTCGCACGTTTTTGCAAAACTCAAATGTCCTACACTTTCTATGCTTCGATGCTTGCTGTCACTTGGTCGACAGTGCCACACAATGCCCCAAGGGGTCAAGGGGCGTCGAGTCACGAGACCACCCACGCCCACAGGCTATGGTACCTCCACTCATTCCCTCCCTTTAGGGACAAGCGTACACGCTGAAAACTTTGTGAACGGCCAAATCAGGCAGACCAAGAAATAGAACATTGAATATAAAAAATATATAAAGGTGGGAACCTACACATTTTCTCAAAACTCGATGTTCTCCTTCTTCTCCTGCGCATTGACGCCCTACTTTTACTTAGTCAAAAATGCCTCAAATCCCTAAGGGTCAACGGTTGTCGAGCTGGGAGCTCACCTACGCCTCTGTGCTACAGTACCTCCACTCACTCCCCCCTCGAGGGACTCGAGCACGCGTCAAAAACTTGGTAAAAGTGTGAATCAAGCAAAAGGAGATAAGAAGCTCGAGCTAAAAAATACCCAAAAGCATCCAGCATGATGCACATTGTTTTTAAGGCCCTTAGGGCCATGATATCACCAAGTCACAAAATCAAACCTATTACATGGACCTTCTATCCAAATTTGGTGCAAGGCCCTCTTCCTCATCAACGTCCGGAGGGACAACCTCAGACTCGAAGAGCTTCGCCAACTCGCCGCCCGGCATCTCCGCCGCCTCGATCAAGGCCAGATGCATCTCATGATTCTCATCACAATCTTGTCGGGGTCAGAGATGAAGCCTTGGGAGATGATCGCCATGTCATACATGAAGCCTGGGTGGATGACCGCCATCACCCTCTTCATGCCATGACGGAACGCGTCGCGAATCTGCTCCCACATGGCACAGCCGAGGATGTACATCCGTCGGAGATACGGGTCCCCACACACGTCACCCTCAACCTTTGCCTCAGGGTCGACCCCCAGACCATCATAGACCGAGTCAATGGCTCCTCGGAGCTTATTGGTCAGCGTTGCCTCTGCCCAATAGAGGTCTTGGAGCACCTTGGCATCTTTCTGGGACTGGAGCCTCTGTTCATCGATGTCTAAAATATAAGACAAGGGTTAGCCATGACAAGCAAGATGGCAAAAGCAAAAATTCAAAGGCTAAAGAAGAAGACTCACTAGTGACATGGGTATCAAGGGCCGTTTACCCGTCCTTTAGCTCAGCGTACTCCTTCTTGGCAACCTCTAGGGCGTGGGCAGCCTCTGTCTCCTTCACCCTCAGGTCCTTGATTGCCTTGCCGGCAAGCACGATGGCCTCCTCTTTCTCCTGGAGGGTCCCCTTCAGCGAGGCTACCTCAGCAGTCAAGGATTGCATGCAGAGGTTCACCTGCCCAATCATGACGTTGAGGGAGTCGCACTGACGGGAAGTTTTGACAAAAGTCACCTCAAGCTCCTGGATGCGTGATGCCAACACCTCAAGTTCCTCCTTGAGCATCTTAACTCGACCGCTCGATAGGGACAGGCCCCGAGGGCCTTCTGTGCCTCCTCTCGGGCCATGGTGGCGTCCTCCTTGGCTTGGGTCGCCTCACCACGGGCCGCAGCTGCATCTTCCTTGGCCTTCCTCACCTCTTCCTGAGCCTTGGCCAGGTCTTCCTTCACCTGCGCCACCTCTGCCATCCGTCCTTGGTCATGTGAATGAATCGAGACTTGATTTGGGATCGTCTCCTCAAGTCTTGGGCATAGAAAACACTAGGGTAAGCATCAAGCGAAAAGCAAATCAACTCAATGATTTGGTAAAAGAAGATTGTATACCGCGAAGGCCCTCGAGAGGTCTTCGCTGGTGACATTGACAGCCATCATCATGGCGTCCTGCATCCAGGCCCGGAACTCCTTGACACTATCCCAATGATCAACCTCCATCGGGTCGTTCATCTCAAACATGACCGCGTCGAGGTCTGACAGGTCCCGGAATTGTAGGGCCTCTTAGCCCCAGTAAGGGAGGTCCGCCTTGACCCTCTCCTGCACGTCTACTGCAATGTTGTCCACCATCTCTTGCGAGCTGCTGTGACGAGCCACGCAAGCAGCGAGTGTTGGCAATGGCACCTCAGCCTCTCCTGTGGACTGCTTCCCCTAGAAAAGTAGCCAGGGGTGTATGCGCTGGGGCCATACAAGAACCCCCTAGTGGCGGACGACCCGGATAGTGGCGGTAGAGGCATCATTGCCAACGCCACCACTCTGGGCGCCGAGGCCCCCACCAAGATCGGGCACCCAATCGGCTAGGCGACTCTCTCTCGCATGGGGACGCCTTCCTCTGCTGGTGCCTTCGGGCATTGCGGGGATGGTAACCCCAGCCGCTGGGCGTCTCCTTGACCTGCGTCCAGCAAGACCTCCTCCTCCTCCTCCCGCCGATGCGGCAAGGATGGACTTACGGTGGTCGTCTCCTCTTGTTGCTGTCACAGCGGGCTCAAGGCCGCTTGCGCCTCCTGCGACCCATCCTGTTGTTGTAGTGGCAGGCCCGAGGGTGCCATGACCCCCAACTATTGCTGATGCAGCTCTAATGGTTGTTGTTGTTGCTGCTGCTACTGCTGCTATGGCCAGCTCGACTCTAGTCGCTCTTCCTCCTACTGCGGCTGCTCAGGCTGGCTGGAGGCCAGCTGGTCCTCCTCTTGCTATTTCTGCAGCCGCTCCTACTTCTGCTCCTCCTCCAACTCGTGGAGCCCTTGTGGCCACGCTAGCCACGGCTGCTGCTGAGGGGGTGTCACCCCTGCTTCCTGGGGGCGGTCCGTCGCTCCCTTTGCGTCATTGTGATCGGGGCCTCCTCCGTCGACCTCAGTGATGTGGACTAGGGTCCCGATCTTCCGTCAGTTCAAGATAAACAACGATTTGGTGGAGCACGACACACCGATCCGGTTTCAGATCACAAAGACCCGAACCTGCAACCTTAGCACCATGTCTCCTCTGGTTATCAACCATGTCACCAACCAGTTGACCTCGCCAAGAAGGCTAATCCCTACCTGCAAATCGAAGAACACAAGCAAGAACTCGAAAGTACGCAGCTCAAATATTGGGACAAACTGCAGATTTATGATTAAGATCACAAAGTGGGGTTTCACAAACCGATAACGGTGACTGTTCAAAGACAGATTAATCTAAAGCAAAACCCAAACCCTAAAGAGGGTGGCGGCTACTGAATATAATGTCTAATGGTCGTCACACCCCCTGGATGCGCCCCCCTAACAGGCTCAAACATGATACACGGCCCAACGGACCAAAAACTGTGGTGCAGCACTGGAACAGATTCTGGACGCTGGATTATTTTGATGTTTCCTGATGACTCAGAAGGAATTTGGACCTCAAACCAATGCCATTGATTTCCTTATGAAATTATCTTTTCGACCATGGGTAGAACATCGAAAACGGAGTCCGTATGAGTCCTGGGCTTCCGTTTTAATCTGTGCTGGTCCTGGAGGCCGAGGCAGACTCGAACTCGAATTGGGCTGGGCCTCTGTCTTGTTCTGGACGCCCTTGCTGGCCTCCAAAAGTGGTGGCCAGGGTGGAGGACGTCCAAGGGCTTCCTTGGTGAGTTCTCCATCTACTTGGGTCATGCTTCCACTTGGTCCAGGTTCCCAAGGATGAAAAACAAGCCCATGATGATGACGCAGCTTCTCGATTGCACTCCGGATGGATGAGTTATGGCCTTCCCAATGAAGCATCGTCAGGCTGCCGATGAACCGAAAGTTGAACTTTTTTGAACTTGCATTTTGAGACACATTTGTACCTACAATCAAATAATGACACGGACATGTGGAACCAAGTGAATTATATCCAAAGTCACTATACAAATGTAGGAATGACATCACCTTATAATCAATGGTCGTATCTGAAGGTGTCATGTCCTCATCACTCAGCACCCGTCCGCTGGCTATGCCCTCGAGCCTAGCGATGCCAGAAGGCACTTCGGCTGCCCCCAGCTCTGGGATGCATCACCACCCACCACGGTCCCCGGGGTGATTGAGCCTGCAACGGAAGCGGCGCCTATCAGCCTGCCCTGAGCCATAGCAGTGCAAGCCTTCACAACCTAGGCGGTCACCGTCACCGACCAGGATATCAAAGTAGCACCTGGTGTTGACGCCGCCGTCCTCACCGCAGCACCGATCTTGAGCCGCTTGGTAGGGGAGGGAGCCGCCGCCTCTGGCGCGCACTTGACCCTAAAGCGTATATGAGTGAGAGGCATTAAGAATCCCATAAAACATCAAGGAAGGGAAGGGAAAACGCGAGGCACTAAAAACTTACCCCACCGGGATGAGGGGCACCCTCCTGGCTTCCTTTGAACGGCTCGAAGGCTTTTGAGCCCCCTTCTTCGATGGGCCCTTGCAAAAACTAGAGCCGCCTGGAGCCATCACCAATGGCGCCTTCGGCATCCTATGCTCCTTAGAGGACAACTGCCCTGGGTCCACACACTAAGCGTCGAGGACCTGGTCTGAATCAGCAGCATACTGGACCTTCCCTGTGAAGAGGCCGGTGGCGCCCTACTGCTTGTACGCCATGACAATGACCTCCCTGGGTCAAGGGGTCACTCATCCTCTACGGCCATGGCCACTCTGAGGCCCTTGTCTCTTGACCTTTGACAGGTGCCAAAGCCACCCTCGAGGCCTTAGGAGACGACCTCGCCCCAATAGTTTCCTGCGTAAAGGAGGCGTCAGCTCGGGCCATGCGGGGCACCAAGGCATCAAGACACGCTTGCACCCCTTCATCATCACTGCCCTCATCCTCCTCCTCCTCTTTCGAGAGAGACTCCTCCTCGGGAAGCCCATCGCGCCTCTACCCACATCACTGCTCGAGGCTCTTTTTCTTCTTCTTCTGTTCATCCTTGCTCTTCTTCTGCTGCTAGGTAGAGAAGCGTCTCACCTGATGACCGGGATTGTCTTCCTTGATTGGGGGCATCGACACCCTAAAGTCTATGGCCCCCTATATACAAACCCATGACAGAAAGCATGAGGATGAGTCGGGGAAGAAAGAAATCTAAGAATGATATGACGATGTACTCACCAGAGGGATGTGGCCGTTGTCAGGTAGCATCGGGATGCTATTCACATCCTCTGGTGCTAAGGCACCGGCAGCCACCCCCTCACTTGCCTCGCAACTTCCTCGAGGGATAGTGCCTCGGCCGACATCTGGCACCCCTCGATCGACGCCTCAAGCACCAACTGGTCCAAGTGCAGCAGCCGCTGCATCAGTGGGAGGACCCTCTGGCTATGGAACACCAAGACCATGATCCTGACATTCAGCCCTGTTCCTGTAGAGTCCTCAATGCATCAAGGAGGGGGTTCAGCCTCGCCTAGAGATCCCTCACCACGCCGTGTGGCCAGTGCTCCGGGCGCACCACGATGGTGCGTCCGGTGTAATGCGGCAGCCAGCCCTCATCGTTCTGGAGGTAGAACCACTGGGCATGCCATCCGTCATGGTTGGATATCAACCCCATCAAGATGTACAGCTCCGCTCACTTCAACGCCAAATTGCAGCGGCTGGCATGAATGATGCTCCTCCTCCCCTACGACACAGGCTTGGTGAAGAACTCCCCTTGAAAAGATAGAGCCATAATTCCCAATGTGGCTTCATACCCAGTATCCCTTGCAGATGGCTACAAAGATTGTCGTGTTGGAGATGGCATTGGGGAAGAAGTGCTAGAGCTCGACCTCATAGTGGTTGGCTAACGCCGCATGAATCGGCTCGGAGGCGACCGGAGCCCCATCCGGTGGTACTTGACGAAGCTCACCATGTACCTATTGGGAATATGCCCTAGAGGTAATCATAAAATGATGATATTCAGGTTGTATCTATGACATGCATTAAGTGTTCAATGAATATCCATTATAGACAATTTATATTAATTGGCAATTACATGAATTGTTTGTGGAACTTAATATTTGTATGGTTATTATAAAGTTGTCCCTGGTCGGCATTCTTGAGAAGAATACACTTGAATATTAGACCAGCACATGTATTAGTTGATGACTATGTTTCACAAGTCATGGACATAGAGATGTCGAACTAATTATGTGGGCACATGTGAGGCATGTAGGCTGGACTGACCCGACATGAGAGTCTCTATTCATGTCATGTATGTTATGGCCTTAGACCTGAGATTGTGGTATGTACTCAAGATGTGAAACGACTACTTAGAGATTACCAAACGCTGCTCCATAACTAGGTAATTATAAAGGTAGTCTTCGGGTGGTCAGGAAGCATGCTATGAGACATGGACAGTCAAGATGGAATTTGCCCCTCTCTGTATGAAGGAGATACCACTGGATCACTCAAGTGATTGGATCAACAAATGCATGGCCATGCTTGAGTTAAGTGTTAACCCATGAGTTCAACCATATATCAGTGGCAAAGGGAATAACTTGTACGTGGTCGTAGTGGTTCGTCTGATATGATCTTTGTGTATGCATAGGAGTTGTCACATCTTGCTAGAGGCCACTGTCAACTATTAGGCGAGTAGAGTACTCGGTCCATGTCTATGTGTATGCGAACCCATAGGGTCACACGCTTAAGGGCTGGAAGCCTAGTTTGGGTTGGACCCAGATTAGACAAGGCTTAGGTTTCCTGATGGGCCTCTAGGTCGGGGTCGCAAAGGGACACCTATATAAGAAAGGGGTAGGGGCGAGGCAGAGCTAACCTAATCCGATCTAATCGATTCAGCCATCATCACCCACCCCACGCCTACGCCTTTGCTCCTCGCGGAACTAGCAGTCCAGTTGCACACTGCTTCTCCCGTACGTGTGTGATACCTCTGAGGTGCTACATCTGTGGCACAGGGATGGACCTGGTCGGTCATAGTGGTCGGCAACTTGTCGGCGTCCAATAGGACTGGTCAACAACTTGCTGAACGTGGTCGGGAACATGCTAAGGAGATCCGCAAGCGAAGGGTGTTCTTGACGGACGACCATGCAACTGCACGGCACTGCTACGACGCGTTTTACTACATCGAGTCTTTCGCTGCACCTGCACCTGCACATCTAGTGGTAATCCTATGACCTATATCTAGCAGTAGATCCTGGTTTATGAGGTAGAAAAGTTTTGTTTTCTGGCTAACATAGCACCCTCATATCCCTAAAGTAACCCTCTAGCGGGTTCGGCTCCAGGTCCTCCCTCGGTGGCACTATCCACTCTGGCCGATCGGCCGAGATGAGGGGCAAAGAAGCCCGTCATCCACCAGCTCCTTGAGCTCTGCTCCATCACAGTCGATGGGAGCCAATCCTCTAGAGGAAGAAGCTCTGGCGCCATGGCGATAGCATGGATCCGATCGGTGAATGGACGGGAGGGAAGATTCCCAATCTCTCTCCCTCTTTCTCTCTTGCGCTAACAAATAGGGCGACTCTGCTCTCCAACAATGGCTACGACAAAAGCAGGAAGGCAAGATGGGGAGCAGACAAAGCCCTACCCACCCCCCGAATTTATAGGCAGGCCAAAGAGCAACGGGCAGATCCGACTGGGAGGCAAGTAAAATCTCACATTTATTGCACCTACCTAACCACTCCCTCGATTCCAGGAATAAGAATACGTGTTGACCGCGCAGGCTCTAGCCGTTGCATGGGTCCGCCACGACCACGTCGCTCGAACTTTTGCCTAAAAAGACGTGCCCGATGGGTGGGAGGAATCATTCATGGACGGAGCCTCCCATGAGAATGAGAAATGGGCCCAGGCCCCATGAAAAATCTTGAGGGAGTGGAGGCTGGCCCTCAGTCAGGGTTTGACAACCGCCCTCGAGTACCTGAGTCAGGGATGACCAAGGGGGAGCTAACCCGAGTACCTTGCTCAAGAATGAACTCTCGAGGCCCCCTCGGACATTTTCAAGGCAAAACAAAAGGATAATTATGGAATCCCCTCGGAGGGAGGCATCAAGCCACCGAACCCTATCAAACGGGATCGGGATCCATATGACCATTTGTTTGCTTCAATAAGAGCGCCCCCGTGGCCACAAGTCGACCCCTATCAAACGGGGCATGAGCTCTTACTTGAATTTCCTGATAATAGCTCACCCAAGGACGTTGGAGCTCGCCCAAACAAGGGTAGCACGGCGCTTCTCACCCCTCCTCCTGATGAAAGGGAGCGCAAGGGTCAAAAGAAAAAGACAGGCTTGTTCCTGATTGACCTCAACAAAAGAGGCTCAGGAGCTTGCTCACGACCAGGTGGCCTCGATGAAAGAGGAACCAACCACACAGGGGCTCAACTACGCTTCGCGCCCTTTGATGAAAGAGGGTCAAACATGCTCGGGGTCTCGATCATGCAAGTCCCCCTTGACCACATGATCAGTAAGTCCTCTGAGGATAAAGTGTTAGTGCTATGACCCTAGTTCATAAGTACACAGCCCTCGAACAAGAATACCTCACCCGACCACCACGAGAAGGCCTTCATGCAAGAAGCTCATACCCATCCAGGGGCTCGACCACTTGAGCACCCCTTGATAAGAAAGGCATAAATCCCTCAGGGGAGTATTCTACTCCTCGAGGCCTCGAGGGCTACCCCCAAAGGGTACGCTCATGTGCACCCTTCAGAGAATGATAGACGCTATGACTCTAGTTCATGAGCCTCTGTGTGAGTGCCAGCACTCGCGCAGAGACTCAGGGGGCTACTGTCGGGTACCTGGATAAGGGTGTACTATTGGGTTATGAGGGTGCCATGCTAGCCAGAAAATAGGATCTACTGCTAGATATAGGTCACAGGATTACCACTAGATGCGTAGGTGCAGCAAAAGACTCGATGTAGTTGAATGTGTCACAGCAGAGCCGTGCAGTTGCGTGGTCATCCATTAAGAACACCCTTCGCTTGCGGATCTCCCAAGCACGTTCCCGACCATGTTCAGCTAGTCGCCGACCAATCTAACTAGGCGCTGACCAGTTGTTGACCACCATGACTAACCAGATTCATCCCTGTGCCATAGATGTAGCACCTCCGTGGTATCACACACGTGTAGGAAGAAGCAATAAGCAACCGGACTGCTAGGTCCGTGAGGAGCAAAGGCATGAGCGTGGGGTGGGCGACGGTGGCTGAATAGATCGATCAGTTCCCGTCTACCTCGCCCCTACCCTTGCTTATATAGGCGTCCCTCTGCAACCTCGACCTGGAGGCCCCTCAGGAACCCTAAGTATTTTCTAATCTGGGTCCAACCCGAACTAGGCTTCCAACCCTTAAGTGTGCAACCCTATGGGTTCACGCACACATAGACATGGACCGAGTACTCCTACTCGACCAATAGTTGATAGCGGCCTCTAGCAAGACACGACAACTCCTATGCATACATGAAGATCATATCAGATGAACAACTATGACCACATACAAGTTATTTCATTTACCACTGATATATGGTTCAACTCATGGGTTAACACTTAACCCTAGCATGACCATGCATTTGTTGATCCAATCACTTGAGTGATCCAGTGATATCACCCTCATTCAGAGAGGGGCAAATTCCATCTTGACTGTCTATGTCTCATAGCATGCTTCTCGACCATCCGAAGACTATCTTTATAACTACCCAGTTATGGAGCAGCATTTGATAATCCCTAAGTAGCCGTTTCACAACTTGAGTACATACCACAATATCAGGTCTAAGGACATAATGTACATGATGTGAATATAGACAATCTCTTATCGGGTCAGCCCAGCCTACATGTCTCACTTGTGCCCACATTATTAGTTTGACATCTCATGTCCATGACTTATGAAACATAGCCATCAATTAATACTTGTGCTGGTCTAATATTCAAGTGTGTCCCTCACAAGAACGCCGACCAGGGACAACTTTTAGAATAACCATACGAGTAGTTGAGTTCCACAAACAATTCACATAATTGCCAATCAACACAAGTTGTCTATAATGGATATTCATGAAACACTTAATGCATGTGATAGATACAACAGGAATATCATCACCTCTATGATTAGCTCTAGGGCATATTCACAATAGTATCCCACTTGCACTAGAGTTAATCTCCAAGATGTCTAATCCCCATAGACCTCATGTATGCCTCATGCTTAGGCTGTGGAAGGGTTTTTGTCAAAGGATCTGCTATATTCAAATCTGTATGTATTTTGCATAGTTTGATCTCTTCTAGTTTCACAAACTGTCAAAAGAGATGAAACTTTCAAAGTACATGTTTGTTTTTCTAGTGATCCCTAGGCTGCTTAGCATGTGCAATTGTCCCATTGTTAACACAGTGTAATTTCAATAGGCTCGACGCATTAGAAAACACACCAAGTTCAATGAGGAACCTCCTCAACCAAACACCTTCCTTTGCAGCTCCGCCAGCCGCAATGTACTCAGCTTCTGCTATAGAATCGTTGACCGCTTCCCGCTTGGAACTCTTCTAGCTTACTGTACCACCATTTATTGTGAACACAAAACCTGATTGAGATAGTGAATCATCCTAGTCGGTTTGGAAGCTAGCATTAGTGTAACCATTTACAACGAGCTCCTCCTCACCACCATAGATAAGGAACACATCCTTAGTCCTTCTCAACTACTTAAGAATGTTTTTAACCAACGTCCAGTGACTCTCACCAGGATTGGCTTGGTACCTGCTCGTAACACTTAGAGCATAGGCTACATTTGGGTGAGTACATATCATGGCGTACATGATGGAACCAACTGCTGAAACATATGGAACCTTACTCATGCGCTTGCGCTCAGCATAAGTGAAAGGACACTGCTTATCACTGAAGCGCACACTATGTGACACAGGAAAGAACCCTTTCTTGGACTATTCCATGTTGAACCACTTCAACATCTTATCAATGTACGTGTCTTGGCTTAATCCTATTAGCCTTTTTAACCTATCTCTATAGATCTTAATGCCCAAGATGTATGTTGCTTCTCCTAAATCCTTCACAGAAAAACTATTATTGAGTGAAGTCTTTATGGATTGCATCATAGGAATGTCATTCCTAATCAGTAATATGTCATCCACATACAAGATCAGAAACACAACAATGCTCCCACTTTTTTGTTTATAAACACAAGGTTCTTCTTCATTCTGACTGAAGCAAAACTGTTTGACGACCTCATCAAAATGAAGATTCCAACTCTAAGATGCTTGCTTTAACCCATAAATGGATTTCTTAAGCTTGCATATTTTTCTAGCATTTTTAGGGTCAACAAAGTCTTCGGGCTATATCATATATACGTCCTCTTCCAAATATTCATTTAGAAAGGCTGTTTTAACATCCATCTGCCATATCTCATAATTGAAATACGCAGCAATTGCTAGAATGATCCGGATAGATTTAAGCATCGCTACTGGCGAGAATGTCTTGTTGTAGTCAACCCCTTCAACTTGCCAAAAACCCTTTATGACAAGTCGAGCTTTATAGACGTGAACATTTCTGTCTAGATCCTTCTTCTTCTTGAAGATCCATTTGCACTCAATGGGTCTAACCCCTTGAGGTGGGTCAACCAAGTTCCAAACCTGATTGTTACCCATGGAATCTAATTTGGATCTCATGGCACTCTACCATTTCTCGAAATCTAGGCCGATCATTGCTTCCGCATAATTTGCAAGTTTGTCATCATCTAATAACAACAGATCACCACGCAATTCGTGAAGTCTTGCTGATCTTCATGGTTGGGCCGGATTACTAACCACAGGTGGTTGGGATGAACCGACCACAGGTGGTTGGGGTGGTGTACCAACCACGAGTGGTTGGGATGTACCGACCATAGGTGGTGTATTGACTACAGGTATATCAACTTGTTCTGCTACATTAGCATCACTCGTCGGGTCATTCACTAATGACTCATCTTGAACCTCTTCAAGATATACCTTCTGACCGCTCCTATCTCCTTTGAGAAACTCTTTCTCTATGAATACACCATTCCGAGCAACAAACACTTTGCCCTCTGATCGGTTATAGAAGTAATACCCTAAGGTTTCCTTTGGATATCCCATGAAGAAACACTTGTCCAACTTTGGTGCTAGCTTATCAGATATCAACCATTTGAATAAGCTTCACAACCCCAAACTTTTAGAAAAGACAAACTGGGATGCCGACCAGTCCACATCTCGTATGGTGTCTTCTCTACGGACTTAGATGGTACGCTATTTAATGTGAAAGCGGCTGTATCTAGAGCATATCCCTAAAATGATAAAGGTAGGTCCGACTGGCTCGTCATAGACCGAACCATGTCCAACAAAGTTTGATTATGACACTCGGACACGTTGTTTCTCTACGGTGTTCCGGGCGGCGTAAGTTGTTGGACAATTCCGCAACTCTTAAAATGATTGCTAAACTCATGACTCAAATATTCACCACCATGATCAGATCACAAGGCTTTAATTTTCTTACCACGTTAATTCTCTACTTCATTCTGAAATTCTTTGAACTTTTCAAATATTTCAGACTTATACTTCATTAGGTAGACATATCCATATCTACTAAAGTCATCAGTAAAAGTAATGAAGTATTGGAATCTGCCTCTAGCTGTCGTGCTCAGTGGTCCGCACACATGAGTATGTATGAGTTCCAACAAGTCAGACACTCTCTCAGGAAAACCTATGAAAGGCGCCTTGGTCATCTTGTCAAGCAGGCAATCCACACATGTCTCATAAGATTCAAAATCAAATGAAGTTAGAAGCCCATCAGCATAGAGCCTCTTCATGGGATTCTCACTTATAAGACCCAACCAACAAAGCCATACATATGTAGGACTTAACTCATTAAGCCAAGGCCTTTTAGAGTAATATTACAGATAGGAGCATCACCAAGATTTAAAACAAATAATCCATTCATAATGGATGCAAAATCCACAAACATGTCATTCTTAGAGATCAAACAACCATTGTCTTTACTCACAAAAGAATAACCATCGTTCACCAAGCATGAAGGTGATATAATATTTTGACTTAAGCTAGGAACGAAATAACAATTATTCAATTCCATTATAAATCCTGATGGTAGGTGAAGTTGCATCATCCAGACGTTCAATGCAGCAACTCTTGCATTGTTGCCCACGCAGAAGTCAACCTCTCCTTTTTCCACGCTTCTACTTCTTATCATTCCCTGCATCGTATTGCAAATATGAGCAACCGATCCAGTATCAAATAACCAGGAATTGACGTAGGAGTTAGCGAGAAAAATGTCCATAACATGAACGCTAAGGGTACAAGTAGTAGTAATACCTTTACCGCTGCCATCCTACTCTAAGGATGCCAAGTACTCCTTGCAGTTTCTTTTCCAGTGACCTTTCCCCTTATAGTAAAAGAAATCTGAATTTGCAGATGGTCCAGCTTGGGCAACAGATGGGTTTGGCTTAGACATCTTATCTTTAGCCTTGTCCTTCTTTTTCTTCCAAGAATTGCCCTTCCTCTTGAACCGAGGCTTATTCTGGACCGCCAACACTTGGCTACTGCTGGCACCTTTCTTGGTGCCGGCTTCTGCTATTTTTAGCATGCCACACAATTCACTCAAGCCTCTCTCCACCCCATGCATATGGTAGTTTGATATGAAGTTTCCATAACTGGGCAGAAGAGACGAGAGGATGAAATCAGTAGCCAACTCTTGGCCAATTGTGAAGCCTAGCTTCTCTAACCTCTGAGTGTAACCAACCATCTTGATTACGTGTGGTCCTACTACTGCGCCTTCTGCAAGCTTGGTTTCCGCAAGTGCCTTAGAGACATTGAACCTTTCAGTCCTGGCTTGCGTGTGGAACATCTCTTTAAGCGCTATGATCATATTGTTCGCTGATAATATTCCATGCAAGCAAGCATAAGGCAATTCACTTCAAGATCAGCATCACATGCTCTCCTGTAAGCGGTCCTTTTAGCAACAGGTGCATTTTCATCAGGCTCATCTAGTAATGGGGTGTCTAGAATTTCTTCCTTTTTCTCAACCCTGAGAACAATTCTCAGGTTATGGATCTAATCCGCGTAATTTGCTCCATTCAACTTATCTTTCTCAAGAATTAAACGCAAAGTAAATGGTTGATTTCGGGCGGCCATTTATCTACAATAAAAGTAATGCAAAATACTTAGACAATGCATCTATGAAGAGTAAATCATATCAAATAGACTTTACTCCCACTAAAATAAATATCCCTCAATTGATACTTAGTGATTCAAGACCCATAACTAACATGTCGACCAGTGAGCTTTAGCATCACCGCTGGTCATTATGGTAGAACGGTAAGCAACACCTTGCTAATCATATCTCATATGACTCTTGTTGTTGAGCCAGCATCTCTATGCCGAGCACTCAACCTTCCCATGCTTAAGATCCCTAACCATTAGGATGATCTTGTTTAAGTAACCAAACCTTCTTGCAGTAAGTATCTGCTATGAACCTGCCTAGTCAAGGAAAACTAGTGGCACCCTAATTTCATAGACCCACCACTGATCGTACAAGACTTGTGATAGTGCAAGGTTTGGGGAAGCATGTAACTTAAACATTACGGAGGGATCGTTCTACTTCACTACCGCACGAATGTAGACAAAATGTTATTGCATATGAAAGTAGAACATAGTAATAATGACATAAACATAGATATGACTTGGTATAGCCCATTGTTCCTTTGAGATCTTCATCTCAACGTCAATCTATTCATCATGGTGATCTCCATCTCTATTGTCCGTATATGTCATCCATCTGTGGTGCATCCTCCAAGGCTAGCTAACACAGATTGGCACGCATGACATTACATTAACTGACAATACATCTAAGGCTCCCGCCTGTATTGTCTTCATGATGTGCAAGCCATGAACTAATTACATGCATGCATCTCATACACATAAGGGCTATACTAATCATGAATTTCTGCAAAATAGAGTTAGCCAATATCTTTACGTCTAACGTTGTATGACCTAAGACTGTTCTCGACAAACCAGTGCCCGGTAATAGATCCCATCTACCATCACCGCACATCGCATGTGCTTGGCACTTGACCTAAGGCTCAATTCGATCAATCTTATTGATCTCAAACTCGCCACTAATGGTTTTACATGTATCATTTAACTTGGATGGCGGAATACCTACCAGTACGAGTAGATCGTTACAAGACCAACATGGCAAGATGATGAACCAAGATCAGAGAATCAGTGCAACATATGTGCACAACAGGACTGATAACAAAGCAGCTACTACTTTAATGCCACTGTTGGGTTATGAGGGTGATACGCTAGCCAGAAAACAAAACTTTTCTACCTCATATACCAAGATCTACTGCTAAATATAGGTCATAGGATTACCACTAGATGCACAGGTGTAGTGGAAGACTCGATGTAGTCGAACGCGTCGCAGTAGTGTCATGTAGTTGTGTGGTCGTCCATCAAGGACACCCTTCGCTTGCGGATCTCCCGAGCACATTCCCGACCATGTTCAGCTAGTCGCCGACCAGTACAACTGGGCATCGGCTAGTTGCCAACCACCATGACCGACCAGGTCTGTTGCCTACCCACAACTGGGCATCGGCCAGTTGCCTACCCATTGCTTATATAGGCGTCCCTCTGCAACCTTGACCTGGAGGCCCATCAGGAAACCTATGCCTTTTCTAATCTGGGTCCAACCCAAACTAGGCTTCCAACCCTTAAGCGTGTGACCCTATGGGTTCACGTACACATAGACATGGACCGAGTACTCCTACGTGACCAATAGTTAACAGCGGCCTCTAGCAAGACGTGACAACTCCTATGCATACAAGAAGATCATATCAGATGAACCACTACGACCACGTACAAGTTATTCCCTTTACCACTGATTTATGGTTCAACTCGTGGGTTAACACTTAACCCAAGCAAGACCATGCATTTTTTGATCCAATCACTTGAGAGATCTAGTGATATCTCCCTCATTCAGAGAGGGGCAAATTCCATCTTGACTGTCTATGTCTCATAGCATGCTTCCTGACCACCCGAAGACTATCTTTATAACTACCTAGTTATGCAGCAGCGTTTGATAATCCCTAAGTAGCCGTTTCACATCTTGAATACATACCACAATCTCAGGTCTAAGGACATAATGTACATGATGTGAATAGAGACAATCTCTTGTCGAGTCAGTCCAATGTACATGTCTCACTTGTGCCCACATTATTAGTTTGAGATCCTCATGTCCATGACTTGTGAAACATAGCCATCAACTAATACATGTGCTGGTCTAATATTCAAGTGTGTTCCTCACAAGAATGTCAACCAGGGACTAACTTTTAGAATAACCATTCAAGTAGTTGAGTTCCACAAACAATTCACATAATTGCCAATCAACACAAGTTGCCTATAATGGATATTCATTGAACACTTATGCATGTCATAGATACAACTGGAATATCGTCATCTCTATGATTACCTCTAGGGCATATTCCTAATAGGTACCCTAAACTCTCGATCTCTAGGAGAAAGAATCCAAGGTCAATTGGCATAAATCCCTCAAAAAGCCCACTACCGTTCCTAAGCAAAAGACAAAAGCCAAAAACTAGGCAGTCGAGTGGTACTAAGCTGGCCCACGAACGGGACGAACTGGCCCGTATTCATATCACTCGACGGGGGCCCTTGAGTGACAGAAGTCCGCCCGAGCGGACGACCCCCCAAGTGCAGACATTCGCACATGCGGACGACCCCCCGTCGAAGTGATGGAGCACAGCACGGATGGATGACCCCCCATCGAATGGCGTGTCCCCTCGGTCCAGCTACTGTCTGTATGGGAATTAGAGCATTCAATCTGTCCGCCAACCCCTGCCTAACCACATGGCTACAGTGCGGATATAGTGACTAGGTACAGCGCTCAAATCCACCTTTTACCACCCATACCCGGAGTATCAGCGGTTCATACTACACTGTAATGCTGTACTGAGCACTGCACACCATCAAGCGCTCCCTCAAAGTGTATTTACCAACATCCGTACCATATTTCTCGGGGCTTGGCCTTATCCATTCAGGCCTCGACACCCTCGACCACCCCTTGAGTCAAATCCTGACGCCTCTGGTCAACTCTCCGATAACTCCTGACGTGACGCCAACAGGGACTCGCACTCCCTCCACAAGAGCTCTGGTCCTTCACTGACCATCACCAACATCACCATGATGCACCCGAAGTACAACCATTATCTCCAAGCACATCGCTATAGGACAGGCCATGCTCGGTGCATGCCTCTACAGTGACTATGACATGATCGGCATCACCCCCTTAATATCATCCCCTACGACAGCCCTAGGGTTCCTGTACACCTGAGCCTCCCCTTTGCCTATAAAAGGGGATGCCAGGGGCTAGTTTGGGACAATCGAATAAGCATCGGACAACACTTAGTGAAATTTGAGCACTCTAGGAACAGGGCCTAGGCATAGCACTTCTAGTCTTAGGCCTTGGTCGCCACCCCGAGTTCGTATACGCTCGCTTGTATCCCCCTGTACAAGCACTTCGGTGCAAGAGAATACAATCTTCCCCCGTTGGACGTATAGCTTTCTCTTGCCCGAACCAAGATAAAAATTGTGTGTTCTTCTTGCATCACTATCCGGATTAGGGAGCACGCAGTACACATTTACTCATTGGCTTAGGGCCCCCTGGGTCCAAACACTGACACTAGATATGTAATCTTGTCCCCGGCTATGTAAGATGAACAAGGACCCCCTAGAAGCACCTTCTTTCATCTGATCTGACGGGGTCCAATCTGATCTCATCTGATCAGAACCCTTCTACTTCGGTACCCATCAATACAGCAGCAGAGACGCAAGACGTAGGGTATTACGCTTTCGAGTGGTCTGAACCTGGATAAACCCTGGTTGTCCTAGTTGTTTGTCTTGCATCTCACATCTAGATCGTAGGTCTTAGCGCGCCCTCACTGCAAACTACTACCTCAGGGTATCCTGTGGTAGACTGCCGAAGAGGTTTCATCGACAGTGGCACGCTAGGTATAGGGTGCATGATTCGATCATTAGGCGAACTAGATAGTTTTCTTACTTGCTTCCATTGAGTTTGAGGCGGGTCTAACCTACACCGTCAGCGCATTCACTGACCATCGGCATAGCCATGACCACTGGAACCATGGAGGTGGTGTAGCCCATTTCTGCACCAACGTCATCGACCACCTCGCCGACAAGTCTGCTCTGGCAACTCGTCGACAGCTTCCTTAGTGGGTCGATCCACATCGATCTATCGAGGACAGATTCACCACCGTTTATCACCGTCGACACAGACATACAAGTCGTGCCGACCACTAAAGTTGCCCAGATCTAATCTAGAAGTGGACCAACCACCACCCGAGTTGCCCAGATTCAAATCTGGCTACAGTTCAATCACTGCCCGAACACCAAGCGTCCATACGCTGGGTTCTCCAACAACTGATTTGCTACAAGCATGCAAGGGACAAGCCAATCTTCTCTTCATGATGACATCTTGCTCCATGCTTAAATCCAATGTGCTGTCAACCAGCACATGCAACGGATTCACAACAGCCACGCAAGATGATGCAAGAAAGCCAATGGCCAAGTTCATCACGTGTTTGCATCAGACTTGCATGCTAAGCTAAGTCATGTTTCTATTTTTAGATTATTATAAACACCCAGTTACGTGTATGAGTGTACATTTATTTTTCCATGATTATTCGCAGCCTCCATAATGCCGATATACGAGCGAGCAACATGGAATCTGTGATCTACATCTATGTGACCAAGCAACATACAAGTCATGGTGCACTCGAATGTCGAGCCATCGTCAAACCACCAACGATCCATCCGAGTCACATCCATCTACTCGGCCACAACAACAACGCGTCTCCAAAGACAAGCTAAGTTTATTTGAGAAATTAATAAAGTTCTTTGTTCTCTTTCCCCTTTTACAGCTATGCATCCGTGCACCAATCTGTCATACATGCACCCTGCATAAGTCACAATTAAACTTTGTTTCTTGCCCGCCGACAACGGCTTGACAAGGCACTGTCTCGAAGCCTCTTACGATGTGTTATAGCTCTGTGCTACAGGGTACTAGGAGATTTTGCAATCGCTCTCTAACGGTTCTAGGTACCTAGTGATCCCGGCGGTCCTACGCTGTTCACTAGTGCATCCCTAGTCATCCGATAGAGTTAGGTCACTTCGAGTGTGGGGCAAAACTTAACTATTGTCATCATTTTTTCAATGACTACATATCAGACCTTTAAAATGGCATAAATGTTGTCACCCACTTAAACATGCCTAGATAAATTATTTGTACGTCATGTATTACTGCTCTTCGCATTTATTTTTCAAGAACAAGGCTCAGTGTCACAAACCAAACAGCCTTGCCATTGTCACTTGGCTCGGTGTCACGCACTGCATAGCCTCGTCTCGGATCTCGTGCTGCTCGGGGACTCGTCATCATCACCTTGGCTCGGTGTCACGCACCACACAACCTTGTCTCCGACCTCGTGCTGCTTAGGGACTCGTCATCATTGTCTCGGCTCGGTGTCACGCACCACACAGCCTCGTCTCTGACCTCGTGCTACTCGGGAACTCGTCATCCTCGCCTCGGCTCGGTGTCACGCACCACACAGCCTCGCCATCGTCACTCGGCTCGATGCCACGCACCACATAGCCTCGTCTCTGGCCTCGTGCTGCTCAGGCACTCGTAATTGTCGCCTTGGCTCGGTGCCATGCACCACATAGCCTCGACTACGCTACCTCAGCTCAGTCTCACGCACTGTATAGCCTCATCTTCATCGCCATAGCCTCCGTCTAGGACTTACCTAGGGACTGCGCATTCGACTTGCCACCCAGAGGTGTCTACGAACCAGCGGTTCTCGGTATTTCATGACCCGATTGCGCCTGTGCTCCATCAAATACTTACCTAGGGACTACGCATTGACTTGTCACTTGGCACTGATTATGGACCAATTAGTGCTATGTTGAGTTTTTTCTTAAAAGCTCAATACAACATCTTCTATCTTCTATCGAGCTTTGGGACTACGTGAGCCCACATCACCTTGTGGTGACTTGGGCCTATCTTTTGTTATTGGTTCACTACAACTACCTCTACGGATGGTTCATGTTGGCATCCCAGTGATACTTTGTGTCATGTGTAAACATGGGCCCATCCCAGTCCGACCATGCCTAGCTCCTAGCTCCTCGAGTACGTGGAGTCCACTCCTACGTGGCTCCGTGAAGAGTACTTGGACTTCATCCCAGTCCGACTACACCGGCACAATCACGCCAACCAGCCATATCGCGCAGATCCATGATTTGTGAGCTGCCACCTATCCGCCAGGAGGGCAATGCTCGGCACCAGCAAGGACGTATGGGCCAAGCTGGTGGCCCATGCCAACCAGATCCAAATCTGGCTCTAGCCAGAGCATCACCCACTAACCACAGAGGAGGACCACTGGCTGCTCGCTGAGGCGGGCCTCCTACTGTGGTGGAGCGTCGTCAATGATAGCCCATGCCCAACCAGGGGTGCTATTAGCAGCGCCCTACGCACAATCAGGCTCGTCACCGCGCTGACCAGATCTAAATCTGGCCGTCGCCCAGGCTCCGCCTCCAGTTAGGCTTGATGAGTTTATCAATGTGCATCAGCGCCAACACACGCTTAGCCATGCTACTCACCAGGCCCAAGCAAAGCAAAGGCAGTAGCACCGGGAGTAGCAGATGCAACCTGCACCAGGGCCGACAGATCCAATCGCCCCTAGCCCAAATTATATACCCATCTTCCTGCATGAGTTGAGCAACATAGCTGCATCCTACATGAGAAACCTGCTGAATGCTCCTCAGTGATGTGATGACCACCTCTTGGACCTAGATCCCAATTTGGTTCTGGTCCCAAAAGATCCAAGGCCCACATTAGGCATGGTGGCTTTGCAGGAAATTCCTTCCAGGTCAGATGCTACGATCCCCAAGGACAACGCTGCGTCAGATCTGCTCTCTAGGCTCAACGGGATGCTCTCCATCTCCTTCGACCTTACCGAGTACCTCCTCTCCAACAAAGAGAGTCCTGAGGTCCAGAGTCAGGAGAACGTCGAGGAGGACAGCCCGACCACACCGGACCACCAGACCCGTTCTATTGACACAGCACCAGGCACCACGAGGATCCCGCCTGGCTTCAATGGTTTGGTATTCACAGTCAGCATGGACGAGCCTCCTGTTCCAAATGAAACAAAGCAGGAGAGACAAGCAAGGGAAGGCTGCAACACTGATGGAGAACGCTGACGCCTCCTGGAGGCACAAGAAGCAAACGCCGCCAACAATGGAGGCAACGGTGGTAAAGGTGTAGGCCCTCAGCCGCACCGCCTCCACCGCAACCTCAATGGCGAATTCAACATGGTGGGGATCAAATCATCCATGAGACTCCCACAGCCAACATTGCTTTGGCTCTAGATCGGCTCAACAGCCTTCCCCCGAACACACCCAGGGTCGAAACGATCCGTGATTTTTTGATCACCGCCGAAGCACAGGTGGTTCAGCTCCGCTCTATCGGTTCGCTGACCACGTCGCATCGGTCGCGGTGATCCTGGTGTAGTCGTCATCGCCAACTCGCAAAAATTAGCACTGACCATGAGTCTAATCCAGGAGGACCTCCGCTCGAACAGCCCCAGCAGGCCAACGTCAATGACGCCCCAGGAGAGGTGCCGCCCGATGATCAACGCCAACACGGCAATCACCAGCGTGCCAACCGGCAGCAGGCCAACTATGGGGGTATAGACCCCATATACCCTTACGGCTAGACTTTGGGCTCCTTGGGCCAGATGCAAAGACTAGAAGATGAAGGCTAGTCCATCATCATCCTGATTGGTGGGCCAGATGACAAGATGGAGCCCGTGGTCCACTACAGACCAGGTCGGTGGGCCGCGCGAGCGCTGAAAGCTACTTGGCATGCAAGGCGTCTTAGTCGGTTGGATCTAGTCATGTACTCTATGGATACGACACAATGTAACCGACCATAGGGGAAACCCTAGATATGTAACCTTGCCCCCCACTATATAAGGCAGGCAAGGACCCCCTAGAACGCACCTGAACTTATCGCATTGTACTTTGATACTCATCAATATACAAGCAGAGACGCAAGACGTAGGGTATTACACCTCTGATTGGCCTAAACCTAGATAAACCCCGGTTTTCGTCTTGTGTCTCACATCCGAATCATAGGTCAGTGCGCCCTTCACGGCAATCTACTACCTTGGGGTATCCCATGGTAGACTATCGATGAGGTTTCATCGACAGTGGCGTGCTAGGTAGGGGGTGCGCGATCTGATCTTCAGGCGATCTAGATGGTTTCATTCCTGGCCTCCATGGACTTCGAGGCGGGAGTCTCCCTCACCATCGGTTCACTCACGTGGACCACCGGTGTGACGACGTCCCTCACATTCATGGGAGTAGCATAGCCTATCCTAGCTATGGCGTTGACGTAGTCGGCCCAGAACCAACCGCACTGACCATGTCTCCAACAACTCAGATCTCGAGGCCCACCCCGGGGTCGTTCGAGCCGCCCATGATGAGGGTAGAGATGAGGGCCACGCCAGCGGTGAACTGGCGACTTCCTCACTATTAGAGGAGGCACATCGACAACTCCGATCTGATCGACCGACACAGGGCAGGTCTGGCTGAGCTCCTCGAGTACATGGAGTCGGCTCCTACACGGCTCCATGAAGAGTACTTGGACTTCACCCCTGTCTGACCTCGCCAGCACGACCACGCCAACTTGCCATGTCACGTAGATCCAAACCTACCCATCGTCCGTGGGCAGCCACCTGTCCGTTAGAATGGCAATGCTCAGTGCCAGCAAGGACATACGTGCCAAGCTGGTGGCCCACGCAAACCAGATCCCAATCTGGCTTTGGCCTGAGCACCACCTGCCAACCACAAAGGAAGGGCCACCGGCTGCTCATCGAGGCAGGCCCCCTACTGTGGTAGAGCACCATCCTTGACAGCCCACGCCCAACGAGGGGTGCCATCAGCAGCGCCCTACGCGCAATCGGTCTCATCACCCACACTGACCAGATCCAACTATGGCCGCCACTCGGGCTCCGCTTCTAGTTATGCTGGATGAGTTCATCAACATGCATCAACACCAAAAAATGCTTAGCCACGCCGCTCGACAGGCCTGAGCAGAGCGGAGGCAGCAGCGCCGGGCACAGCAGGCGCAACCCGCCCTAGGGCAGACAGATCCCATCGCCCCTGACCAGAGCCATGCACCCGTCTTCCCGCACGGGTCAAGCAATGCAGCCGCATCCTACATGAGAAACCTGTGAGATGCTCCTTTGTGATGTGACGATCATCTATTAGACCTAGATTCTAGTCTTGTTCAGGTCCTAGAAGATCCAAGGCCCATGATTAGCATAGTGTCTATGCAGCAGAGTCCTTCCGAATTGGGTGTGATGGTTCCCTAAGACAACGCCATGTCTGACTCACTCTCTCTTGGCTCAACGGGACACCCTCTATTTCCTTTGACCTTACCGAGTACCTCCTCTCTGATGAAGAGGGTCTTGAGGTCCAGAGTTAGGAAAACGTTGAGAACCTAACCACATT
This sequence comes from Bothriochloa decipiens, assembly GCA_023333625.1. Classification (NCBI taxonomy): domain Eukaryota; kingdom Viridiplantae; phylum Streptophyta; class Magnoliopsida; order Poales; family Poaceae; genus Bothriochloa; species Bothriochloa decipiens. The sequence continues at coordinate 28,554,350 of CM041632.1, read as the reverse complement.
GGATGTTCTATCGACATGGCACCAGGCACCCCGAGGAATCTGCTGGCTTCAATGGCGTGGTATTTGAAGTCAGCGTGGACGAGCCTCCTATCCCGAATGAAGCAGAGCCTGAGAGGCAAGCTAGGGAAGACCTGGTGTTTTCATTGAAGACTTGCTTAAGCCTTCCATCCTCGATCAGGCTTATGAAGCACCCACGCCTAGTACCATTACCGACCAGGTCATAGCAGCGCTCAGCGATAAAGCAAGAGAGGTAGAAGACATCTACCCCGGCCAGCAGGGGTCTGACGATGGTAGCAAGCAGCCGCTAGTTGATGAATCAATCAAGCAGGCAGTGCCTCCCCAGCCCGACTAGAGAGATCCCTTTATCAGATACCTAAATCACCACCTTGTTCTGGAGGATAGGATCAAAGCCCAACAGCTGGTCCGCAGAGCCCGTGCATATCTCATGGTTAACGGTGAGCTGATGTGCAAGGCCCCATGGTCCGTGATTTACCAGAAATGCATCACCCAAGCAGAGGGTTTGAAGCTTCGAAGGATATTCATGGAGGCACTTGTGGAAACCATGTGGCATCCCGGACGCTGGTCGGCAAAGCTTACCGAGCAGGGTTCTATTGGCCGATAGCCGTATCTGACGCAGAAGATTATGTGCGCTGGTGCAAAAATTGCTAGATGTTTGCCAAGCAGATTCACATTCTCGCACATGAACTCTAGAGCATCTCGGTTGCTTGGCCATTCTCATCCATGTTGATTAAGTACAAAGCTGTCAAGAAAGCCTTGTCTGAGAAAGCAGTAGAGTTCCTTGATGATGTCATCCACCAGTTTGGCATACCCAATACCATCATCACTGATTTAGGCTCTCAATGTACCAGCTACAAGTTTTTTGACTTTTGTGATGATAATGACATCAAAGCAAAATACGTGTCCATCGCTCATCCTCGAGCGAACAGATAGGTGGGGCGAGCTAATGGTATGATCATTGACTCCCTGCGTAAACGGGTATACAGGGACGACAAGGATCTTAAACCTAGTCGGTTGATCAAGGAGTTACCTGTCGTGGTCTGGGGACTTCGTACCCAGCCCAGTCATAACACTGGAGTTTCCCTATACTTCATGGTGTCCTACCAGCCAAGGTTGCACTCCTTTCACCACGTGTCTAGCATTACAATGAAGAAGCCTCCAATGAAGCTAGAGAAATTGACATCATCGCCAAAGAAGAGATAGTGCTCGAGTCCTATGCTTAGACGGCTAAATACCTAGTTTCAGTGCATCATTACTATAACCGCAACATCAAAGGAAGGCTGTTTGTGGTCGGCGACATGGTGTTATGATGAATCCAAAAAACGAATGGTCTACACAAGCTGTCATCCAGATGGGAAGGGACATTTAGGATCAAGGCTATCACACGCCCGACGTCCTATCGGTTGGAGACAATGGAGGGTGTCGAGGAGTCCAACTCCTGGCACATCGACCACCTCATCCACTTCTATCCATAATGATGTGTCACAGCTCCGCACTACAAGGCATTAGGAGATTCAATAGTCGCTCCCTAATGGTACTAGGTACCTAGTGATCCTGGCAGTCCTACACTATTCACTAGCGCATCCCTAGTGTCCCGACAGAGTTAGCTCGCTTCGAGGGTGGAGGCAAAACTTAACTGGCGACCTTTTTCAGGAAATGAATTATACATATATATGCATCTAAAAAGAAAAATGGCAAAATGTTTGTCATCCGCTTAAACATGCCTACTTGTCTGCATCAATACGCTTAAAAGTTTATGAGCACCCAGTGCTCAGCATAACTTACAAACAATGTTTTACATAAAATACATTGTTTTACGCCTACTGACCACCACCACCTCCTGCAAGATCATTGATCAGCGTCATATCTTCAATGATGGCAGTGGCAGTTAGGCCAGACGAGACCTGGAGCTCTTCAGCTTCTTCATTATCCATCTCGGGCGGGATCCCGTGCTCGATGGTCGCCAACTCCATGTTCCAGTAGTTGGCATGAACCACAACGAGCATGGTTGTGGCCACGTAGTGCCCAGCGCCCGTGAAAAACTCCTGTAGAGCTGGCCACAGCCTCCAGCACTGGTCGATGACTGCAAGATCCTCGCCTACAGGGTCGGTAGGGTGCTCCTCTCCTGGAAAGATGGCCCTCAAAATGGGCTTGATGTGGTCAGTCATGGCCCTCATCTTTCCTTGGAGGACAGCGATGGAGTCCTCTAGCACCTGGAACTAGGCCAGGTAGCATTCCCGTAGGCCCATAACAGTGAAGCAACAAAGGTCAGCATATCCTGGTCCATCCGGTATGCGGCAGGCTACACACAACAATTCTACATTGTACTACTTACCAGTCAGCTCGATGATCTGGGCTTGGTCCGCCTTGGCCTGCTTCTTAGCAGCCTCCTTCTGCTCCAGTAGACTGGCTAGCTCCCAAGCTGTGGCTACAAAAAGTGCCCATAAATGTGTAGCAAGGATCAACATGGAATGCATAAGAAGTGTCTACTTACCCTCGTTGGCCTGTTCCATTGTTTCCACCCTACGACGTAGAGCGGCAAGCTCTTCCTCTCGCTGGACCTCACGCTCACAGTAGCCCTTGACCTATGCCTCCAGGTCAGTTTTGGCTGCCTAGAGGATTTTACACTCCTCCCAGGTCACCACAAACTGGTTGATGGTCCTGCCCCACTGGCTGTTGGTTTTCTGCAGGGACTGTATACACCACGGATTAATTAACAAGTTTGTGGTCAAACACCGAGCTCAAAACAGACAAGCTGATCTTGGTCAGGTGTTACCTTGATCCGGTCGAGCAGCACCTCCATCGCGTCCTGGATGCTCGCGTCTATGTTGTCTTCTGATATCTCTTCATGACACGACATTCTTCTCTCCTAGCTTGCACGATATGAATACACGCTGTGTGTGCAGGTCGGTGCATGGCATCCTCGACATCCTGGGCTCCTCCACGACCTCCTCAGCTGGTGCCAGCGTGCTTGGCCCTGCCTGGCCTGGCGTATGCCTCGACGGCTGACTGTCTCATTGATGGTTGGCCTAAGAGGCACCACCTGCCTCTCTGGCTGTGGAGTCAGTGTCGAGGTTGGCCCGGCAGCAGTTGAGGTTTTGCTGGCTGCTTTCCTCTACTCCGTGGACCATGCCGCACTGCCGCCCGGTGCCTGCTCGGTGGATGGTGCTGTGGTCTGGCTGGGGGGAGGAGTTGGTGTTGCCGACTGCCGCGCATGGCTGTAATTCACATTTTGGCCACAACAAGGAAAGAATCAAAATCGAGAACAAGCAAGATATGCAAACTCATTGACACTCACCTGGCTGACCGCTGGAAGCCTCCTCTAAACTGTGGTGCTGCTCCCCTGCTAGGAGCGCCTGGGGCCCTGCTTGTCGCCCCGCTGCCACGCCCGGGGACTCGGTCCGACGTCCCACCCGACCGGCTCGTTCTAGCAGGGTGCACTAGAGAAGTTGGCACCCTTGCCTCCTCTCGGTGCCTGATAGACGAAGCTGCTCCGGTCGGTGACGTGGCCACCCTGTGCGGTGCAGGCGGCGGCGATGGTGGCGGTGGTGCTGTTGCCCTAGCCGGCTCCAGCCAAATGGTTGATGTAGCAGATTCCCATTGAGGCGGAGGAGTTGGCAGTGGTGCGGCCTGCACGGGCCCCCTAGGTGTTGTTGCGGGTGCAGGCCTCCGGGTCCTCCCTGTCTGAGGCATCGTGGCTTGACGTTTCCTCTGGCGCTGATTTAGCGTCAGTAGGTCGTCATCCGATGACTCCAAGGTGGCCGGGGCACCCCTCTTCTTGCTTCCCCCTCCTCTGCCATCCAGGTTTAACTTACCCCTAGACAGCAGAGTAGAGGGCCTCTTCTTCTTGGTGGCCTCCGCCATGGGCCGCTTGCCCACTGCTCGGCTCCGTGGCTGAGAAGCAGGGAAGTCATCCTCATCTGAGCTGGAGACGTCGGCTATCCCTTGCTTAGCTTAGGTCTTATCCCAAGGGGTCTCCTCACTCCTGTGTTGGTAGGCCTACGCCTCACCCTGAGGCCACGGCTCCACCGGCACAGTGGAAAATAACACCTTCCAGTCCTATCCAATCATGTCACATCATGGTTTTGAAGGACTAAAATCGAGGCAAAAGCTCATGTGCGCCAGGATCAAATTACACACATGAATGACAAATTACATGATCCAATAAGCACAGTGTTCGAATAAAACAATAGTATAATGTTTACATCATACCATTATTACATAACTATCATCAGAGTAAAACAGAATATAAATAACATCGTCCATAGCGAAAGGCAACTAAAACGATGTAGATGTAGTGACTCCATCTCGCCAGAGTAAAGTCGATGGCTGTATCATGACGCCTAACATCCCGAATAGTTCTCAGGGAAGACACCATCTGAGTCATCACTTGAGCATGCTCTGGTTGGTAAATAGCAAGGGTGAGTTCCATGTCGATCAGCTAGTATAGGTGGAAACTAATGACATGCAAGGCTAAAACAAGGTACAACTAAAAGGTAGACTGTGGTAGCATTTTAAAGTAACAAATAAGATTAAGCTTATTGCAACCTATTCTCTAATCAACTTCGTTGAAACTCCCAACCCTTAATTAAGGTTCAAGTAGCATTTAATGTGTCATTTATCATCATAGATATAAGCATAGATCATTAAACATGAGATAGCCATCTCGAAGGGAACATAGGATAGCCATCCCGATAAAACCCAAGGTAGCAACCTCAAACATCATCACCATGATTTAACAGCTTAAACCATTTGGCTAAGTCATGTGAGGATCTAGGCTGCTCGTGACCATGAGCACGGACGATATATCGATTTTAACTCTGTGCAGAGGTGTACACTTTTACTCCAAATTGTGATTACTCTTGGTGCCCGAGGTGATCAGCCTCTTAGCCCATTACCGAGATAGGCTGACAGAGGTCACAACAAGGTTCTTCACAGGGTCATAGGCAGTGACAACTCACTGGCAATGAGTGCAAGCGTATGGGAGACTTCCCCGTAAGGTCGCCCCCTTCCTGAATCTACAGCCCCTCCCAAACTAAATACTTAAAAACACCCTAGCGACCATAGCTATTGTCACACCCTGGTTTCCAAAGAAGAACAGAGGTTGTCATATGTGTGCCCAGGAAGTCCACACATACAACAGAAAATAGATAAATATCGAAAAACAATGTATTTTATAGCGAAAACATATATATTTAACACTTACACTTATCAGAGTAATACGGATGATTGGCTAAGACTTCTCTTCAGTCTTCATTCTCCTCAGGGACTGTTGACTGGGGGCTCCATATGCCAAACACTTCCAATACCCAACTTTTTTATCCTTCCTTTGAGAAACACTTTACTACAAACTATAGCAAGGGTGAGTTCCATGTCAAAACTCAGCAAGTATAGGTGGAAAGTAATGACATGCATGGCTTATAGAAAGGTAAGGCTGAAAGGTAAACTGTGGTAGCACTTTAATGTAGCAGTTAAGATTTTACTTAATGCAACCTATTCTCTAATCAACCTGGTGGAAACACCCAACCCTTTATTAAGGTTCAAGTGGCATTTAATGAATCATTTATCATCACAGTCATGTGAGGATCTGGGCCGCTCATGACCGTGAGCACGGACGATATATCGATGTTAACTCTATGCAGAGGTGTACAATTTCACTCCAGATTATGATTACTCTTTATGCCTGAGGTTGCAAGTCTCTTAGCCCATTTCCATGATAGGCTGGCAGAGGTCACAACGAGGCTTTTCAAAGGGTCATAGGCAGTGACAACTCGCTGGCCTTGAGTCCAAGTGTATGGGCAACTTCCCCATGAGGCTGCCCCCATCACAGATCCTTAGCCCCTCCCATACTACAACTTGTAAACAAACCCCAGTGACCATAGCTATAGCCACCCTTTGGTAAGCTGTCTCCCTGCCCATGATAATCCTGCTAATAGACCAAGCCAGAGCCCATTAGCCTGGAGAGGTACGGTAGTCCCAGGTTGCCGCTCCATGAACAGGACCTTAAGGGGGAGGAGATACGGATACCCTCATCAACACGAGTCCCACTAGCATCTGTTTCCCCCGTCTTTCACCGCCAACCAATGACGCGGACATGCATCAACTTCTCCAACGGCTGAAGCCAAGAGCCCAAGGCTCAACAAGTTAAGAAGCAAGTTTTATCTTCATTAAATAGGTGAAAGGTGAGGTGGAGCACTAGCAACCTAATGACCTATCAACTAAAAACCCTCATAGGTGATATATGGATAGAGTGGCTAGTCATCCCTATGGTTTGCCGATTTAAGACACATGCAATGTATTAATTAAAAGTGAATAGGTGTAATATGATCAAAGGTGCCCGCACTTGCCTTAAATCCAAAGTCTAGCTGCTCTTCTGGCCTCCAGCTTCAGCTGCACTTGTCAGTCCTCAGCTTACTCTTCAGCGTTAACAAACCGCTCTTCCTCTAGTCGCAGCAACCAACAACACAAACAAACACACAAAAAAGACAAGACTAAGAACAATACACCAATCAAAAGGGAAACTAAAAACAGAATGGTCTAAATGGACAAACTCGGTGCTACGGTCGCAAGAGCGCAAGAACAACGAACGACGGATCTATCATTAAAGAAAACACGGCTATCGAGGTACTTGCAACAAGCACAGAGACAAACTTTAAGATTGGTACATTTACTAAAGCAAGATGTGGAACATATAAGGAAGACATAAAGTCAAATCAGTTGGATGATGTTGAAATGTAAAGCAGGGTTAAACCTTAGTCATACTCTATTTATAAGCAATTATATTATCTAAGCCTATTAAACATTCATAATTTATAAAGCTTAGAACATGCGAGTGCATTAAAGAAAACATCATATGCTTAAAGATTAATTTAAGCAGGACATAAACGACAAGACATGTTGATATCAAACATAGAGCATTTATGATTCAAGGTTGAACTAAGCATGCCATTAACAAAAAGGCATTAATGCTGAAATTAATCACATTAGCATAAAGGGACGATGTGAATATAGACTAAGTTACTTTTATAAATTATAAAGGACATTGAGTTGTTATTAACTAGGTTAATATGATATAACATGTGAGAACACTTAACGAAGCATGACATGTTTCCAAGGTAACTCTAAACAAGTCATAATAAATAAAGAAGCATTTAAGTTGGTACTAGTCATATTAACATGCATATATGAAAACTCAAAGTACAAACCTAAATTACTTTTATACAAGAGAGCACACATTAATTAATAAACAAGGTTACTTACATAACACATGATGTGACAAACATTATTGATAACAAGCCACATACGTTGACATGATCGCAACACAAGGACAACGAAAGCATAGCCCTAGGTTGCTTCTATTTAGTTGAGCATCAACAAATTATTACACAAGTGAACAAGATTAAATGCACAGACATATGACATCATGAAGATCATTGCTAAAACAAAGCTTAAGGTCGACACGGTCATAACACAACGAGATCAGAAATATAAAACCCTAGATTACTTTTAATTAGAAAACTATTAAATAAATATTAATCAAATTGCATTTAACCAAATAAATTCATAAATTAGTGATGTGATAAACTTTACTACTCCTGTGTAAATCATCATGACACGAAACTAATGCAACCAGAATCGCTCGAATCGGAGTTAAAACGGTGAAACGGCGGAGATTATACGATCAATGGCAAAACTATAAATAAATTGCTTGGTGGCAAAGTCGTAAATACCTCGTCTTCTACCTCTGTCCATCTTCCTCTCCAGGCCATGGCCATGGCAGCTAGGTTGCAGCTCGCGCTGGGGGAAGGGAGCTCGGCCCTGGCCTGCTGGACGGTCGACAGCGGCCGGTTGCGGCCTGCTAGGGCTGCGGCGGCCGGCTGCGGCCTGCTACGGCTGGCTGCGGCCAGCTACCGCGCGCGGGGGAGGGAGGACCATGGCCCTCGGCCTGGACTTGGCCGGCCGACAGCGGCCACGCAGGACCGACGGCGGCTGATCGTGGCCGGCGATGGCTAGCTGTGGCCGGCGGCGGCTGGCTGTGGCCGACGGTGGCTGGCTGTGGCTGGCAACGCGCGGCTAGGATTTTTTAGGTGGTGGCGCGGCTCCTTCTAGGGTTGCCAAGGGGCTGCGGCGCACGGGGCTGGCCCTCTTTATAGCCGGCGGAGAACCGGTTGGGCTGAAGCCACTGGGCTTGGCCCGTTGGGCCGGCTGTGGCTGCCTATGGCCGCTGGTGGCCGGCTGGAGCTCACTGTGGCCAGCCATGGTTGGCCATTGCCGGCTGAGAGTGGCCAGAGGTGGCTGTTGCTGGCCAAAGTTGGCCAGATGAAGCTAGATGAGGCCAGGAGTGGCCTAAGCTAAGTAAGAACTGGCCAAAGCAAGCTAGGATGTCTTAGAGAATGGCAAAGGGTTGCTAGACCGGACTATTGCTGGCCTTGCTATGCTGCTGATGGCCAAGTTTGGCCACTGGTGGCCGCTGCAGCTACTGCTGGCCTGGCCGGGGTGGCCATGGCCAGCTCGGACTGGCCAGAGCTGGCCACTTAAGGCTAGGAGAGGCCAGAGCAAGCTAGGTTGGGCCAGGATAGGCTAGGGTAAGCCAGGGATGACTGGAGCTTGGTAGGGGATGGTGTCTAGCTATAGCGGTGGCCAACACTATAGAGAGAAAGAAAATCTCTCTCTCTAAGCAAGAGAAAGGATTTTTCTAAAAACATTTTCCTAAAACCTTCTTGAGTTAAACTTGGATTTTCAAAGCTTTATTTTCAAAATCGAAGAAAACCTAGACATGACTTGCTCGAGGTTTAGAAATTCCTTTTTTACACTAGCAAAACCAAGCAAAGCACCAAGCACAAACCCATTCAATTATTTTCAAAAAAATAGAAAAACATATTTTATTTAGTGCTTTCTAATAATAACCCAAAACACAAATTTTGGGGTGTTATAGATCTACCCCACTTAACATGAATCTCGTCCCGAGATTCGAAGAGACTTAAGAGAAAGAAGACAAAGCAGGTTATAAAGTTGCTTTGGTACTTACGAGATAAAGATTCAAGGAGCACCAAAGGGGATAACAAGGGAGTCATAGATTAACTTTCAATAATAACTTGAAGACTTTCAAGTGCGAGTAGTCATCAAGGCTTGGTGAAAGATTGATGACCAGATATAAAGAATAAACAACATTAGAGGTAAAGGTTGACGCGGAGAGTCGTTGACACAAAGCTTATAAATAGATCTCTAGGTATTTATGAGATGTATGGTCTAATGTCATTACAGATAGAAAAATGATAGGAAAGTGGAGATTGATGGTATGGTGCTCTCAATGCCTTGTTTCAAGATGTTTGAATCGTGTGGTGATCGAATTAAGCAAAGATGAACAAAGAGAATGAGGATTGATTGAGGTTGGTAGCGAATGCTACCCCACTTAACAAAATTCTTGCTTAAGTCCAAGAGGAATGATGATAATACTAGCTTGTCAGAACCTCTTTAGAAGATCTCTTTTGAAATTTGGTCTTTTAGTCACTCAATAGAAGAGTTGAGGTGTTATAAATCTACCCCACTTAACATGAATCTTGTCCCGAGATTTGAGGAGACTTGGGATAGAGACAAAATAAATGATCAAGGTTGATTCGGGTTTGGGTTCTAATATCACATTGTTTGAGCCTAAAAGTGGAATAGTGATAGAACTTCCCAATTTCAAAATCAAGGGACCTTGTTTTGGTCTTTCCTGAAAGAGTGCCCTCAAAGGTAAACGAACCAAGAGGAATGTGTTTGAGATGTCATAGATGTAAAAATCTAGATGATACTCAAGACCATTTATGCACAAAGGAATAGTCCTTATGATCCCATAGCTTTCAAGAGTAACTCCCATGGGAATTCCTAGAAGCTTATGTGATGGGATAATAGACTCGTTGGGGCAAAGTTTATCAACTAGAGCTTTTCAAATGATATTCATCCCAATAGTAGGACTATAGTGAGCCTCTATAGCGGTTTCTTTAATGGTGCAAAGCAGAATATCTAAGGGGCAATGATTCAGGCTACCTCGATGGATAGCTCCGTTTCTACCAACCACTAACGACTCATGATGGCCGACAGTCCTTTGATGTGTTCCATAAGGAAAGACTCATGGTGTGGACCGTCGTCATCCTTAGATGATATCGAGTGTGTTAGAGGACTTCACTTGAACTAGAAAATTCGAGGCATTCCCAAAGTCTTCAAAATCTCTCCCTTGAATCAAAAGGGAAATGAAGAAGGATGAGGTTTGTCATCCTCTGGAGTGTAGTGCATTCCCTCAATAGGGGGATCTATGGCAACTGGATTAGGAGAGGGATTTGAGGGAATTTTAGATTCAGTTGCTTGTGCTTCCTCTTGTTGTTTAGGGTCTGACTCAACTACTTCCGGAAGGCTTTAGTGGGACATGATATAGAGATTTTAGGATTTTCTCAAAGGTCAAAATTGAAGTTCAAGATTTATCCTCTAGACTGCTTCAAGATCCAAAACAAAACATGATAAGCAGATCAAGGATTATCCATATACCAAGATATGGAGACAAGGTGGTAGAATATCATTGCTTAAAGGAGAAGTTACTCATGATCTTCTATTTATCCTCCAAGGGATTCGAGAAAGATTGAACTTTGATTATTTTAGAGTTTGCACTTGTAATGAAATGTTTCCAAGGTCAGCATGGATCAACCGCAAGATCAAGATCTCTGGGACCCATGGTGAGATACCAAAAAGGAGTTGTAGACCGATAGAGGTTAACTAGAGAGGCAAAGGTTGGATCACATGAAAGACCAAGGTTGATCTTCGCATACTTACTTTTTGAGAGTTAAGTGATGTAGGTCTATGGAATAACACCAGAGTGTTCAAGAGGACAAGGTCCAGTTCTTCAAACTGATATAGTAAGATGACCAAAGAAAAGGTCCATATGAGATAACACATGGGAGTAGCTTATATAATGGATCATGATTAACAATTCATGTTACCAGCTCTTACCGAGCACAACCACATGTGTGCACCCACCGAAGACTCTCAGTTTAACATGGCACCATTAGTTATTAATGAAGATGTCATTACCAAACCTACTACACATCTGATATCTCACACAACATAAGTATGGATCTTGCATGGACAAGCATAACATGCAAGATGGAAAGATACTCACAAGGTTTGAAGAAAAGAATGGTTTTCAATCTTCAAACTTCCTTCCATCCATGACGTGGGGAGTAGTAAAGATCACTAGTCCATGTAACAAAGATCCTGGGACCTATGGGTTACAGGACCACCATGCATCCGCTGCACCACTTTTCTAATAACATCCAAGGAAACTATTACTTGAGGGTTGTTGATGGTGCATCCTCCTAGTGTCGATCCTCCATTGAGTTGTATTAAAGAAGGAAGCATGAAAACCAATGACAAGAATCTAGGGTGTAAGATGATAAGAATCAGGATTGATCAGAATAATAGGTAGGATAGAAGACACTACCCCACTTAACAAAGATTGAACTACACCCTCTATGCCTTCCTTAAGAGAACACAGAAGACACACAACATTAAAACAAGCATCATAAGCACACATCATAGCATCGATGCTACAAGTGCTTCTTCCACAATGGCGGTCATCCTAAAGGGTAGATTGTAGATGATAAAGGGCCATCATAAATTTTGAATAAGACAAGGTCAGAAAACTTTTAGTAAACCAACAAAATTTAGAATCCACGAGGATAAAAAATTAATAGCTCGAGGGGATACAAGCCAAGGGTGAAGAAAGTAGTCAGATTCAAGTACCAAGGGATAGTAAAATAGTTTTGTAGCAAAATAAGCATTAGAAATCGACCAGTGCTATCATGGCATATGTCCTACAGTCAACATTGCTCTGATACCACTCTGTCACAACCTGGTTTTCAAAGAAGACCAGAGGTCATCATATGTGTGCCTAGAAAGTCTACATATACAACAAAAACAGATAAATATCAGAAAACAATGTATATTATAGTGAAAACATATATATTTAACATTTACACTTATCAGAGTAACACGAAACATTGGCTAAGACTTCTCTTTAGTCTTCATTCCCCTTAGGGACTGTTGACTAGGGGCTCCGTATGCCAAACACTTCCAATACCTAACTTCTTTATCCTTCCTTTGAAAAACACTTTACTACAAACTATAGCAAGGGTGAGTTCCATGTCAAAACTCAGCAAGTACAGGTGGAAAGTAATGACATGCATGGCTTATACAAAGGTAAGGCTAAAAGGTAAACTGTGGTAGCATTTTAATGTAGCAATTAAGATTTTACTTATTGCAACCTATTCTCTAATCAACTTGGTGGAAACACCCAACCCTTTATTAAAGTTCAAGTGGCATTTAATGAATCATTTATCATCACAGATATAAGCATTTATCATTAATATCATTAACCTTGAGATTGCCATCTCAAGCAACACAGGATTGCCATCCCATTCAGATACAGAGGTAGCCACCTCCTCAAACAACTTCACCATGATTTAACAATTTATTCGATTGGGCTAAGTCATGTGAGGATCTGGGGCGCTCGTGACCGTGAGCACGGACGATATATCGATTTTAACTCTGCGCAAAGGTGTACACTTTCACTCCAGATTGTGATTACTATTTATGCCCGAGGTTGCAAGTCTCTTAGCCCATTACCAAGATAGGCTGGCAGAGGTCACAATGAGGCTTTTCACAGGGTCATAGGCAGTGACAACTCGCTAGCCTTGAGTCCAAGCCTATGGGCGACTTCCCTGTGAGGCCACCCCCATCACAGATCCCTAGCCCCTCCCATACTACAACTTGTAAACAAACCCCAGCGACCAAAGCTATAGCCACCCATCGGTAAGCTGCCCCCCTGCCCACGGTAATCCTGCTAATAGACCAAGCCAGAGCCCATTAGCCTGGAGATGTACGGTAGTCCCAGGTTGCCGCTGCATGAACATGACATTAAGGGGCAGGAGAGACGGATACCCTCTTCAACACAAGTCCCACTAGCATCCGTTTCCCCTTCTTTCACCGCCAACAAACGACGCACACATGCATCAACTTCTCCAACCGCCGAAGCCAAGAGCCCAAGGCTCAACAAGTTAAGAAGCAAGTTTTATCTTCATTAAATATTTGAAAGGTGAGGTAAAGCACTAGCAACCTAATGACCTATCAACTAAAAACCCCCATAGGTGATATATGGATAGAGTGGCTAGTCATCCCTATGGTTTGCCGATTTAAGACACATGCAATGTATTAATTAAAAGTGAATAGGTGCAATATGATCAAAGGTGCCTGCACTTGCCTTAAATCCAAAGTCTAGCTGCTCTTCTGGCCTCCAACTTCAGCTGTACTTGTCGGTCCTCAGCTTAGTCTTCAGCGTTAACAAACCGCTCTTCGTCTAGTTGCAGCAACCAACAACACAAACAAACACACAAAAAAGACAAAACTAAGAACAATACACCAATCAAAAGGGAAACTAAAAACAAAATGGTCTAAATGGCCAAACTCGGTGCTATGGTCGCAAGAGCACAAGAACAATGAACAACGGATCTATTGTTAATGAAAACATGGCTATCGAGGTACTGGCAACAAGCACAGAGACAAACTTTAAGATTGATAGATTTACTAAAGCAAGATGCGAAACATATAAGAAAGACATAAAGTCAAATCAGTTGGATGATGTTGAAATGTAAAGCAGGGTTAAACATTAGTCATACTCTATTTATAAGCAATTATATTATCTAAGCCAATTAAACATTCATAATTTATAAAGCTTAGAACATGCAAGTGCATTAAAGAAAACATCATATGCTTAAAGATTAATTTAAGCAGGACATAAACAACAAGACATGTTGATATTAAACATAGAGCATTTATGATTCAAGGTTGAACTAAGCATGCCATAAACAAAAAGGCATTAATGCTGAAATTAATCACATTAGCATAAAGGGACGATGTGTAACACCTCTGGTGTTATACTAACTAAAATATGCCATGTCATCATATGCATCACAAAGAATTCATGTTTAAGTCAACCTTAATGTGCATCAACTAAAATAAGTTTACATTTCATAGGTTGATTGAGCTTCTGTAATGCTTGGTCACATGAAATAATAAAACCCTATTTTCGAATGTCATCGCAAATACTTAGTTTATACTCTATTTACTTGAGGTGTAAACTGTGTTTACACTAGTATCAAGCATAGTGTATAAGTCTAAGTCCAACCCTAAACTGTGCTTATTTCTGAGTCTGGCTATTCAAATTTAAATTCAAATGGAAAATGCTATAAAAGGTTTTTCAAAAGTCAACTTGGTCAACCAAGGATGTCATTGGGTCAATGACCTAAAAATGTCCTTGGATGATGTTTGTGATCACTAATAACTAACCAATTAAGTTAGAAACCAAATTGAGTTTAAATTCTATTTCAAAAACCCCTTTATTTCAAAACCTAGTTTTATCCCCTTTTCTCTAATTCAAAATCTATAAAGTATTTGGGGATACTCTAAAAATAAAGTTTGTAGATCTTGACCAGAGCTAAAAAGTTGGTATATAAAGTTTTTCAAGTTTCCAAAAGGAATTTCAAATTAATTTGAAAATACAGTTTCTAGCATTTATCCCATTTTGATTTTAAAACTATAATTCAAAAACTATACATAAATTTGGAAAGTTTTGTATATGAAAAATGTTTGGTTTGACAAGATCAACATTTCATAGTTTTGAAGATTTTCAAGTTTTATTAAAAAATCAAAAGTAATTTCAAATGCTTGTTTCTAGGGTTTTATCCCCTTTCCAAATTTGAATTCAAATTTCAAAATCTAGACAGAATTTGAGGATGCCAGTTAAAGAAAAAGTGTAGCTCTTGAAATGTTATGCAAATGATATTTTTGGAGATTTTCATGTTCTTATATAAATTTTGAAGTAATTTGTATTTTAAAATGGATGGCATTTCTATAAATAACTCGAACAGTACCTAACCCTATCGGCGATCGCCATGGCCGGCTTCTCATCGCGCGCCACCGACCACCGCCGCACCCGCTCGACCGCCAGAATGCTCATGGACGTGAGAAACTTCATTGCCTTCGTGTCGCCAGTCCATCCATCGACTCCGTGCTATAAATACCGTCGCTGTGGCCGAGTTCTTCTTCTTTCTTCTTCCCGCCGCCATCGCCGACGACCTCGCTCCGCCGTTGAAATTCGTCGTCGATGCTCCACCTCTATCTGATTGTGCTTGCCATTAGCTCCGCCACATCCTCACAGTCATCTTGGGCCAGTTCGTGCTTGCTCTACTAGCTCGAGCCACCCTCACGCCGCCTTCTTCTCCGCGGCCAGCCAGTCGAGCCGCCGTGCCATCGCCGCCGTTGCCGCCGCACCAGGTGAATATATTTTACCTTTGACCCCGCTACCATGTTCTCCATGTCATCTTGCACCTGATGCGCACCTTGGTTTGAGCAGCGCATTGCCGGAGACCGCCGTGATGCCGTCTTGCTATCGGAGCGCCGCCGCCGCCATCAGCGCCGCCGACCGCAGCTCAGCCCAGCCGCTCCGAGCCTCCATTAACGTGCACATCAGCACCGAGGTGAGCTCCCACAGCTGTTTGCATCATCAATTTCATCAATCCCTTGTCGTGGCCACCGGTAGCCGTAGCTCGCCGCTGGCGCAACGTTGCCAGCGCCGCCGCACGCGAAGCCGCCGCTGCTAGAGTTCTAGTCCGGTTCCATTTAGTTGCCAAACTCATCCGTTTGAGTACCCTGTGCATGCCAGTAACCTTGCCGTCGCCGGAAATCGCTCCGGTGAGCGACGCCGCCGGGCCGCCGCTCCGCCGCGCCGCCATGGCCATCGGCGTGGGTGCCGCCGCCGCTCAGCCGCGCCGTTAGCCACCTCAATCGACGCGCCGTGTCGAGATGAGCCCGTAGGAGCAAACCGTGTCGCCGGAGACCTCGCCGTCAGCGAGGAATCGACGGTCAACTGCCGCGCCGCCGTCGGTCAGCGCGGGGGTACTGTGCCGATTTTCTTTTTCTATTTTTAGAAAATGATTTAAATGCTATTTTCTTTGAAAAATCATAGTAATTCATATATAGCTCCAAAAATTCTAAAAATTTTTGTGAGTGTTCTTTATGATGTCATCTACCTAGGAAAAATATGAAATGCCAAATTTGAGTAATTTTTGCATAGGTTAAAATTAGCCCTTTTAATTGAAAAATGGACCTTCACTGATTTTTAATAAATAAAATAATTGGCTTTTAATTCTAAAATTTGTTTTGCCATCTAATTAGGCTAATAGCTTTCTAAAATAAAAGTTTGGGCTTAATTTGATAAATTAATTTTTATGCCTTTATTTAATACTTTTAAATAATTAATTAACCCCTTTAGTGAAACTTAATCATTATAGGATTTGATTGACTTTGGGATTGATTGATGACCTTAGGTCATTAACCCTAATGACCTTTGGCACTTTAATTAACTATTTGCGCTTATCTTAATCATGTCATTAGGGCTTAATTAACGTTATTTTATGTGTTTAATTAGTTCTTAAAATGGCATAGATAACCCTAATAAGTTTTATAAGTGAAGTTTTGTTGGCTTGCAACTTTATCGTGAAGAAAAGTTGTACTCAAGCCCTTAATCTGATCATGCATCCATCGAGCATCATGTTTACTATTCCCTCATGTTAAAGCATATTAATTATCGAATAGTTTCCGTTAACGGAGAGTTAACGTTATCGCCCAGATCCGAAGGACGAGCAGATTCAAGAATCAGGAATTGATCCAGAGTTTGAGAACATCTACCCCGAATATCAAGGCAAGCCCCGGATACATTCAAACCCTATTCTATTTATAAAAGTTTTACCGCTTCAACTATGGTATGTGCATTAAGTAACAGGAGTTGAGTGAAAACCCACCAAATTGCATTACCTGTCTTATTTCCTTATTCCTTGTTATCTGCTTAGGAAGATAAGTAGTAATGCTTAGCCCTGCTTATTTATTTATTTGTTCAAAGGCAAAAGAATGAAAAAGATGAGATTGTGTTTCCTGTTGAAAGCTTGATATTAGTAATAAATCGAGTCCGGACGGCGAACTTGCATTGGGAATGGAGTCCCTCTGTAGTGATCTTGTCTGTTGATGCCCTAGGTCCCGTCCGATGGTGATCTGTCGTTAATCGAGAAATTAGAAATCCACATGCATGAAGTGGTATACGGATGGTTGGAGCCGTGTATATCATGGAGTGACCTAGCGTGGGGCCAGAGATCCCATCTATGTCATAGTGTGTTTTACTATGGGGTTTAAGTTCCCATGTATCTCGGTACGCTGGGCCGCAGAGCTCACGGGTGCCATGTGGTGATATACGGCTACGGTTGTTATCCGGGTATATCGGTTACCTGGGGTGCATCGAAGTTAAAGTCTCCGGTATTCCAGTGACCTAGGTCCCAGCTGGGTATGAAAATGGATTCGAATCGCCATTGCTTCTCGGAGAAGAAGACTCGATCACTGTTCATCATCGTAGTAACAACTTGGACAAAAATTAAGGATCAATAATGAAGTTGGTTGATAATGGGAGCTAGCCCAAGCAACCTTTTCTTTCTGTTAAGCTTTTCTGCAAAATTTCTTATCTCCTATAGACCTTACTTTGTCCCTCTAGCCTGCATTTCTTGAGTCTCCACCCTTCTCTTTCGTCGGGTCAGTCTTGTTGAGTACTTTTGTACTCAGGGTTTGTTAAACCCTTGTTGCAGGTGAGCCTCATGGGCAGGAGTGTTTTGCATCCTGCTGCATGACAGTCGTCGAGGAAAGCGACGATGAGTAAGGTGTTTAGCTCGTGGGCAGAGCTTACTATTTGGTTTTGTAATAAGATTATCTACTGCTACTCCACTACTATTATGGTTTGTATAGTTTAAACTTATGGTTGTAAATATTTGAAACTCAGAGGTTTGTAAACTTATGTTATTGTAAGTCTTCCGCTGTTTTACTCCACTGTATATTATTTATATCAACTGTTGTAATACTGCAACGTCTCTCTACAATGATTGATCCTACTCGGAGAATCGTGGATGATTTGGGATTTACCCGATAGACTTTTTAAGTCGTATGGAACACAGTCATGGTTATTTGGAGTCTGTTTAGACAATAATCATGCGTGTGGGCCATATAATTTAGGAGGTTCTGCCACAGCTGGTATCGGAGCTGGATCGTTGTTAAGAAGAGTTGTTGTAGTATTCTTTTGTGAAAACTTCAAAAGTTTTGAGTCAAACAATTTTAACTTGACTATTTTGGGTCCAAAATGCTTATTCCTTATCTATGATTCTTTCTATCGGCCCTTATTCTGATTTTGTAAAGTGTGGTGGTGGAATATCATATTATATTGCCCTATGTTATAAAAGTTAATTATATGTAAGTGTTGCTTCCTTTTATGTTTAGATCGTAAGTTCGTTCATGCATCATGCTTAATTAATTTGCTTAAATACTTTCCCCTTTAAAGTGGTTTGGGTTAAGTAGTATCAATCTTTTTCATGCTAACCTTTAGACTTCTCCCTATCTATCTTATCTTGCTTCAGGATGGCCATTACCAAGCAAACTCCTCGCAAGAGCACTGCACTGAAAGGAGTACCTCAACATCAGTTAGCTCCTAAATATGAGATCGGTGAAAGCAGTAGAAATCCGCATCCGGATCCGCAGGCTGAGATAGCAAGGCTTAGGTCCAAGTTGGAAAGGGCTGAAATCGACAGGATTGAAGAGGCCGCCGAAATCACTCAGTTGAGGCGATCTCGAAAGCATATGAAGCACCAAAGAAATGATGCTTGGGCATGAGAAGATGCAGCAAATATTCGTATCCAAGAACTTGAGGATTATGTGGAAGATTTGGAGGAGTATGCGGAGGAAGCTGATGATGAATGTGTGAGGTTGAATAACTTATTGGATCCTGAATATCAAAGACAGGCAGTCCAGGATGACCTTGGTCTTGTAATGGGTCAGGATGAGGAAGAGGAAGATCCTGAAGAATTGGAATCTGTCGATGAGGATGTCATTGATGAAGAAGAAGAAAACCAAATGGATATAGAGAATGAAGATGAAGAAGATAGTTAGAGTTAATCAATGATTATGATTTGGAAATCTATTACCATCCTGGTAAAGCCAATGTAGTGGCTGATGCACTTAGTCAAAAAAGTCACTGTCATTGTTTAACAGTGAAGCCTTTGGACATCTCTATATGTCAAGATATAGAAAAACTGGGTATAGAGATGGTGCAACAAGGAAGTTTGTCTAACATTGCTGTTGAGACAACCCTCAGAGATCAAATTATTGCTGCACAGAGAAGTAATGAAGGCATCAAACATATTAAAAATAAAGTGTTGATGCAAAAAGGCGTTGGATCTACAAACACACCGGGCTAATACCCTAGTTCGATATCAAGGCGTGCCAGTCGATTTGACCTGTTAATCGACAAGGATGATAAATTTGAATAAAACCCGAACGAGACGACAGCGATACGCCCGGACGTCAAAGCTCAGACGATATTCGATAACTGTTGAACAGATCAGACGAGACGACAGCGATACGCCCGGACGTCAAAGCCTGAATCTTGCTCGGTAAAAGTGGAACCTGCAAGGTCGCCGGAGATCAAGTTAATGCAGCCCGCCGATTTTTGAAAGAACTCGTTGAAAAGGAAAAGATACTGGTGACGAAGTCGTCGAAAAGTAGATTGCTTGAAAAGTAGATAAAAGTAATAGGTTTGTTGTATTTTATTGTCCTTTCATTGTCTCTTGGTACATATTTATACCCTGGTACTATGAGTCCTAAACAGACACGACAAAGTATTACCTAAACAAGTCTTATCTCTAAAGAATAAAAAATAACGACTCGTACCAAGGTCGGACTCAAAAATAGATTATTAAAATAATGGCATAAATATTGCCAGTTTCCTTATCCATTGCTCTACGATGAAACCTGTATCGGCACGCTCCTCATTGCTGTAGATTCCATCGGCAACCCATCGATAATGACTCAGACCTGATTTCCACGTCCTTCAGCTCTGCTTTCCATCGGCAACCATGCCTCTCTTTCCATCGGCAACAGCCCTCTGGCCTCATCGGCAACAGCCCTCTGGCTTCATCAGTAATGTACGAGATTAATATGTTCTTTATCGGCAATCATCCATCGGCAATTCAGAAGCAATGCCGGAGAAGGACCACTCCCTTGCCGATCGGCACAGTTTTCGGCCCATATTGACACGTGTCAAAAAATGGTGTCAACACATGCCCCCCAGTTTCGGAGTATAAAATATCTTATGCGCCGAAATTTTCCCTGAGCTCCTTAGAAAAAAATTTCTCTGAGCTATGATTACCTCCTGTCAAAAATCACCTGTACAACTCCTCGATTATCACGCGCATAGGCACCATATCTATCCCGGCGCTTCGATTCACCCGTTGGTAATGAAGGATAAGTCTAAAATACCCCTGCACCAGCTGCACTATAAATACTCGTTTCACCGGGGCCTTTCAACACACGAACTCAAGCATTCTCTCTCCAGCGGCGGCTCCGACGAACCCGGCGGCAATCTCAACCGGCACCATTCTGCAACATCCCTAACTCTCAGTGGCGATTCTCTTCTCCACCCTTTGATTCTCCACAGTGATTTCCAACTCTTTCAACAAATCTCCAGTAATGGCGCTCAACTTCAACGTCCCTTCGGTTAGTTCCCTTCTTTGCCTTTCCTGCAACTTTCTTGATCTGTCCTTATTTTTCGCCCCATTCTTGATTTTTCTTTCCTCTTCCCTTCTTCTTTTGATCTTCTGAACATAGGAGCTGTGCGATAAACTTATTATTCCCACAGAACAACTGCATGTACAGTGCTTAGGTCCAATGGGGAATCCAGATCCAACCGATATTATAAATGCAGAAACCAATAGGATCCCTTTCAGAGCTGAAAACTTAGATTTGGACTTATGGTCAGACACCTTCCGTTCCTGGCCCAAACCCACCAAGGGATGGAAAAATTGGTACCTGAGGCTTGCTAGGCAAATGCGAACATACTGGGCAGAGCACAAATTAGATCAATGTACCAAGGGATCCATGTAACTATTCTATTCACTTTCTTTTCATGCTGACTTTGAAAGATACTAATGTTGTATTTCAGGGCATGAGTTCTACTCCTGCCGGCTCTTCATCGGCAATTTGTCCTCCTTCTCCTGTCAACGCACCTTCAGATGTTATCCTTGTCGACTCTCCAGAGGTATGTTTTTCCAATTTTAACCCAATTTCAACTATTATAATCAGCATTAATTACTCCATTTACTTGTAGCAACAAGTGGACACATCGGCAGCTGTCTCAGCCGATCCAATACCACAGTCCTCTGGTGCCGATGCCCCCCAGTCATCTGGGTTTGAGGAATCACAGCCTAAGCGCAAAGCTTCATCCAACGTAGCCCTTCAATCAAAATTATCAAAAACTGCATCGGCACCATCCACAGTTCCAGCACCATCTCTTCAGCCAAGACCAGCCGATGAGCCAACACCAAGTTTGCCATCAGCTCCAATTACGGCACCATCATCAGCATCACCTCTTCAGTCAGCACTGCCTAACGTACCAGCACAAGGATCACCAACAGCACCTCAAGAAACACCTGCCGATATAGTCACAGAATTACCATCACCCAGCCCTGCCATAACTGATCCATCGGCAAGCATTGCTGAGGACATATTGCAAGCTGCCTCCTCCAGCCAAATGCAAGAAATCGCTTTGAAGCAAGTAAGTTAATTTAATCAAAATTTTGCAATGTTTACTCTCCTGTAACTGACTAATTCCCTCGCAGGAACAAGACTCTCCAAATAGCCTATTCTCTTTTACCGTCAACATTCCTGACGATGAAGAAGAAAAAAGTTCTGTGCTTGCCTTAGGAACTATATCAGCTGAAGTCAGAACCAAATTAGAAACATTATTATCCTTGTTGCATCAAGATACACCTCAGCTGGTCCAAGACTCAGACTCCACAAGAGCAATTTTCAAAGCGATTCGTGGCCAAGTCCCCGACAATGTTGAAGAAATCCTTTTTCATGCTGCCCACCTTGAGAGCCGACAACTCCAGTACCAAAAGGTTGCTCGATGAATTGCCGATAGAGCCGCTCAAGCAAAACTTAAAGAAGAAATATTACAATTCAAGCAGGCTGCCGAAGAAAAGCACAGAAGCATGAGCAACTTAGAGGCTTCGGGCGCCAATCTTGAAAAGAAAATTACTGATCTATCGGCAAAGAGAGCAGCTTTACTGGCCGAGCTGAAAGATGTGGAAACAGCCCTGAACCAAGCCGTATAGGAGAAAGACAACTTATCCAACACTTTAAAAATTCTTCAAAAAGACAGGGACAATCAAGCCTGTATGGCGCTGACGCTGAGGAGAAAACTTAAACCGAATGAGGACACTGCCGATGCGGACGTCAGGGAAGTGGAAGAAGCTGACCAGATTCGCCTGCGCGCGATAACCGCTATTCAATCTTTCCTTAGTTTGTAAGCTCCATTCATCGGCTTTGTCAAGTTATCGGCAATCTGAACTTTGCCAATTGACTGTGAATGTAATATAATGCTGATACCTTTATTCCTGTATTTTACGCATCCATCCAAATACTGGGGTAATATTTCTTTAAATATTTCCCATTTAATGCTCTGGGAAATATAACTCCTTCGAGGGTTTCCAAGATGTATGCGTTACCAGGAGCCAACTGATTTATCCGATAAGGACCTTCCCAATTAGGGGACCACTTGCCGAATTTCGAACTCTTAGTCCCAATCGGCAAAACCAATTTCCAGACTAAATCTCCATTTACAAATTCTTTTACTTTCACCTTTCTATCATACCACCTAGCAACCCTCTTTTTATTTTCTTCGACGCTAATTAAGGCCTTTAGCCGATGACCTGCTAAATCTTCTAATTCATCTCTCATAAGCGTATCATACTCATCGGCTGTCAAGTGATCCTGAGAAAATACACGCCTAGAACCTGTCTTAATTTCCCAAGGTAAAACTGCATCATGCCCATATACCAATTGATATGGTGAGATCTTAGTTGCACCGTGACACGCCATCCGATATGACCATAAAGCTTCATTTAAAAGAGTATGCCATCTCCTAGGATTTTCCTCAATTTTCCGTTTAATAAGCTTGATTATTCCTTTATTAGATGCTTCAGCCTGACCGTTAGCTTGAGCATAATAAGGAGAGGAATTTAGAACTTTAATCCCCATACCGATGGCAAAACTATCAAATTCTCCTGATGTGAACATAGTTCCTTGATCGGTAGTAATAGTCTGAGGAATACCAAATCGGTAAACAATATGTTCTTTCACAAAATCAATCATATTTGCCGATGACACTCTCTTTAAAGGAATTGCTTCAACCCACTTTGTTAAATAATCGATAGCAATGAGTATGAATTTATGTCCTTTACTCGACGGCGGGTAGATCTGACCGATGAGATCAATAGCCCATCCTCTAAACGGCCAAGGTTTGATTATAGGATTCATTGCCGATGCAGGTGCTCTTTGAACATTACCGAATTTCTGACATGACTGGCACCCTTTGAAATATTTAAAACAATCCTCAAGAATTGTCGGCCAATAGTACCCATTCCTCCTAATCATCCATTTCATTTTAAATGCCGATTGATGTGCCCCACACACTCCTTCATGAATCTCACCCATTAGACTTTTTGATTCCTCTTCACTAAGGCATTTGAGTAAAACCCCATCTAAAGTGCGATAATATAATTCAGTATCAAGGAGCACATACTTAGTAGCCTGAAACCTTATACGTCTCGCCACCTTCTTAGACGGATCTTTTAAATAATCGGCAATATCCCTCCTCCAGTCATCGGCATCAATTACCGATGTCAGCACTTCTCAGATCAGTTGATATCCCGAAGCATGCTGTGCTAGCCGATTAGCTTCTTCATTGTGCAATCTGGGAATGTGTTCAAGGCGAAAATCTTTAAACTCCTTTAATATTTGCAGGCACCTCTCATGATAAGTAATCAAAACTTCATTTCGGCATTCATATGTTCCGATCAATTAATTAATGACTAGCATGGAATCCCCAAAGACTTCAACTGTATCAGCACGAATTTCTCTGAGCAATTCTAACCCTTTCAGTAAAGCTTGATATTCAGCCTAATTGTTTGTTGAAGTGCCAGCAATTGGCAATGAAAATTCATATTTCTTTCCTCGAGGTGAGATTAACATAATACCGATTCCTGCTCCTTCGCTACAAGTAGATCCATCAAAGAAAAGTGTCCATGGAGCAATTTCAGCATAATCTACCACACTGCAATGTTGAGTAACAAAATCGGCCATTACCTGTCCTTTAACCGCTTTAGCCGATTCATGACGCAAATCAAATTCTGATAATGCTAAGATCCACTTGCCGATCCTTCCTTTCAAAATCGGCATCGACAACATATTCTTAACCACATCGTCTTTGCATATAACAGTGCATTCAGCCGATAACAAATAATGTCTTAACTTCGTGCAAGAGAAATATAAACACAAACATAATTTCTCAATGGCCGAATACCTGGTCTCAGCGTCTATCAGCCTTCTGCTCAAATAATATATCACACGTTCTTCCCCTTCAAACTCTTGAATTAATGCTGATCCGATAACACTATCATCGGCAGACAAGTACAACTTGAAAGGTTTCCCGTGTTGAGGCGGAACCAATACTGGAGGGTTTACCAAATATTTTTTAATTTCTTCTAAGGCTAATTGCTGCTCTGTTCCCCATACAAATTCCTGATCGGCCTTTAATTTTAATAAAGGACTGAAGGCTTTGATCTTTCCTGATAGATTAGATATAAATCTTCGAATAAAATTAATCTTGTCGATCAAGGATTGCAACTCAGTCTTATCGGCAGGAGCAACAACCTTATTAATTGCATCAATAGATTTCCTGCTGATTTCAACACCTCTTTGATGTATCATGAAGCCCAAGAACTGACCTGCCGATACACCAAATGCACACTTAGTAGGATTCATCTTTAAACCATGCCTTCTGGTGCACTCTAAGATTTTTCGCAGATCAGCAAGATGACTCTCAAAACCTTCAGATTTGACTACCACATCATCTATGTAGATTTCAACCAACGTGCCGATGTATTTATGGAAGATAAAATTCATAGCCCTCTGATAGGTAGCACCGGCATTTTTCAAGCCGAAGGTCATGACAATCCACTCGAATAAACCCACATGACCTGGACACCTAAAAGCAGTCTTGGAAATATCCTCTTCAGCCATGAAAATTTGGTTATAACCGGCATTACCGTCCATGAAGCTGATGATCTGATGTCCAGCTGCAGCATCAATCAATAAATCGGCAACAGGCATTGGATAGCCGTCCATTGGTGTAGCTTTATTAAGATTCCTGAAATCAATACACACACAAAGTTTTCCATTTTTCTTATAAACAGGAACCACATTAGAAATCCATTCGGCATATCAACATTGCCGAATAAAACCAGCTTCAATTAACCTTGTGATTTCGGCCTTAATATTAGGTAACACTTTAGGATTACATCGGCGTGCGGGCTGCTGATGAGGCCGAAACCCTGGCTTAATAGGCAACCGATGCTCAACTATTGATCGATCCAGCCCAGGCATCTCTGTATAATCCCAAGCAAAACAGTCTTTATATTCCCTCAAAATATTAATCATTTGCTGTTTACATTGAGAATTTAACTTAGCACTAATAAAAGTTGGCCTCGGCCTATCACCGTTACCAATATCTATTTCCACTAAATCATCAGCCGATGTAAACCCATGACCAAGTTTTCCACCATCGGCAAACTGATCCATTAAAATTCATCTTTAGAACCGACTGCTTGGATCGGGGTGAGCTCATAATCGGCAACCCTGAGAAATTCCGTATCCCATGCTTCTCCCGATATGCACTTTGTCCGTTCATAGGTCTCAGAATCAGCCGATGCGATTATATAAGAAGAATCACCAGGGATAACCTCAACTTTGTCTCCAACCCATTGTACAAGGCACTGATGCATCGTAGAAGGAACACAGCAGTTGGCATGGATCCAATCCCTTCCTACGAGTAAATTATAGTTACCTTTGCCGTTAACAATGAAGAAGGTGGTTGGCAAAGTCTTGCTGCCGATAGTCAATTCAACACATAATGCCCCTTTAGCCAGAGACACATTACCTTCAAAATCTTTAAGCATCATATCCGTCTTGGTTAAATCTTGGTCTCCTTTTCCAAGTCTTCGGAACATAACATACGGCATAATATTAATTGCCGCTCCTCCATCTATGACTATTTTTGACACTGGCTGTCCATCAACCCTGCCTTTAACAAACAAAGCTTTGAGGTGTTGCCTTTCATCATCAGTAGGCTTTTCAAACATAGCCATCATTGGATCCAGAGTTAGTTGAGCTGCTTCATCGGCAAACACTGCTTGTCCCTTGTCATCTGGCGCCAAGAACTCCATCGGCATCATGAAGACCATGTTAACATCTGCCGATGGACCTCCACCCTTGCGTTTTGGTTGCCATATTTGAGTTGTTACCTTTGGGATGATTTCTTTTGGGCACTGTAAATCCTCTTGACGCATACGCTGTTCCCTTCTTTTTTGAGTTTTCGTCAATCCTTCAGGGCACCATTGGGGAAGCTTTGTTTTCCAAACAGGCTGATAATGCTTTGTGTTCTGCTCATGGAGGCCTATGTTTGGATCCCTGCAGAATATCCCTTCATCAGGAACCCTTTCGTTAGCCATCTCTTCAAGCTTTGCATGACCCTTTGGAAAACAATCAATATACCCGCCAAGCCTGTCATGCACACTAACTCTGCCCCCCAGCCGATCAAATGCTGATACCTTTTCTTTGATCGGCTTATTGATGCGTACCCCTCGATTACTAGAGTGATGTTGTCTCTCTACCCGATCATTTAAATAGTAACCATTACATTCAGGGCAGGTATCGGCAGTGGGCAATTTAATGCCTTCTTCCCAGTAATGAATGAAAAACGGGCAATTCCAGTGATCTTCATGTCGACATAACTCTTCCTGTTGCTGCCGATACCGATCCTCACATTGTTGCCGATACCGATCCTCACATTGTTGCCGATACCGAACACCATATGGAGCAGGCCTCAGAGGTCTTCTGGAGCTACTACCTTCATTAACAATTCTTTTCCCTTTAGCGCCATCGGCAGGTTCCTTTCCCTTTACGTCCTCAACAGTTATTTGATTCTTAGGGTCTACCGATGCATTTCTTCTAGCAGCCTCCGATGTTAACACTTTGGTTTTGCCTTCAGCCTCCACCATATTTGCAGGGAACGGATGTTGATCAATTTTCATCGACTTCTGAGCTTTTGAATTATCAAATTTGATTTTCCCGGATTCGATAGCCGTCTGCAACTGTTGCCTAAACACCTTGCAATCATTGGTACTGTGCGAGGTAGCATTATGCCATTTGCAGTACCTAATCTTTTTCAATTCTTCTGCCGATGGAATCACATGATGAGGAGACAGCTTAATTTGACCCTCTTGGAGCAAAAGATCAAATATCCTATCGGCTTTGGTGATATCAAATAGAAACTTTTCTGTTCTGACCGAAAGGACATGATATCGGCTTCTTATTCTTTACCCACTCAGCCAAACCGATAATTGGTTCGTCATCAGAGTCTGAATCTTCTGCTTCTTCTATAAAGGACACCTTTTTATTCCAATTCTTCCTGGGTTCAAAAACCCTAGTGTCCTGATCAGAAATCCTTTGCACAATATGACTCAAACTTTCAAACTCTTGTGACCCATATTTTTCTCTGATGTGCGGCAGTAACCCTTGAAGAGCTAAATCAGCTAACTGCCGATCATCAAGTACTAAGTTGTAGCATTTATTCTTTACATCTCTTAGCCTGTGTACGAAACTTTCTACTGACTCATCACTGCGTTGTCTCAATTTTGTCAAATCAGTCAGCTTCTTTTCATGTACCCCAGCAAAGAAGTGCTTGTGAAATTGCTTCTCTAGATCGGCCCATGTAATAACAGAATTAGGTGGTAACGAAATAAACCACGCAAAAGCCGATCCAGACAATGATGAGGAAAATAACCGAACCCTCAATTCATCCCTGTTAGCTGCTTCCCCGCACTGGATGATGAATCGGTTGATGTGCTCCATTGTTGACGTATCATCTTGCCCAGAAAACTTAGTGAAATCTGGCACCTTGTACCGATTCGGGAAAGGAATCGAGTCATAAGATGAAGGGTATGGAGTCCGATAAGAGTAAGTATTGACCTTGGGCTGAATCCCAAATTGCTCTTTCATCACTTCTGCAATCCTATCGGTCAAGAGTGCATCCTGATCTTGCCGATGCACTGGCTGGATCTCTACCGGAGGTGTTGGCTGATATGCTTCTACATACCCCTGTGGAACTTGGCTTGGATGAATTGGCATATTCACGGCACCAACCTGCGGAATAAAGTTCATCGTTTGTTTTGCCGATGCTTGCTCCTGGAAAGTTGTCTGTGGACTATACCGTTGAGTCCCTATTGATTGGTGGCTTGGTTGAATAGCAGGTTGCTGAGTTGGCGCTTGCCCCGACCAATTGAGACTGTAACTCATCGGCACCTGGCTTGCCGATGGCTGACAGCTTGTAGACAATTGATGCTCTTGTATAGACGGATGATAGCCAGCATAATTGCCCTGAATTGCAGGTAACCCAGACTAAGATATGAATGGTACTACGGGCTGCTCTGCAGTGCAAGCTCTCTATTGAACTGGTGGAGGATTAGTCAATGGATTCGCATAAAATATCTGTTGCAGAGGTGCGTAGAATCCCATTGACAATGGCTGTATAGCAGGAGGTACAGTAGAATAATACGGCGCTTGAGCCATCGGCCGAATTGGAGTAACCGATGTCATTGGACCCTTCCCTGCTACATCATGCACTTGAGGCAGTCCAGAGTTGGCAGTAGATGGACCTGGAGGCATACCGTATCCCCACCAATTGGCAGCAGTTTGACTATGTTGACCTGAAGGACCTGACATTGCCGATGCCGATAGATCTGTGCTCAACTGAGTACTAGGCCTCTCCTGAGACGTTAGATCTGATTCTATCGGCGTGGCGCCAGTGATGGATGGTCCTGATATAGCTGAAAGAGTAGGCGCTTCCATACTCTCAACGGCTGGAGTTGCCGATGGAGTACTGGTAGATGCCGATCCTGGCTGATGATATGCCGGCCCGACATACCCTGGTGCTTGTCCGTCTCTTAACGTTTGTACAACAGCATTGTAGACAGTATTGGACAGCACGGTAGAGTGGTTGATCAAAGCTTGATTTAATGCAGAATTAACCATCTCCTGTAATTTACCGGGGTTGGAGTCAAAGGTTACCTGCCGAGGCAGCGGCAGATCTTGCTTCTGGATAACTTCTCCTCCCCTATTCACGTTGAAAGACTTCAAGCAGAGCTGCCTATAATCCTCCATACCTTTTTCCATGGCTTGCCTCTGATCCTCCTTGAGATCTGATTCTGATATCTCGATGATGTTTTCTGGAGTGATATCAGTAGGATTCCTCATGATAAATCTGTTGATTTGGTCCCACCAGGCGTGCTAAAAGATGTGTTGATGCAAAAAGGCGTTGGATCTGCAAACACACCAGGCTAATACCCTAGTTCGATATCAAGGCGTGCCAGTCAATTTGACCTGTTAATCGACAAGGATGATAAATTTGAATAAAACCCGAACGAGACGACAGCGATATGCCCGGACGTCAAAGCTCAGACGATATTCGATAACTGTTGAACAGATCAGACGAGACGACAGCGATACGCCCGGACGTCAAAGCCTGAATCTTGCTCGGTAAAAGCGGAACCTGCAAGGTCGCCAGAGATCAAGTTGATGCAGCCTGCCGATTCTTGGAAGAACTCATTGAAAAGGAAAAGATACTGGTGACGAAGTCGTCGAAAAGTAGATTGCTTGAAAAGTAGATAAAAGTAATAGGTTTGTTGTATTTTATTGTCCTTTCATTGTCTCTTGGTACATATTTATACCCTGGTACTATGAGTCCTAAACAGACACGACAAAGTATTACCTAAACAAGTCTTATCTCTAAGGAATAAAAAATAACGACTCGTACCAAGGTCGGACTCAAAAATAGATTATTAAAATAATGGCATAAATATTGCCAGTTTCCTTATCCATTGCTCTGCGATGAAACCTCTATCGGCACGCTCCTCACTGCTGTAGATTCCATCGGCAACCCATCGATAATGACTCAGACCTGCTTTCCACGTCCTTCAGCTCTGCTTTCCATTGGCAACCATGCCTCTCTTTCCATCGGCAACAGCCCTCTGGCCTCATCGGCAACAGCCCTCTGGCTTCATCAGTAATGTACGAGATTAATATGTCCTTTATCGACAATCATCCATCGGCAATTCAGAAGCAATGCCGGAGAAGGACCACTCCCTTGCTGATCGACACAATTTTCGGCCCATATTGACACGTGTCACAAAATGGTGTCAACAGAAAGTTAGACGAGAAAAGGTTTCTTGTTTCACAATTGATAAAGCCGATGTCTTATGGTATAAAAATCATCTGGTCATACCAAAAGATTTTGAGTTGAGACAAAAGATCCTTGATGAAGCACATCTTTCAAAGTTTTCTATTCATCCAGGAAGTAATAAGATGTATCATGATCTGAAACAGAAGTTTTGGTGGACCAAGATGAAAATAGAAATTGCTAAGAATGTGGCTGAGTGTGATACTTGTCAGAGAGTAAAAGCTATACATTTGAAGTCAGCAGGAGAACTTCAGCAATTACCTATTCCAGCTTGGAAATGGGAAGATATCAGTATGGACTTTATAGTGGGTCTACCCAGGACAACAAAGGGTTTTGATTCAATTTGGGTTATAGTGGATTGACTCACAAAGTCCGTACATTTTCTTCCAGTTCAAAGTGCAACTACAGCCTCGTAATATGCCAAACTGTATTTTGAGCGCATCATAAGTCTTCATGGAATACCAAAGACCATTGTTTCTGATAGAGGCACGTAGTTTGTCTCCCAGTTTTGGAAGCAATTACACAAGTCTTTAGGTACTGATCTTTTGCACAGTACAGCCTACCATCCCCAAACAAGAGGTCAGACTGAAAGAGTAAATCAAATACTTGAAGATATATTAAGAGCATGTGTTCTTAATTTTCTAGAGAAATGGGATGAATGTTTACCTTTAGCAGAATTCTCTTATAACGATAGTTATCAAGAAAGTATAAAAATGGCACCATTTGAAGCATTGTATGGCCGCAGATGTAGAACTCCGTTAAGTTGGTCTAAACCCGGAGAAAGGAGGTTCTTCGGAGTTGAGTTAGTAAAAGAAACTGAAGCAAAAGTTAAACAGATACAACAAAATATAAAGATAGCACAATCTCGTCAGAAGAGTTATGCGGACCAAAGGCGTCGACCATTGTGTTTCAATAAGGGAGATCACGTGTATCTAAAGGTGCCACCCATGAAAGGAGTTACCCGATTTGGAGTCAAGGGTAAGTTAACACCTCGTTACATTGGACCATTTCCAATTATAGAAAGATGTGGACAGTCAGCATATCATATGCAATTGCCTGAACAATTGTCGGCTATACACAATGTGTTCCATGTGTCCTAATTCAAAAAGTGCCTCCGTGTACCAGATAAAGTCATTGATGTTGAAGGTATTGAACTTGAACCTGATTTGACTTACTCTGAGTATCCAATTCAAGTTTTGGATTAGAAGGATCGTGTTATGCGAAGCAGAACAATCAAGTGGTACAAGATACAGTGGGATCAACATTCAGAGGAAGAAGCCACTTGGGAATCCGAGGATTACCTATTGGAAAACTTCCTAGAGTTTTATGCTTCTATCTAAGTGATAATCTCCTCTACAAGTTGTAACTTCTCTATGTGAGTGGTACAATTCCTTTCTCTTATAAACTTAGTTGAAGTGTGTTTTCCTGACACATTTCCTTTTCCATTATTTCACTCAAGGCTTTAAATCTCGGGATGAGATTTCTTTAAGGGGGAAAGGCTGTAACACCTCTGGTGTTATACTAACTAAAATATGCCATGTCATCATATGCATCGCAAAGCATTCATGTTTAAGTCAACCTTAATGTGCATCAACTAAAATAAGTTTACATTTCATAGGTTGATTGAGCTTCTGTAATGCTTGGTCACATGAAATAATAAAACCCTATTTTCGAATGTCATCGCAAATACTTAGTTTATACTCTATGTACTTGAGGTGTAAACTGTGTTTACACTAGTATCAAGCATAGTGTATAAGTCTAAGTCCAACCCTAAAAATGATTTCCATATTTGAAATTAAATTTGGATTCCAAAGCTTATTTCTGAGTCTGGCTATTCAAATTTAAATTCAAATGGAAAATACTATAAAAGGTTTTTTAAAAGTTAACTTGGTCAACCAAGGATGTCATTGGGTCAATGACCTAAAAATGTCCTTGGATGATGTTTGTGATCACTAATAACTAACCAATTAAGTTAGAAACCAAACTGAGTTTAAATTCTATTTCAAAAACCCCTTTATTTCAAAACCTAGTTTTATCCCCTTTTCTCTAATTCAAAATCTATAAAGAATTTGGGGATACTCTAAAAAGACAGTTTGTAGATCTTGACCAGAGCTACAAAGTTGGTATATAAAGTTTTCAAGTTTCCAAAAGGAATTTAAAATTAATTTGAAAATACTGTTTCTAGCATTTATCCCATTTTGATTTTAAAACTATAATTCAAAAACTATACATAAATTTGGAAAATTTTGTATATGAAAAATGTTTGGTTTGACAAGATCAACATTTCATAGTTTTGAAGATTTTCAAGTTTTATTGAAAAATCAAAAGTAATTTCAAATGCTTGTTTCTAGGGTTTTATCCCCTTTCCAAATTTGAATTCAAATTTCAAAATCTAAATAGAATTTGAGGATGCCAGTTAAAGGAAAAGTGTAGCTCTTGAAAATTTATGCAAATGATATTTTTGGAGATTTTCATGTTCTTATATAAATTTTGAAGTAATTTGTATTTTAAAATGGATGGCATTTATGTGAATAACTCAAACAGTACCTAACCCTATCGGCGATCGCCATGGCCGGCTTCTCATCACGCGCCGCCGACCACCGCCGCACCCGCTCGACCGCTAGAACGCTCATGGATGCGAGAAACTTCATCGCCTTCATGTCGCCAGTCCATCCATCGACTCCGTGCTATAAATACCGTCGCCGTGGCCGAGTTCTTCTTCTTTCTTCTTCCCGCCGCCGTCACCGACGACCTCGCTCCGCCGTTGAAATTCGCCGTCGACGCTCCACCTCTGTCCGATTGCGCTTGCCATTAGCTCCGCCACATCCTCATGGTCATCTTGGGCCAGTTTGTGCTTGCTCTACTCGCTCGAGCCACCCTCACGTCGCCTTCTTCTCCGCGGCCGGCCAGTCGAGCCGCCGTGCCATCGCCGCCGTTTGTCGCCGCATCAGGTGAATATATTTTACCTTTGACCCCGCTACTGTGTTCTTCGTGTCATCTTGCACCTGATGCGCACCTTGGTTTGAGCAGCGCATTGCCGGAGACCGCCGTGACGCCGTCTTGCCATCGGAGCGCCGTCGCCGCCATCAGCGCCGCCGACCGCAGCTCAGCCCAGCCGCTCCGAGCCTCCATTAACGTGCGCATCAGCACCGGGGTGAGCTCCTACAGCTATTTGCATCATCAATTTCATCAATCCCTTGTCGTGGCCACCGGTAGCCGTAGCTCACTGCCGGCGCAACGTTGCCAGCGCCGCCACACGCGAAGACGCCGCTGCTAGAGTTCTAGTCCGGTTCCATTTAGTTTCCAAACTCGTCCGTTTGAGTACCCTGCACATGCCAGTAACCTTGCCGTCGCCGGAAATCGCTCCGGTGAGTGACGCCGCCGGGCCGCCGCTCCGCCGCGCCGCCATGGCCGTCGGCATGGGTGCCGCCGCCGCTCAGCCGCGCCGTTAGCCACCTCAATCGACGCGCCGTGTCGAGATGAGCCCGTAGGAGCAAACCATGTCGCCGGAGACCTCGTCGTCTGCGAGGAATCAACGGTCAACCGCCACGCCGCCGTCGGTCAGCGCGGGGGTGCTGTGCCGATTTTCTTTTTCTATTTTCAGAAAATGATTTAAATGCTATTTTCTTTGAAAAATCATAGTAATTCATATATAGCTCCAAAAATTCTGAAAATTTTTGTGAGTATTCTTTATGATGTCATCTAACTAGGAAAAATATGAAATGCCAAATTTGAGTATTTTTGAATAGGTTAAAATTAGCCCTTTTAATTGAAAAATGGACCTTCACTGATTTTTAATAAATAAAATAATTGGCTTTTAATTCTGAAATTTGTTTTGCCATCTAATTAGGCTAAGAGCTTTCTAAAATAAAATTTTGGGCTTAATTTGATAACTTTAATTTTTATGCCTTTATTTAATACTTTTAAATAATTAATTAACCCCTTTAGTTAAACTTAATCGTTATAGGATTTGATTGACTTTGGGATTGATTGATGACCTTAGGTCATTAATCCTAATGACCTTTGGCACTTTAATTAACTATTTGCGCTTATCTTAATCATGTCATTAGGGCTTAATTAACGTTATTTTATGTGTTTAATTAATTCTTAAAATGGCATCGATAACCCTAATAAGTTTTATAAGCGAAGTTTTGTTGGCTTGCAACTTTATCGTGAAGAAAAGTTGTACTCAAGCCCTTAATCTGATCATGCATCCATCGAGCATCATGTTTACTATTCCCTCATGTTAAAGCATATTAATTATCGAATAGTTTCCGTTAACGGAGAGTTAACGTTATCGCCCAGATCCGAAGGACGAGCAGATTCAAGAATCGGGAATTGATCTAGAGTTTGAGAACATCTACCCCGAATATCAAGGCAAGCCCCGGATACATTCAAACCCTATTCTATTTATAAAAGTTTTACCGCTTCAGCCATGGTATGTGCATTAAGTAACAGGAGTTGAGTGAAAACCCACCAAATTGCATTACCTGTCTTATTTCCTTATTCCTTGTTACCTGCTTAGGAAGATTAGTAATGCTTAGCCCTGCTTATTTATTTATTTGTTCAAAGGCAAAAGAATGAAAAAGATGAGATTGTGTTTCCTGTTGAAAGCTTGATATTAGTAATAAATCGAGTCCGGACGGCGAACTTGCATTGGGAATAGAGTCCCTCTGTAGTGATCTCGTCTGTTGATGCCCTAGGTCCCGTCCGATGGTGATCTGTCGATAATCGAGAAATTAGAAATCCACATGCATGAAGTGGTATACGGATGGTTGGAGCCGTGTATATCATGGAGTGACCTAGCGTGGGGCCAGAGATCCCATCTGTGTCATAGTGTGTTTTACTGTGGGGTTTAAGTTCCCATGTATCTCGGTACGCTAGGCCGCAGAGCTCACGGGTGCCATGTGGTGATATACGGCTGCGGTTGTTATCCGGGTATATCGGTTACCTGGGGAGCATCGGAGTTAAAGTCTCCGGTATTCCAGTGACCTAGGTCCCAGCTAGGTATGAAAATGGATTCGAATCGCCGTTGCTTCTTGGAGAAGAAGACTCGATCACTGTTCATCATCGTAGTAACAACTTGAACAAAAATTAAGGATCAATAATGAAGTTGGTTGATAATGGGAGCTAGCCCAAGCAACCTTTTCTTTCTGTTAAGCTTTTCTGCAAAATTTCTTATCTCCTACAGACCTTACTTTGTCCCTCTAGCCTGCATTTCTTGAGTCTCCACCCTTCTCTTTCGTCGGGTCAGTCTTGTTGAGTACTTTTGTACACAGGGTTTGTTAAACCCTTGTTGCAGGTGAGCCTCATGGTCAGGAGTGTTTTGCATCCTGCTGCATGACAGTCGTCGAGGAAAGCGACGACGAGTAAGGTGTTTAGCTCATGGGCAGAGCTTAATATTTGGTTTTGTAATAAGGTTATCTACTGCTACTCCACTACTATTATGGTTTGTATAGTTTAAACTTATGGTTGTAAATATTTAAAACTCAGAGGTTTGTAAACTTATGTTATTGTAAGTCTTCCGCTGTTTTACTCCGTTGTATATTATTTATATCAACTGTTGTAATACTGCAATGTCTCTCTACAATGATTGATCCTGCTCGGAGAATCATGGATGATTCGGGATTTACCCGATAGACTTTTTAAGTCGTATGGAACACAGTCATGGTTATTTGGAGTCTGTTTAGTGGGCCATATGATTTAGGAGCTTCTGCCACACGATGTGAATATAGACTAAGTTACTTTTATAAATTATAAAGGACATTGAGTCGTTATTAACTAGGTTAATATGATATAACATGTGAGAACACTTAACGAAGCATGACATGTTTCCAAGGTAACTCTAAACAAGTCATAATTAATAAAGAAGCATTTAAGTTGGTACTAGTCATATTAACATCCATTTATGAAAACTCAAAGTACAAACCTAAATTACTTTTATACGAGAGAGCACACATTAATTAATAAACAAAGTTACTTACATAACACATGATGTGACAAACATTATTGATAACAAGCCACATACGTTGACATGATCACAACACAAGGACAACGAAAGCATAGCCCTAGGTTGCTTGTATTTAGTTGAGCATCAACTAATTATTACACAAGTGAACAAGATTAAATGCACAGACCTATGACATCATGAAGATCATTGCTAAAATAAAGCTTAAGGTCGACACGGTCATAACACAATGAGATCGGAAATATAAAACCCTAGATTACTTTTAATTAGAAAACTATTAAATAAATATTTATCAAATTGCATTTAACCAAATAAATTCAAAGATTTATTTTCAAATTCGAAGAAAACCTAGACGTGACTTGCTCGAGGTTTAGAAATTCTTTTTTTTTCACACCAGCAAAACCAAGCAAAGCACCAAGCACAAACCCATTCAATTATTTTCTAAAAAAATATAAAAAAGCAAATTTTATTTAGTGCTTTCTAATAACAACTCAAAACACAAATTTTGGGGTGTTATAGCTATAGCCACCCGTCGGTAAGCTTTCCCCCTGCCCATGATGGTCCTGGTAATAGACCAAGCTAGAGCCCATTAGCCTGGAGATGTACGGAAGTCCCAGGTTGCCGCTCCACGAATAGGTCCACAAGGGGGAGGAGATATGGATACCCTCATCAACACGAGTCCCACTAGCATCCGTTTCTCCCGTCTTTCACCGCCAACCAATGATGTGGATCAGCATCAACTTCTCCAACGGCCGAAGCCAAGAGCCCATGGCTCCAACATCTTTAAGAAGCAAGTTTTATCTTCATTAGAAAGGTGAAAGGTGAGGTAGAGCACTAGCAACCTAATGACCTATCAACCAAAAACCCCCATAGGTGATATATGGATAGAGTGGCTAGTCATCCCTATGGTTTGCCGATTTTAGACACATGCAATGTATTAATTAAAAGTGAATAGGCACAATATGATCAAAGGTGCCTACACTTGCCTTGGTTGTTGTCCTGCTGCACATAGTCCTCCGGGTCCTGCTGATCCTCGTTCACCGATGTCTCATTCTCTATACGCCACAATCATCACACACGTGCAATA
Source organism: Bothriochloa decipiens (assembly GCA_023333625.1). Classification (NCBI taxonomy): domain Eukaryota; kingdom Viridiplantae; phylum Streptophyta; class Magnoliopsida; order Poales; family Poaceae; genus Bothriochloa; species Bothriochloa decipiens. The sequence goes on along the minus strand of CM041632.1, from coordinate 28,516,748 downwards.
CATGCAAGCAAACATACTTTAATTACAGCAGTACACCAAACATCTCAATAGTAACAACAATAGCATAGAACTATTCTACTCATCGAGAAGATTCCAAAAAGTATAAGCTTGCCAAAATTGGAGTTAAAACGTGAAAGTTATGGCCTATAGAAGGTTAAGGGCTAATCTGTAGAAAACAGGACTATAATCTAAATACTTTTAAACTGTAAAGGAGTAGATCATAAATAAAGAAAACCCACGGCGACGCGTCGGCGCGGGAGTGGCCGGGTCCTGTGGATCGTCCCAGTGCACCGAGTCCATGGGTCCACGGTGGACCGGCGACAGACGGGGTCATCCCCGGCGACCCCGACAATGGTCGCCGGCAGCGACCTCTCGGTGGCGGCGCTGCGAGGCACGCAGGGCCAAGGGAAGGCCGTGCACGCACTGTGTGTGTGCTTGCACACCCAACGGGTGGCACAGACACGGCGGTAGGAGGCCAGAGCAGTGGGGCGCGGCGCGATGGCGAGCAGCGGCGGCGGCGCGACTTCAGCGACAAACGGCGGCGCACAGAGAGGGGAAAGATGGCCGCAGAGGGCCACACCATGACCCTTAGGGTCACGCGGAGCTTGGGAGCGAGCTCACCTTGGCGGCGAACGACGGCGGAGGTGAGGTCGGTGATGGAACGAGCGAAGGTGGCTAGGGTTCTGCGGAGGCGAAGCCGGGCGACGGTGGCGGCGGTGAGCTAGGGTTACATAAGGGCATGAGGCGCACAGGGGCAACCCCTTTATAGGCAGCGGCGATCCTCGGGCCGTGCGCTCACGTGGTGCGTGGGGTGAGTTCAGGCCCGCCCCGGTGTTTGTCTCCGTGGGAGAGGCGACACTGTGCGGTTGGGCCCCACCAGTCAGCGACTGGGTGCGGTGACATGGTGCTGGCACAAGCGGCTGACATAGGGCTGACGTATGTGGTGCGGTGCATTGCGGGCGACGCTCGATGGCGCGGCGGCCTGCTGGGCCGCTCGGCCCATCAAGGCGGTGCGGGCGCGAGCGCGCTGGCAAGCCGTGGCCTGGCGGCCTGCCGCACGGCGCTACGGCTGGCTGGGCTGCGCTCTGCGGCTTGCTGCGCTGCTGGCCAGCATGGCTGGCCGTGGCCGGCCGTGGCCGCTGCTAGCCGGCCATGCTGCTGCTGCTTTGGCCATGGCTGGCCAAGGTTGGCCGTGGCCGGCTGTGGCTGGCCACACTTGGCCAGGAGAGGCTGGGGTTGGCCAGGGCCCACTAGGGACTAGACTAGGCTAGTTATTCTAGGTTAGGTTAGTCTAGGGTTAGTGGGGACAAGTTAGAGCATGTTAGAAGCTAGAAAGCAAAGCAAGAATTAAACAACAAGCTCAAACAAGTCAACCAAAACTTATGTAGCAGCATGAATGCAACAATGCATGGTTTCTAACATGCTACAAGTTTTAAAAGTATCTCATGAAACATTTATAGTTGGCCTATGAATGTAAAACACCTATTTAAAATAAATTAAATTCACCTAATGTTTTCAAGGTTCGAAATCAGGGTGTCATAGACCTACCACCCTTAAAAGAATCTCATCCTCGAGATTAGAAGACTCAAGAAACAATTCTGGATATTCTGCTCTTAGATCCTCTTCCTTTTCCCAAGTAGCCTCATCCTCTGAGTGGTACTTCCATTGTACTTTACACCACTTGACCACTTTACTTTGTGTGATTCTCTCGGCTGTCTCCAAAATCCTGGATGGACTCTCATCATAAGTCAGATCCTTCTGCAAATCCACTTCCTCTATAGGCAACTCTTCCCTTGCAACTCTCAAACACTTCTTGAATTGAGAGACATGAAACACATCATGCACATTGGAGAGCTAAGCTAGCAACTCAAGTTGATAAGCTACTTCTCCTTTCCTTGCCAAGATCTTGAAAGGACCAATGTACCTAGGAGCTAACTTCCCATTGACCTTGAACCTCTTGAGATTCCTCATTGGAGACAATTTAAGATAGACATAGTCACCCACTTCAAACTCAAGCTCTCTTCGACGGACATCTGCATAACTCTTCTGCCTTGACTGAGCTACTTTTAGATTACATCGAACCACTTGCACTTGCTCCTCTGCTACTTTCAAAGCATCAGGACCAAAAATTTGTCTTTCTCCAGCTTGATTCTAGAACAAGGGTGTCCTACACTTCTGTCCATACAACTCTTCAAAAGAAGACATCTTAAGACTGGCATGATAACTATTGTTGTAAGAGAATTCAACATAAGGCAAATTATTGTCCTAACTATCACTAGATTCCATGGCGCAGGCCCTCAACATATCCTCTAGAATCTGATTAACCCTCTCTGCCTGACCATCTGATTGCGGATAATAAGCCAAACTAAATCTTAACTCAGTTCCCAAAGCTTCATCTACCTTCTCCAAAATTTAGAAGTAAATTGTGTACCTCTGTCTGAAACAATCCTCTTGGGAACTCCATGAGCACACACAATTCAAGCCATATACTTCTCAGCTAATTGTGCTCTGCTATAAGTAGTCTTGACAGGTATGAAATGAGCAACCTTGGTCAAATAATCCACTATTACCCAAATAGAATCAAAACCTCTCTGAGTTTGAGGAAATCCCATAATAAAATCCATACTGATTTCATCCCACTTCCATTCAGGTATCTTCAATGGCTGCAACAATCCTACTGGCCTTTGATGTTCTACTTTTACTCTATGACCAATATCACACAAGGCAACATACTCCCCAATGTCTCTCTTCATACCCTTCCACCAATAGTGTTCCTTCAGATCCTAGTACATCTTAGTATCACCAGGGTGAATAGAGTAAGATGACTCATGACACTCCTTAAGAATAGTATCCTTGATCTTCTGAATATCAGGCACAACCAACTTGTGCTTATACCAGAGTGTTCCTTCTTCATCGACACTGAATCCCGGGGCTCCATCTTCATTAACCAACTTGACAATCTCTTGAAGTTTCTCATTAGTTTTCTGACCCTTCCTGATCTCCTGTTCAAGTGTTGGTTCCACATCTGCATAAGCTCCCTGAGTGTTGGCAACAAACCCCAAATTGAGATACTCAAATTTAGCTAACAACTCTTGAGGTAACTCTAGCACTTCTAACATGTTCAGCTAACTCTTCCGACTCAAGGCATCTGCTACAACATTAGCTTTACCAGGATGGTAGAGAATCTCTAGATCAAAATCATTAATCAATTCTAACCATCTTCTTTGTGTCAAGTTCAAGTCCTTCTGAGTGAATATATACTTCAAGCTCTTGTGATCTGTATAAATGTTACACTTGTGACCAAAAACATAATGTCTCCAAATCTTCAGTGAATGCACTATAGCTGCCAATTCTAGATTATGAGTTGGATAATTCAATTCATGTTTCTTCAATTGTCGAGAGGCATAAGCAATGACTTTACCCTCTTGCATCAACACACAACCCAAACCATGTTTAGAAGCATCACAATAAATAGAGAAGTCCTTTGTCATATCTGGCAGAGCTAGCATTGGTGCTATTATCAACCTCTTCTTCAATTCCTCAAAGCTGGCCTGACATCATTCAGTCCACTTGAACGGTTTGTCCTTCTCTAGCAAAGCAGTCATAGGTTTAGCTATGGTAGAGAACCCATCGATGAACCTCCTATAGTATCTAGCCATTCCTAGAAAACTCCTGATATCCTTGACATTCTTAGGTGGACTCCACTTAAGCACATCTCAACATTCTTAGGACTAACTGTAACCCCATCCTTGGAAATAACATGCCCATGAAATGAAACTTTCTTCAACCAGAATTCACACTTACTGAACTTGGCATAAAGCTGATGTTCCCTCAACTTCTGCAACACCAATCTGAGATGCTCTTCATGTTCTTCCTCATTCTTAGAATAAATCAGAATATCATCAAGAAAGACAACCACAAACTTGTCAAGATACTCCATGAAAACTTTGTTCATCATGTACATAAAGTAAGCTGGAGCGTTAGTCAACCCAAAAGACATCACTGTGTACTCATACAGACCATATCTGGTGGTGAAAGCAGTCTTTAGAATATCACTAGGTCTAATACTCAACTGATGGTAATCTGATCTCAAATCTATCTTAGAAAAGACACTAGCTTCCTTCAACTGGTCAAACAGATCCTCAATTCTAGGTAAGGGGTACTTATTCTTAACAGTCACCTCATTCAAAGATCTATAATCTACACACATCCTCTGTGTTCCATCTTTCTTTTCTACAAAGATTACTGGGTCTCCCCATGGTGAAGAACTATGATGAATGTAACCCTTAGACTGTAATTCTCTAAGTTGTGACTTAAGTTCTTCTAGTTCATTAACAGCCATTCTATAAGGTCTTTTAGCTATGGGTGCAGTACCGGTAACAAATCAATGATAAACTCAATCTCTCGTTCAGGTGGAATACCTGGCAAATCTTCTGGAAAGACATCTGGAAACTCATTGACAACTCTGATGTTCTCCAATGGCTCACCACTAAGATGATTCACTGTTTCCTGCTTCTTGGATGGTAAAGAAACTACAACATCTACTACATCTCCACTAGGTGTAGTCAAGCTCACTGTCCTTTATGAACATTTAATATTTGCCTTCCACTTGTTTAACCAACACATTCCCAAAATAAGATCAAGACCTTCTGACTCAAGCACTATGGGTCTAGCAGGAAAATCTACCCCCCTTAAATTAATCCTTATATCTAGACACCAGACATTAGAGTTCATGGTTCCTCCCGGTGTCTTTACGTTCATGGATCTAGGCATAAGCTGGGTTGGTATACTATGCTTACGAATAAAATGGCTACTAATGAAAGAGTGTGATGCACCAGTATCAAATAGAACTAAAGCTAGATGAGAATCAACAAGAAACGTACCGAGCACCACATCTAAAGCTTCCTCAGCAGTCTCCACCTTGACGTGGTTCACCTTCCCAAAATTTTGTGGCTTCTGATTCTGGGGACAACCATTAGCATAGTTTCCCACCTTGCCACACTTGAAGCAAGCATTGTTGGGGGTGTTGTGGGGTTTCACAGGTGCATTACTAGGAGCATTCTGGCGAGGAGCCTGGTTGTTCTGGTGAGGGGCTTGATTGTTCTGACACTACACTTGATTACTGCCATTGTTGGTGTTGTTGTAGCACTGACCACCTTGCTGTCCCTAATTGTTCCTTCCATACTAATACGATGGACACTGCTGGTAGTTCTGGAAATTGTTGAAGCGAGGACGGCTACTGTTTCTGTGATCTTGGTACTTGTTGGCCTTCCTCTTCTTGTCCACCATCTTGTTGCACATGCTCTCAAGCACAATGGCCCTATCAACCATCTCCTATAAGTTGGCATACTTGATGTTTGCCATCATGTAAGTGAGTCCATCATTAAGCCTTCCTAGGAAATGATCTTGCTTATCCTAGTCTTGCTCAACATCCCTAGGTGAATAGCGAGATGAAGCAATGAACTTGTCATGACTCACAAATAGACATGGAGCCTTGCTTCAGATCTGCAAACTCCTTCAGCTTCACTAGTCCCGGCTAGAACATGGAACTCCCTGAACACCTTAGTGAACTGCGCCCAAGTGATGGTGTCAGGAGCTGGATGAGCAAAATGGAAGGAATCCCACCAAGAAGCAGCTGCTCCCTGTAGCTGACCAGATCCATAAAGAACCTTCTCCCTTTCATTGCACTGAGCGATCTCCAACTATTCTCCACGTCCTTCACCCAATCCATAGCAACAAGAGGGTCAGGGGAATGAGAGAAGAAAGGTGGGCGCCCCCTCTAGAACTCACTATGCCTGTCCCTTGGTGGTGGTGGAGCATTCTAATTCTGGTGCTAGTTCTGGACTTGGTTCATTGCTATTTTTTGCTGCATCATGGCCATCATGGTGGACATGCCCTACATGAACTAGGTCTACATGGCCATTATCTGCTCCACGGTAGGTGGAGGAGGTGGTGGTGGGGGATTCTGGTTGTTGTTTTGGTTGCTCCCACCAGGACCACTAGTGCCACCAGTGTCTAACTAGGTGCTCCTGGTGTTAACCATCTGATGCAAATAACAGCAGGGTATTAGGATATGTAGTCTCAATATATATATATCTATGCTAAATGTAAACTCTGAATATAACTGCAAGGACACAATGCCTCCTCAAATCAATGAACTTTCTGACATAACCCAAATATCACAATCACTGACAAATAACAACGACATGATCTCCAAACTGATAGCTGATATGAACAAGTGACTATAGGCTATGACAGAATAACTATAGAATATAGCAGAAAAGAGAGATAGAGCATGATACATAGAGACCCAAACCTCGAATTAACTAAATGTAGTCTTAAACTTATGTAAATATGATAAGTGTGAACATCACCCCACATCTTATCTCAATCATTACAAAGAAGCAAATCATCCATGGCTCATAATGATAAACCAGTTCTCACACCAATAAAACAAAGCACGCTCTAAGCACACTCGCACTAGACTCACCACAGACTCTATAAGCTAATGTTTAAATGTGCTAACGTAGCTTCATTTCTTACATAAAAGGAATGTCCTAGTCAATCCTAGTATGGCCTCCAACTGCTTCGTAGGGGATGTGGTCATGTGATGGCAACAGTGCTGGCCACATGGTGGTGGTGGTGGTGCTACTCCAGTGAGCTGCATCTCCAGCTGAGCAATCCTCCTCCGGTCCTCATCTGCCTATAGATGCACCTGACATAGCTCCATAGCTCCAACAGAGTGAAGTTTAGCTCAGTGTTCAGATGTACCATGAGCTGATCTATGGCATGCAACATCGGGTCCTCTCCAGCAGTGGAAGCAACTCTAGTAGAAATCTGACCATGGTACGGCGAGGGAAGTAGCGACATGTGTCTGCACTAATCAGGTGGAAGTAATGATTCCTATAAGCAAATAGGGCCTATCGTGCGGCATCCATGATGGACTGAAACAACTCGAAGAGCATGAACTATAGGGTTGGGGCACCCAACATAGCACCCAACCCTCCAGAAGCCTGCATAAATAGGGTGGCTCCAAAACTCGTTGAGGTACTCGACTTTGACCATCCCATGGCCAAAGAGCTGACAAAGAAGCCTCATTTGGTGAACGTGGAAGAAGTCATCGCCACCGTCATGAACAGTGAGAGTGATGATCCAGCCGTCATGTGCCTGGTACACTCCCTGGACTCCCTGGTCTCCAGGACCCCCAGGGCCTCCAGGGCCTACAGGACCGCCAGGTCCTCCTGGCCCTCCTGGACCTCCTGCGCCAGGTCCTCCTCCTGGTGCACCATGGTCTGGTGTCTGCTGCTCATCCTGGTCCTCTGCCTACTGCTGTGGAACTAGAGCCTGACACTGTACGTACTGAAACCCAACTCCAAGGATCACACCATCGTCAGGGTGCTGGCTAGGTCAGAACTCATAGTGGGGCACGCGTTCAGTCATCGGGTACTCTATGGGATGCCAAGAATGACGGTAACTAGTGGAGCTCTTGCGATAGGTTAGAAGCTGGTGCACCATCTACTAGAATGCAGAGATCAAAGACATGCAGCAAACGGTTAATAGATCCAGGTAAAGAAAAATAAACATGTCTATTATCGAAGGATGATATATGTGGAGAGTGCATGCATAGATATCCAAAGATAATGTTATAAAAGTTAGAAATAAATTAAAGTAAGAACAGCATGCATTCTATGGTATTTGTAGTAAAACAAAAATAACATAGAGACATGCATATAATGATCATAATGACAAAAGCAAGGTAATAATACTAAGATAAGGCAATAAATGATCAGTAAATGATAATAAATATAGCTAAAGTAGATGCATATCAAGGTAATGAATAGGATAGTAAATGAACATGCTAACAATGATGAGATATGCAATAACTTATAAAGGTCAACCTAAGACGGTAAGAAGATGACTGTTTCTAGCTAAGGCTTCATGATCCTACGATCAACACGGCTCTGGTACCACTTTATCACACGCTGGGTTTAAAGGACTAAAACCAAGGCAAAAGCTCATGTGTGCCAGGATCAAATTACACACATGAATGACAAATTACATGGTCCAATAAGCACAGTGTTCGAATAAAACAATAGTATAACATTTACATCATACCATTATTACATAACTGTTATCAGAGTAAAATGGAATGTAAATAACATCATCCAAAGTGAAAGGCAACTAAAATGACGTAGACGTAGCGACTCCATCTTGCCACAGGAAAGTCGATGGCAGTATCACAATGCCTAGCATCCCGGATAGTTCCAAGGGAAGTCACCATCTGAGTCATCACTTGAGCATCCTTTGGTTGGGAAATAACAAGGGTGAGTTCCATATCGAAACTCAGCAAGTACAGGCAGAAAATAATGACATGCAAGGTAAAACAAGGTACAGCTGAAAGGTAGACTACGGTAGCATTTTAAAGTAACAAATAAGATTTAGCCTATTGCAACCTATTCTCTAATCAACTTGGTTGAAACTCCCAACCCTTAATTAAGGTTCAAGTAGCATTTAATGTGTCATTTATCATCATAGATATAAGCATAGATCATTAAACATGAGACAGCCATCTCGAAGGGAACACAGGATAGCCATCTCGATAAAACCCAAGGTAACAACCTCAAACATCATCACCATGATTTAACAACTTAAACCATTTGGCTAAGTCATGTGAGGATCTAGGCCACTCGTGACCGTGAGCATGGATGATATATTGATTTTTGCTCTGCACAAAGGTGTACAGTTTCACTCCAGATTATGATTACTCTTGGTGCCCGAGGTGATCAGCCTCTTAGCCCATTACCAAGATAGGTTGGCAGAGGTCACAAGAAGGTTCTTCACAGGGTCATGGCAGTGACAACTCGCTGGCAATGAGTGCAAGCGTATGGGGGACATCCCCGTAAGGTCATCCCCTTCCCGGATGTACAGCCCCCTCCCATACTAAATACTTGAAAACACCCCAGCGACCACAGCTATAGCCACCCGTTGGTAAGCTGTCCCCCTGCCCATGATGGTCCTGCTAATAGAACAAGCCAGATCCCATTAGCCTAGAGATGTACGGAAGTCCTAGGTTGCCACTCCACGACCATGTCCACAAGAGGGAGGAGATACAGATCCCCTCATCAACATGAGTCCCACTAGCATCCATTTCCCCCGTCTTTCACCACCAACCAACGATGCGGATCAGCATCAACTTCTCCAACGGTCGAAGCCAAGAGCCCATGGCTCCAACATCTTTAAGAAGCAAGTTTTATCTTCATTAGGTAGGTGAAAGGTGAGGTAGATCACTAGCAACCTAATGACCTATCAACTAAAAACCCCCATAGGTGATATATGGATAGAGTGGCTAGTCATCCCTATGGTTTGCCGATTTTAGACACATGCAATGTATTAATTAAAAGTGAATAGGCACAATATGATCAAAGGTGCCTACACTAGCCTTGGTTGTTGTCCTACTGCACGTAGTCCTCTGAGTCCTGCTGATCCTCGTTCACCCACATCTCGCTCTCTATACGCCACAATCATCACACACGCATGATACATGCAAGCAAACATACTTTAATTAGAGCAGTACACCAAACATCTCAATAGTAACAAACAATAGCATAGAACTATTGTCCTCATTGAGATGATTCCAAAAAGTATAATTTGCTAAAATCAGAGTTAAAACATGAAAGTTATGGCCTATATAAGGCTAGGGGCTAATCTGCAGAAAATAGGACTATAATCTAAATACTTTTGAACTGCAAAGGACTAGATCATAAATAAAGAAAACCATGGGGCTTTTCTACAAAAGTGCCAGCGGCGGCGGTGTCGCCCTCGCTGACAGCCATGCGTCGGCACGGGAGTGGCCGGGTCCCATCGATCGGCCGTGCACCGTGCCCGTGGACCGAGTCCACGGGTCCATGGTGGACCGGCGGTGGACAGGGTCATCCCTGGCGACCCCGACCACGGTCGCCAGCGGTGACCTCATGGTGGTGGCGCTGCGAGGCATGTAGGGCCAAGGCATGGCCACGCGCATGCTATGAGTGTGCATGCGCACCCAACGAGCGGCACAGACGCGGTGGTAGGAGGCCAAAGCAGCGGGGCGCGGCGTGACGGCGAGCGACGGCGGTGACGCGACGTCGGCGATGAACGGCAGTGCGGTAGAGAGGGGGAAGACGGCTGTGGAGGGCGGCACCGTGACCCTCGGGGTCACAGGGAGCTTTTGAGCGAGCTCACATTGGCGGCGGACAACGACGGAGGCGAGGTCGGTGACGGAACGAGCGGTGGCGGCTAGGGTTCCGCAGAGGCAAAATCGGGCGACGGCGGCGGTGGTGAGCTAGGGTTGCAAAGGGGCATGAGGTGCACAGGGGCGAGCCCTTTATATGTGGCGGCGGTCCTCGGGCTGTGCGCTCGGGCGGTGCGTGGGGTGAGTTTGGGCCCGCCCCGGTGTCCATCTCCGTGCGGGAGAGGACACTGTGCGTGTGGGCCCCACCTATTAGCGACTGGGTGCGATGATGCGGTGCTAGCGCAAGCAGCTGTCACAGGGTTGACATAGGCAGCACGGTGCAACACGGGCGGCGTGCGCTGGCGCGGCGGCCTGCTAGGCCGCTCGGCCCATCAAGGAGGCGTGGGTGCGAGTGCGCTGGCGGCCCGTGGCCTAGAGGCCTACCGCGTGGCGCTACGGCTGGCTGGGCTGTGCCCGACGGCTTGCAGTGCTGCTGGCCGGCCTGGATGGCCATGGCCGGCCATGGCCGCTACTGGCTGGCCATGTTGCTGCTGCTTTGGCCATGGCTGGCCAAGGTTGGCTGTGGCCAGCTGTGGCTGGCCACACTTGGCCAGGAGAGGCTAGGGCTGGCCAGGGCACACTAGGGACTGGCCTAGGCTAGTTAAACTAGGTTAGGTTAGTCTAGGGTTAGTGGGGACAAGTTAGAGCATGTTAAAAGCTGGAAAGCGAAGCAAGAATTCAACAACAAGCTCAAACAAGTCGACCAAAACTTATGTAGCAGCATGAATGCAACAATGCATGGTTTCTAACATGCTACAAGTTTTAAAAGTATCTCATAAAACTTTTGTAGATGGCCTATGAATGTAAAACACCTATTTGAAATAAATCAAATTCACCTAGTGTTTTCAAGGTTCAAAATCAGGGTGTCATAGACCTACCCCTTAAAAGAATCTCGTCCTCGAGATTAGAAGACTCATGTTATACAGACATCGTCACATATCAGTGTGTGTTAATCAAATCAAAGTGTGGAACTGGTCGGCTTACCTCTGGCAGGGGTTGAGTTATGTCGTAGGGCTGAGCACGTTGCTCCGGGTAGCTGGTGCTTGGGTCAAACTTCTCAAACAAAGAAGCCATCCGCCGGTTCATATAGAACATTTTGGCTCATATAGAACCAACGGGTATTCTATCTGTTGGTGGTGGATTGGGGTTTGGACCCTAGCCAGTGCATCCTCATCCCATCCCTAAGCCGCACATAGCAACCACCTGCTACCTGGGACCCCCCCAGATTCAGCTCCTTTCTTCCTCAATAGGAAGAAGTAGCGAAAGAGATTGAGGTGGGGGGGCGATGCCCAGATACAGCTCACAGAAGGCAATAAAGATGGAAATTCCCAGGATGGAGTTGGGGTCAAGATTGCAAATGGAAATTGCCTAATAAATACAAAGGTCTCAGAGAAACCCGTTCACGGGCGCTCCAAGTCCTCGAGGCACCATGTCCTTAAAAACTATAAATTCCCCATCTCGGGGATTAGGGGAGTCCTCACCTCATGGCTCACGCCACGCCTCCATCTTGTATGGCGACAGCAGACCCTCATCGGCAAGCGCCTGCAGCGACTCCTGGGTGCAAGTCGATTGTCTCCATTGCACCCCTAATGCCTTGGATCCGGTTGCTTTCCCCGCCTTCTTGCTTTCCTTCCTCGCCATTCCTTTTGAGAGTGGTGGGTCGATTGGGTGAGCAGAGGCTGGTAGTGGTGCTAATGCACGAATTGGCTGGCTTGCATCATGGCGGCAGCTGGATTCGCTATGGCAGATTGGGGAATGGTGACGGTTGCTCGGGCATAGGAAGACAACGGGCTCGAGAAGATGGAGGAAGTGGGCAGTGGAGAATGATTGCGCTTCGAGTACTGTTTCCCCTGGCAGCACCCGCTATTTATACCATTTGGGTGTGCCCTTTTGACTTCTAGGGTTGGGTCGCTTGACTCATGTGGATGCAGGCTTATTGGGTCGTCCATAGTCCTCATTCCACGCGTGGGCCGGAGTATTTTCTCCTCTATGTGTGATTGCATGTCTAATTCTTGTTACTAAGCATGTGGCAAGAAATCTCAAGATCTAATCCTAGATTTGTTTTTAATCATATATTTTGTCCCAAAATTGGTTCTAGATTTTTATTCCTTAAAATCTGGGGATTGATTTTTTGGGCCAAATATTTTACTTTCCACACCTAGGGATTGCATGGCAGTTTACCGTCAATTGGTGCTTACAGACTACAAGTTCATGGCATCATCAACCGCTACAACAACACATTTTCAAAAACAAGCTAAGTTTTTACTTTAGTTTTTTCGTTATCCTTTTTCTTTCTACACAGTTTTGTATCTTTTGTACTATCTGTCATACATGCGCCCTGCATAGGTCACAATTAAACTTTGTTTCTTGCCCATCGAGAATGGCTTGACAAGGCACTGCTTCGATTCTCTGACGATGTGTTATAGCTCCACGCTACATGGCACTAGGAGATTCAGCAGTTGCTCTCTAACGGTACTAGGTACCTAGTGATCCTAGCGGTCCTACGTTGTTCACTAGCGCATCCCTAGTCACCTGACAGAGTTAGCTTGCTTTGAGGGTGGGGGCAGAACTTAATTGTTGACATCTTTGTTTCTATATATCAAACACCTAAATTGACATAAATGTTATCATTCGCCTAACATGTCTAGATCAATTATTTGTGCATCATGTACTACCGATTTTTATGGTTATTTTTCAGGACAAGGTTCGAATGCCGAGCACACTTTGTATGCTTAGGGATGGATCAAGGATTATCATTCAGGTGGCCACACCACCTAGCATATGGACTTCACTGCCGACCACTTGGGCTATTCGGTTGTCGTCGAATTGGTCTAACTGTTCATCTTTCAGCTCTGTGCCACGCACTACACAGCCTCGTCTCTGACTTAGCGCTGCTCAGGGACTCACCATCATCACTTGTCTTGGTGCCATGTACCGCACATCCTCGTCTCCAGCCTTGCACTGCTCGGGGACTAGCCATCACTACTCAGCTAGGTGTTACTCACCGTGCAATCTCTTTTTTGACTTCATGCTGCTCGGGAACTCGTCATTGCCACCCAGCGGTGTCTATAGACTAGCGGTTCTTGGTGTCTCTTGACCCTATCAAGCCTGCTTTGTCTAGGACTTACCTGGGGACTGCGCATTCGACTTGCTACCCAGAGGCGTCTACGGATTAGCGGTTCTTGGTGTCCCTTGACCCGACTGAGCCTGCTTCGTCCAGGACTTGCCTTGGAACTGCGCATTCAACTTGCGACCCAATGGTTCTTACAAACCAAAGGTTCTCAGCATCCTTGGCCCGATCAGGCCTGTGACTTGTCCTCGGTACACTTGGGGACTGCGAGTCGGTTGAGACACGTCTAGTCCTTTAATTTTGGCCTCGACTAGTTGGTGCTGATTTTGACTTTTTTCTTAAAAAGCTCAATACAACATATCCTATCTTCTATCGAGCTTGGGGACTACATGGGCCCACATCATCTCACGGTGACTTGGGCTTATTTTTTCTGTTCCTGGTTCGGTACCTAAGGTTCATTCATGTTAGCATTCCACTGATACTTTGTGTCACGTGTTAACATGGGCCCACGTCTTAGGGCGTGGAAATATTTTTCTTTTTCTTGGAACACCATGCATCTTTTGATAGATCATCTTCCTTGATGGGACTTGTGGTTGGGAGCAGAGTTATGAACTGCTAGGGAGAAGCCTAGATGGTCCTGACTGATCAGCGTCAGCGCTAGTTGGCGTCACGTGGTTGGCGGTGTCACTGCTCGGTACTATGTGGTCGACAGCTTCACTGCTCGACACTATGTGGTAGGCGACGTCATTGCTCGGCACTACTTGGTTGGTGTCTTCACTGCTCGGCACTATGTGGTCTTCATCTTCACTGCTCGGTACAGGTCAAGACGGCGACTCCCTCGAGATACATGGTGCTCGGGGACTAGCTATGGGGGTATAGACCCCATATACCATTACGACTAGACTTTGGGCTACTCGGTCCAGATGGCCCAGACCAGATGATGAAGGCTGGTCCATCATCATCCTGATCGGTGGGCCGGATGACAAGATGGAGTCCATGGTCCGCTACCGACCAGGTCGATGGGCCTCGCGGGCACTGAAAGCTACTTGGCATGCAAGGAGTCTTAGTCGGTTGGATCTAGTCATGTACTCCAAGGATATGGTGCAATGTAACCGACCATAGGGGAAACCCTAGATATGTAACCTTGCCCCCCACTATATAAGGTGGGCAAGGACCCCCCTAGAACTCACCTGAACTTATCGCATTGTACTCCGGTACTCATCAATACAGCAGCAGAGACGCAGGACATAGGGTATTACGCATCCGAGCGACCTGAACCTAGATAAACCCTAATGTTCATCTTGTGTCTCACATCCGGATCGTAGGTCTTAGCACACCCTTCACCACAATCTACTACCTCAGGGTATCCCATGGTAGACTGCCAATGAGGTTTCATTGACACCAACCGCCATGCCAAGCGCAACCAAGAAGTTGAGCAGCCCCAAGATCACGATCTTCATGGCCACCTCGATGAATGTTACCATGCCCGGTGACATATGAGCGGACCAGCCCCATTCTCAGAAGAACTCAAGACTATCCTTTGGCCAAAGAATTTCTAGATCGGGGACGTTAAGATGTTCGATGGGCAGGACAATCTTGAACATTGGATCATGTTGTATGAAGTGGCAGTCTAAGCAGCGGGAGGCGACCAATTCATCATGGAAAACTACCTCTTGGTATTCCTGAGCAACATCACTACCTCCTGGTTGCTCCACCAGCGTGCCGGTAGCATCTGCAGTTGCCCTCAGCTCAGGCAGATGTTCATCGACAACTTCGAGCCCACCTGCGTGCAGCCGAACACCAAGTACATTTTGGCATAGGTGCGGCATCATCCAAGAGAATCGCTACGACAGTACATCCGACGTTTCTCCGACGCGTGGAATCATGTGATCGATGTCACCCCAGCAGAAGGGATCAACCTTTTCATTGCCGGCCTGGTCCAAACATGTGGTCTAGACGTCAAGGAGTTGCTCCTCAAGTGACCAAGAACCATGGAAGAGCTACTCTCCATTTCCCATGGATTCACTCATCTTGACAATGGGTTAAACGAGGAGGACTCCATTCCCTCTAACCGTAACTACCGCCGTGATGAAAACCATGACCGTGACAGCAACCAAGACCGTCGGCCTGGTCGGCGGGACGATCGCTGCAACTGTAGTTGCAATCGCAATCCCGACCACTGTGATGATGATCGTTCTTTCAAGCGCCATGGCTGGGATGCCTACAATGGTGGTCGGCGTAACCACAATGACTCCTCTGTAAACACGGTAAAGGGCCAGAAGAAGGTGAATGATGAAAAGCTCGACAAGGTCCTTAGTCAGGATTGCCCATGTCATCCTGGCAAGGGCCACACACTGGGCGTGTGCAGGGTCCTGAAAGAGGCGCTGGGGAAGATGGATAACAAAAAGCCTTGCCTAGCTCCCAAAGCCAAGGCCTGACGAAGAAGAAGCTCAAGATGCGAACCCACGGCACGCCTACAGGGATCCCGTGAAGAATGTGACTGCCGTCATTTTTGGTGGCAAGGTCGGATTGGAGAACGCCTGTCACAGGAAGCTGCTGATGCAAGCCATTATGGCTATCTAGGAGGCTGATGACTTTGTTGCAGATGTCAAGGTGCCCGCCTGGTCTGATCAGCCCATATCGTTCAGCCGCAATGATATGTGGGCCCAAATCCCCGATGTCCGTTGGTTCCTACTGGTCGTTGACCCGGTGATAAACGGCGTCTGGTTCGAGAAAGCACCCTAAACATTGTGTTCTATTTGGCCTTCAAGGAGCTAGGGCTGAAGTAGGAAAACCTCAAGCCATATGAGTCTCTGTTGTGGGGCATCATGCCGGGCAAACCCTCATACCCCCTCAGGCAGATCACATTGCCCGTCCAGTTCGAGACAAAGCAACACTTCCACATTGACCACATCACTTTCATCATTACCGACTTTGAGGGCATCTACCATGCCATCCTAGGCTGACCAAGGATCGCCAAGTTCATGGCGGTCCCACATTATGGGTACCTCGTGCTGAAGCTCCCAACCGAGCAGGGCGCCCTATCCCTATGCGGTAACGTCTTCACGGTGCGTGTGTGCGAGTCTAATGTCTATGTAGCTGTAGAGTTCAAGGAGTTGAAACACATGATGGAGCACACCAACCTGGGTGTCAAGGCGGTGCCCCCTATGGAGCTCAAGGTTCCAGTTGGGTCGGCACGACGACCTTCCAACAAGGTCAAGCAGCACAAGTTGATCCAGCTCGACCCAAACGATCCCTCAAAGACCACTAAGATCAGGGCTACCCTTCCCCCTAAATAGGAAGACACACTCATCTAATTCCTTTGAGAGCACATCAGTGTGTTTGCATGGAAACCCATCGACATGCCAGTTGTCCCGAGGGAAAAGGCCGAGCACTACCTCTGACGTCTCAAAGACCACTAGACCTATCAAGCAGAAGATGCGACAGTTCACTCGTGACCGCAAGGAAGCCATCAGGGTAGAATTAGCCAAGCTTCTAGCAGTTGGCTTTATCAACAAGGTGTACCACCCAGAGTGGTTAGCCAATCTAGTTCTTATACTCAAAAAGATTAATGAATGGAGAATGTGCGTTGATTACACTGATCTTAGCAAACACTGCTCTAAACAGGCTTTCAATCTCCCTCGAATCGATGAGGTGGTAGACTCTACTGCAGGTTGCGAGCTACTCTCTTTCCTAGATTGCTACTCAGGCTATCATTAAATAGCCCTCAAAAAGGAGGACCAGGAGAAGACCACCATCATCACTCACTTCGGTGCTTTCTGCTACACGACCATGTCGTTTGGCCTTAAGAACACCGGAGCTACTTACCAGCGGGCCATCCAGGCCTGCCTCGAGCACAAGATCGCCAATGATCTTGTCGAGGCGTATGTAGATGATGTGGTGGTAAAGACCAGGGAGTCCCATAAACTGGTTGCTGACCTCCAACGGACCTTCATGACCCTCAACAATTTTCAGTGGAAACTGAATCCCAACAAGTGCATCTTTGGTGTCTGTGGGGGTATAAAACCCATATACCCTGTGGCTAAACTTTGGGCTACTCGGTACAAGATGGCCCAGGCCAGAAGACAAAGGCTGGTCCATCATCATCATCCTGATTGGCGAGCCAGACAACAAGACAGAGCCCTTGGTCTGCCACAGCCTAGGTCGGTGGGCCGCACAGGTGCTGAAGGCTACTTGGCATGCAAGGAGTCTTAGTCGGTTCGATCAGGTCATGTACTCCAAGGATACGGCATAATGTAACCAACCATAGGGGAAACCCTAGATATGTAACATTGCCTCCCACTATATAAGGCGGGCAAGGACCCCTAGAGTAGAACCTTTCTCTTTCATTGGATCTGATCTCATCTGATCGGATCTCTTGTACTCCGGTACTCATTAATACAATAGTAGAGACACAGGACGTAGGGTATTATGCTTCTGAGCGGCCTGAACCTAGATAAACCCTGGTTGTCCTGGTTGTTTGTTTTGTGTCTCACATCTAGATCATAGATCTTAGCGTGCCCTCACTACAATCTACTACCTCGGGGTATCCCGTGGTAAACTGCCAAGGAGGTTTCATCGACAGTGGCGCGCCAGGTAGGGGGTGCGCGCTGATCATCTGGTGCACCAGATGGAAGTTTTCTTCATCAATGTCATCCATGGCAATTCTTCATCCTGCTGTAGATGTTATTCATCAACATCATCCATGGTGAATTGGTGATGAGCCGGCTTCCTGCGGTGGACATTCTTCACCGTCGGATCAACTACCTCACTGACAAGTCTGCTCTGGCAACTCGTTGGTAGCTTCCTTGGTGGATCGGTCCACATCGATCTGCTGAGGACGGCTTCATCACCGTTCATTGTCGTCGGTGTAGACATACGAGCCATACCAACTACTCGGACCGCTCAGATCCAAATATGACTGCGGAACAATCACCTTAAATCTCCCAAGTCCGAAGCTGGTCGTGGCCCATGCACCATCAAGTATACAACGTCAAGCAACTTTGGGATGTGAAGTGTGTCCATCCTGTCGAATTCAATTCCGACTTCCAAGTAGAATCGGATCACGTGCGGATCCATCGGGGATATATGCACGACCACTTCATACGTACGTGATGCGGCAAGGCAAGAAGCAAACACATACACGTCTTGCATGGAGCACAAACACATCTACAGGACATGTATAGTCTCATGTGCATGCATCACATACGCTCACGGAGTATTTTCCAACAGCCGAGGACAAAGCTAAGTCGATTCCCATATTTATTTTCTAATCTACTATATTCTATGACATAGTATCCATCTATGTATCTACATATATGCATGTCTATTTTGCCTGGAATCTGCTCATCATCAATTTGCTCTGTTTCGCATTGGTGACATGCATCTCATCACCGGCACCATCGACCGAGCAAATATGGTTTTGATGACTACTTGGATGACTTGTGGATCTAGCACTATCTCATGCTCTGAGTCATCACGCAATCCCAATCATGCTGTCAAGCCATCTGAGTCATGTTCATCTGCTCAGCCACGATGACACGTCTCCAAAGACAAGCTAAGTTTATTTGAGAAACTAATAAAGTTCTTTGTTGTTTTCTCCCTGTTACAGCTTTATATACATACCTTGTCTATCATATATGCACCCTGCATAAGTCACAATTAAAACTTTGTTTCTTGCCCACCGAGAACGGCTTGACAAGGCACTGCTTCGATCCTCTTACAATGTGTTACAGCTGCACGCTACATGGCACTAGGAGATTCGGCAATTGCTCTCTAATGGTACTAGGTACCTAGTGATCCTGTCGGTACTACGCTGTTCACTAGCGCATCCCTATGTCACCTAACAGAGTTAGCTTGCTTAAAAATACAATAGCTTGTTGATTTTCTCTCTGGAGATCAATTATTTGTACATCATGTACTACCGCTCTTTAAGTTTATTTTTCAGGGACAAGGTTCGGTTGCCGAGCACGCTTCGGATGCTCAGAGACTGGATCGTGGATCATCGTCCAAGTGGTCATGCCACCTGGTACTTGGACTTCACATCCAACTAGTTGGTCCAATTGCTTGGACCACACGCTGCTTGGGGACTCGTCACCATCGCTTAGCTCGGTGCCACACACCACATAGCCTCATCTCTGGCCTTGTGCTGCTCGGGGACTCATCACCATCACTCGGCTCGGTGCCATGCACCGCACAGCCTCGTCTTTAGCCAAACGCTACTCGGGGACTCATCACCATTGCTTAGCTCGGTGCCACGCACCGCACAGCCTCGTCTCCGGCCTCGTGCTGCTTGGGGATTTGTCATCGTCGCTCGGCTCGGTGCCAAGCACCACATAGCCTCGTCTCCGGCTTTGTGCTGCTTGGGGACTTGTCATCGCCGCCTCGGCTCGGTGCCACGCACCGTGTAGCCTCATCTTCATCGCTACAGCCTTTGCATTGCAGTCGAGCTGGGCATTAAACGGCTCCTGGGGTATGGATATTCGGCTCTGGTCATCCGTCAGGTCAACAAAGACTTGGATGCGGTCAACGAAAAGATAGATGCCTACATTGCCAAAATTCGAAAGCTTGAGAATAAGTTTTATGGATAGGAGTTCACCCACATACCACGTGCCGAGAACACAGGTGCTTACGAACTATCTAAACTCAGATTGTCCCAAGCCGAGGTACCACCTGGTGTTTTTGTTGAAGATTTGATTAAGCCTTCGATCCTCGATCAGGCTTATGAAGCACCTACGCCTAGTACCGCTACCGACCAGCTCATAGCGGCGCTCAGCGACAAAGAAAAAGAGGTAGAAGATAGCTACCTCAGCCAGCAGGGATCTCACGATAGTAGTGAGCAGCTACCCGTTGATGAACCAACTGAGGAGGCAACGCCTCCCCAGCCTGATTGGAGAGAGCCCTTTGTTAGATACCTGAATGACCACCTTGTTCTAGAGGATAAAATCAAAGCTCTACAGCTGGTCCGTAGAGCCTGCGCCTATCTCATCGTTAACGGTGAGCTGATGCACAAGGCCTCAAGGTCCGTGATTTACCAGAAATGCATCACCCAAGCAAAGGGTTTGAAGCTTCTGAAGGATATTCACGCAAGCACTTGTGGAAACCATGCAGCATCCCGGACGCTGGTCGGCAAAGCCTACCGAGCAGGGTTCTACTAGTTGACAGCCGTCTCTGACGTAGAAGATTATGTGCGCCAGTGCAAAAATTGCCAGATGTTCACCAAGCAGATTTGTGTCCTCGCACATGAACTCTGGACCATCCTGGTAGCTTCGCCATTCTCATGCTGGGGACTTGACATGATCGGTCCTTTCAAGAAGGCTCCTGGTGGACACACATGTGTTTTCGTGCTTATAGATAAATTTTCCAAATGGATTGAGTACAAAGCCATCAAGAATGCCTCGTCCAAGAAAGCAGTACAGTTCCTTGATGATGTTATCCACTGGTTTGGCATACCCAATACTATCATCACCGATTTAGGCTCTCAGTTCACCAGTGATGAGTTTTTTGACTTTTGTGATGATAATGGCATCAAAGTCAAATACGTGTCCATCGCTCATCCTCAAGCAAATGGACAGGTGGAGCGAGCTAACGGTATGATCCTCGACACCCTGAGCAAATGGGTATACTGGGACGACAAGGATCTTAAACCTGGTCGGTGGCTCAAGGAATTACCTGCCATGGTCTGGAGACTGCGTACCCAGCCCAGTCGCAACACTGGAGTTTCACCGTACATCATGGTGTTTAGGTCCGAGGCTGTCCTACCAGCCGAGGTTGGACTCCTTTCACCACGTGTCCAGCACTACAATGAAGAAGCCTCCAATGAAGCTAGGGAAGTCAACATCATCGCCAAAGAGGAGATAGCGCTTGAGTCCAATGCTCGAACAGCTAAGTACCTAGCTTCAGTGCGTCATTACTATAACCGTAATGTCAAAGGCAGGCTATCTATGGTCGGCGACATAGTGTTGTGATGAATGCAAAACACAGATGGTCTACACAAGTTGTCATCCAGATGGGAAGGGCCGTTTAGGATCAAGGCTGTCACACGCCCGACGTCCTATCGGTTGGAGACGATGAAGGGTGTCGAGGAGTCCAACTCATGGCACATCGACCACTTCATACGCTCCTATCCATAGAATAACATATGTACTCATATCTTTGTTATTCAGATATATAATACAGTTTCCTTTATCATTCTCTTTCCCTGTCACAATTCTACATTCGTGCACACATCTGTCATACATGTGCCCTGCATAAGTCTCAATTAAACTTTGTTTTCTACCCAACAAGAATGGCTTGACAAGGCACTGTCCTGTGAACTATTATGATGTGTTACAGCTTCGCACTACATGGCACTAGGAGATTCTAGCAGTCACTCTCTAACAGTGCTAGGTACCTAGTGATCCTGGCGGTCCTATGTTGTTCACTAGTGCATCCCTAGTTACCTGACAGAGTTAGTTTGCTTCGAGGGTGGGGGCAAAACTTAATCGATGACATTGTTTTGTAACAACAAACTATGCATAAATATGCATCTAAAAAGTAAAAATGGCAAAATGTTTATCACCCGCTTAAACATGCCTAATTTGTCTGCGTTAAAAGGTTAAAAGTTTCTGAGCACCACCTGCTTGGCACAACTTACAAAACAGTGTTATCATACAAATACATTGTTTATGGCCTACTGACCACCATCATCTTATGCAGGATCTTCAATCAAGATCATATCATCAACAAGAGAGGTAGCAGCAGGCGTTGACTTAGTTCGTAGTTCCTCGGCAGTGGCCTCTGATAGCTCCGGCGCTATCCCAAGGGCAACCTCTGCTGTTTCTACCTTCGGATACCTAGAGCGGACCACGGCAAGTGCAGTTGTGACTGCGTAGTGTCCAGCTTCGGTGATGAATTCTTGGACCACTGGCCACAATCTCCTGCACTGGTCGGTGATGACAACCGCCTCGCCTAGGGATCGGCAGGATGCTCCTCTCCTCAGAAGATGGCCCTTAATACGGGCTTGATGTGGTCGGTCATGGTGCTCATCTTTCCTTGGAGAACAAAGATGGAGTCCTCCAGCACCCAGAACTGGGCCAAGTAGCATTCCCGTAGGCCTACAAGAACAAAGCAACGGTGGCTAGCATACTCTGGTCCATCTAGTATGCGGCAGACTACACATAACAATTCTACATTGTTCCACTTACCGGTCAACTCGGCGATCTGTGCCTGGTCTGCCTTAGCCTACTCCTCAGCAGCTTCCTTCTGGTCCCGCAGACTAGCCAGCTCCTGAGCCATAGCCTCATTTTGGCCATTCATCCCTACAAGATGTACCTATAAATATACAAGAGTATCCGCGCAAATTGGGTAAAAGAGGTCTACTTACTCTCTTTGTCCTCTTCCAGGGTCTACACCGTGCGACACAGAGTGGCAATCTCGCCCTCCTGCTAGATCTTGCACTCTTGGTAGACCTTGACCTATGCCTCTAGATCGGTTCTGGCTGCCCGGAGGGTTTTGCATTCCTCCCAGGTCACCGCAAACCAGTCGATGGTTTTGCCTCGCTGGGCATTGGTCTCCTGTAGCGACTGTATACACCACAGATGGATCAGTGAGTTTATGGCCAAACGCCGAGCTCAAACCAAACAAGCAGATCTTGGTCTGGTGCTACCTTGATCCTTTCGAGCAGCACCTCCACCACGTCCTAGACACTAGTGTCAATATCATCATCTAACATTTCCTCATAAGACACGAAGCTGTCCTCCCCCCAGCTTCCGTGACGTGAAGACACGTTGCGTAGGCAGGTCGCTGCGCGGCATTGTAACACCTCTGGTGTTATATTAACAAAAACATGCCATGTCATCATATGCACTGCAAAGCATTCATGTTTAAGTCAACCTTAATGTGCATCAACTAAAACAAGTTTACATTTCATAGGTTGATTGTGTTTCTGGAATGTTTTGTCACATGAAATAATAAAACCCTATTTTCGAATCTCATCGCAAATGCTTAGTTTATACTCTATGTACTTGAGGAGTAAACTGTGTTTACACTAGTGTCAAGCACAGTGTATAAGTCTAAGTCCAACCCTAAAAATGATTTCCATATTTGAAGTTGAGTTTGGATTCCAAAGCTTAATTCCAAGTCTGGCAATTCAAATTTAAATTCAAATTGGAAATGTTATAAAAGGTTTTTCAAAAGTCAACTTGGTCAACCAAGGGTGTCATTGGGTCAATGACCTAAAAATGTCCTTGGATGATGTTTGTGATCACTAATGACCAACCAATTAAGTTAGAAACCAAATCGAGTTTAAATTCTATTTTAAAAACCCTTTATTCTGAAACCTAGTTTTATCCCCTTTCCTCTAATTCAAAATCTATAAAGAAGTTGGGGATACTCTAAAAATATAGTTTGTAGATCTTGACAAGAGCTACAAAGTTGGTATACAAAGTTTTTCAAGTTTCCAAAAGAAATTTTAAATGAATTTGAAAATACAGTTTTCCAGCATTTGTCCCCTTTTGATTTTAAAACCATAATTCAAAAATTAAGCAAAATTTTGGAAAACTTTGAATATGGAAAAGGTTTGGTTTGGAAAGTCAAACATTTCATAGTTTTGAAGATTTTCAAGTTTTATTGAAAAATCAAAAGTAATTTCAAATGTTTATTTCTAGGGTTTTATTCCCTTTTCAAATTTTAATTCAAATTTCAAAATCTAGACATAATTTGAAGATGCCAGTTAAAGGAAAAGTGTAGCTCTTGAAAAGTTATGCAAATGATATTTTTGGAGATTTTCAAGTTCTTATATAAATTTTGGAGTAATTTGTATTTTGAACGAATGGCATTTCTGTAATTTCTGTGAACAGTATCGAAACCTATCGTCGGCCGCCATCGCCGGCTTCTCAACGCGCGCCGCCGTCCACCGTCGCAAATATCTCGGTCGCCAGCTCGCTCCAGACGCTTGAATCTTCGCCGCCGTCGTGTCGCCCATCCATGCGTCGCCGAAGCTCTATAAATACCGGTCGGACGCCGCCGTTTTTCCTTCTTCTTCCTCCTGCCGCCACCGCCGACGACCTCGCTCCGCTGCTCAAATTCACCACCGACGCTTCACCTCTATCCGATTGCTCTCGCCAATAGCTCCGCCACATCTTCACGGTCCTTTTGAGCCAGTTCGTGCTTGCTCTCCTCGCCCGAGCTGCCCGCACACCGTCATCTTCTTTGCGGCCGGTCACCATGCCGCCGCGAGCGTTTTCGTCGCCGACCGCCGCACCGGGTGAATATATATATTTTACCTTTAACCCTGCCATCATGTTCTCCATGATGTTCTGCCTCTCATGCGATTCTTGGGCGGTTGGATGGTGCACAGCAAAGCCGGTGACACCGACCTTGCCATCGGAGCACCGCCGCCGCCATCAGCGCCGCTGACCACAGCTCAACCCAGCCGCTCCGAGCCTCCATTAATGTACGCATCAGCATCGTGGTGAGCTCCTGCATCTATCTGTGCCATCAATTTCGTCTTTGCCGTGTCGTAGCCGCCGGTTACCGTGGCTCGCCGCCGGCACGGCCATGCCGCTCCGCCGCACGCATTGCTGCTTTGGCTAGGGACCAGGAATTGACATCATTTTATTGCCAAACTAGTTCATTTGAGTACCCTGCGCATGCTTGTGACCTCGCCGTCGCCGAAAACAGCTCCGGTGAGCTCCGCCGCCGCGCCCGAGCTCCGCCGCGCCGCCACGGCCGCCGGCGTGGGTGCCGCCGCCACGCCGCCTCGCCGTTAGCTACCTTGATCGACTCCTCGTGCCAAGCTGAGTCCAGTGGACCAAGTCCGGTCGCTGCAGACCTCGCCGTCGGCGAGCAATCGACGGTCAACCACCGGCGGGCCGTCGGTCAGCGCGGGAGTACTGTGCTGATTTTCTTTTTCTATTTTTAGAAAATGATTTAAATGCTATTTTCTTTGAAAAATCATAGTAATTCATATATAGCTCCAAAAATTCTGAATGTCATCTACCTAGGAAAAATATGAAATGCCAAATTTGAGTACTTTTTGCCTATGTTAAAATTATCCCTTTTAATTAAAAAATGGACCTTCAATGATTTTTAATAAATAAAATAATTGGCTTTTAATTCTAAAATTTGTTTTGCCATCTAGTTAGGCTAAGAGCTTTCTAAAATAAAATTTTGGGCTTAATTTGATAACTTTAATTTTTATGCCTTTATTTAATGCTATTAAATAATTAATTAATCCCTTTAGTTAAGCTTAATCATTATAGGATTTGTTTGACTTTGGGATTGATTGATGACCTTGGGTCATTAACCCTAATGACCTTTGGCACTTTAATTAATTGTTTGTGCTTACCTTAATCATGTCATTAGGGCTTAATTAACGTTATTTTATGTGTTTAATTAATTCCTTAAATGGCGCAATTAACCCTAATGAGTTTTATAAACGAAGTTTTGTTAGCTTGCAACTTTATCGTGAAGAAAAGTTGTACTCAAGCCCTTAATCTGATCATGTATCCATCGAGCATCATGTTTACTATTCCATCATGTCGAAGCATATTAATTATCGAATAGTTTTCGTTCATGGAGAGTTAACGTTGTCGCACCAGATTCCAAGGATGAGCAGATTCAGGAATCGGGAGTTGATCCAGAGTTTGAACCCGTCTACCCCGAATATCAAGGCAAGCCCCGGATGCATTCAAACCCTATTCTATTTATAAAAGTTCTACCGTTTCAGCTATGATATGTTGCATTAAGTAATAGGAGTTGAGTGAAAACCCACCAATTGCATTATCTGTCTTAATTCCTTATTCCTTGTTACCTGCTTGGGAAGATAAGTAGTAACACTTAGCCCTGCTTATTTAGTTAAAGGTTCAAAGGCAAAAGAGTGAAAAAGATGAGATTGGTTTTCTTGTTGAAATCTTGATGATAGTAATAAATCGAGTCCGGATGGCTAACTTGCACTAGGAATGGAGTCCCTCTGTAGTGTTTCCGTCTGTTGATGCCTTAGGTCCCGTCCGTTGGTGAACTGATGATATCGAGAATTTAGAAATCCACATGCATGAAGTGATATATGGATGGTTGGAGCCGTGTATATCATGGAGTGACCTAGCGTGGGGCCAGAGATCCCATCTGTGTCATAGTGTGTTTTACTGTGGGTTTAAGTTCCCATGTATCTCGGTACGCTGGGCCGCAGAGCTCACGGGTGCCATGTAGTGATATACGGCTGTGGTTGTTATCCTGGTATATCGGTTCATCTGGGGTGCATCGGAGTTAGTCTCCGGTATTCCAGTGACCTAGGTCCCAGCTAGGTATGAAAATGGATTCGAATCGCCGTTGCTTCTCGGAGAAGAAGACTCGATCGGTGTTCATCATCGTAGTAACAACTTGAACAAAGATTACGGTTCAATAATGAAGTTGGTTGGTAATTGGAGCTAGTCCAAGCAACCTTTTCTTTCTGTTAAGCTTTTTTGCAAAATTTCTTATCCCCTACAGACCTTACCTTGTCCCTCTAGCCTGCATTTCTTGAGTCTCCGCCCCTCTTTTTCGTCGGGTCAGTCTTGTTGAGTACTTTTGTACTCAGGGTTTATTGAACCCTTGTTGCAGGTGAGCCTCATGGACAGGAGTGCTTTGCATCCTGCTGCATGACAGTCGTCGAGGAAAGCGATGACGAGTAAAGAGTTTAGCTCGTGGGTAGAGCTTTTTATTTGGTATTGTAATAAGGTTATCTACTACTACTCCACTACTATTATAGTTGTACAATCTAAACTTATGGTTGTAAACATTTGAAACTCAAAGGTTTGTAAACTTATGTTATTGTAAGTCTTCCGCTGTTTTACTCCGTGGTATATTATTTATATCAAACTGTTGTAATACTGCAATGTCTCTCTACAACGATTAATCCTGCTCGGAGAATCATGAATGATTCGGGATTTACCCGATAGACTTTTTAAGTCATATGGAACACAGTCATGGTTATTTGAAGTCTGTTTAGACAATAATCATGTGTGTGGGCCATATGATTTAGGAGGTTCTGCCACAGCTGGTATCGGAGCTGGATCGTTGTTAAGAAGAGTTGTTGTAGTATTCTTTTATGAAAACTTCAAAAGTTTTGAGTCAAATAATTTTAACATGACTATTTTGGGTCCAAATTGCTGATTTCTTATCTACGATTCTTTCTATCGACCCTTATTCTGATTTTACAAATTGTGGTGGAGGAATAGCATATTATATTGCCCTATGCTATAAAGGTTATTTACATGTAAGTGTTGCTTTACAACTCTTTCACGTCTAGATCGTAAGTTCGTTCATGCATCATGCTTAATTAATCTGTTTAATTACTTTCTCCTTTAAGGTGGTTTGGGCTAAGTAGTATCAATCCTTTTTCATGCTAACCTTTAGACTTCTCCCTATCTATCCTTATCTTTTAAGACCTACCTTTCTTCAGGATGGCCATTACCAAGCAAACACCTCGCAAGAGCACTGCACCAAAGGGGGTATCTCGACATCAGTTAGCCCCCAGATATGAGATCGATGAAAGCAGTAGCAATCCACATCCGGATCCCCAAGCTAAAATAGCAAGGCTTAGGTCCGAGTTGGAGAGGGCTGAAGCCGACAGGATTGAAGAGGCCGCCAAAATCACTTAGTTGAGGCGATCTCGGAAGCATATGAAGCACCAAAGAAATGATGCTTGGGCACGAGAAGATGCAGCAAATATTCATATCCAAGAACTTGAGGATTATGTGGAAGATTTGGAGGAGTATGCAGAGGAAGCTGATGATGAATGTGTGAGTTTAAATAACTTATTGGATCCTGAATATCAAAGACAGGCAGTCCAGGATGACCTTGGTCTTGTAATGGGTCAGGATGAGGAAGAGGAAGACCCTAAAGAACTAGAATCTATCGATGAGGATGTTATTGATGAAGAAGAAAACCAAATGGATATGGAGAATGAAGATGAAGAAGATGTTATGGAAGAAGAAGATCCAAAAATAGTAGAGGAAGAGCCTGAAGAGGCGGAAGATCCTGAAGAGGAAGAGGATCCTGAGGAGGATGAATAAGGAGACTAGAAAGTAAGACGTGTAATATATCCTTTCCCTGCTTTCTAAAGCCTAGTAGGTATGGGATGTCTTGCCGGAGTGCAGACTGTTGTAATGAAAATAGTGTATCATAAGTGTGTTGCACTATTGTAATATCTCCTTATGAAATCCAATAAGGTCTTGTGAATAAAGTGTAGTTTATGTATCAACAGATGCCTGCTCACATCCGTTCCCGTGACGCTGCTGGCTCATCTCAGGATGGAGGTGATATCCCAAATCCTCCACCAGTTCCACCCACTCTAGCTGATGCAGTTGCAGCGTTAGTCACTGCAACAACAATGATGGCTAAAAATCAGAATCAGAATGCCAGATAGGGGAATCATGGGCGGAACCATAGGGATGAAACCACATATGTGGATTTCACAGACACCCGTCTTCCGGTTTTCACCAGAGTAGATGAACCCATGGAGGCCGATGATTGGCTCCGCACTATGGAGCAGAAGTTTGGATTGATTGAGTGCACAGAGTATCAAAAGCCCATGTTCATAGCCCAGCAGTTGAGAGGTACTGCAGGGGCTTGGTGGGTAAATTTTGTTGCTGCTCAACCCGAAGGACATCATATTACTTGGACTGAGTTTCGAGAAGCCTTTCGAGCACATTTTATTTCTGAGGGAATCATGACCATAAAACTTGAAGAATTTCTTTCCTTGAGGCAAGGTGATATGTCAGTAATGCAATATTTTGGCAAATTCAATCACTTATCTCAATATGCGTCAGACTATGTTAGTACTGACCGTAAAAAGAAAGTGTTTCCTCAGAGGTCTGAATAGTAAAATTCAGAGAATGATGACTGGAAATCCCAATGCCACTTTTCATGAGGCAGTAAATATTGCTATATCCTATGAAGATAAGAATTGTCAGCATTTGGAGACTAATAAGAAGAAAAGTATACCCTCTGGATTTTCTGGTGGCAACCCAAAATGCCAGAAAATAATCCATCACCCTCAGAATCATTTCCGTCCGCCTCATCGTCCACCACAATACCAAGCCCCGCAACAGGCATTCGCTCGTCCTGTTGCTAATCTTTCTTATCCACGACAGCCGAATGCCCCTGGTAACCCCAATTTCCAGCCACCAATCTTCCCATGTTATAACTGTGGAAAGCCTGGTCATTTTTCACGGAACTGCCCGCATCCGAGGCAGTATAACTCTTATGTCCCTAGGACATTTGCACCACAACAACAACCACAGAATCAGCATAAGGCAGGAAATTAGAAGGTATCAAATAATAAGAATTAGAAGAAGTCTGGTAGAGTGTTCTACACTCAAGTTGGGGATATCCCAGAAGGAGAGCCCATCATGATGGGTACGTTTCCTGTTGCTGATCATCCTGCAATTCTGCTATTTGATTCTGGTGCATCTCATACATTCATTAATGGTACATTTGTTAAGACACATGAAATTCCAATAATGGGGACAAAAGAACAGTTCTTTATACAATCGCCTGGGGGGCGTATGTGTACTAAAGAAATGGTACATGATGTGCCAGTAAGTTTGGTTGGGTACATTTTTCCCACTGATATGATAATATTAAAGGATCAGGATATAGATGTGATCCTAGGTATGAATTGGATGAAACGGCATGGCGCTGTCATAGACATCCTGAATAGAACTGTAAGATTGAACATACCCAATTGCAAAACTTCACTTCTTATCCAACTTTTGACACTTAAGAGGAATATTCAAAAGGTATGTGCAACTTCTGTAAAAGAGATTCAGGAGATACCGGTGGTTTGTGAGTTCCCTGTGTATTTCCCGATGAGTTACCGGGTTTACCTCCTGATGGAAAGGTAGAATTTAGGATTGATTTGAAACCTGGTACTGCTCCAATATCCAGAAAGCTTACCGGATGGCACCACTGAGTTAGCAGAGCTTAAAACTCAATTGCAAGAGTTATGAGATAAAGGTTTTATTCAACCTAGCTCGTCACCCTGGGGATGCCCTGCTCTCTTTGTGAAAAAGAAAGATCAAAGTTTGAGGTTATGTGTGGATTATCGTCCCTTGAATGAGGTAACAATTAAGAATAAGTATCCTCTACCCCGCATTGATCTGCTTTTTGATCAATTGGCAGAAGCAAAGGTGTTCTCCAAGATTGATCTTCGATCTGGGTATCATCAAATCAAGATTCGCCTAGAAGATGTTCCAAAGACTGCTTTTACCACTCGGTATGGTCTGTATGAATATTTGGTTATGTCTTTTGGACTTACCAATGCACCGGCCTATTTCATGTATTTGATGAACTCAGTGTTCAAGCTAGAACTTGATAAGTTTGTGGTTGTCTTCATTGATGACATATTGATATATTCCAAAAATGAAGAAGAACATGCTGAACACCTCAGGATTATTCTGCAGCATTTAAGAGAACATCAACTGTATGCCAAGTTTAGTAAGTGTGAGTTTTGGCTGAGAGAAGTGAAATTTCTTGGACATGTTTTATCAGACAAGGGTGTGGCTGTTGATCCTAGTAAAGTAAAAGATATACTTGATTGGGAACCACCCAAGACTGTGCATCAAGTTCGAAGTTTTCTGGGAATGGCGGGTTATTACCGTCGTTTCATACCTGATTTCTCCAAGATATCAAAGCCAATAACTGAGTTGTTGAAAAATGATGTTAAGTTTAATCGGTCACCCGCATGTGAAGAGGCATTTCAGAAATTAAAGAAATTGATGACTACTGCTCCTATCCTAGCACAGCCAAACATTGAGAAGCCATTTGATGGTTATTGTGATGCTTCTGGTATTGGTATTGGATGTGTGTTGATGCAAGAGGGAGAGTTATTGCTTATGCTTCTAGACAGTTGAAGAAACATGAGGAGCATTATCCAACACATGATTTGGAATTGGCAGCTGTTGTCCATGCCTTAAAAATATGGCGACATTATCTGTGGGGTAATAAATGTAATATTTACAGTGATCACAAGAGTTTGAAATACATATTCACTCAAGATGAGTTGAATATGAGGCAAAGAAGATGGTTAGAGTTAATCAATGATTATGACTTGGAAATCTATTACCATCCTGGTAAAGCAAATGTAGTTGCTGATGCACTTAGTCGAAAAAGTCATTGTCATTGTTTAACAGTGAAGCCTTTGAATATTTCTATATGTCATGACATAGAAATGTTGGGTATAGAGATGGTGCAACAAGGAAGTTTTTCTAACATTGCTGTTGAGACAACCCTTAGAGATCAAATTATTACTGCACAGAAAAGTAATAAAGGCATTAAACATATTAAAAAGAAAGTTAGAAGAGAAAAGGTTTCTCGTTTCACAATTGATGAAGCAGATGTCTTATGGTATAAGAATCGTCTGGTCATACCAAAAGATTCTAAGTTGAGATAAAAGATCCTTGATGAAGCACATCTTTCAAAGTTTTCTATTCATCCAGGAAGTAATAAGAAGTATCATGATTTGAAACAGAAATTTTGGTGGACCAAGATGAAGATAGAAATTGCTAAGTATGTGGCTCAGTGTGACACTTGTCAGAAAGTCAAAGTAGTACATTTGAAGTCAGCAGGAGAACTTCAACCATTACCTATTCCAGCTTGGAAATGGGAAGATATCAGTATGGATTTTATAGTGGGTCTACCCAGGACAACAAGAGGTTTTGATTCAATTTGGGTTATAGTGGATCGACTCACAAAAATGGCACATTTTCTTCCAGTTCAAAGTACAAATTCAGCATCGCAATATGCCAGATTGTATTTTGAGCACATCATAAGTCTTCATGGAGTACCAAAGACCATTATTTTTGATAGAGGCACGCAGTTTGTCTCTCAGTTTTGGAAACAGTTACACAAGTCTTTAGGTACTGACCTTTTACACAGTACAGCCTACCATCCCCAAACAGGAGGTCAGACTAAAAGAGTAAATCAAATACTGGAAGATATGTTGAGAGCATGTGTTCCTAATTTTCTAGAAAAATGGGATGAGTGTTTGCCTTTAGCAGAGTTCTCTTACAACAATAGTTATCAAGAAAGTATAAAAATGGCACCATTTGAAGCCTTGTATGGTCGCAGATGCAGAACTCCGTTAAGTTGGTCTGAACCTGGAGAAAGAATGTTCTTCGGAGTTGATCTTGTAAAAGAAACTGAAGCAGAAGTTAAGCAGATACAACAGAATATAAAAGTGGCACAATCTCGTCAGAAAAGTTATGCGGACCAAAGGCGTCGACCATTATGGTTCAATAAAGGAGATCACGTGTATTTGAAGGTGTCACCCATGAAAGGAGTTACCCGATTTGGAGTCAAGGGTAAGTTTGCACCTCGATACATTGGACCATTTCCAATTATAGAAAGATGTGGATAGTCAGCATATCGTCTGCAGTTACTTGAATAATTGTCGGCTGTACACAATGTGTTCCATATGTCCCAATTCAAAAAGTGTCTCCGTGTACCAGATAAAGTTGTTGATGTTGAAGGTATTGAACTTGAACCTGACTTGACTTACTCTGAGTATCCAATCCGAGTTTTGGATCAGAAAGACTGTGTTACTAGAAGCAGAACAATCAAGTGGTACAAGATACAATGGGATCAACATTCAGAGGAAGAAGCCACTTGGGAATCAGAGGATTACCTGTTGGAGAATTTCCTAGAGTTTTATGCTTCTATCTAAGTGATAATTCCTTCTACGAGTTGTAACTTCTCTATGTGAGTGGTACAATTCCTTTCCCTTCTAAAATTAGTTGAAGTGTGTTTTCCTGACACATTTCCTTTTCCATTACTTCACTCAAAGCTTTAAATCTCGGGACGAGATTTCTTTAAGGGGGAAAGGCTGTAACACCTCTGGTGTTATATTAACTAAAACATGCCATGTCATCATATGCACTGCAAAGCATTCATGTTTAAGTCAATCTTAATGTGCATCCACTAAAACAAGTTTACATTTCATAGGTTGATTGTGTTTCTGGAATGTTTTGTCACATGAAATAATAAAACCCTATTTTTGAATGTCATCGCAAATGCTTAGTTTATACTCTATGTACTTGAGGTGTAAACTATGTTTACACTAGTGTCAAGCACAGTGTATAAGTCTAAGTCCAACCCTAAAAATGATTTCCATATTTGAAGTTGAGCTTGGATTCCAAATCTTACTTCCAAGTCTGGCAATTCAAATTTAAATTCAAATTGGAAATGCTATAAAAGGTTTTTCAAAAGTCAACTTGGTCAACCAAGGGTGTCATTGGGTCAATGACCTAAAAATGTCCTTGGATGATGTTTGTGATCACTAATGACCAACCAATTAAGTTAGAAACCAAATCGAGTTTAAATTCTATTTCAAAAACCCTTTATTCTGAAACCTAGTTTTATCCCCTTTCCTCTAATTCAAAATCTATAAAGAAGTTGGGGATACTCTAAAAATACAGTTTGTAGATCTTGACAAGAGCTACAAAGTTGGTATACAAAGTTTTTCAAGTTTTCAAAAGAAATTTTAAATGAATTTGAAAATACAGTTTTCCAGCATTTGTCCCCTTTTGATTTTAAAACCATAATTCAAAAATTAAGCAAAATTTTGGAAAACTTTGAATATGGGAAAGGTTTGGTTTGGAAAGTTAAACATTTCATAGTTTTGAAGATTTTCAAGTTTTATTGAAAAATCAAAAGTAATTTCAAATGTTTATTTCTAGGGTTTTATTCCCTTTTCAAATTTTAGTTCAAATTTCAAAATCTAGATAGAATTTGAGAATGCCAGTTAAAGGAAAAGTGTAGCTCTTGAAAAGTTATGCAAATGATATTTTTGGAGATTTTCAAGTTCTTATATAAATTTTGGAGTAATTTGTATTTTGAAACGAATGGCATTTCTATAATTTCTGCGAACAGTATCGAAACCTATTGTCGGCCGCTATCGCCGGATTTTCAACGCGCGCCGCCATCC
Source organism: Bothriochloa decipiens (assembly GCA_023333625.1). Taxonomy (NCBI): domain Eukaryota; kingdom Viridiplantae; phylum Streptophyta; class Magnoliopsida; order Poales; family Poaceae; genus Bothriochloa; species Bothriochloa decipiens. The sequence continues at coordinate 28,482,464 of CM041632.1, read as the reverse complement.
ACTGCCGTGAATATCTCGGTCGCCAGCTCACTCCAGACGCTTGAATCTTTGCCGCCGTCGTGCTGCCCATCCATGCGTCACCGAAGCTCTATAAATACCGGTCGGACGCCGCCGTTTTTCCTTCTTCTTCCTCCTGCCGCCACCGCCGACGACCTCGCTCCGTCGCTCAAATTCGCCACCGATGCTTCACCTCTATCCGATTGCTCTCGCCAATAGCTCCGCCACATCTTCACGGTCCTTTTGAGCCAGTTCATGCTTGCTCTCCTCGCCTGAGCTGCCCGCACGCCGTCATCTTCTTCGCGGCTGTACAACGCGCCGCCGCGAGCATTTTCGCCGCCGACCGCCGCACCAGGTGAATATATTTTACCTTTAACCCTGCCATCGTGTTCTCCATGATGTTCTGCCTCTCATGCGCTTCTTGGCCGGTTGGATGGTGCACAGGAAAGCCGGTGACACCGACCTTGCCATCGGAGCACCGCCGCCGCCATCAGCGCCCCCGACCGCAGCTCAACCCAGCCGCTTCGAGCCTCCATTAACGTACACATCAGCGCTGTGCTGAGCTCCTTCATCTATCTGTGCCATTAATTTCGTCTTTGCCGTGTCGTAGCAGCCGGTCATCGTGGCTCACCACCGGCACGGCCATGCCGCTCCGCCGCACGCGTTGCGGCTTTGGCTAGGGTCTAGGAAGCGACATCATTTTGTTGCCAAACCTGTTCATTTGAGTACCCTGCGCATGCTCATGACCTCGCCATCATCGAAAATAGCTCCGATGAGCTCCGCCGCCGCGCCCGAGCTCCGCCGCGCCGCCATAGCCGCCGGCGTGGGTGCCGCCGCCGCGCCGCCTCGCCGTTAGCTACCTTGATCGACTCCCCGTGCCAAGCTGAGTCCAGTGGACCAAGTCCGGTCGCCGGAGACCTCGACGTCGGCAAGAAATCGACGGTCAACCGCCGGCGGGCCGTCGGTCAGCGCGGGAGTACTGTGCCTATTTTCTTTTTCTATTTTTAGAAAATGATTTAAATGCTATTTTCTTTGAAAAATCATAGTAGTTCATATATAGCTCCAAAAATTCTAAAAATTTTTGTGAGTGATCTTTATGATGTCATCTACCTAGGAAAAATATGAAATGCCAAATTTGAGTACTTTTTGACTATGTTAAAATTAGCCCTTTTAATTGAAAAATAGACCTTCAATGATTTTTAATAAATAAAATAATTGGCTTTTAATTCTGAAATTTGTTTCGCAATCTAGTTAGGCTAAGAGCTTTCTAAAATAAAATTTTGGGTTTAATTTGATAACTTTAATTTTTATCCCTTTATTTAATGCTATTAAATAATTAATTAATCCCTTTAGTTAAGCTTAATCATTATAGGATTTGTTTGACTTTGGGATTGATTGATGACCTTGGGTCATTAACCCTAATGACCTTTGGCACTTTAATTAATTGTTTGCGCTTACCTTAATCATGTCATTAGGGCATTAAAAGTTTTACCGCTTAGGGCATTAAAAGTTTTACCGCTTCAGCTATGATATGTTGCATTAAGTAATAGGAGTTGAGTGAAAACCCACCAATTGCATTATCTGTCTTAATTCCTTATTCCTTGTTACCTGCTTGGGAAGATAAGTAGTAACGCTTAGCGCTGCTTATTTAGTTAAAGGTTCAAAGGCAAAAGAATGAAAAAGATGAGATTGGTTTTCTTGTTGAAATCTTGATGATAGTAATAAATCGTGTCCGGATGGCTAACTTGCACTGGGAATGAAGTCCCTCTGTAGTGTTTCCATCTGTTGATGCCCTAGGTCTCGTCCGTTGGTGAACTGGTGATATCGAGAATTTAGAAATCCACATGCATGAAGTGATATACGGATGGTTGGAGCCGTGTATATCATGGAGTGACCTAGCGTGGGGCCAGAGATCCCATCTGTGTCATAGTGTGTTTTACTGTGGGTTTAAGTTCCCACGTATCTCGGTACGCTGGGCCGCAGAGCTCACGGGTGCCATGTGGTGATATACGGCTGCGGTTGTTATCCCGGTATATCGGTTCATCTGGGGTGCATCGGAGTTAAAGTCTCCGGTATCCAAGTGACCTAGGTCCCATCTTGGTATGAAAATGGATTCAAATCGCCATTGCTTCTTGGAGAAGAAGACTCGATCGGTGTTCATCATCGTAGTAACAACATGAACAAAGATTACGGTTCAATAATGAAGTTGGTTGGTAATTGGAGCTAGTCCAAGCAACCTTTTCTTTCTGTTAAGCTTTTTCACAAAATTTCTTATCCCCTACAGACCTTACCTTGTCCCTCTAGCCTGCATTTCTTGAGTCTCCGCCCCTCTTTTTCGTCAGGTCAGTCTTGTTGAGTACTTTTGTACTCAGGGTTTGTTGAACCCTTGTTGCAGGTGAGCCTCATGGGCAGGAGTGCTTTGCATCCTGCTGCATGACAGTCGTCGAGGAAAGCGATGATGAGTAAAGTGTTTAGCTCGTGGGTAGAGCTTTTTTTTTGGTATTGTAATAAGGTTATCTACTGCTACTCCACTACTATTATAGTTGTACAATCTAAACTTATGGTTGTAAACATTTGAAACTCAAAGGTTTGTAAACTTATGTTATTGTAAGTCTTTCGCTGTTTTACTCCGTGGTATATTATTTATATCAAACTATTGTAATACTGCAATGTCTCTCTACAACGATTGATCCTGCTCAGAGAATCGTGGATGATTCAGGATTTACCCGACAAACTTTTTAAGTCATATGGAACACAGTCATGGTTATTTGGAGTCTGTTTAGACAATAATCATGCATGTGGGCCATATGATTTAGGAGGTTCTGCCACAGGCATCCTCGCACCCTAGGAACCTCCTCGACCTCTTCAGCCGGTGCCGTCGCGCTTGGCCCCGCTTGGCCTGGTGTGCGCCTTGGCAGACAACCCATCACGGCGATGACCGGTTTAAACAGTACCACCCGTCTTTTCAGTTGCGGAGTCAGTGTCAGGGTCGATCTCGCAGGCATTGCGGTACCACTGGCCGCCTCCCCTGGTCCCATAGGCTGTGCCACGCTATCGGTTGTTGACTGCTCAACGGTCGACAGCGTGGTCTGGCTGGGTGGGGGAGTCGGTGTGGTCAACGCTGGAGCATGGCTGTAAGTCATATTACCATCACAACAAGAATCAAAATCAAAATAAATGCAAGATATGCAAACTCAGTAACACTTACCTATAGCTGACCGTCAGAACCCTCCTCTAAACTGTGGGACTGCTCCCCCTCTGGAAGCGCCTGGGGCCCCACTTGTCGCCCTGCTGCCGTGCCCGGGGACTTGGTCCAATGTCCTACCTGACTGGTTCGTTTCGATGGGGCACACCGAAGAAGTTGGCTCCCTTGCCTCCTCTTGGTGCCCCAAGATGGAGCTGCTTCGGCTGGTGATGTGGCCGCCCTATGCAGTGTAGGCGGCGGCGATGGTGTTGGTGGTGCTGTTGCCCTGGCCTACTCTGGCTGAGGGGTTGAAGCAGCATTTCCCCGCTGAGGGGGAGGAGTTGGTGGCGGCGTCGCCTGTACGGGCCTCCTGGGTGTCGTCGTGGGCGCTAGCCTCGGGGTCCTTCCCGTCTAAGGCATTTGCCTGACATTTCCTCTGATGCTGGTTCAGCGTTAGCAGCTCGTCATCCGACGACTCCGGGGTTGCTAGGGCACCCCTCTTGTTTCTCTCCCCTACTCTGTTGTTTAGGTTCAACTTACCCCCGGATAGCAGAGTAGAGGGCCTTTTCCTCTCGGGGGCCTTCGACATGGGCTGCTTACCTGCTACTCGGTGCTTCGCCTGAGCAGCAGGGCTCCTATCGTTGTCTGGGCCGGAGATGTTGGTCGTCTCCTGCCTTCCTCGACCCCTGCTCTGGTGGTGGATCTCTTCAGTTCTATGCTGATAGGCCTGTGCCTCATCCTAAGGCCACGGCTCCATCGGCACAGTGAAAAAGAACACATTCTGTTCCTATCCAAGCAATGTCTGACAGTTAAACAATTTAGGTTATACAGACACATCACATACCAGTGCGTACTAATCAAATCAAAGTATACAACTGGTTGGTTTACCTCTGGTGGTGGTCAGGTAAGGTTGTATGGCAATGCACGAGTTTCTGGGTAGCTAGTCCTCGAGTCAAACTTCTCAAAAAGCGAGGACATACACTGGTTTACCATTTCTGGCATCGCCCTCTCTCGGGTCTCTCGTGAAGGGTCCGCCCGACCAGCATACTCATACATCTGGGTCACCCGCTCCTTGCATGGCTGAACCCGACGTGTCAACCACGTCCCTGCCACCAGTGCTCCATTGACAACCTTGTCATGAATCAAGGTCAGCAGCTCATTCACCTGATACATCTCATCCGGCATTGGCTGCTCCGACCACCTAGGTTTTTTATATGACAGACCACCTAGGGTTGCACTCTGGCACCTGCGTTATGTTGCACGCCACCGTCCTCCCCTCCATGTTCTGGCTCATATAGAACCAGTGGGTGTTCCACCCCTTCACGGTCGATTGGTGCTGGCTTCCTAGCCAGTGCGTCTTCATTCCATCATGAAGATGCACATAGCACCCTCTGGCGATCTGAGATCCCCCAGATTCAGCCCCCTTCTTCCTTAGCAGGTAGAAGTGGCAGAATAGATTGAAATGGGGGTCGATGCCCAGGAACATCTCACAGAAGGCAATTAAAATAGAATAGAGAGAATGGAGTTTGAATCTAGGTTGCAAATGGAAATCATCTAGTAAATGCAGAGGTCCTGGAGGAATCCATTCACAGGCACCCCTAATCCCTGGGTAACCATGTCCTCAAAAACTATAAACTCCCCATCTCAGGGACGAGGGGAATCCTCACCTTGTGGCTCATGCCACGCCTCCATCTTGTATGGTGGTAGCAGGCCCTAGTTGGCGAGCGCCTACAGCCACTCCCATGCGGAGGTTGACTACTACCATTGTGTCAGATCCGGTCGCCTTCCCCACCTTCTTGTCTCCCTTCTTTGCCATCTCCTTTGAGGGTGGTGGGTTGAGCTGGTGAGCGGAAGGCAGTGGCGGTGTGAATGCGTGGATTGGCTCGGTTTCCTCATGGCGATGGGTGGATTCACTATGATGGATTGAGAACGATGGCAGTGGCTCGGGAAGATGGAATGCTCGAGAAGATGGAGAGAGTGGCAGTACAAATGCTTGCGGTGTGGAACCGATTCCCCTGGCGGCGCTCGCTATTTATACTGAACGGATGACATCATTTTGACTTCTAGGGCTCGACCCAGTTGACTCGTGTGGACGTAGCTTATTCCACCCTAATGGGCGTGCTAGTCCCCGAGTGCAGATGTGGGCTGTGGATTTTTTATTCTTCCACGTGCTTTCCCCAATTGGCGTTTCCTTAAGTCTGGCACGTGCCCGGTAATCTTGGGATCTAATCCCAGATTCATTTTTCACTATATACTCCTTTCCAAATTTGTCCCAAATTTCTTCCTTAAATCTGAGAACTGCTTCTTTTGGATCAAATATTTTATTTCCCAGTCCTGGGGAATGCATGGCAATTTCCCACCCAGTGGAGCTTACGAACCACAGGTTCTTAGTGTCATCAACCCGGTCAAGCTTGTGACTTGCCTCAGGCACACCTAGGGACTGCATGGTAGTTTCTCACACAATTGTGCTTACGAACCATAGGTTCTCGGTGTCCTTGACCTAATCAAGCCTATGATTCATCCTGAGTACACTTGGGGACTGTGAGTCAGTTGGAACACGTCTACTCCTTTAATACCGACCTTGACTAGTTGATGCTAATTTTGACTTTTTCCTTAAAAAGTTTAATACAACATATCCTATCTTCTATCGAGCTTGGGGACTACATGGGCCCACGTCACCTCATGGTGACTTGGGCTTTTTTTTGTTCTCGGTTCTAGAATGGGTATCCAGCATTTTCTATGTCTAGCCAGTGTTTTATTTGACTTTTTCCTAAAAAGCTCAATACAACATATTCTATCTTCTATCAAGCTTGGGGACTACATGGGCCCATGTCACCTTGTGGTGACTTGGGTTTGTTTCTTATTCCTAGTTCAGTACCTTTGCCTCTACGGATCGTTCATGTTAGCATCCTAGTGATACTTCGTGTCATATATTAACGTGGGCCATCATCTCAAGACGTGGAAATATTTTTATTTTTCTTAGAACACCATGCATCTTTCGACAGATCACCTTCTCTGATAAGAGCAGTGGTTGGGAGTAGACTTACGAACTACTCAGGTAAAGCTGGTTGGCACTATGTGGTTGGCATCTTCACTGGTTGCAACATCATGGTCAGCATCTTCACTGGTCAGCACTACGTGGTTTGCATCTTCACAGCTCGGCACAGATCAAGACAGTGACTCCCTCAAGATACATGGTGCTCGGGGACTAGCTGTGGGGGTATAGACCCCATATACCCTCGCGGTTATACTTTGGGCTGCTCCGTACAAGACAGCCCAGACCAGAAGTCGAAGGTTGGTCCATCATCATCTTGATCGGTGGGCCGGACGACATGAAAGAGCACGTGGTCCACCACCACCAGGTCAGTGGGCCACACGGGTGCTGAAGGCTACTTGGCATGCTAGGAGTCTTAGTCGGTTAGATCTGGTCGTGTACTCCTAGGATACGACGCAATGTAACCGACCATAGGGAAACCCTAGATATGTAACCTTGCCCCCCCACTATATAAGGTGGGCAAGGACCCCCTAGAATAGGACCTTTCTCTTTCATCGGATCTAATCTCATCTGATTGGATCTCTTGTACTCCGGTACTCATCAATACAGCAACAAAGACGCAGGACGTAGGGTATTACGCTTCCGAGCGGCATGAACCTGGATAAACCCTGGTTGTCCTGGTTGTTTGTTTTGCGTCTCACATCTAGATCATAGATCTTAGATCACCCTCACCGCAATGTACTACCTTGGGGTATCCTATGGTAGACTGTCGAGGAGGTTTCATCGACATCGTCCCTTCTGGGACCCTGCTCGGCAACATTGTTAGCTAGGACGGCATACGCCCAAATCCCGAGAAGGTTCAAATTATGCTGGACCTGCAACCACCACGAAGCATCAAAGATATCCAGAAACTTACCAGCTGCATGGCAGCCCTGAGCCGCTACATCTCCCGCATGGGTGAGAAAGGGCTTCCCTTCTTCAAATTGCTCAAAGCTAAAGAGAAATTTGAGTGGACGGAGGAGGCTGACAAGACCTTCAAACAGCTCAAGGAGTACCTTGCGACTCCCCTAGTACTCTCGGTCCCACGAGAGGGCGAGGAGCTTCTTTTCTAATTGCTGCCACAACTAACATGGTCAGTACCATGATGGTGGTCGAGCATGAGGAACCCAGGCACGTCTACGGGGTGCAACACCCAATCTACTATGTCAGTGAGGTTCTTAACGAAACCAAGCACGATACAACCATGTGCAAAAACTACTATACACCCTCCTGATCACCAAAAGGAACCTCCTCCATTACTTCCAAGCCTACAAGGTCATAGTGGTCATAGAAGCTGCACTTGGCAACATTCTTTGCAACAGAGACGCTAGTGGACGTATTGTCAAATACGCATTAGAGATCTCTGAGTTCACACTGAACTTTTGCAGTCGCAATATTATGAAGTCTCAAGCCCTGGTTGCTTTCATTGTGGAGTGGTCGGACCTCAACCTACCCCTGGCTGATACATTGGCTGACCACTAGAAGATGTACTTCGATGGTTCCTCGAATATCGATGGCGCCGGGGCGGGGTCTATTTCATCTCTTCTTCAAAGGACACGCCACTACGTCTTGCGCATACACTTCAAGGCAACCAATAATGTGGCCGAGTACGAAGTGGCCCTACATGGCCTCCGCATTACAGTCGAGCTGGGCATTAAACGGCTCTTGGTGTATGGAGATTCTACTCTGGTCATCTGCGAGGTCAACAAAGACAGGGACATAGTCAATGAAAAGATGGATGCCTATGTTGCCGAGATTTCCAAGCTGGAGAATAAGTTCTATGGACTGGAGTTCACCCACATACCTTATGCTGAGAACACAGGTGCGGATGAGCTATCTAAGTTTGGATCATCTCGAGATGAGGTACCACTTGGTGTTTTTGTTGAAGATTTGTGAAGGACCAAAAACGGCGACCAGAGGGGGTGAATGGGAGCCGTAAAAATTTCTCGCGAAATAATTAGGTCACTGTCCCAACTTCACCGCCAAAAATGCAAACCAAACACTGTGATGTCCATGACCCAACTAGTGGGTGGATGTTCCTTAAAAACATAGTGGAACACCACAAAGCCAATGCAAGAGACGAAGATAGAAATAGAGATCAAACGCAACTGGTCGGGAGCTGGTTGGCAACTAGATGGGAACAGGTCGGTAGCTGATCGAGACCATGTCGATCACGGTGGTTGGCAATAGGATGAAAACTAGTCTGGAACTGGTTGGGACCACGTCGATCATGGTGGTCAGTAAGTGGTTGAAAACTAGTCAGGAACTGGTCGGGACCACGTCGATCACGGTGGTCGGCAAGTGGTCAGGAACAAGTTGGGAACTGGTCAGGACCACATCGATCATGGTGGTTGGCAAGTGATGCTCAAATGAGCTCACTCGCCGCCTGAGCACACGATGCTGGTAGCACTGCTATTAGTCCCCACACAAGAATTCCTCACGCAGTTAGAAAGCGGAGAACGAATGAAACTAAGGAAAGAACACCTACTCTTGACAGCAGCGACGAGAGAGGGAAAATCAATGAAAACTCAATCAGATAAATACAGATCGACACCAGATTTTTCATAGGCCATCACAAGGGAGATGGAAAACTATCCCTAAGAAATCATCACTCAACTTAACTTCAATGGCCAGGGAAATCAAATCTAGGCCAAGAACTCAATTTTTCCCCAAAAATGCAAATCTTATGATTTCTTGATGCACGAGTGGAATTGGTTCAAATTACCTAGTGATCTAGTGCATCACTCGACAAAGCATCAATCAGCGCAAAAAGAACGAGCCAAATCGCTCTAAATCCAATAAATAAAATTCGTCCAAAAATAGCACCAAAAGTCAACACAGCACAGAGACAAACGAAAATCACAAGACAAAAGTCAACACCCAGAGAGCACGAGAAGGGATTTGGGCCTCCTCTTCCCACTCAAAAATTTCTGGAGAACATCACACAAGAATTTGTTCTTGGACCTCTAAGCAAGAACAAAAACAGAAGGGGTAGCCAAATACCGAAAAAGGAAAAATGAAAATTGACCGAGGTGAGTCTGAGTGGCAGCAGTCCACTCTTATTTATATGCCTATTACACAATTCCACTTCTGCCCCAAGATATTTTTAGAGCGAACCACCTAGCCAAGGACACTATGGTCCAACTCGAGATTTTCTGATCCGACGGCCACCACGCATTCTCACCGGTAGCCTTGCCTCAATGCAATCTCCCTGATGCCGCCACGTGCCATCCGTCCACATCAGGACGTCCGCTTGGGTTTTGAGGCCCAAACCCGTGAAACCCATCGCCGATGGTTTTGAGGGCAAACCACAAAACCGTCCATGAGTATCGTACCGCGTACGCATCCCCCTGATGGTTTTGAGGACAAACCACATGTCCCCTGCCATGTACACTTACGCTCGTCGATGTCCCAAGTGTCAGCGACCATGGCTGCCCACCCAGTCGTCTGGTCTGTCAGTCCAAGCCTAGCGTCCGCCCTTCACCGCACCCGATCTGTCAGCACGGCACACCCTACTTGACCTTCTCCCGACCATTGCCAATGCCTCTGGACTCCACACCTGCACATCACTAACCAAGAGACATGTTTCAACACATAACCCTATGCCAGGGGATCAGTAGAACCACTAAACCAACCGCAAACCACAAGTGTTGGACATATTGACAATCGCTCATCACACCAATAAAGATGCTACACCATGATATGGAAAATCATGTGTCCGCAATCTCCCCCTTGATGATTGCATTGTCAACACCAACACAAAGCCAGAGAAAGCCCACTCAAATGACCAAAAGCCAAAGAAAAGCTCAAAACGGTCACTTGCCATGAGCAAAGCAAAGAGCAACAACTTGGTCCCCAAAGACATGGGCAACGGCTCAACGCAACCAAGCAAAATAGGCTCAAAACACCTGAAAGCGGCTAGACCCTCTAGACAGAGGCAAATGGCTCGACACATCTAGCAAAAGCAAAATGTGCACCTGAAAGCGGCTAGACTCTCTAGACAAAGGCAAACAGCTTGACACGTCTAGCAAAAGCAAAATGTGTAGGTCCCCCTTGACAAGTGCATCAACCTCACAAATACACATGAATGCACACTCTAGATTTGTGGAAACATTCTCCCCCTTGTTGACAAAAGCACTTACCAAGTGGACAAGATAGAATCTCCCCCTTAAAACATGCTATGAAATGCACAAGATGTACAATGCGAATATACAAAGCTTCAGGAGTATAGCAAGTTGAATAAAAGCATGTACAAGTTGGTACGGCATATGTATTACATTAGGCGCAAGACAAAGCCAATGCACAAACTGATCAAATGAAATGGAATATGAATCATAAGCATTTTGACCAG
>CM041632.1:28424951-28471888 GCA_023333625.1 Bothriochloa decipiens | reverse complement strand
ACAAGCTATACAAGTGAAACTAAACACATGATATATGATACATGATGAGATGCAATGCAATATGATACAAAAACAAAAGCAAAGAGAAAAGAAGAAAGACTACTCTAGAAGATACAAAGCATCCCACAACTAAAATGGGAAGCAAACACCCAACTCCCCTCATAAGTGTGCAAACTAGATTTGGTCGAGAGGTTTGGTGAAAATGTCAGCTAGCTAGTACTCGGTGCAAATATATCTCAAGTCCATGGTTCCTTTCTCTTGGTTGTCTCTCAGGAAGTGGTACCTCACCTCAATGTGCTTGGTTTTAGCATGGAGCACTGGGTTTTTGTCTACACTTATGGCATTGGTGCTGTAAAGTAAAGTGGCACTTGGGTGAAATCTAAGCCAAAGTCTCTCAAGGTAGCAACTATCCAAAGCAGCTAAGAGCAAAAAGCGGCGGGCAGCAAGATATTTAGCCTCACAGGTCGATTGGGTTATGGAAGACTTCTTGCAAGAGGACCAAGAAGTAAGAGATGAACCAAGAAACTGACAAGTACCAGAAGTTGACTTTCTATCAACATGACAGCCAGCATAATCAGGCTTTGTGGAGTTTATACACATGGTCTGGGTGCTCAGGATTTTTAAAACCAGGGGGTTGCCTCACATACACTTTCGCCTCTATGTACCCATTTAGAAAAGCACTCTTGACATCCATCTGATATAGCTTGAACCCTTTCGAAGCTGCAAAGGCTAAAAGGATACTAATAGCTTCTAAACGGGCAACAAGAGCAAAGGTTTCCTCAAAGTCTATCCCCTCTTTCTGGCAAAACCCCTGAGCAACCAATCTAGCCTTGTTCCTAACTATCACCCCATCCTCACTCTGCTTGTTCTTAAACACCCACTTGGTACCTATGGGATGACATTGTGGAGGTGGAGGAAATAGGACCCAAACTTGGTTTCTCTCAAAGTTCTCAAGCTCCTCATGCATGGCATTAACCCAATCAACATTAGATAAAGCGTGTCTAATATCTTCGGGCTCAAAATTGGCAACAAAAGTAGAATGTGCAAAATGAGAGATTTCATATGACCTATTGCGAGTGACACACTGGTTGAGGTTACCGATCATGGTCTCAGGAGGATGATGACGCTGAATGTGTACATGCGCCATTCTTGATGAAGTAGCCCCCCTCAACTGTAGCTGGAGCTCCCTTAGGTGCAAGAGAGGGATACTAGTCGTCCGGCCCCCATGAAGTCAAAGAAGAAGGATCGGGGCCTCGAACCGACGTAGTCATCGTAGGGTCAACAGGGGCAGCTGGTGGAGTCGACTCGGAAGCACCCCAATCGGCATCGTCTTGCTTTTCAAGAATAGTGTATAAGTCTAAGTCCAACTTTTAAAAGTGATTTCCATATGTGAAGTTGAATTTGAATTTCAAAGCTTATTCCCAAGTCTTGCAATTCAAATTTAAATTCAAATTGGAAAGCTATAAAATGTTTTTTGAAAGTCAACTTGGTCAACCAAGGGTGTCATTGGGTCATTGACCTAAAAATGTCCTTGGATGATGTTTATGATCACTAATAACCAACCAATTAATTTAGAAACCAAATCGAGTTTGAATTCGGTTTCAAAAACCCTTTATTTCAAAACCTTGTTTTATCCCCTTTTCTATAATTCAAAATCTATATAGAATTTGGAGATACTCTAAAAATATAGTTTGTAGATCTTGACAAGAGCTACAAGGTTGGTATTCAAAGTTTTTCAAGTTTCCAAAAAGACTTTCAAATGAATTTGAAATTATAGTTTTCCAACATTTGTCCACTTTTGATTTTAAAAGCATAATTCAAAAATTATGCATAATTTGGGAAAACTTTATATATGAAAAATGTTTGGTTTGAAAATTTAAAAATTTCATAGTTTTGAAGATTTTTAAGTTTTATTGAAAAATCAAAAGTAATTTCAAATATTTGTTTCTAGGGTTTTATTACCTTTTTGAATTTCAATTCATATTTCAAAAACTATACAGAATTTCAATATTTTTGTTAAATAAAAAATGTAGCTCTTGAAAAGTTACGCAAACTTTATTTTTGGAGATTTTCATGTTGCTATGAAAAATCTAGAGTAATTTGAGATTTTTTCTGGGTGACATCATTGGTTACTGTAGTTGCTGACGTCATCGCCTTCATTTCCCCTCTCTTCATCGCCACTGCCGTGGCCGTGGTGCACATGCCGGCGTGCTGCTACTGCCAGCTTGCCCCTGGATGCCCAAAGTTTCATCGTCGTCGTGTCGCTCGTGCATTCCTTGCTGTTGGCCTATAAATACAGGTCGGTTGCCGCCATCGTCTTCTTTTCTTCCTTCTGCTCACCGCCGACGACCTCGCTCCGCCGCTGAAAATTCACCACCGTCGCTCCATCATCACCCAATTGCCCTTGCCAATAGCTCTGCCACATCTTCGTGCTCAACTTGAGCTAGCTCGTGCTCACTCTCTCCGCCCGAATCGCCCAGGCCACCGTTGTCTTCCTCGCGGCCGGTCGTCGAGCCGTCGTGAAATCGCTGCGTCCACTGCTGCCAAGGTTGATATCTCCATTAACCCTCCTATCATGTTCCCCATCTTCTTCTACCCCTCATGCGCATCTTGGCAGACTTGATGGTGCACAAGAACAGCCGAGACACTCACCTTGCCACCAGAGCACCACCGCCGCCATTAGCGCCGCCGACTATAGCTCGCCTCAGCCCGCCTTCGAGCCAACCAAGGTGCACACCATGCCCGTGGTGAGCTCCTACATCTGTCTGTGCCCTCCATTTCTTCCCTATCACGTTGTAGCCACCGGCCACCGTAGCTTGTCGCCGGCAATGCCTTGCCAGCGCCGCCGCGCGCGTAGCCGCTTAGGCTAGGGGCCGTCTCGGACTCATTTGGTGTGTGCGTCGCATTCGCCTGTGTCCATATCATGTGTTGGTGCGCTTACCTTCACCAAAAAAGCTCCGGTGAGCCTTGTCGCCTTGCCAGAGCGCCACTGAGCCGCCATCACCACCGGCGAGCTGGTCACCTCTGCTCCGCCGCCCCATTAGTACCACCAGTGTGTTCGCCTTGCTGTGTAGATCATGATGATCCAAGACCGACCGCCGGCAACCACGCCGCCGGCAAGATATCGCCGGTCAAAATCGCCGCCGTCGCGGTCAACGTCAGGAAGGAATTTCCCTTTTTCCTTTTTCTTTTTCAGAAAATGATTTAAATACAATTTTCTTTGAAAAATCATAGTAATTTAGGTATAGCTCCAAAAATTCTGAAAATTTATATGTATGCTCTTTATGGTGTCCTTTACCTAGGAAAAATATAAAATACCAAATTTGAGTACTTTTTGCATAAGTTAAAATTAGTTCTTTTAATGAAAAATGCATTTTCTATGATTTTTAATAAATAAAATTATTGGTTTTTATTTCTGAAAATTATTTTACCATCTAATTGGACCAAGAGCTTTTCAAAGTAAAATTTTGAGCTTAATTAGGAAACTTTAATTTTATACCTTTATTTTATCCTTTAAATAATTAATTTATCCCTTTTAATTAAGTTTAATCATTATAGGATTTGTTTGACTTTGGGATTCATTGATGACCTTGGGTCATTAACCCTAATGACCTTTGGCACTTTAATTAATTGTTTGCGCTTAACTTAACCATGTTATTAGGGTTTAATCAACGTTATTTTATGTGTATAATGAACTTCTTTAATAACGTAGTTAACCCTAATGAACTTAGTCAATAAGTTTTGGTTAGCTTGCAACTTTATCGTGAAGGAAAGTTATACTTAAAGCCCTTAATCTGATCATGCATCCATCGAGCATTATGTTTACTATTCCATCATGTTGAAGCATATCATTTATCGTATAGTTTCCATTAACGGAGAATTTAATGTTGTCGCACTAGATTCCAATGAAGAGCAGACTCAGGAGTTGGAAGTTGATCTAGAGCTTGAGACCGTCTACCCCGAATACCAAGGCAAGCCCCGGATGCATTCAAACCTTATTCTATTTTATAAAAGTTTTATCGCTTCAACTATTAGATGTTGCATTAAGTAATAGGAGTTGAGTGAAAACCTACTTATTAAGCAGGGCTAAGCATTACTACGCATCTTCCAGATAACAAGTAACAAGGAATATGAAAGTAAGACAGGTAATGCAATTGGTAGGTTTTCAAAAAGTAAAAGAATAAAAAAGTTGAGGATGACTTTATCTGTGTAAACATGATGATAGTTAATAAATCGAGTCCGGACGGCTAACTTGCATTGGGAATGGAGTCTCTCTGTAGTGTTTTTGTCTGTTGATGCCCTAGGTCCCGTGTCGATGGTGAACTGGTGATATCGAGAAACTAGAAATCCACATGCATGAAGTGACATACAGTGGGCCAGAGTCCCCACGTATGTCATGGAGTGATATATAGTGGGCCAGAGTCCCCACATATGTCACAGTGTGGTATGCTGTGGGTTTAAGTTCCCATGTATATCGGTACACTGGGTCCTAGTGCCCACGTGTATCATGTGGTGATATATGGCTGCGGTTGTTATCCCGGTATATCTGTGATCTGGTATGCACCGGAGTTAAAGTCTCCGGTATCCCAGTGATCTAGGTCCCAGCTTGGTATGAAAATGGATTCGAATCGCCGTTGCTTCTCGGAGAACAAGACTCGATCGTTGTTCATCATCGTAGTAACAACTTGAAAGATGTTTAAGGTTAAGAATGAAGTTGGTTGGTAATATCAAGCTAGAGCAAGACAACTTTACTTTTTGTCAAAGCTTTTCTGCAAAAATCCTTAACTCTGCAAGCCTTACCTTGTCCCTCTAGCCTGTATTTCCAAAGTCTTCACCTCTCTTTTTCGTCAGGTCAGTCTTGTTGAGTACTTTTGTACTCAGGGTTTGTTTGTTGTAGGTGAGCCTCATGGGCAGGAGTGCTTTGCATCCTACTGCATGACAGTCATTGTGGAGAGTGACGACGAGTAGGATGTCTGGCTTTTGGGCAGAGCATGTCTCCAAGGTTTTATAATAACTTATGTTTCTACTCCACTGCTCTTATGGTTGTAATAATTAAAAACATATGGTTTGTAAGTTTAAACTAAATGGTTTGTAAACTTATGTTATTGTAATCCTTCTGCTATTTTAATCTAATAATATCTTATCTATATAAAACTGTTGTAATACTGCAATGTCTCTTTGTAATGATTGATCCTGCTTGGAGAATCGTGGATGATTCGAGATTTACCCGAGAGATCTTATAAGCCATATGGAACACATTCATGGTTATTTGGAGTCTGTTTAGACAATAATAATGCATGTGGGCCATATGATTTAGGAGGATCTGTCACACTGCTCCTCCTCCACAAAGATGCTTTCACCTGTCTCTTGATCACCTGCATGCTCAAAGACAGGAGAGGAACAAGGTGTGGTTTCATCGAAGGTAACTTCACAAGTCTCCATAAGGCGATTAGTCTCAAATTTTAAGCACTCTATATGCATGTGAATGACTAGCATAACTAAGAAAGATGACATCATAAGATCGAGACTCGAACTTGTCTAAGTTATCTTGCTTGAGAATGAAACACCTACACCCAAAAAACTCGAAAGTAGCTCACCTTGGGAAGACGCCCAAACCGTAACTCATAAGATGTCTTCTTAGTAAAAGCTTGATGGAAAATGTGGTTTGAAACATAACAAGCTGTGTTGATTGCTTTGGCCCAATAACACCTAGGAGTCCTATGCTCATCGGGCATCATCCTGGCCATCTCAACAAGGGTCTGATTCTTGCATTCAACGATCCCATTCTGCTGAGGCACATAAGGTGAAGAAAATTGATGCTCAAGATAGATTTGCAAAAGGCTTCAAATGAGAGTTCTTGAATTCGGTAGCATTGTCACTGCGTATAGCTCTCATGGCACTCTTGGGAAGCTCATTTTGTAGCCAAAGAATTAATTCCCGCACATGGGAAAACGCCTCATTCTTGGACTCCATGAAAAAGACGCAAGAATAGCAAGAAAAGTCGTCCACGATCACAAGAACGTACCACTTCCCACCATCCGACCGAACCCGAGCTGGACCTACAGTGTCCATGTGAAGAAGGTCACCGGGTTGTTTGGTCATCACTTGGTTTATAGAGAATGAGAAGTGGCAACCATCTTCCCGTGATGACATGGGTGACAAACCAAGTCCTTCTTGAACTTTAGCTTAGGCAATCCTCGGATTAGATCAAGAGAGCTCAACCTCGTAAGAAAGTCAAAGCTCAAATGACCAAGCCTCCTATGCCACTACCAAAGCTCAGAGGAAGTACCTACCACCAAACACCGAGAAGTGCCGAAAGAGCGAGAAAAATCAGCATGAAAGACAAGCCCAAAAGGTACAATCAAACACACAAGATCACCTCGTGAATCAAGTATGTGTGAAAGACCCGGCTTAAAGCGCACTTCAAAACCATCTCTAAGGAGTTGCAAAACCGAAAGAAGATTGAAATGCAAGCTCGAAACCAAAGTAACATCCTTGAGCACAAAGAAACCGACCCACGAGAAAGCACCTTACCCTTACCATTGTCCCCAAATGTGATGTACTCCTTGGAGGTCATGGTGTTGAGGCTGGAGAACCAATTTGAATTATCGGTCATGTGGTGCGAACACCCAGAATCAACAAGCCATATGTTCTCCAAGCCTCCATGCTGCATCAATAGAAAGACATGGGATGGGCAAATGACCCAACACTGGTACTCTCCTCAGTTTACTAACCCTAGTGTTGGATCATTTGCTCTAGAAAAGTGTTAAGAAAAACACCACACATGTCGTGTCCCATGGGAGAGAAGCGATCACCACGAGAGAGAAAGCATGGTCCGCTAGAAGTGTAGGACTAAGAGCCACTGCCACAGGACCTGGAGTTGTATTGATGATGACTTGGTCCACACTGGGGACGACCATCACATGGTCTCACAAACTGAGGCCTAACACCTTGAGATCTTGCACCTCTTGGTCTAGTGTTATGCCTCTGAGCAGGTGAACTATGCATGCCATGAGATAGGCGATGCATGTCCTTCTGGTAAAGCTCAAACTCACACCTCTCATCTCTCTTCCTCCTAAAGCAGAACTCAAACAGGTGACCATCCCTCTTGCAATAGTCACAGTGATACACCTCTCTCTTGGGTGGTGGATGACTTACTCTGTTGTTGGCATGGTTCACTCTTGGAGACGGTTTGGCTTTAGGAAGGGGCTTATTAGAGATGTTTGATAGAGTTTCAAGTGGGTTCCTGAGGTGGTTAGATTTTGGCATCCACACTTGTTTCTGAGCTGGAGGTTTGGGAGGCTCTTCAAGCACTCCATCCTTCACAATGGGCTTGATAGGCTCAGAGGGCTTTGGTGGATTAATCTTTATGAGCTTGGGAGGATTGATGGGTTTCTCACTCGTGCTCAAACCACTATGTTCACCAACCTTGCCAAAGACATTGTTACCCTTCCCACCTAAAGCAAAGTCTAAACCTGTTGTGTCAGTACCCCTCTTGTACTGACTCAACATCATGCCCTACTGTGGCTCACTGCAAGAAAGCCAACTCAACATGTACCAAAGGAATGTGTTTTCCTCTTCGGTCTTTCTCTTTTCATGCCTACAGTTAGCAAGCTCTAGCTCCAAAGCCTCACAGCAAAGACACTAAGCACTAGTACCATCCGCACTAGACTTCGCAAGAAAAGCGATCCTAGCAACCTTCTCAGAAAGCTTAGAGCATAACTCAGCACAAGACTTATAAGGACCTGACAAAACAGGCTCAGCTCTAGCCCTATCCAACTTCTCAACCAAAGCAGAATACTTATACTGCAGAGAAACAAGACTAGACATGTGAATAGCGCATTCATCGCACTCAGTCTCGTTAGACAGAACAACTCTGTCCTTCTTGACATGCTCAAGTTCATCTAAGGCCTTGAGAAGCTTAGCCTTGAAGTCATTGCATTCTTTAGCAGCACGAATAAGCAAAGCATCTTACTTCAACATGGTGTCATTCACAGATTCAAGCTCAATGAGAAGAGATTCGATTGTGAGTTCTACCTCAGGCTCGGTGTCGACCTCGTTGTTGTTGCCGGTGGTGGTGTCATCAAACGCCATGGTGCAGTAACCTCCTCGGCGCTTGTTGGCATAGAAGCTCAAGCCATTGAACTTATTCTCGACCTTCTTCTCTGACTCATCATCACTCAGAGGAGAGTAACCATCAGAGTCGATGTCACTGAAAGACACGATGAGGGCTCGCTGCTTTGCTTCCAGCCGCTCGAAGTACTTCTTCATGCGCTCGGGGTTGAAGTTTTTCTTGGACTTGTACTTGCGAGGGGACGACTCATGTTTGTCCTTGTGCTTGGAGTAGTCGTGCTTGCTGGAGTAGCTCTTGTTCTTTTTGGGGCAGCTGGCGACGTAGTGTTGGGCTCTCCACATCCAAAGCAACCTTGCTTGTTGCCACCACGTCAACGGTACAAGCGGTTATTGTGAAACCGAGAGAACTTGCTGATGACAAGCGCCAGCTCATCATTCCCAAAAGCCTCCATCTGCTCCTCTATTGCAGACACAAGAGGGGACAAGGCAAGAGACAACTGTGATGGTTTATCCAAAGAAGAACTTGAACTTGAGTTACCGGACACCAAAGCCATGGTAGGAGCATACGGATTCTTGATCCTCGCCTGCGTCTGGAGGTCGATCTCGGTGGACTTGAGCTTGCTAAATAGCTCATCCACGGTGAGAGTCTCATAGTTGGCTGACTCAATGATCACCTGCACCTTCACCTCCTAGACCCTTCGATCTAGAGGATATAGAAGCTTGAGTGCTCTCTGATGATCGTCATAAGGCATAGCTGCATTGTTAGCTCACATGTTGTTCACAATGGTGGTAAAGCGAGAGAACATCGAATCAATAGACTCCCCATCGACTTGGGTGAAATTCTCATACTCCCTCTTTTATGTCTCATAGAGTCTGGTTTTGACATGGGTTGTACCCTCATGGAAGCTTTGAAGCCACCTCCAGATCTCACGAGCAGTCACACAATTAGAAACATGATCAAACTCAGGAATCGAAAGAGCAGCATAAAGCTCAGCACAGGCAATATTGTTCGCATTGTGTTGGTTGATTTGCTCTTGATTGACATAGGCATCAAGTACCATGTAATCAGCATTCTCAATGATCTCCCAAACACGCGAATCAATACCCAAGAGATGCGCTTGCATCCAAATCTTCCAATACGAGTAGTTCTCCCCATTGAATTGGGGTGGCTTACCCGGTCGATGATTCAAAGCCATGTCACCTACTATGGATCATAGACTAATTAAGGTGGAAGTGATCCTTAACCTAGCTCTGATACTAATTGAAGGACCAAAAACGGTGACCAGAGGGGGTTAATGGGAACCATAAAAATTTCTCGTGAAATATTTAGGCCACTATCCCAACTTCACCGCCAAACACGCAAACCAAACACTGTGATGTCCATGACCCAACTAGTGGGTGGATGTTCCTTAGAAACACAGCGAAACACCACAAAGCTAATGCAAGAGATGAAGATAGAAATAGAGATCAAACGCAACTGGTTGGGAGCTGGTTGGCAACTAGATGGGAACTGGTCGGTAGCTGGTCAGGACCACATCGATCATGGTGGTCGGCAATAGGATGGAAACCAGTTGGGAACTGGTTGGGACCACGTCGATCGTAGTGGTCAGCAAGTGGTCGAAAACTAGTAGGCAACTGGTCGGGACCATGTCACTGAATGGTGGTCGGAAAGTGGTCGAGAACAAGTTTAGGAACTGGTCGGGACCACGTCGATCATGGTGGTCGGCAAGTGCTGCTCAAACAAGCTCACTCGGTGCCTAAGAACATGATGCTGGTAGCACTACTATTAGTCCCCACACAAGAATTCCTCGCACAGTCAGAAAGCGGAGAACAAATGAAACTTAGGAAAGAACACCTGCTCTAGACAGCAGCGACGCGAGAGGGAAAATCAACAAAAACTGGATCAGATAAATACAGATTGACACCAGATTTTGCACAGGCCATCACACGGGAGATCAAAAACTATCCTCAAGAAATTGTCACTCAATTTAACTTCAATGACTGGGGAAAGCAAATCTAGGCCAAGAACTCAGTTTTTCCCCAAAAATGCAAATATTACGATTTCTTGATGCACAAGTGGAATTGGTTCAAATCACTTGGTGATCTAGTTCATCACTCAACAAAGCATCAATCAGCGCAAAAAGAATGAGCCAAATCGCTCCAAATTCAACGAATAAAATTCTTCAAAAAATACCACCAAAAGTCAGCACAGCATAGAGACAAACAAAAATCACAAGACAAAAGTCAACACCTGGAGGGCACGAGGAGGGATTTGGGCCTCCTCTTCCCACTCAAAAAACTCTAGAGAACATCACACAAGAATTTGTTCTTGGACCTCTAAGCAAGAATGTAAACAGAAGGGGTCGCCAGATACGGGAAAAGGAAAACAAAAAATGACCAAGGTGAGTCTGAGTGGGGGCAGTCCACTCTCATTTATTTGCCTATAACACAATTCCACTTCTATCCCTAGATATTTTTAGAGCGAACCACCTATCCAAGGACACTATGGTCCAACTCGAGATTTTCTCATCTGACAGCCACCGCGCCTTCTCACCGGTATCCTTGCCTCGACACAATCTCCCCGATGCCGCCACGTGTCGTCCGTCCGCATTGGGACCTCAGCCCGGGTGTTGAGGCCCAAACTCGCAAAACCCATCACCGATGGTTTTGAGGGCAAACCACTAAACCATCCACAAGTATCGTACCACGTACACATCCCCCGCCGATGGTTTTGAGGACAAACCACCAAACCTCCACGCGAGTAGCGTACCGGATACGCGTCCCCCGCCGTGTACACTTGCGCTCGTCGATGTCCCAAGTGTCAGCCACCGTAGCTAGCCACCCAGTCGTCTGGTTCATCAGTCCAAGCCTAGCATCCGCCCTTCACTGCACTTGGTCCGTCAACACGGCACGCCCTACTTGACCTTCTCCTGACCGTTGCCATCGCCTTCGAACTCCACACCTGCACATCACTAGCCAAGACACACATTTCAACACATAACCCTATGCCAGGGGATCAGTAGAAACATCGAACCAACTACCAACCACAAGTGTTGGACATATTGACAATCGCTCATCACACCAACAAAGATGCTACACCATGATATGGAAAATCATGTGTCCGTAATTTGGTTAAGCCTTCGATCCCTGATCAGGCTTACGAAGCACCTGCGCCTAGTACCGCTACCGACCAGCTTGTAGCGGCGCTCAGTGGCAAGGCAAAAGAGGTGGAAGATAGCTACCCTGGCCAACTGGGATCTGATGATGGTAGTGAGCAGCCGCCAGTTGTTGAGTCAACCGAGCAGGCAGCGCCTCCCCAGCCCGACTGGAGAGAGCCCTTTGTCAGATAGCTGAATGATCACCTTGTTCTAGAGGATAAGATCAAAGCTCAACAGCTGGTTCACAGAGCCCATGCCTACCTCATGGTTAACGATGAGTTGATGCAAAGGATCCAAGGTCCATGAGTTACCAGAAATGCATCACCCAGGCAGAGGGTTTGAAACTTCTAAAGAATATTCACACGGGCACTTGTGGTAACCATGCGGCATCCCAGACGTTGGTCGGCAAAGCCTATCGAGCAGGGTTCTACTGGCCAACAGCCATCTCTAACACAAAAGATTACGTGTGCCAGTGCAAAAATTGCCAGATGTTTGTCAAGTAGATTCATGTCCCTGCACATGAACTTCAGACCATCCCGGTTGCTTGGCCATTCTCATGCTGGGGACTCGACATGATCGGTCCCTTCAAGAAGGCTCCTGGCGGACACATGTGTGTCTTCATACTCATTAACAAATTTTCCAAATGGATTGAGTACAAAGGCATCAAGAAAGCCTCATCCAAAAAAGCGGTACGGTTCCTCGATGATGTTATCCACCGGTTTGGCATACCCAATACCGTCATCACCGATTTAGGCTCTCAGTTCACCAGTGATGATTTTTTGACTTTTCTAATGACAATGGCATCAAAGTCAAATATGTGTCTATTGCTTATCCTTGAGAAAATGGACAGGTGGAGCGAGCTAATAGTATGATCATCGAGCAAACGGGTATACCGTGATGACAAGAATCTTAAACCTGGTTGGTGCCTCAAGGAATTACCTGCCGTGATCTGGGACTACGTACCCAGCCCAGTCGTAGCACTGGAGTTTCCCTGTACTTCATGGTGTTTGGATCCAAGGCTGTCCTACCAGCCGAGGTCACACTCCTTTCACCATGTGTCTAGCATTACAATGAAGAAGCCTCCAACAAAGCTAGGGAAATCGACATCATCGTCAAAGAAGAAATAGCACTCAAATCCCATGCTCAGATATCTAAGTACCTAGCTTTGAGGCTTCATTACTATAACCACAACATCAAGGGTAGGCTATCATCCAGATGGGAAGGGCCGTTTAGCATCAAGGCTGTCACACGCCGACATCCTATCGGTTGGAGACGATGAAGGGTGTCGAGGAGTCAAATTCATGGTACATCGGCCACCTCATATGCTTCTATCCATAGAATAAGATATGTAACTAGATTTTTGTTATTCAAATATTTGATAGAGTTTCCTTTATTGTTCTCATTTACTATCACAATTCTATATTTGTGCACACATCTGTCATACATGCGCCCTGCATAAGTCTTAATTAAACTTTGTTTTCTGCCTAACGAGAACGGCTTGACAAGGCACTATCCCAAAGACTCTTAAGTTGTGTTATAGCTCTGCGCTACACGGCACTAGGAGATTTCAGCAGTCGCTCTCTAACGGTGCTAGGTACCTAGTGATCCTGGCGGTCCGATGCTGTTCAATAGTGCATCCCTAGTTACTTGATAGAGTTAGCTTGCTTCGAGGGTGGGGGCAAAACTTAATTGCTGACATTTTTGGAAAAATGAACTACGCATAAATATGCATCTAAAAAAGAAAATGGCATAATGTTTATCACCCGCTTAAACATGCCCAATTTGTTTGCATCAAAAGGCTAAAAAGTTTACGAGCACCACCTGCTCGGCACAACTTACAAATAGTGTTTTTTATACCAGTACATTGTTTACGGCCTACTGACCACCATCACCCTGTGCAGGATCTTCAACCAGAGTCATGTCATCAATAAGGGTAGCACCAGTAGGCATTGACGTGGTTCGAAGGTCCTCGGCAGCGGTCTCTGAAAGCTCTAGCATGATCCCAAGCGCAACTTCTGCCGGCTCCACCTCCAGATACCTAAAGCGGACCACGGCAAGTGTAGTTGCAACCGCATTGCGTCCAGCTCCTACGATGAACCCCTAGAGTGCCGGCCATAGTCTCCAACACTGGTCGATGATGACAACCGCTTCGCCTACAGGGTCGGTGGGTGCTCTTCTCCTAGGAAGATGGCCCTTAGCATGAGCTTGATGTGGTCAGTCATGGCATGCATCTTTCCTTGGAGGACAGAGATGGAGTCCTCTAGCACTAGAACTAGGAAAATAGTGCTCCTGCAGGCCTACAACAACAGAGCAATGGTGGTTAGCATATCGTGGTTCGTCCAGTATGTGGCAGACTACACACAACAATTCTATATTTTTCTACTTACCAATCAGCTCGGTGATCTACGCCTGGTCTGCCCTAGGCTGCTCCTCAGCAGCTTCCTTTTGGCCCAGTAGGTCAGCCAGCTCCTGAGCCATGGCTTCATTCTGGCTGTTTAGTTCTACAAGAATAAATATACAGCAAGGATCAGTGTGGAATGGGTAATAAAGGTCTATTTACTCTTGTTGTCCTCTTCCAGGGCCTCCACCTTGCGGTGCAGAGCGGCAATTTCCCCCTCTTCTTGGACCTCACACTCCTGGTAGACCTGGGCCTATGCCTCCAGCTCGGCTTTGGCTACCCGGAGGGTTTTGCATTCCTCCTAGGTTACCGCAAACCGGTCGATGGTCTTGCCACGCTGAGCATTGGTCTCTTGCAGTCACTGTATACACCACGGATTGATTAGTGAGTTTATGGCCAAACGCCAAGCTCAAAACATGCAAGCAAATCTTGTTCAGGTTTTA
Source organism: Bothriochloa decipiens (assembly GCA_023333625.1). Lineage (NCBI taxonomy): Eukaryota > Viridiplantae > Streptophyta > Magnoliopsida > Poales > Poaceae > Bothriochloa > Bothriochloa decipiens. Next base: position 28,457,816 of record CM041632.1, on the reverse strand, counting down.
CCTTGACCCTGTCCTGGACACTTGCGTCGATGTCATCGTCCAAAATCTCCTCATAAGACATGAAGCCGTCCTTCCCTAGCTTGCGTGACGTGTAGATGCGTTGCGTGGGCAGGTCTGTGCATGGCATCTTCATCACCCTAAGCACCTTCTTGACCTCCTCAGGTGTCACCAACATGCTTGGCCCCACCTGGCCTGGCGTGTGCCTCGGCAAATGACCTGTTGCGGTGGTGATCTGCCTGAATGGCACCACCCACCTCTCTAGCCACAAATTCAGTGTCGGGGTCAGCCTGGCAGGTGTCGCAGTGCTACTGGCCGCTTTCCCTTGCCCCGTGGACTATGCCACATCACTAGTCATCGCCTGCTCGGCGGTTGGTGGTGTGGTCTGGCGGGGTGGTGGAGTCGGTGTTGTTGCTAGTGGAGCATGGTTGTATGTCATATTACAATCATATTTTGTTCATAGCAAACACAAAATCAAGAAAATGAAAGATAGGTGAACTCAGTGACACTTACCCGGCTGATCGTCGGAACCCTCCACTAAACTGCAAGGCTATTCCCTCACTTGGAGTGCCTGGGGCCCTGCCTGTCGCCCACTATCATGCCCGTCCAGCTTGTTCTGATGGGGCGCAATGGAGAAGTTGGCTCCCTTGCCTCCTCTCGATGCCCCAGAGACGAAGATTTTTTGGCTGGAGGTGTGGCCACCCTGTGTGGCGTAGGTGGCAGTGATGGTGGTGGTGGTGCTGATGCCCCGGCCTACTCTGACTGAGTGGTTGAAGTAGTATTTCCCCGCTGAGGGGGAGGAGTCAGTGGCTGCGCGTTCCGTGCGGATCGCCTAGTTGTTGTTGTGGGTGGAGGCTTCGGTGTCCTCCTAGTCTGAGGCGTCTAGGCCTAACATTTCTTATGGCACTAGTCCAGCATCAGCAGATCATCATCTGACGTCTTCAGGGTGGCCAGTGCATCCCTTTTCTTTCTCCCCCAGCTCTGCTATCTAGGTTCAACTTGCCCCCAGACAGTAGAGTAGAGGGCCTTTTCATCTTGGTGGCCTCTGACATGGGCCGCTTACCCACTGCTTGGCGCTTTGCCGGAGCAACGGGGACTTCATCATCATCTGGGCTGGAGAGGTCAACCATCTCCTGCCCAGCTTTGGCCCTGCTCTAATAGTGGGTCTCCTTAGTTCTGCGCTGGTAGGCCTATGCCTCACCCTGAGGCCATGACTCCACTGGCACAGCTGAAAAGAACACCTTCTGGTTCTGTCCAAGCAATACCTAACAGTTAGACAATCCATGTTATACAGACATCATCACATACCAGTGTATACCAATCAAATCAAAGTGTGCAACTGGTCGGCTTACCTCTCATGGTGGTCGAGAAAGGTCATATGGCAGCGTACGCACTTCTGGGTAGCTGGTGGTCAGGTCGAACTTCTCAAAAAGCGAGGACATATGCTGGTTCACCACTTTTGGTGTCGTCCTCTCTCGAGTATCCCGTGAAGAGTCAGTCCGGCCAGCATACTCATACAACTGGTTCACCCACTCCTTGCACAGCTGGATCCGGCGTGTCAACCATGTTCTCGCCACCAGTGCTCCATTGACAATCTTGTTGTCAATCAAGGTCAGCAGCTCGTTCACCTAATCCATCTCATCCGAGGTTGGTGGGTGTGGGGGTATAGACCCCATATACCCTCGCAGCTAGACTTTGGGCTACTCAGTACAAGAGGGCCTAGACCAGAAGATGAAGGCTGGTCCATCATCATCCTGATCGGTGGGCCAGACAACAAGATAGAACCCGTGGCCCACTACCCCCCAGGTCGGTGGGCTGCACGGGTGCTGAAGGCTGCTTGGCATGCAAGGAGTCTTAGTCAGTTAGATCTGTTCATGTACGCCAAGGATACAGCGCAATGTAACCGACCATAGGGAAAACCCTAGATATGTAACCTTGCCCCCACTATATAAGGTAGGCAAGGACCCCCTAGAATAGGACCTTTTTTCATCGGATCTGATCTCATCTGATCAGGTCTCTTGTACTCCGGTACTCATCAATACAACAGCAGAGATGCAGGACGTAGAGTATTACGCTTCTCAGTGGCCTAAACCTAGATAAACTTTGGTTGTCCTGGTTGTTTGTCTTGCATCTCACATCTAGGTCATAGATCTTAGAGTGCCCTCACCGCAATCTACTACCTCGGGGTATCCCGTGGTAGATTGCCGATGAGGTTTCATCGATAGTGGGTCCGACCACCTGGGGTTGAACACTGGCACCTGCGATACGTCGCAAGGCACCCTTCTCCCTTCCATGTCCTGGCTCATATAGAACCAGTGAGTGTTCCATCCCTTGGTGGCAGATTGGTGCCGGCTTCCTAGTCAGTGCGTTATCATTCCATCCTGAAGATGCACATAGCACCCACCAGCAATTTGGGACCCTCCGGATTCAACCCCCTTCTTCCTCAATAGATAGAAGTGGCGGAATAGGTTGAAATAGGGGTCGATGCCAAGGAACATCTCACAGTAGGCAATGAAGATAGAAATGGAGAGAATAGAGTTGGGATCCAGATTGCAGATAGAAATCATCTAGTAGATACAGAGGTCATGGAAGAATCCATTCATAGGAACCCTTAATTCCCGAGTCACCATGTCCTTAGAAACTGCAAATTCCCCATCTCGGGGATGGGGGGAGTCCTCACCTCGAGGTTCACGCCACGCCTCCATCTTGTACGATGGTAGCAAGTGGAAAGCAGCGTCAGGTCTGGTCGCCTTCCCCGCCTTCTTGGCTCCCTTCTTCGCGATCTCCTCCGAGGATGGTGGGTTGCGGGGCGAGCGGAAAGCAGCGGTGGTGTGGATGCGTTAGATCTGCTCGGTCACGTCGCGGTGGTAGGTGGATTCACGGTGGTGGACCAGGGGCGGCGGCAGGCAAACAGAATGCTTGAGAAGATAGAAAGAGTGGGAATGGAAATGAATGCGACGTGAAACTGATTCCCCTTGCAGCGCCCATTATTTATACTAACCGGATGACATCGCTTTGACTTCTAGGGTTGGACCCCACTTGACTCATGTGCACACAGCTTGGTGGGCCGCTCTGGTCCCAAGTACATGCGTGGGCCAGGATATTTTATTTCCCTCCATGTGCATAATTGTGTATCCAATCCTGGGTGTTGCGCACATGTCCAGTAATCTATGGATCTAATCTCATATTTGCTTTAAATTATATACTTCTTTCTAAATTTGTTCCATATTTTTTCCTTAAATCTAGGGACTGATTTTGGTTGTTTTTCACCTAGTTGTGCTTGCGAACCATGGGCTCTCGGTGTCCTTAGCCCGGTCGAGCCTGTGACCTGTTCCGAGCACACTTGGGGACTGCGTGGCAGTTTTCACCCAGTGGTGGTTGTGAACCATGGGCTCTCGGTGTCCTTGGCTCGGTCGAGCCCGTGACCTATTCCGATCACACCTGGGGATTACGAGAAAGGTGGAACACGTCTAGTCCTTTGATACTGGCCTCGGTTAAGTTAGTGTTGTTTTTGACTTTTTTCCTAAAAAGCTCAATACAACATATCCTATCTTCTATCGAGCTTGGGGACTACGTGGGCTCACGTCACCTCATGGTGACTTGGATCTATTTTTTGTTCTCGGTTCTAGAAAGGGTGTTTAGCATTGACTACACTTAGCTGGTGTCTTTCTTTTGACTTTTTCTTGAAAAAGCTCAATACAACATATTCTATCTTCTATCAAGCATGGGGACTACATGGGCCCACATCACCTCGTGGTGACTTGGGCCTATCTTCTGTTCTTGGTTCGGTGCCCTTACCTCTATGGATTGTTCATGTTAGCATTCCAGTGATACTTTGTGTCACGTGTTAACATGGGCCCATGTCTCAGGACGTGGAAATATTTTTTCTTTTTCTTGGAACACCATGCATCTTTCGACAGATCACCTTCCCTGATGAGAGTCGTGGTCAGGAGCAGACTTACAAACTGCTCAGGAGAAGCCTGGATGGTGCTGCCTGGTCAGCATCAGTGCTGGTCGGCATCATGTGGTCAGCATTAGTGCTGGCCGCATCATATGGTCTACATCTTCGCTGCTCGGCATCACGTGGACTACATCTTCGCTGCTCGGCATCACATGGACTACATGTTCACTGCTCGACACCACGTGGTCTACATCTTCACTGCTTGGTATAGGTCAAGATGGTGACTCCCTCAAGATACATGGTGCTCGGGGACTAGATGTGGGGGTATAGACCCCATATACCCTCATAGCTAGACTTTGGGCTGCATGGTCTAGACGGCCCAGACCAGAAGATGACGGTTGGTCCATCATCATCCTAATTGGTGGGCCAGACAACAAGACGGTGCCCGTGGTCCACTACCGCCTAGGTCAGTGGGCCGCACGGGTGCCGAAGGCTGCTTGGCATGCAAGGAGTCTTAGTTGGTTAGATCTTTGTGTCCTTCAAGGATGTGGCGCAATCTAACTGACCATAGGAAAACCTTAGATATGTAACCTTGTCCCCAGGCTATATAAGGCAGACAAGGACCCCCTAGAAGCACCTTCTTTCATCTGATCTGATAGGGTCTAATATGATCTCATCTAATCAGAACTCTTGTACTCCGGTACTCATCAATACAGCAGCAGAGATGCAGGACGTAGGGTATTACGCTTCTGAGTGGCTGAACCTGGATAAACCCTGGTTGTCCTGGTTGTTTGTCTTGCTTCTCACATCTAGATCATAGGTCTTAGCGCGCCGTCACCGCAATCTACTATCTCGGGGTATCTCGTGGTGGACTGCCGAAGAGGTTCATTGACAACAACCATACCATAGGACTCTTATAGACCACATGGATGACAAAGAAATGCTATGACATTGGGAGGAATGTGTAGCATGGATGGACAAGGAAGAAGCCTTAATGGCAACCTTGGCTCAGTTTCAAATGGTGAGTTTTTGACTCACTTTGACTTTGAAGATGATACTTATCCATCCATGGAGGAAGACTTAGATGAGACCAATCCAAGCAAAATTTTGAGCTCTCAAGCAGAATCAAACATGGAGATTGGGGAGGAATATGATATCAATGAGCATGAAATCTACTCCAAAACTACCTCATTAAAACTATGCTCATATGAGACATCACCCAATCCAATTGGTCTCATCAATCTTACCACAATCGAGACCTCCAACCCCCTCATCCTTTATGTTTACAAAAACTTCAAAAGGGTGGTTGTAAACGCATACGTTTATCATAAATAGTATAGATCTCATTGTGCTCTTAAGGTCGGTATTGGAGGGGAAACCACTTCTCTAAAGCACATCTTGAAGGTTTCCCAAGGACAAGCTTAGAGTCCTTAAACACGCACTTTTCAGATCCTAAACATGAGTGTTCACCTTTCTGCTATGCTACCCTTGTGAAATGAGCATAGAGACTTAATTGTGAAAATATTCCTTAGGTATTCTTGTCACTAACCATTTAGGACTAGAGTGAGAAGATCAAAGGAATAACAAACACAAGGTATGTCCAACCAAACATCATGCAACATTGAATTACATTCATCCAATCTTAACTTTTGCAAAATTCAAGCTTGGGGAAACTTTTTAAGAACATCCCCCACCATGTCGCTATTCTGGTTGTCTCTACCTTTTAGACATGCTTAATTTGCTATACATCAATCATTTTCTCTTCCATCACTTGCTGAGTAAATTTTTTGTAATGCTTTCATGCCACCATTGTTTGCTATAGTATGCCTAGGTTTTGAAGTTTTTCATACACCTTTTAAATTAAGCAAGGTGCTTAGTTTAAACTATTTTCCTAACTTAAGTTAGACAAGGTGTCTAGTTTAGTTCATGGACCAAAAGGTGTGTTTATCTTACTTCTAAAGGCTTTTAATTAAGCATGGTGCTTAGGTTGAAATGCTTTCCTGAATCAAATTAGGCTGATAGTATGCTATAGTAGACATTGGATATTCTGTTGGACTAACCCCTACAGGAAAAACTTTCAAAAGTGAAACTAGGAAGTCCTGAGATAAACTTGTAGCGGAGAGAAAAGAGATACATGAACCTCAACAACCTCACACAAGGGAAACACAGCTCATGGAGAAATCCATGGAACAAGGAGATGAGTGCCACAAAACAAGATCTATAATCAAAGCACTCACTCCATAGAAGAAGGTGAACAAATCTCCACCAAGACCCTTCAAGACAAGGACCATTAGGGAGAAACCCTCAAGACAATGAAGGGAGCACAAGGATTATCAAGAATGTCAAGATCAGGAGAACAAAAAGATGAGTGAAGAATAGGGGTGACACCATATCAAGAGGTGCAGTTATCAAGGTCTCACTTTGGGACCAGATGATGCCCTAAGGAATGAGAATATGCTTGCATTCATCTGTTTGCATTTTCTCTCACATCATAAAATAATAATAATAATAATACAAAGGGTCCTACTGAAACTCTGCCTAGAAGAAAAGCTTTGGACATCTAAGGCTTAACTGGCTAAACCACTGAAGCTTAATCAGCTCCACAAGTTTTGTCTATTTGAGTTTCACAGAATTTGAAGGACCAAGAAGAGCTGACAAGCGAGTGGATGTTCTATCCACTGTTGGAAGCATTGTCTCATCATTCATTAATATCAATCAATGCTCCTGTATAGGAAGTACATTTCCACTACTAGTCTGCTACACTGCAAAGATCAAACGACTACATCAACATTCAGCTTGGGGGAAGGCGCCCCCGTGCATCCAGGTAAGTATTTTTACCCTCTTAAATTTTTCTTTTTATAAATAAATTCAAAAAAATGTGAGCACATGAAGGTTCACACCTATATAAAAGAAAAAATAGTGAGCACATGAAGGTTCAGACTTATATAATTAAAGTCAGAAGACGCTCTTTTAATATTTATGGGATTTTATGGTCTGCTTTATCTAGTCGAGTTTTTATTCTATATTGTGTTTTTCGTAATAATGTGTGTTAGACAGTGTCTATTTTGCTTGAATTAGTTTATAGATAAAGAGCACTTAGGATAATCTTTGTTATGGAAATGATGAATAGTTGCTCTGCTGTAATTCCTTTCAAGTACCTAGTTTTCAACCTTAAACTCTCCTGAGTTTTGGAAATGATTGTTTGGACCTAAGATTTACTCTGAGCTTGAAACTTATGGGTTGTGAATGCTTGATCTAAGTCTAGGTGATTGATGAATATGATATAAGAAGGTCTGAGTTATTGTTTATCTTGTTCCTAGTGACACTAGAATTCCAGAGATTTATCTTTTGAAAAACTTAAAATTGCCACATGATGAGTTCCTGTATGGCGAGAGCTTTAATTCCTACCACAGCCATATATACTGTTAGGAATAAGCCCTAGAGCTAATTATGAGATGATGATATTCCGATTATATCCATGATTAATAAAGTGTTCATTGAATATCCATTATAGACAACTTGTATTGATTGGTAATTATGTGAATTGTTTGTGGAACTCAATTACTTGAATGGTTATTCTAAAGTTGTCCCTGATCAGCGTTCTTGTGAGAACACACTTGAATATTAGACCAGCACATGTATTAGTCAATGGCTATGTTTCACAAGTCATGGACACGGAGATGTCAAACTAATAATGTGGGCACATGTGAGACATGTAGGCTGGACTGACCCGACATGAGAAAGTCTTTATTCACGTCATATACGTTATGTCCTTAGACCTAAGATTGTGGTATGTACTCAAGATGTGAAACGGCCTACTTAGGGACAGTCAAACACTACTCCGTAATGGGTAGTTATAAAGTTAGTCTTCGGGTGGTCGGGAAGCATGTTATGAGACATAGACAATCAAGATGGAATTTGCCCCTCTCTACTCGAGAGAGATATCACTGGATCACTCAAGTGATTGGATCAACAAATGCATGGCCGTGCTTGGGTTAAGTGTTAACCCATGAGTTGAACCATATATCGAGTGGCAAAGGGAATAACTTCTATATGGTCATAGTGGTTCGTCTGATATGATCTTTGCATGCACGTAGGAGTTGTCAGGCCTTGCTAGAGGCTGCTGTCAACTATTGGGTGAGTAGGAGTACTCGGCCCATGTCAATGTGTGTGTGAACCCATAGGGTCGCACGCTTAAGGGGCTGGAAGCCTAATTCGGGTTGGACCCCAATTAGACAAGGCTTAGGGTTACTAATGGGCCTCCAACTCGTGAGCTCATTGGGGACGCCTATACAAGCAAGGGGTAGGGCGCGCGGTGAGGGCTGGACTCCTTTGACAGCCGCCGTTGCCCTCCCCACACTCTCGCCTTCTATTCCTCGTGGACCTAGCAGTCCGGAGGTGCATCGCTTCTTCCCTGTATGTGTGGGATACCTCGAAGGTGCTGCATCTGGAGCACTAGGATGAACCGTGTGAGGGGATTGATGTGACGGACGACCACGTAACTGCACTGCCTGCTACAACGCGTACGACTACATCAAGTCATCTTCCACTGCATTCGTGCATCTAGTGGTAATCCCATGACCTGTAACTAGCATTAGATCCTGGTTTATGAGGCAGAAATGTTTTGTTTTCTGGCTAGCGTAGCACCCTCATAATCCTTCAGTGGTATCAGAGTCATAGCTGCTCGTTATAGGTTTGGTTGATGGCATATAGATGATATGCAGAGATAGTAGATGCGATCTGCTAGTCTTGGTTGCACAGTTTGATTAGATTAATTGTGAAATGGGGTGGTAGATGGAAACTCAATCTGTTTTTGTGCTCTTAATGCGTGACCGTGTAACGATCTACTGATACCGGTCGGTTTAATCCGCCATCTGAGTTAAGTGATACACGTAAGACCATACATATTGGGCATAGATCAATGAGATTGATCTAGTGAAAATAGAGGGACTCTGAATGGTTCGGATTCAGGTTGATGAGATCAATCTGATGAGATTTTCATAGCGATTTCATAGATGTGATCTATGTAATCCGTTGCTACCTATCGTAGCGCATAGAATTGTTCTACACCTAACTTGTTTTTGCAGGGTATGTTGTGAATTGGTATGGCCCATGTGTATGTGTGTAATTCTTTCATGGCCTACATGTCATGTAAGAAATACGGCTGGAGCCATATGTGTTGCCATTTGATGTATTGGCATGCATGTCATCTTGTGTTTATGTGACTATGTAATTAGTATAGTCTGCGATAAGATAGTTCTTGGAGGACTTATCACAAGAAGGATGGCACACATGGATCGTGGAGATGGAGATCACCATTATGGGCAAGATGATGGAGATGGAGATCACCATTCATTAAAGGGCCATACCATGTCACTATGTGTGAATGTGATTCTTATTATTTGTTCTACTTTCACATGCTATTATGTTTTGTCTACATGAGTGTGGTAGTGAAGTAGAATGATCCCTCAGAAATGTTTAAGTTAAATGCTTCCCCAAACCTTGCACTGTCAGAAGTCTTGTACAATCGGTGGTGGGTCTATGAAATTAGGGTGCCACTGGTTTTCCTTGACTAGGCAGGTTCGTATCGGATACTTACTGCAAGAAGGTTTGGTTACTTGAACAAGGTCATCCTAATGGTTAGGGATCTTGAAGCATGGAAAGGTTGAGTGCTTGTTATAGGGATGCTAGCCCAACAACAAGAGTCATATGAGATATGATTAGCAAGGTGTTGCTTACCGATCTACCATACCGACCAGAGGTGATGCTAAAGCTCACTGGTCGGGATGTTAGTTGTGGCTCTTGAATCACTAATTATCAATTGAGGGATATTGATTTTAGTGGGAGTATATTCTATTTGATATAATTTACTCCTTCATGGATACATTGTCTTAGTATTTTGCATTACTTTTGTTGTAGATGGTCGTTTGCAATCAACCATTTTCTTTGCGTACAATTCTTGAGAAAGATAAGTTGAATGGAACAAATTAGGTGGATTGGATCCGCAGCCTGAGAATTTTTCTCAGGGCTGAGAAAAAGGAAGATATTCTAGACACCCCAATACCAGATGAGCCTAGTTAAAATGCACCTGCTGCTAAAAGAGCCGCTTACAAGAAAGCATGCGATGCTGATCTTGAAGTGAGTTGCCTTATGCTTGCATGTATGGAACCTGATCTGCAGATGCATTTCGATAACAATCACTCAGCGAATGATATGATCCTGGCGCTTGAGGAAATGTTCCTCACACAGGCCAGGACTGAAAGGTTCAATGTCTCTAAGGCGCTTGTGGAAACCAAGCTTGCAGAGGGCGCAGCAGTAGGACCACACGTAATCAAGATGGTTGGTTACACTCAAAGGTCGGAGAAGCTAGGCTTCCCAATCGGCCAAGAGTTGGCCACTGATTTTATTCTCTCGTCTCTTTCGCCCAGCTATGAAAACTTCATCTCGAACTACCATATGCATGGAGCGGAGAGAGGCTTGAGTGAACTGTGTGGTATGCTAAAAATAGCAGAAGCTGACATCAAGAAAGGTGCCAGCAGTAGCCTAGTGTTGGCGGTCCAGAACAGACCTCGGTTTAAGAGGTGGGGCAAGAAGAAGGGCAAGGCTAGAGATGAGATCTCTAAGCCAATCCCATCTACCGCTAAGGCTGGACCATCTGCAAATTCAGATTGCTTTTATTACAAGGGGAAAGGTCACTGGAAAAGGAATTGCAAGGAGTACTTGGCGTCCTTAGAGAAGGATGGCGGCGGTAAAGGTATTACTGCTACTTGTACCCTTGTCATTCATGTTACGGACATTTTTCTCGCTAATTCATATAACAATTCCTGGGTATTTGATACCGGATTGGTTGCTCATATTTGCAATATGATGTAGGGAATGATAAGAAGTAGAAGCGTGGAAAAGGGAGAGGTTGACTTCCATGTGGGCAACAATGCAAGAGTTGCTGCGTTGACCATCGGGACGATGCAACTTCACCTGCCATCAGGATTTATCATGGAATTGAATAATTGTTATTTTGTTCCTAGCTTAAGTCAAAACATTATATCACCTTCATGTTTGATGAAGTATGGTTATTCTTTTGCGAGTAAAGACAATGGTTGTGTGATCTCCAAGAATGACATGTTTGTGGCTTTTGTATCCATTGTGAATGGATTATTTATTTTAAATCTTGATGATGCACCTGTCTGTAATGTTCCTGCTAAACGGCCTTGGCTTAATGAGTTAAGTCCTACCTATATGTGGCATTGTCGCTTGGGTCATATAAGTGAGAATCGCATGAAGAGGCTTCATGATGATGGTCTTCTAACTTCATTTGATTTTGAATCATATGAGACATGTGAGGCTTGCTTGCTAGGCAAGATGACCAAGGCGCCATTCAAAGGATTTCCTGAGAGGGCGTCTAACTTGTTGGAACTTGTACATACTGATGTATGTGGACCAATGAGCACGGCAGCTACAGGAGGATTTTAATACTTCATAACTTTTACTGATGACTTTAGTAGATATGGATATGTCTACCTAATGAAGCATAAGTCTGAAACATTTGAAAAGTTCAAAGAATTTTAGAATGAAGTAGAGAATCAACGTGGCAAGAAGATCAAGGCCTTGCGATCTGATCATGGAGGCGAATATCTAAGTCACGAGTTTAACAATCATCTTAAGAGTTGTGGAATTGTTCCATAGCTTACGCCACCTAGAACGCCTTAGAGAAATGGCATGTCTGAGTGATGTAATCGGACCTTGTTGGACATGGTTCAGCCTATGATGAGCCAGTTGGACCTACCCTTATCATTTTGGGGATACGCTCTAGAAATAGCCGCTTTCACATTGAATAGGGTACCATCTAAGTCCGTAGTTAAGACACCATATGAGATGTGGACTGGTAAGAGTCCCAGTTTGTCTTTTTTGAAAACTTGGGGTTGTGAAGTTTATGTCAAACGACTTATATCAGATAAACTAACACCCAAATCGGACAAGTGCTTTTTTGTGGGATATCTAAAGGAAACTTTAGGGTATTATGTCTATAACCGGACAGAGGGCAAAGTGTTTGTTACTCAAAACGGTGTTTTCTTAGAGAAAGAGTTTCTCAAAATAGAAAAGAATGGACAAAAGGTGTATCTTGAAGAAGTTCAAGATGAGCCAGTAGGGACTGACTCTACGAGTGATGCTATTGTAGCAGAGCAAGTTGAGACACCCGTGGCAGTGGAGACACCGCCACAACCACGAAGATCAGCAAGACTTCATGCATTGCGTGGGGATTTGTTATTGTTAGACGATGACAAACCTGCGGATTATGCGGAAGCTATGATGGATCCAGATTCCAAGAAATGGCAAAGTGCCATGAGATCCGAGATACATTCCATGGGAGACAATCAAGTTTGGAACTTGGTTGACCCACCTGATGGGGTTGGACCCATTGAGTGCAAATGGATCTTCAAGAAGAAGAAGGATATGGACAGAAACGTTCACATCTATAAAGCTCGGCTTGTCGCAAAGGGTTTTCAGCAAGTTCAAGGGGTTGACTACGACTAGACATTCTCGTCGGTAGCGATGCTTAAATCTATCCAGATCATTCCAGCAATTGTTGCATATTTCGATTATGAGATATGGCAGATGGATGTTAAAACAGCCCTTCTAAATGGGTATTTAGAAGAGGACGTGTATATGATACAGCCCGATGGTTTTGTTGATCCTAATAATGCTAGAAAGATATGCAAGCTTAAGAAATCTATTTATGGGTTAAAGCAAGCATCTTGGAGTTGGAATCTTCATTTTGATGAGGTCGTCAAAGGGTTTGGCTTCCGTCAGAATGAAGAAGAACCATGTGTTTACAAGAAGGAAAGTGGGAGCGCTATTGTGTTTCTGATCTTGTATGTGGATGACATACTATTGATTGGGAATGATATTCCTATGTTGCAATCTGTAAAGACTTCACTGAATAATAGTTTTTCTATGAAGGATTTAGGAGAAGCAATATACATCTTGGGCATTAAGATCTATAGAGATAGGTCGAGAAGGCTGACAGGATTAAGCCAGGGTAGTTACATTGACAAGATGTTGAAGAGGTTCAACATGGAACAGTCCAAGAAAGGGTTCTTGCCTGTGTCACATGGTGTGCGCTACAGTGATAAGCAGTGTCCTTCCACTAATGCTGAGCGCAATCGCATGAGTAAGGTTCCTTACGCTTTGGCAGTTGGTTCCATCATGTACGCCATGATATGTACTCGTCCACATGTAGCCTATGCTCTAAGTGTTGCGAACAGGTATCAAGCCAATCCTGATGAGAGTCACTGGACATTGGTTAAAAACATTCTTATGTACTTACGAAGGACTAAGGATATGTTCCTAATCTATGGAGGTGAGGAGGAGCTCGTTGTAAACAGTTACACCGATGCTAGCATCCAAACCGACGGGGATGATTCACTATATCAATCAGGTTTTGTGTTCACAATAAATGGTGGTGCAATTAGCTGGAAAAGTTCTAAGAAGGAGACAGTGTCTGATTCTACAACAGAAGCTGAGTACATTGCAGCTTTTGGCGCTGCAAAGGAAGGTGTCTTGTTGAGAAGGTTCCTCATTGATCTTGGTGTGTTTCTGAATGCGTTGGACCCATTAAATTTATATTGTGATAACAATGGGGCAATTGCACAGGCTAAGCAGCCTAGGGATCACTAGAAGAACAAACATGTACTCTGGAAGTTTCATCTCATTCGAGAGTTTGTGAAATGGGAAGAGATCAAACTGTGCAAAATACATACGGATTTGAATATAGCAGATCCTTTGACAAAGGCTCTTCGATAGCCTAAGCATGAGGCGCATATGAGGTCTATGGGGATTAGACATCTAAGAGATTAACTCTAGTGCAAGTGGGAGACTATTGGGAATATGCCCTAGAGCTAATCATGAGATGATGATATTATGATTATATCCATGATTAATAAAGTGTTCATTGAATATCCATTATAGACAACTTGTATTGATTGTCAATTATGTGAATTGTTTGTGGAACTCAATTACTTAAATGGTTATTCTAAAGTTGTCCCTGGTCGGCGTTCTTGTGAGAACACACTTGAATATTAGACCAGCACATGTATTAGTTGATGGCTATGTTTCACAAGTCATGGACATGGAGATGTCAAACTAATAATGTGGGCACATGTGAGACATGTAGGATGGACTGATCCGACATGAGAAAGTCTCTATTCACATCATATACGTTATGTCCTTAGACCTGAGATTGTGGTATGTACTCAAGATGTGAAATGGCCTACTTAGGGACTGTCAAACGCTACTCCGTAACTGGGTAGTTATAAAGTTGGTCTTCGGGTGGTCGAGAAGCATGCTATGAGACATAGACAATCAAGATGGAATTTGCCCCTCTCTACTTGCTTGCTTTGTGTTGAGTTTGGTCAACCCGTGTTAGACCCTTGTTGAGAGGACGGTCATGGCCTCAAGATCAAGATGACTTACACCCACATATATTCCACCCACATATATTCTGCTGCTCCTACCCTGGGAGTACGCAAAAACATGCCTTTCCGCTTAGATCCACCAAAAATGTTCTACTCCTACCCTAGGAGTGAACAACCAAATATATTTCCCTACATTCCCTAAACCTTATCATTGTCCTCATCGACATTCCATATACTACTCCAATGGTTCTTGTTTATTATCTCTTAATATTTATTAGCAAAAGAAGCTTGGGCTAGTTGAAAAAAAGAAGAGAAAAAAAAGAAAGAAGAAAATCAGAGAGAAAGAAAAAAATATATATATCTCTTCCAAAATCTTCAGAGTTCGAAAGAGAGAGAGTTATCATCTCAAGGAGCGAAGTAAGATAAGGTTTCCATTGTAAATTGTTTTCTATCATGTTTCCTTGCCATTGTTTTCACCCTCATTATGTTACACCCATTGTCACCGTACATCCACTACCATCCACATATCCATTCCACATATATAGGTCCACACACATGCACATCTTGATCTAAGGGTATGATCTCCCCTCCGAGGATCTCGGTTTGATTAAGCAATATATGCAAGGTAAGTATGCTATATCCTTGAAATACCTCCAGCTCCACATAAGCTTATTAGTTATAGGGAGAGAAGAGGGAATGTACGATGTTACTCTACCTTAAGCCACAAATACCACATATCTTGAGAGGAGAGAAGGCTAAACACCATTGTTTCCTTGTAGAGAAATCCAAAAATACCACATATGAGAGACTTGAAAGGGTCATACAAGGAATCTCTGAGTTTTATTTTGAAAATCTACAAAAACTCCATAATGAAGGTTGATAAAAGAACTCGAGACACAACGCTTGACTTGATTGTTCTATCTTTCAATTACTCAAGACCCAAGCGAAGGCCAAAAGCTCCATAGTTGAAGATAATGGGTAAGTTTGAAATTAGAATGATTTGCTCTAATCCAGAGGAGAATTCTTGTTTGAACACGTGTACTTTTGAGGCGTGAAAGCATTGAAGTAACTCCAGATCCATTGTTGTGATTAGCTTTGTTCAGGGACTAGCAAAGGGTAAGCTTGGGGGTACTTGTTGACGCTCCTTAATGTCAATTTTTAACCATCAACTATTGCCTAATATGATATAAAATAATTTTAAAAGCATAGTTGTAGGGTTTGAAACTAACAGGTTCCACGAGTTTTGGTGTTCTCACTTGTTTTATAGGAGATTGAATTTTCACTGAATAGAGTACCTCAAATGACGAATTAAAGGACATCATTGCGAAGGCCTCGTCGTGCTGATCGAATCGGATATATTATTTGCTATATTTGAAGCTTGGAATAAAAAGATATTAATAAAAGAAGAGCCCTCCATTATAGAGCTGCGGGATTAATTGGGGCTAAATCAGAATTTGTCCCATTAAAGCTTATGTGCATTTTAATGAGATATGGTGAAAATATTTAGTACCACATCGCTTGCTCAAGGAGGAGGGGAGGCCGCCCCTATATAAGAAGCCCAGGACCCCCAGGCGCCAGGCATCAATCAATCCGTCATCAATCATAATTCATCATCTAGAGAGAAGCTAGGGTTTGGAGAAGAGAGGTGTCCCTCGAATGGATGCTCTCTCTACTTCCAAGTTAGAGTAGATCTAGTCTTCTAGATAGTAGAGAGATGGAGAGCGAGGGAGGAGTTCGGAGGAGGTGCCGGCCTGCCAGTGCCAGTGCTTCTTCATCAACTTGTACTTCAGCGGGATCGGGCTCTACGTGGGCTTGCTCCTGAGATGGCTCAGGCTCTGGCAATCAACTTTTGATTCAAGTAAGATTCATATTTATATTATTCTTCTGGTTTACAAGTCTCTTTGAGCGCTTTAATCTAGTCAACTAGGTTAGAGTATAATTCATCGTGTAAGCGTGGTGCTTAGACTTGGGTTACTCGTAGATGCCCCCTATGTTCCTGGCCATGTGGCAGATCGCGAAGGTGATAGCTTTGTTGAGTCCTCTGTATTCCACTCCTCGAATATAGGACTTGCAGGAGATTTGGTTACGTGGTTGATTCGTACTATGTTTGCGGACTTCCATAGTAATCCCCAGTTGAATAGTAGAAGACTAGAAATGCTGATCGAGTTATCCTCTCTATACTCCTACTATCGATCCCATACTAGATTGATCCTCCCTTATATTCCACTTTAGATTTTACCCTTACCATAGTTTATATTCCCAACTCATTTACCTTTTCTGGTTAAGTTAGAACTCATAGTTGACTCACACGTTTCCCTGTGGATACGATATTTAAAACCCTCCGGATGAAAGCTACAATGGTATCCATGCACTTGCGGATCTTTTTCTGTTTGTGTTAATAAATACCAACATTTCCTATAGTATGATAAAAGTCTTTTGTTTAGCTAAGCTTAACCTTCTCTTGTTTATAGGTTCGTCATCCGTCCCCATGATGGATACTCGTAGAGGGCCCTGATGAAGACAGATAGCCTTGCCCAACGCTAGAGTAGTAGGCGCTAGCATAGATGTGGTGTCTAAGCTAGTGTCTACCTCCATTTTCCTCATTCCCTATGGTTGAAGGGTAGGCGGCGGGGAGTTAGTCCCGTCCATCCTTTGTAATCCCCATGTCTAGGTTCAGTGTAGAGCTACAGGCTATTATCACCTGGTAGACCAGGTGCACCCCGGTGCCCGAAGTAAGCAGGTAGAAATATTTCAACGCTATCCTTAGGATCCTAAAGCTATAGGAATCCATCTCTACCCTCTTTTTCTTTCTTTACCCATGTGTTGTTCCTTAGGCGAACTAGCTAGGAGAAACACCATCGTTCCCTATGGAAAATATGATATCCTGAATACTTCCAGGTGAATTCTACAATGGTACTTTCATACGCTTGCGTGTTCTCTTCATACATTATGAAATACCAACAGATAGCACAGCTATCTAATCTCCTACATGATTATCCCTCAGCAAAACTAGGGACTGGTCTGCAGCAAAGCTAAGACTACGTCATAATGGAAATGTAATTATGCACATATTTATAGCCATGCTATATACATACGGTCTCCAGCAAAGCTGGGGATTGTGCAATAATTCAGGTTATAGATTTTTTTCTTTGAACCCTAAAACAACGTATTTCCCAACTTATATCAGGCTCGGGGACTATGAGGGCCCATGTCACATGGCAGTGACTTGGTCTTGCTCAAATGATTTCTAGTGCCGAAGGCATGACCCCTACCATTATTTGGCTCTCTTGTTAGCTAAAAATTACCAATGATACATAGTATCATGTGCTACTGTGGGCCACGTCACGAGATGTGCAGAGATTTTTTCTTTTTTCTCGAGAGCAACATGCATCTTTTGATAAGGTTGTACTTGATAGATACAGTGTTTGGCTTTACATTATCCTAGTCGGCACATCAATATACTCCTGTGGTGCTCTTTACTACAACTGGTCGGCAGACCAACCACAAGCTCCCGCAGTTTGAGTAACTGGATTAACCATGAGTGATCTCAAGGCTCACTGATCGTTAGGTGTCAATAAAGTGTTTACCTCAAGATATATTCTGCTTGTGGAGTAGCTATGGGGGTATAAACCCCTATACCCTCGCGGCCACCTTTGGGCCCGCTCGCAGATGGTGGCCTAGTCTACAAGATCAAGGTCGATCGGGCTCCAGGCCTAGTCAGTAAAAATCGAAGACAATGCTTTATTATATATCAAAACATAGTTACATCAGGACTTACATCTATTGCAAAGCATATTGCATATTCCACAAGGACAGTTGACTGGGGAAGCACTCGCCTAGTACTCTTGGAACATCTCATGTAAAACATCACTTGAATCCACCATCTAGTACCCATCCGGGATTTTTCCAAAGTAATTAAAAAGTAAAGCAAGCGTAAGCAAACCACCGCTTAACAAGCATAATATGAGGGGATGAAGGCTCAAAAGGTTTGACATGGCTGAACTGCGGTAAGCAATTTTAGTAGATCAAGTTTTATCACTAGAAACTTCGTTGCCAAATTATGCTTAAGCTCCAATTCCCACATGTTCATAAGGTAATGGCAATAATACAATAATGAATAAACATGAGCATTAACATCATAGAACAACAGTAAGAACCAATTATTCTGTCAGTTCTCCAAGCCGCTCCTGACCACGATTGTTACATTAGTTTTACACTCTGTAGAGGTTGTACACTTTCACCACAAGTCATGATTGCCCTTTTGCTCGAGGTGATCAGCCTCTTGACCCACTTCCATGGCAGGTCAGCAGGGTCACTAAGAAGCTTTTCACTAGTCATTCTAATAAGTAGCAGCCACTAAGGTTTCAGCCGTCTAGCCATTGGAGCCCTCCTTCAGAAGTGGCCCACATGGTCACGGCATGGCACACACCCTGACAGGAGCAGACCCAAACTAATCTAGTGCCCCCTCTTGCCCTTTTGGTAAGCTGCCGACAAACTAGAATAGATCAAGATACTAGGCTAAGACCAGAGCCATGTATTTCTCATGGTTGTACTATAAGTCTCGAATTTCACTCACAGATAAGTCCTTGTGAATTCATGTTGCTGAAAAGCACATTTTAAACATCATTGCATATGCCATTAGTCATTATTAAGGAACCTTCATCATTATGAGCAACTAGTAAAACTACCCACATGCATAAACCATAGGAATCAAGGATCAGGATAAACAATGCTAGGATCATCCTTAATGGTTAATCAAATTTAGACACATGCATGAATGTAATGGAATTATTAGTGAATAGGTAACAAGGAGAGCCTCATATTATACTTGCCTTCAAAAACCTTTCTATCCAACTTTCCAAACACTTTAGGATCAACAGCTCCACTTCTAACGATAGAAGTCAATTGGTACAAGAATCAAGAACCTATAAACAATACAACAATCATTACAAAAATAATACATAAAGGTTTTAAACAAGTAAGGCTGAACTATGATCGTCGAGCGCAAAAACTACTAAAAACAAGATGGTTTAAAAGATATGAAAGATCAATGTAGAAGCTAGGAGGATTTGACAAATGAAAGGAATAGAATAAACGTGATGGATATGGACTAACTTGGAAGATTTATAGAGCACAAGAATCTGTAGATGAATTGTGACTAACTGAACAGGCCCGCAAAGGGTAGTGGAGTTTATGATCACATGGGACATGATCATAGCTGCAACAACTGGACAACCATTTTGTGGAGTTGTTCTGGACCGTACGTGGTATGTTGTGGCGAAAGAACATGATGTTTTGCCTATTGGTTGGATGGGGAACATGATTGCAAAAATAGGGTGACCGCTGTCAGGGCTGTCCCACAAATTTCATAGGCCCTTGGGCGAGTAAGACACTAAAGACCCGGTAATCTAATACTTCAATACGATGACCACCATAATTGTCCTTGGGATCTTAACATATGGTCATCTCTACAATCACATTTCCATCGGCTTGCGCAATTATTGGTCGATCATGTTGCTGCCCTTGATCTTGTTCGGCGACATTTTTTATGTTGGAAAAAACTTATGTCAAGCATCCTTTTGCACTTCTTTGGATTGAAGTACTTGTTTTTTTTTTTCCTTTTCTATAAGCACCAAACTTATGTTTTTGTGGTGACATCTAACATGTTAAAAAATATTAAATTAGGAATCAAATCCCTAAATTACCAAGCCTTATCCCTATCCCGTAAGCTGTAACTGATAAAGTTGCAGATTGCTTACGTACGGTGTGGGGTGACAACAAATCAACAATCAACCAATCATGGACAAGGAAGAGGATGTCCATGCGTCACACCGGCGGCCGGTTGCCGGACGGCCACACAGGCACACACTCACGGGCCCCCAGGCCTCATGGGCCCATGGGTGTCGCACAGGCCGCCCCCCCTCTGGGATGGGCCAGACCGTTGTCTGGACAGCAGGGGTAGGAGTTACTATGGCCTCGATATCTCGGCCATCATGGACTTGCAAAGACAAACAAACTTGTGGAATCATGTGCAGGTATATCATGAACACATAGATTTAAGGGCTCGGTTTGGGCATTGGATTAGCGGGGAACGCCAATGCCCTTCAGATATGGAAGCCGACAAGACAGCAGGATCAACGAGCACGGAGAAGATGATATCTCTGGAATCTGAACTCACATGGACAAGGAAATTTACATAGGCATGTGCAAGGATGATATATACACTTTGGTGAAAGGGTTTGATTATTTGACAAATGGTTAATGGGAAACTTCACTGAAATTCAGAGGTGCATTGCTGCTGAAACAGCAGAGACAGTGAGCACAGAAAAGTTGATCTCTGTTTCATCTTATATTCTATAGACATGAAACTTTACAGAGACGTGTACAAATATATGATACATATGTGTATCAAAGGAATTTACAAACGGAGCAATGAATTGCCTGGAACATGCATGCCAACCGGCAGCTGTGCGGCTGCGAAGCTGCAGGGGCAGCAAGCACGGAAATGGTTATATCTGTTTCATCTTGGATTTTCTGGTCAAATCATTTTGCAGGAACATGTGCAACTTCAAGAACTACATCATGAACAAAGGGCGCGACGACCGGAGACATGGATCATTGGGAACACGAATGCCAATAGGCAGCAGCGCTGCTGTCAGAAAAGGACAAAGACATGATTGTGACGAAACATCGCCGGAATTCGACCACACGTAGATTGTGGCACGTGTTATACAGCGAGTAATATATAGACAAGATGGATATCATGATGGGGGTCCTCACATCAGGGTTAGCGGCAGTTTGATATGAAGGTGGTGGTAGCTGACGTCGATGATGGGTGATGATAGGGTCTGCGATCAGCAGAACAACACCAATTCCACTTCGGCAGATGATCTGTGCAACACGGAGATCAAAAAGATTGATGAAACGGGCTTCAGCAGCAAAATCAAAGAGGGAATAGGTTGGGGCGACCTCACCATGTGCTGCACAGAAATGGCGGCGACAACGATCAGCAAGGTACTGCTGCGTGTTCGGGGAGACGGCAAGGCACACCAGGATGGCGTCCATGTAGCGCTGCAGCACCATGGTGTTGCCTTGGGGAGTCACAACAGAGAGCGAGCTTCAGAAACATGAATCTCATGATGAAGAACAGAGAAGTTCATGACCCTTACTTCAGCATGATGTGAAGGATTCTAGGATTCCGACGTTGAGAGACACGTGCAGCAGCAAACAGATTCATCGCAGTGAGGATACTCCAATTTGATGGCGATGAGGGGAGAGGGATGAAGAGGAAGAGAATGGGGCGTCCATGGTGGAGGAAGGGAAGTAGAACAGGGGCTGCTGCTGTTTTGGTTAAGCAAAGATAGAAGAAAAGGAGAAGGCGTGCCTGGGGAGGAGAGGATACGCATCTATTCTGTAGAGAGAGAGAGAGGAAAAGATGCATGGCTGTTTTCATGAGCCTTTCACACCTGCAGTTAGGGAGCGGTAAAGGAGGATAAAGAGGGGCTTGTCAAGGGAATTAAGAGAGGAGAATTACCACTATTGTTATATTCTCGCATGGGGGAAGAGTTTTGTGCGGCAGCAGGAAGATGAGATGGGCGACCAGGGAGATGGTGTCCATCTGTTGTGCGTGATGGAGGGAGGGAGCAGAGTATATATATATATATATATATGGCTGCTGTTTGTGCCTGAGAAAAAGAGATGAGAGGTGGTTGGTTGTTCTTTGCATGGATGCTTGCAATTGATGAGGAGGCAAGTGAAATTGATGATTAAGGAGGATTAATATGTACTGCTATTATTTTTGCATGAAGGAGGAATGGGGTGGTCAGATGCACTGCTATTTTAACTTCTTCATGCATGCAATGGAATAACAGAGTAGAGATAATCGAGAAATTAAGGAGGCACATGCAAAGGAGATGAAGCAAGGATTTAAGAGAAGAGAATTAGTGCTAGCATAATTTTGCATGGAGTAAGGGCATGAGAGCAGCAGGAGGACGTAGCCGGCCATGGGAGGAGCTGAAGTATTGAAGGAGGAAGAATTATATGTGCTGCTATTTTTGCATGAGTAGTAGGCTGTGGCGTGGGAGCAGCACAACATGATAGTCGGCCATGGTCTGCTGCACATGCACGGTGAAGAGAAAATAACACGAAATTAAAAAGAAGGCATCAAGAAGGAATTAGATGCTGCAGTTGTGCATGTGGGCTAAGAGCCTAAGATTGTGAATTTTGCATGAGACAAGGAGATAGCAAAGCATGAATTGTGTTAATTTGGTCCCTCAGCGAAAGAACGAAAAAGTACAGGTTGTCATGATGGGCCAGATGAAAGTGGACTTCACCCAATTTATGAATTCTTTGGACCATTCTTTTCTCATCTCTCATATAAATGAATTTTAAATTGGTTGAAGTCCACTTTCATCTGAATTGAGTGAGCAGCCGAGAAAGAAAAGAATAGAGAAAGAGAGAATAGATCATGCTAGATTTCTGTAGGATGTCGACAAAAGTGTTGATTGAAGTTTTAGATATTGATTTGATATTTAGGGAGATGAAGTTGGGATCAAACCCTAAGCATATTTGAAACCATTCAAATTCATTTTCCAAAAATAAACACTATGCAAAGACATGAATGCAACAGACCATTGAATTGAATTGTAAAAATTTTAGAAACTCACATTTTCTATTTTTTCGAACATCAACAACTTAATCTAAAGTTGCGAATTTTAGAAAAATGATAAAACCATTTATTGTTGTTAAGTGTTTTCTATGTCACATCCCAAAATAGAAATTATGGTGTGTTACAGTCCTATGTGGACATACCTGAAGCTACTTGGCGTCCAAGGAAGCTTAGTCGGTTAGGAAATCTGTCGTGTCCTCTTGGGGTATGACATCTTGTAACCGACCAAATCAGGATCTTAGGATCTATAACTCTGCCCCCATGCTATATAAGGCGGGCACGGATCCCCAAATGCATCTTTTGCCTAGCAGTACAATCGATCAGACTGCAGGACCTAGGGTATACGCACCTCGCGGCCCGAACCTGGATAAACTTGCATCTTGCATCTCTGATTACATCTCACTCATAGTCTAAGCGTGCCCTTGCCAATCATTTACTGTCGTAGGTATACCCTTGGTAGACTGCCGCCGATATTTCGTTGACGGGGAGAGAGATTACAACACCAACATCAATACCGATAATAACAACACTTACACAAATCAAGCTGAAAGATGCAAGCCAGACATCGATTTGAGACTCCGCGGAGCAGTATACTAGCCGGTTTCACCGCAGCCTTTGTGCCTTGCACCACTCCTATGTCACTCTATTGTTGCCCACCAGCTGAGACACAAAATGTGGAATGGGAACTAAGATTGGTGGCAGGCACGCAAGACCAAGATCACGGGACACGTCGACCTCCTTTCTGTTGACAGTGAGATCTACAACACATCAGGGCCCCCCACCCGGCATAAGATTTTCTAAGCACCATCAAGGAGAGCATTGACGGAGCCGAGGTGCCGGAGGAGAACGCTTGTCGAAGCGACCACAATGACTAGTCGCCAGGCCAAGTCTTACCCACAAGGGGAACAAGGATCAAGAAGGAACAAAGAGAGGGGGAACAAGGAGTGAGGAGGCACAAAGGTGGCCATGGCGGAGTGCAGGCGAGCTTTTGCGCCCGAGAACGATAGGTCGAGCAGGTAGCCGTGGCAGAATCTTCAATGACGCCTCCAGGGAGGGCATGACGAGACCGGAGCATGGCCGAATAAGGCTTTCGCCCAGATTCTATGCCAACCTGGCACACCTAATTTGGGTATCCTCCACTACTAGCTACAACAAGGCACACAGCAGCCGGAGCCATGATGCGCTGCCCCCGATGAATTATGGCTTCGACGACGCCTCCAAGGAGGTAGATGACGCACCCTATGCCATTGCCACTGTTGACGATAGTTAATGTCAATATTAACCATCAACATAATTATATAAATGCATAAAAATGATCACAACCTATAGACTTAGGAGTTTGAACTAACGAATTCCATAAGTTTTGGTGAACCTATGTTTTGCTAGGGTTAAACTGGAAAAGGACCAGAATCACCAAATATAAGTATCTCAAATGGTGAAATGGAATAAATCATTGGATCGAGCTCGTCGAGACGATCAAAATGGACACATGATTGCAATATTTGGAGTTCTAGATGAAAAAATATGAATTTAGCACGAATACATACAAAAAAGACTCTAGAAGGCTCGGGAAGACACGTCGCCAAGACGAAGCTCTAGAATGCTCTGAAACAGGGCAGGCACCCTAGCCATGAGGGCAAGCACCCTGAGGGGTCCACAAGTCAGCCTCTCCTTTGGTAGATGGCCTCCCACCGCATTTGTGGTCCAATATTGTCGTTGATTAAGTTAGTTTGATTCGACGACTACAGTTCATCCAAGGGGGCTAAATAAGCTAGACCCCTGGCCCCAGGGTTTGATTATTCATTATTCATTATTCATTGATCAATTCATTTGATTGATAGGTGTCCCTTGAAAAGATAACCTTTCTCTCAACCCTAGATGATTAGGTCTAGATTCTCCAATGTAGTCGACTAGTTGCTAGGGAGAGGGAGTCAAGTTGCGCTCTTGCTCAAAGTTCCGGATCTAGTCTTGGAGGCTTGGTAAAGCCCTGTATCTTCACTTCAATATTCTATAAAACTTATACTTACTCTCTTATTTATATGGCTAAGCTTACTTTGAATATATCTTGCTAGTTGAATTTATCATTGCTTTTGTGTGCTAGTTCGTAGAGCTCTTAGTCTATGCTTTACCTATTGGGCTAAGTAGCTGAACCTCGTATAAGTGTGGTGCTTACACGATATTCTGCCTATGAGTACACCCTATTTCCTAGTTGTATGGTAGTTACGGGAGGTGATAGCACCGTCCTTATCGAATCGAGTATGTTCTTAGATTGTAGGACTATAGTCACGTCAGTAGAGGTATCCTTTGTGGTACTCTCTCTTGTCCAGTGATGTCCCGAAATGCAAAAGACTATGATAAGTCTTAGTATAGTTGGGTATACCTTTACCATGGGATAAGAATATCATAGGAATCTACCTCACCTATTGACCTCTCAGGTGCACTAGTTGCATATGTTTAGTGGCATATCCTTTGTGTGTCATATTGCATAAATCTTATTATATATCATTTACCATTTAACCCTCACATTAGCCTATGTTGTTTACTAAGTTAGTAGATACATTATGTTAAATTATAAAATACTTTAATTCTTATTTTTTTATAATAAAATATAAATAACGATAGCTAAAATACTCTTGATAAAATGATACAATGATATATTCTGTGTTTGAAAAATCCTTCGTATTTTACTTATATTTAATTAATACCAGAGGCAGACGAGAGCAGGACAGCGACCGGAAGCACACGGCCCATGCCCCAGCAGACCACCACGACGAAGAGCAGGAGCGCCAGAATGCTCCCCCGGGCACCGTCGCTCGGTAGGAAACGGCAGCCAGCCGTCTAGCTCGCTGCCAGGCATCCGTCTGGCCGCAAATCTCGAGCTGTAGACGGGGAAGAAGAGCAGACCTGTGGCCACTGAAGAGCACGGCCAGATCGAGCGGAACCGTAAAAGATCTCTTATAGAATATACTCAAAAGATGCTCAACCGTCTTAATCGATGATTACAACCAGGATAAAGCATATCCATTCCACTTCTCTAGTCCCGACGTCCCGTCCATCCGTTGTGCACAAGAAAAACGAAGCCATGAGGTGGGGCTCCCGAGAAGGACAGTTTTATACGGCCGCGGTGTGACCAATCAAATGGGTTTGTCCCACCGGACAGGTGTCCAGCGCTGAATGTAGCGCGGAAATGAATGACTTGTACTTCCCGAATGGTCCAAGAGAATTGGCGTTGAAATTAAAAGTGACGAAAACATTAGGCCTGGTGCAGCTTATTTTAGATAAAGAAAATTATATTTTCAGCTTACTCATCCTCTTTCAAGAATATATCAGACCAAATTATTATAACAGGAAAAATTAAAATAAAATAAAACTGACGGAAGAAAAATACATTCCCAATAATGAACTCGAGTAGTCCTACGCGATAATTGATTTTCTCCTTAACGTTAACTCCACAAAAATGACCACCAATGTCGAGACAGCACTGTTAAAACATGTCTGTCAGACCTAGTAAAGGTACTGAAAAATTATTGGATACTGACCATCATTGAAGACACCGGATAGTGTATTCTGTCAACAGCACGGAACACTTGGTGTATATGCAAGGGGGCCACCATCTCGTTGCCGACAACCCAAGGGATCTTCAAAGAGCGACATTTTCGACGAGAAAAATGACATCCACGTATGCTATCATCGCCCCACCAGAGAATGGAGATGGGCTTCACCCGGGGAGATCCTCATGGACAAGACGATGCCTTCAGCAATGAAAGTGGTGCCCGCAGGCGTCACCGCCGTCGAAACTTGATAGTACTGCCATTGCCCACCAATTGTCGAACTGTTACGCTATTGATTTCCACTTCCATCTTGATCTGGCTGTCATCATACACGCCTAAGGCCGGCTGTCACCGTTGTAGTAAAGCTCGGTGCATCTAATAATCTAAGAGATGTGAATTCTATAAAGGAAATTATCTAAGGACGAAAGCTTATGGAGCTGTTTTTTTGGTTTTGGCTTTATAATCTTCTTTCTCAATGAAGCTAAACTGTCTTTTTATCATGTCTGGCAAAACAACTCTTTAGATTGGAACCAAAGAAAAAATTACTATAGTACACATAGTCTTATCTTCCTCTCTTTCACTCCCTTCTTCCCTGGACTGGACCTGATGCCTGTGCCATGAGCGCCTAGGGGCCTAGGATGTGAGCATCCAGGCGGACACATCCCCTGTCCTCAGCAGTTGCGCCATTAGTAGTCGCGCCTTGGGCAGGGGCATCCCTAGCACCACGCTTTTGCTCTGCATCCTCCCTCTCTAAGCTTTTGTTTCCCGAAATCCCTCTGAGCCTAGTCCTTAGAACTAAACTGTTAGTCTAGTGACACATGTCACGCCTCGCCGGCCAAACCAACGCCGCCCTAGACACCGCGCCGCACTAGCGTAGAGGCCAAGTGCGGATGCGCCCCAGCGGCTACACCGCTCGTGCCCTGCGGTTGAGCCCGGACGTGCCCCGATGGTCGTGCCGCTCATCCCCGCGACCATGCATAGACACACCCCGAGGGTCGCACCAATCGTGGCCCGCAGCCAATCTCGGGCCCTACGGTCGAGCGCGGAAGCACCCCCAGCATTCACGTTGCTCGTGCTCTAGCGGCCGGCAACCGCAGCCGCGGCTCGGGTTCCCTCCGTTGCCCTATCGAGATGTGCCTTACGACCGAGCCACCCAGCGAGATGCGACCTTGGCGGCCGTGCCGAGGCGAGCGGCGCCCCCGAACGAGCCTTGCCCTGGTGAGCTGTGCCCCAATGGTCCATGCACTTCCTCACACGTAGGGGCAGGTGGAATGCTTTGCGCCAGGTGGGGTCCACTTGTGTCAGCCGAGAAAAACTACTATTTTCAACTTTCTCCAACTTCATCCATTAGAGAGGAGGATAAAAACAGCTTTATCCGTGAAGTTATTTTGAAAATAGCTATTTGGCCAAAAAAAATTCAAAACTGTTTCATGAAGCTGTTATGAGCTATACCAGACCTATATATATAGATAGTAAAACTAACATACAACGGGCAATGTTTGGACTAAACCAGGTGGAAACATCGTATGCAAAAATACAGAGAATGTTTCGAGAATATAATGTTTCGAGAATATAACAAGAGACCTCATATTACAAATATCTGCCTGGTTCATGCATGGTGCATATATACTGTACCTAGCCTCCGAATACAAAGTGCAAGAGAAGGTTTTGGCTAGCATCACACACGCAGCAGCTGTAACTCCAAGCACGACACGTGGATTAATTTGTGTTGGTTGATAATGACTTTTCTCTAACCTACAGCGTGTCCTATTCAACATGGGAGCGGCGGTTCGTCGGCCGTCATCTATCGCTGTCACACCATCCTTATCATGTCCTAAATATTTTAAGTTAAAAAAAGAAATATGGGAAATTACTTTTACAGTTTTAGGAAGAAAAGCTCCCCGGTCTTAAATCAGAAATTAAAATGGTTTAAATTGGGTTAACATCGAAAAGGAGTTTACGTCCAACAATCAAACTTCACACTAAACATATAGCAGGTAAAGGGAAACATCACTCCTCTTGGTATACTCATGTACAACTAGAAACCAATAATGGAGCAACTACTGCTAAAAAAGACTTTAGAAGATAGATTTCCTGATAGAGATTGACATTAATCATTTATAAAAGTGGCAGTCTAAAAGACCATCATTGTTAATCAATTATATATAAAGACGTTTGATTTAGCATGTTCATTTCTGTTTATCGATTTTCAGAGACAGACTTGAGGGTTGAGAGCTCCTTTTCCTTCCAAAAAGCCACAAGCCAGTCCATGGCGTGGAAATCAGAAGCTGCTTATTTAGAAGTAGCTATTTTTTAGTAGTACAGGTTTGTTTTACAACAACTTCAATATATTAAATAAAGTAAAGTAGCTATACAAGAACACCTTTAGAAAAGGTGATTGAAAGATTACAAAAAACACCCTACTCTGTTTTTGGCTTTCTACTTTTTGATATGGTGAAAATAGAGAGTTGTTTCATAGATGTTTAAAGGGAGATAGAGATAGGAGGTAGGTTTTTTTACTTGTTGAACAAATAAATTTACACCTTTTCCACAGCCCACCATAACACACAGCTTATCCACATTTCATACAGCTCACAGGAACTTTTTAGAAACCATACCTTAAGCAAAGACACCCTTAATATGTTTGGTCCAAAAACAACTAGGGGAGCTCCGTTGTTTTAAGAATGCCAACTTAAAAAAGCCAAGATTTTGGATATAAACCTGTATAATAATGAACTATATACTATAAGTGTAGTGATAGATGTGGTTTATAGCTGTGTATTTGATAAATTTTTATATGAAATTATTTGGAGTACCAAAATTGTGATCCATACCAAAATTGCTTTTATATCAATGTGTTCCGCAACAAATACTTTGTTGATCAAGTGTGTATTAGTTCACTTTAACTTAGTACTATGTATTTATGAAGTTAATTTGAATCAATTGCAATCAGATTTGAAATATGGCAGGTTACTTGAAATTGAAAAAGTCAAACTATTTTCCACAGGCAATTTGCTTCGCCGCATCTAAAAATAGATTTCCAGAGACTGTTGCATTGCAACAGCTGTCCTTGATAAAATCCTTTTCAAGAACGGTAGCAATACTAGAACCGCCCTTGTAATGGTATTTACATGGAAATGAATTTTTAGAGGTGGTGTTCTTAGTCTAAGTGGGAGTTTTGTAAGAGTTTTATTTGTATTTAATGGCCTCACACATATGCATTTTTGATAATATGACATTGTTTTAATGAAGAGAGAAGAACGAGTTCCATCTTCTCGGAGACGAAACTCTATTGGTATGATGACCAATTCTCTGTCGGTCTTAAAATTAAATGCCTATGAAACTCATAAATGAAACTTTGCATTGAGTGTAGGTGTTTCAGTCAAGTTTCATTTCATTCTATATGATATAACAGTCTTGGGAATAGCATAATTAAACTCTCTATTGAGACTGGCCTTATTCAACGATGAAAATGGATCGGAGCAGAGCGGATAATGGCTTTCCCACATCCTAATCCTCTTTTTGTGATCGGATTTGGAGTGGATCGGATACTGTATGGATTTGGATGCGATTGCGGATTTTTTAGAATGTCGGAAATGGTGCGGGTTTGGACTGGAATCAGAGCAGCACTAGATTAACCAAAGTAATAAAGCAACAATACAACTTGAAATTAAGCAAAACTAATTAAGCCTTCACTCTTTGCATCGGCACCAAGCGGAACTTGTATGGACGGGGCAGCTAAAATCTAATCAATGGAAATGCAGTTTTCTGTACTGATGCAAATAAACTAAAAATTAAATCTTGTAATTGGTGGCCAGGCCACATCAAAAATATTTTTCTTATTTTCAGTACGACTAGCTCTAAACTATTTCCAAAATAGTCTAATTTTTTTGGATGGTTGACATGGGTCCTAATCCTTGCGGATGCGCGCTTGTGCCAAATAAACTAAGAATTAAATCCTTTGATTGGTGGTGAGTTCTAAAGGCCTTCGGCCACACTGAAAAAATATTTTTTTATTTGGTTTTGATAATTCTAAATGATTTTCAAAAATGTTTGAGAACAATTTTGGGATGGTTGAATAAGTCAACTGTCCCTTAAAATCATTTTAGAGAACTGGATCGTGAAAATCAACTTTTAGAGACAATTATATCATAATAGAACCACGTCTAAGTATAACTTATTTTTATAAGTGATGATGTAATTGTTGGAATGTACTTGGGCTCGTGGGCTGCCTATCGAGGCTCCCCACCTAGCCTACTCTTTCATGGTATCTTGAGACGGTTCTTTCCCGGGACCTCTCGCTTCCGCATCCACCAACCCAAGCCGCCGCCAATCTGCACGATCGCCGACTCAAGACCATCGATGGGCACACCACTCGCCGGCCTCCTACCGCACGCGCGCACTCGCGCCATTCACTGCCCCCGCGCCTCGTCGAGTACCTCGCAGGTGCTCCACCCGACCCGATCCATATGGCATGCGATTGCGCCGCCACCACTCGTGAGTCCCCGACGTGATTGTGACTCTGACACTCGCGCGAGACCGCGCTGTGAGTCCAACACCCGCGTGAGAACGTGTCTTCGACGCCCGCGTGAGACCGCATGGCCACCGATCACCGGTTCCCGATCCACCTATGTCGCCCGCCTGGACACTGCCCGTCGCCGATCCACATGGCCGTGACCGACACCGAGCGCTTGGCCCGCGAGGCCCGGAGCAGCACAATCGCGATGCCGCCGAGGCTTGTCGACGACACGCCGAGGCCGCTAGCACCACCACCCTTGACAAGTATGAGGCTGACCATGCCGACGTCAACACCGCCGCCATCGCCGTCCTCAACATCAAGGTGCTCGTACAGGTGGTTTTGGAACGCACAGCCAACAACTACACACGTTGGTGTTCCCTCTTCCTCATCGTCTTAGGCAGGTACGCCCTCACCGATCACGTTCTCACCGATGTGGTCAACGCCGATCGGCCGGCGTGGGTGCAGATGGACAACACGGTCCTCACATGGATCTATGAGACGATCAACACCGACCTGCAACAGTCCACAGTGCTGAAAAACCCGAACGCCCACGTCACCTGGCTCCACCTCAAGGACGAATTCCTCGGCTAGCATGAGTCACGTGCGTTGCAGCTGGTCGCCGAGTTCCACACGATGAAGCAAGGGTCTTGCTCCATCACAAACTTCTGTTGCCGCCTCGAGATGATGGCCGCAAACCTCTATGACTTCGGCGACCACACCCTCATCCTCACGCTACTCCGCGGCCTCAGGGGCAAGTTCCGCTCCATGGTGACGAACATCAAGCTACGCCTACCATTCCCGACCTTCATATAGGCATGCACGCCACTGCACCTTGAGGAGATTGACCTCAATAACGTCATCACTGATACCGATGCCCCATCCGCCCCAGTGTCGCCAGCCCTCATCACTGACTCGTCTGGCTCCGGGACTCGTGTTCCCTCTGGTCGCTTAGGTGGCGCTACTGGTGGCGGCCAGGGCAATTCAAGTGGCGTCCAGGGCGGCTCCGGTGGCAGCCATGGCAACCACCGCCAACGTCGCTGCCGTGGTGGAAAGTAGCAGCAGAACCAGCAGTCCGGCAACACTCCAAGAGGGCGGTATTGCCCACCGCAGGCAGAACTCATGGCTGTGCCTCAGCCTCAGTTGCACCCCTACATGGCACCATACGGCTATGGCGTCGGTGCACCCCAGGTTCGGCTCTACCCCGCCACCACCGCAGCAGCAGGCGTTTACTCCCATGCATGGGGGGTCCTTTGACACATCATCTGTAACAACCCAAAAATTCGAACTACAAAATTTTTTTTGACAAAACCTCGAGTGATGTGGTGCGACATGTCATCATCTACCCCTTACATATGCATCAACCCTAGCATGTCATGCATGGCATTCATATGTTGCAAGTTAAATAACATCTCATAACAATGCTCTATGTTTGCTTGTTATATTTTAATGTTTCATTTGTTTAATCATCATGTTGCATTAAAAGAGTGAGTTGGATTTTTATTTGGTTTATGAGTTGGATAACAAAAATAAAAACATAATATTTATTTTGACAAATAAATATTAAGGGAATAATACCCTAGAAGTATTTGGGCCATGTATGCTCACTATTCCGTAACACAAAATAAGCACACCGCATATATATATAAGTATATATATAAATATATTTGAAAATGAAAAAGAAAAAGAAAAGGAAAAAGAAAAGAAGAAACCGGCCCGAGCAGCCCAACCGGTCGGCCTGCTCGCCGCTCGACCCCCTGCTCGCCGCTCGACCCCCTGCTCGCCGCTCGACCCCTGCTCGCCGCTCGACCCCTGCTCGC
>CM041632.1:28389626-28419074 GCA_023333625.1 Bothriochloa decipiens | reverse complement strand
AGAGTAGCCAATTTGTGTCTCCCACAGGGAAGGCTCAAGAACCCCTCACAATCTCCTTGTGTGCTTCGACGGAGTCTCTTTCCACCAATCCATCTAGGAGGTTGCAACTTCCAAGAGTAACAAGCCCACCGGCTTGCAACACCAACACCTAGTGCCACTCGATGCAATCTCTCAATGCAACACACTAGAATTGCTCTCTTACTCGATCCGATGATCTCTATCAAGCACAAGTGAGTAGAGGGCTCTCCAAGCATTCTCCAAGGTGGACACCAAGCCCCAAGGTGCTCAGCATCGACCAAGGCCGGCCAACGGGCTATTTATAGCCCCCACCTCGAAATCCAACCATGTATTGAGTCAGCCTCGCATGGTACCTCCGGACGCGTCCTAGGCCTACCTCTAGACGCCAGCTCCTGCGTCCGCACCATGTAAACAACGCGTGGGAAATTTGAAAACCAAGCTCGGGATGCATCAGCCGGTCACCTCCGGATGCTCACCAAACATTGTTCAGCGTCCGCACCATGCAAAACATCTCAACTTTGAAAATGACTGTTGGAGCACCGGATGCGTCCGGCGCTCCAACCCAGCATCCGGCGCTCAGCATTCGACACTGGGGGCATGATGCAAGTGCTCTCTGAGTTGCGTCTAGGGCTCGCACTATTGAAAAACAAGGACACCATGCAGCTATGAACGCCTCAACGAAATGAACTGTCTGGATGCATCCGTAGCGCCCAAAGCCAGTGTCCGAAGCTCCACTTGAAGTTTTTCCACCTCTGAGTTGCGTCCAGAGCTCTCAGGACGCGTCCAGACCTCCGCGTCCATAGCTCTCCAGGGCAACAGACCACCTTGTGCTAAAATAGGCATATCTCTTAGCTTTGAACTCTATTTTTTATGTTCTTGGGCTCGTTGAAAAGCTTACTCAGAGGGCTATACAACCCACATGGCCAATTGATCCAAATCACAAAAGATAAAAGAAGTATTCCACTCCAAGAGCCATCCTAGTGTCCGAAGACCATAAAGAGTACATCACCATGTGCATGTGTGTTAACATTTTCACAATCATTTTTCAAAGGATTTTCTCTTGCTCTCACAATGCCACTCGATCCTAGCATGTCGTAATGTTAGATCGCTCAAGTGGCACTAGATGACCGATATACAAATAAGTTTGCCCCTCTTGATAGCATGGCTATCAATCCTAAGCCCTAAACTTCTCTACACACCTCATGAACGGTGAAATGAAATACCCTAGGTTGTACCTTTGCCTTGCGCATTTCTATTTCTATCGTCTTCCTCCAATGTGCCAATACAACACATGCACCGACACAATCACCAAAATGATATGATCCACTTCATATCATCGTGCAACCTTCTTGGTCCATCAATCTTGACCTTACTTGCTCTTGACCGTTGAGTCGGTCCGTCGGTGCCAAGTCTTGCTCAAGCTTCACCATCTCCTAGGTCCATCGCTTCAAAGCCTTGACTTGCCCTTCGCGCATCCAACCAGTCCATCGAGCCAAGCCTCATCTTGATCTTCACCATCTCGATCACATGACACCATGTCATGTCTCATGTGCAATGAGCTCCTTCATCACATAATCATATGTGGACTAATCTCCTATGTATTCTTAGTTTAACACATTAGTCCAACCTAAAGTTGTCACTCAATTTCCAAAACCACATAGGGACCTTTCAATCTCCCCCTTTTGGTAATTGATGACAACTCTACAAAGACATGAAAATCAAAGATTTTTGGACTTTATGCCACTTATCCAACATTAAAGCTCAATGTCATGATTTGGATAAGTACTACAAAGACAACTTAGTAGTGATAGCTCCCCCTACATGTGTGCTCAATTGGTTTGAATTCAAGCTTGCACACATGCATAAATATGGAAATTTTGGGAGAGTTAGCACTACTAAGTGATGCTAAGATGTATAGGATAAACCTTTGAAATGTGATACCAATCGGAGTTGGACCATTGAATTCATCCTTAGCATCATGGTTAGCTAGATATCACATACAAAACAACTAGATTCATCATGAGATCAACACTATAAACAAGGCTCTAGTCCCACGAGAAAGAACACATGTATCTAGCTTATCATCCTATGAATGCTAGTTATCATATCATCAATCAAGTTCTGTGACTAGCATACACCACACAAGCATTGCATATTGAATTTAAAAACTTATGCAGATGCAAGCGAGCTCATGAATATGCACATATCAAATGCAACCAACCAAGTTCATGAGCTTGCTCCCCCTACTTGTGTGCATCTCTTGTACAAGAATTTTTGATCCTCCTCTATTCTTCAATATTGCACCCTCTTGGTCCATGTACATGTCTTCTCTCATCTTTATCCAAATTCTCCCTTGTAATATGTCTCTTGTATATCTTTGCACATTTTTCTCCCCCTTTATCATCAATCACCATAAAGGCATGATATCACATGGATGTCTCTCTTGATGCCATGTAAATGTGATACCTCATGAAGATTTCCCTCGTGTACCATGTGTATGGTGAGTCCTTTGATGCAAAGAGTTGGACTTGGGTAGATGCTTGAGTTTTGAATCTTCATTTTTTATGGACACCACCATATGTTGGAATGACACCACTTGTAAATATCACATGTAGTTGCATGAATACCATGTGTGAATATGAATAGGGCACTCCCCCTATGTCATAGCACTCTAGACATACCACATGTAGGTCACTTGTAAGCTCTTTGACCTTGATATCAATGAATTGGGGCAACTCCCCCTATGTTAAAGCATGTGTCAACCAACTTGTAGATGAAGGTTGCTTTCTTGATTTGTATTGATCAATTAAAGTTGAGGATCACTTATGGAAACCACCTTGTTGGATTTGTACTAGCATTGGGTTAGCACTCGCTGGATTTCTCAATTATGCTTGAGTCTTGAACTAGATTGTTTCCATGAGCTTCTTTCACTTTGACTTGAACTACCATGTTTTGCCTATAAGCTTTCAAGTCTGGTTTGAACCAATGACAAGCTTTTTCACACCTCACAAAGTATAAGGGTTATCTTGCCACTGTTGTACTTGTCACTTATGTGCAATCCAAAAACTAGATCAAGTACTTGGGTTCACTAGCTCATGAACAAATCCATATTTATACCACTAGGTCAATCAACCATTCAAGCAATAGTGGTAGATTATGAATTATAAACATTTCATTTGTCAAGCATGATCCTAGTAAGCATGTAGTAAATGCACTAACCGCGTACTAGTAAGGGATGAAATGATCATGCATATTACAATGATACCTTTGCTATGTTGAAGTAGAGGATAGTCATTAGATTCCAATTTTGTTACTCCAATAGCAATGTGAAGTCCAATTTTATAAGCTTGACGAAGCCAATATATACCACTTGAATACCATGCTTCATCCATATGAAATGAGAATCACATATATGATCAAATGCACTTCCTTGTTGTGGTTGGCTTGCTTCTTGTTTTGATCTTTGCTTGCATGAGAGAATAACAATTGTAGTATTACTTGGATTATCATGTATTGCTCTCTATTTTTGGGTGTTGCTTGCTTTCTTGATCAATCCTTTTGATAGCTTCAACTAAGCATCTCCAATAATCTTTAGATCACCACTTCCATGTTAGCCTACCAAGTTTAACCTATCCATGGGCGGCAAGCCCCCTCAGTGGGGAGAAGTGATCTCTTTCCAAGAACTATCTTTGACACTCACTTGAATTGCATTTTGCTTGATTGATCCATGGACATGATGTGAGGAAATAAGTACTTTTCTTTCTTGTTCCTGAGCTTGATCTTGATATTCAATAAACCAAACATAGGTTCCTCAAACATTTATAATCATGATCCAACTTGAGGACCTTTCAATTTGAGTGACTCTAGATATTCTCAATGTTAGTCACTTTTCTAGCAGATTTTGTACCCTTCAAAGAATAATTCATATCTCCCAATTTACAGATCCAAATGCCATGAAATTTGGTGGAGATGAGTGACACAAAGTCTTCTAGCAGTTGTAAAATTTGAGCTTTATTAGCCTTCTAGATTGCTACCAGATTTTACATCTTCCCACACTACTACATGCTAAAAACTACTGTACTATAGCTGACAAGAACTACTCCATTACAGTAGCAATTCTCATCCAATTCTTATGATATTTGTACATCACCTTGTATTATAAGTGTAGAGCATGTATATCAAATTTCAAACCAATCCAAATATATTTGATCCATCAAACTCAGACTTGAACACTGCTAGCTCAGATTTTGAATATTGGACAAATTTAAGCAAATGAGCTATGCTTCCTCAAAAAATGAATAAAACTTGAAGCTAACTTGTTTGAACACTTTCACAAGACATATATCAATCCAAAACACCTACTAAGATTCATCTTACGATAATATCCAACTAAATCATTTCAAGTTTAACTACTAAGCATTTAATCCATTCAATCTTCTTGTAGCAAGCAACATATGCATATATATCCAATTCAATCAACTCATATGCACCCAAATGGATTAGATCAACTAGATATAAACCTTAGTAGATGATGATCATAACTTAGCAAGCTTCAACTCAATATTTTTGCAAGCCATCCAATATGACTAAAACCTCACCATGACTTGAATATTGCACTTGTATGTTGTAGCACATTGGACTTCACTTGTCATGACTTGGCATTGTGTTATGAGTAGCTCTAAGCTTGAATACTTGACACAATCAAATGATGGATAATATGAAATCAGTTGAATCAAGCCTCCAATGTCATGGTACCTACACACAATCATACACTTGTTCATGATACCCAAACTTGTTTGGGTCCTCTCAAGTTAGGTGCAACATACTTAGGCAAAGCCTTTATATGGATAGCGGGATGTTTTGCAATAGCAACAAATGAGGTACCATTATCGTCCTTTCTAAAAATATTATTTGCATCAATTGGAATAGGCTTAGAAGAGTTACCTAGAGGACATGAATGAGCCATGTGTCCCCTTTCCTGGCATGAATATCATCTTCTCTTTGGTAGAGCCTTATCTTCATTGCTATTCTGATGCTCTTCATTGCCTTGCCTCTCATGAGTTTCTTGAGCCTTCTTCTCAAACTTGTTGGAACACTTTGAGGCAAAGTGTCCTATGTCACCACACTTGAAGCACTTGATGTGAGCCAAATCTTTCCTTTCTTGATTCTTGCTCATCATCTTGTTGACATAATGGATATAAGTTGGATGCCTTGCTCTTCCACCCCTTCTTGTTTTCTTCTTCTTCTTCTTCAAGTCATCAACTTTAGCTTCATGATTGATCTTGACTTGAATGACTTGGGGTTTGGCTTTTGGCTCAACTTGAGATTTCTTGGTTAGGCAATACTTAGCAAGGTGTCCCATTTCATGGCATCTGTAACACATGAAATGAGTTAGCTTCTTTTCTTCTTGCTTCTTCTTTATCTTGCCCCTGCCTTTGTTGAAGCCAATGCCACTGTTGTCACCATAGATTCTTTTGTTCTTCATCATATGCTCAAAGGTGATTTGAGAATTGTAACACCTCTCTAGCTTGTTGCTCAAATTCTTCACTTCATTCTTGAGCTCATTGTCCTCCTTCAAAAGGTTAGTCTCACAAGACATAGAAGAAGAACAAGCATCCAAATGCGAAGAACATGGAATATCAAGTAAATCATCACAAGAGGTGGATACATGCTTCTTGCCTACATCACAAGGGTTAGTAACAATATCTGATTGATCATTTGACCCATGTGATGAGCTCTCATCATTTTTAAGTTTATTTTCAAAGGCTTTAATGAGAGAATTGAATTTTTCCAAAACTTTTTCATGATTCAATTTTAGCTTATCAAATGAACAAGAAGAGACATGAAGTAGATGCTTTTGTTGTTCATTTGATTTCTATAGAAATGAGTTTTCATTTTCCAATTCCTTTG
The DNA here is from genome assembly GCA_023333625.1 of Bothriochloa decipiens. Lineage (NCBI taxonomy): Eukaryota > Viridiplantae > Streptophyta > Magnoliopsida > Poales > Poaceae > Bothriochloa > Bothriochloa decipiens. Next base: position 28,413,146 of record CM041632.1, on the reverse strand, counting down.
TTTTAGCTTTCTCATTTTCTAAAGACATGGTCATGCTAGCAAGTCTACTATCAAGCTCATCATATGAAGCATGATCAATCACATTGCAACTTGATACCTTTGTGTCACCTTGTGACATGAGAAAATGTGATGATATAGGAGAGCTTGTTGTAGCATCATCAATGAAGCATGAACTATCATCACCATCAAGTGTTCTTGGGGTAGAATCATCACTTGCATCACTTGAGGCATGTCACACCCTGGTTTTGAAGGATTAAAACCAAGGCAAAATCTCATGTGCACCCGGATCAAATTACACACATGAACGACAAATTACATGGTCCAATAAGCACAGTGTTCGAATAAAACAATATTATAACATTTACATCGTACCATTATTACATAATTGTCATCAGAGTAAAGTGGAAAATAAATAACGTCGTCCAAAGTGAAAGGCAACTAAAACGACGTAGACGTAGAGACTCCATCTCGCCACAGGAAGGTCGACCGCAGCATCACGACGCCTAACATCCCAGATAGTTCTTAGGGAAGTCACCATCCGAGTCATCACTTGAGCATCATTTATTTGGGAATTAGCAAGGGTGAGTTCCATGTCAAAACTCAGCAAGTACAGACGGAAAGTAATGACATGCAAGGCTAAAACAAGGTACAACTGAAAGGTAGACTACGATATCATTTTAATGTAACAATTAAGATTTAACTTATTGCATCTAATCAACTTGGTTGAAACACCCAACCCTTTATTAAGGTTCAAGTAACAATTAATATGTCATTTAACATCATAGATATAAGCATATATCATTAAACATGAGATAGCCATCTCAAAAGGAACACAGGATAGCCATCCCGATAAAACACGAGGTAGCAACCTCAAATAACATCACCATGATTTAATAGCTTAAACCATTTGGCTAAGTCATGTGAGGATCTAGGCCACTCGTGATCATGAGCACGGACAATATATCGATTTTAACTCTGCACAGAGGTGTACACTTTCACTCTAGATTGCGATTACTCTTTATGCCTGAGGTGATCAGCCTCTTAGTCCATTACCGAGATAGGCTGGTAGAGGTCACAACGAGGTTCTTCACAGAGTCATAGGCAGTGACAACTCACTAGCAATGAGTGCAAGTGTATGGGCGACTTCCCCGTGAGGCCGCCCCCTCCATGAATCTCTATCCCCTCCCATACTAGATACTTGAAAACACCCCAACAACCATGGCTATAGCTACCTGTTAGTAAGCTGTCCAACCTACCCATGATGGTCCTGCTAATAGACCAGGCTAGGGCCCATTAGCCTGGAGATGTACAGAAGTCCTAGGTTGTCACTCCACAAACAGGTCCACAAGGGGGAGGAGACACGGATACCCTCATCAACATGAGTCCCACTAGCATCTGTTTCCCCCGTCATTCATCGCCAACCAACGATGCGGAACAGCATCAACTTCTCCAATGGCCGAATCCAAGAGCCCATGGCTCCAACCTCTTTATTAAGAAGCAAATTTTATCTTCATTAAACAGGTGAAAGGTGAGGTAGAGCACTAGCAACCTAATGACCTATCAACTAAAACCCAATAGGTGATATGTGGGTAAAGTGGCTAGTCATTCCTATGGTTTGCCGATTTAAGACACATGCAATGTATTAATTAAAAGTGAATAGGCGCAAAATGATCAAATGTGCTGCACTTACCTTGGTTGATGTCCTGCTGCACGTAGTCCTTTGAATCCTGCTGATCCTTGTTCACCCAGGTCTCGTTCTCTATACACCACAATCATCACACATGAACAATACATGTGAGGAAACGTACCTTAATTAGAAAAGTACACCAAAACATCATAACAGCAGCAATCAATAGCATAGAACTATTCTACTCGTCAAGACGATTCCAAAAAGTATAAGTTTGCTAAAATCAGAGTTAGAACGTGAAAGTTATGGCCTATACAAGACTAGGGGCTAAACTGCAGAAAAGAGGACTAAAAACTAAATACTTTTGAACTATGCAGGACTAGATCATAAATAAAGAAAACCACAAGGGCTTTTCTATAATAGTTCTGGTGGCGGCGGTGTTGACTGCGCTGATGGCCACGTGGCGGCGTGGGAGCGGCCGGGTCCACGGGACCCGGCCGTGGACCAAGTGCACGGGTCCATGGTGGACCGGCAGTGGTCCCGGCGACCTCGACCATGGTCACCGGCAACGACCTTGTGGCGGCGGGTCTGTAGGCCATGCAGGGGCCTTGAGAGGGCACGAGCATGATGCGCGTGCACTAGCTTGCTTGACGGGCGACACGGACGCGGCGGGGCACGACCAGAGTGGCGGTGTTACATCGGCAGCGCTCGGCGATGTGTAGGGAGGGCGAATGCGGCAGCGGGGAGTAGCACCATGAACCTCGTGGTCACACGGAGCTCGGGAACAGTTCACCTTGGCGGCAGATGGCGAAAACGATGGCGGCGGCACGAGCTCGAGCGTGGTGGCTATGGCAATGCCCTAGGGTTAGGGTACCATGTGGCGGCAGCTCGACTAGGGTTGGGAATCGGCGCGGGGAGGCAGGCGATGGGCTTTATTGGGCACGGCGGTCCTCAGCTCGCATGCAGGTGGGCACGACATAAGCGAAGGCCAGGCTCTAGCGACTTCAATCAGCGCTTCAACAACTCCTGCGCGTCATCTAGAGTGAAACTCATGTCCACCACAGGACCACGGGTCTTTCACACCTCTATTATCATGATGATCCTGAAGGACAGGTCAATCACCGACCATCGCCAACATCACCGTGACACACCCAAAGGATGGAGGCCATGCCCAGTGCATGCCTCTACAGCAACTACAACATGACCGACATCTTCACCCCTACGTCATCACCCTATGGTTTTCTGTACACCCATGCCTCCCCTTGGCCTATAAAAGGGGGCGTTGGGTCTAGTTCAGGGGCAATCGAATCGGACCACACTCAAAGGAATCCGAGCACTCTAGCAGCAAGGCTTAGGCATAGCAGTTCTAAACTTAGGCCTTGTTCTCCACCTCCATTCATATACTCTCACTTGTATACCCTGTATAAGCACTTCGGTGCAAGATAATACAATCTCTCCCCCCGCTAGACATAGAGCCTTCTGTTGCCCGAACCAGGATAAAAATTGTGTGTTCTTCTTGCATCACCATCCGAATTAGGGAGCACGCAGCACAAATTCACTCATTGGTGCTTGGCCCCCGGGGTCAGGACACTAACAGTTGGCGCGCCAGGTAGGGGGATCTGCATGTCATGATCGCTTCCCGCCATTTTTCAGAATGGTAGACTTCATTCTACCAGTACCATTCACCACGGTGATCTGGTTTGGGAGTCTGGAGTTCATGTCGCTTGGCTATGGCCATGGTCCTACTCTCGCCCAGGAACCTCGATGATAGTGATCTCGGGCTCCCTCGATTAGGAGCGGCATTTAGTGTGGTGACCTCACAGCCTCCTAGTGATGTGGGTGTCCTCATAGAGGGCCTATCTGACCCTTGTTTGGCTACAGATGATAGGCCTGAAGGACACTGCGATGCCCCAACGTTTGGCTTCGCTATGCGCTCGCCGAGGGGACCGAGTGTTGTCTTTTCTATGGGCGTAGCTCCAACGCCATCCAACATCCTCCCACATGGGTTGTTCGAGGCCTGTTGCCTATTCCCATTTGGCCTAAACAACTCCATCAAGACGTACTCCTCTACTATGAGCACCAACAAGAGTGCGTACGAGGATCTCCCGGGGCACCTCCTACGAGCCCCCATGCACTTGGTGACATCCACGCTAGTCTCTGAGTACCCGGAATCCTCCAGGGCTCCTGCTTCAAAGCACTACACCCTTGGTACACTCTGGCACTAGCTGGAGGAGGAGCGACATGGACAGGGGTTTTTCCCCAACTACTACTTCGGCTTCCCTGACTCTGACTCCGCCCATGATAGCTATGACCCAACATGGGAGTGCTTTCATGTCGATGGGGCCATCGCGTTGAGTGATGAGACCAATGATGCCATAACAGCGGTGGCAGCGACGAGAGCCAATGCCACGCTAGATCGAGAGGCACCTTCGGTGGTGCCTAATGTACAACTACCCTAGGATGCCCAAGACGCCCAGCTCATGTAAGATCAAGAGATGTGGGCCAAGCTCGATGAAGATCGGGAATGCCTGTGCCAGCTGACCCTCGAGTGAGAGCATGAGCGCGCACGCAACAGAGGAGCTCGAGCTAGGGCTCGAGATGTCAACTGGAAGATCATTGCGGAAGGGGCAAACAGGCACCCCTTCTTCAACCATGCCAGCCAGAACATCATTGCTGCCACCATGCTCCTCCGCAACATGCCGACTCCGTCGAACCCGAAGCCCGTCGAATCTGAGAATAGATCCGGGGTCTCCTCAACACCGCAGCCATGTAATAGGCCAAGAGTTTGGCCTCAAGACGTCGAGGGGCGTCCTCGGAACGACCCTCCAAACCCTCACAGCATGAGAGGGAGGGCTCGGTTCACCACGAGCCTGCGCCTCAGGAAAAGAGGGCGATCCCAGTGCGAGACTGCATCATCGACAACCGTGAGCCTCGAGATGCATGCCACGACATCAACGACAACCGCAGATGCAAGTTCGGCGATGGCGAGGCATGAGGCTACAACATGCACCGGGGCAGGTGCTACAATAGCGATGAGGACCGTGCTCGGTCCCCCGAGCCCCTGGGCCCGTGCGTCTTTAGCTGAGAGATCTGCAAGTCCAAGCTGACAAACCACTTTTGACCACCGATGGCCCTCACCAAGTACAACGGGGAGATAACACCCGAGCTCTGGCTTACCGACATTAGACTGGCATGCCAGGTTGGCAGGCCCCCCAACGATAAGGTCATTATCCACTAGCTCCACCTGTTCCTATCATACACAACTTAGGGGTGGCTCGAGGAGCTTCCCCCAACCAAATCCACGACTAGAGCAACCTTGTGAGGGTGTTCAAAGGTAACTTTAAGGGGACCTACTTGTGCCCAGGCAACAAGTGGGATCTTCAGAACTACAAATAGAAGTCGAAGGAGTCTCTCCACATTTTTGCTCAACGCTTCTCCAAGCAGTGCACTAAACTCCCCCACATCTCCGACGAAGACGTCATCCAGCATTCATTGCCGGGACTACCTGCAGAGAGCTCATGCACGAGTTGGGGCACAATACCCCAAAGACTGCCAACAAGCTGATAGACATCATTGCTAGCTATACCACAGGCGAGGAGGCCCCTGGCACATTCTTCGACGGAGAACAGGGCAAGGGGAAGGCCAAGGAGGGCGATCCTAAGAGCTCGAATCAGGGCACCAAGAGGAACAACAACAATAAGATGAAGAATTAGTGGGGCAAGCGCGAGGCCACCAATGATGATCTCGTGGCCACCATCGAGTGCTAGAAGCCTCAATGCCCTCATGGGGGCATCTTCGATAAGATGCTGAAGGAGCCCTGCCCTTACCATAAGGGAGGGGCAAACCACAACCACAAGGACTGTCGGGTGCTCAAGAAGTACTTTGATAGCTTGGACCTCAAGAAGGGCGACAAGAAGGAGGACCCCAAGGACAAGGGTGGTGATAAGGAAGATGGCTTCCCCGAGGTCCTCGTCTGCTACATGATCTACGAGGGCCCTCAGTCCGTCTCTCACCACACCGCACAAGAGGGAGCACCGAGAGGTCTTCTCTATATGGGTTGCCACCCCGAACTACCTCGACTGGTCCAGTACGGCCATCATGTTCGACCATGAGGACCACCCGGACCACATCCCCAAGCCGAGGGTGTACCCACTCGTCGTCAACCCCGTCATTGTCAACACCATTCTCACCAAGGTACTCATGGATGGTGGTAGCAACCTCAACATCATCTATGCAGGGACCCTCGATCTCTTAGGGATCCCACGGATGAAGCTCCAACCTAGCATCGGGGGCTTCCACGGAGTTGTACCGGGGGCTGAATCGACCTCCCTGTCTACTTCGGCACCCCCGCAAACTTCGGGAAGGAGACGCTCACCTTCGAGGTGGTTGGGTTCCACGACACGTGTCATGTCATCATCGGTCGACCCGGCTACGCTAAGTTCATGGCAATCCCCAACTACACCTACCTCAAGCTCAAGATGCTAGGACCCAAGGGCGTCATCACCGTCAGCCCCTCCTACAAGCACACCTACGACTGCGGCATCAAGTGCATCAAAAATGGGGAGGCTACCAAGGAGTCTGCAATGCTGAGCGCCATCCTCAAGGACCTCGCTACTGAGGTCCCTGACCCCAAGCGCCACGCCGAAAACTTCGAGCCCACGGAAGATACGAAGTCCATCCTCCTCGACCCTAGCAGCTCTGACGGGAAGGCATTGACGATCAGCGCCACCCTTGACAACAAATAGGAAACAGTGCTCATTGACTTTCTTCACACGAATGCTGACATGTTTGCGTGGAGTCCCTCGGATATGCTCGGAGTACCAAGGGAAGTCGCCGAGGATGCCTTGCAGATCCAGGCCGGATCCAAGACAATGAAGCAATGCTTGCACCCCTTCGACGAGGAGAAGCACAAGATCATCGGGGAGGAGATTCACAAGCTTTTGGAGGCCAGATTCATCAAGGAGGTTCATCATCTCGAGTGGTTAGCTAATCCTATACTAGTTAAGAAAAAGAGTGGGAAATATAGGATGTGTGTAGATTCCACCAGTTTGAATAAAGCATGTCTGAAAGTTCCTTTCCCTTTATCACGCATTGATCAAATTGTTGATTCTACCATGGGATGTGAAACTCTCTCCTTTCGAGATGCTTATTTTGGCTATCACCAAATCAAGATGAAGGAGTCCGACCAGCTTATGACCTCCTTTATCACCCCTTTTGGCATGTACTTCTACATCACCATGCCCTTTGGCCTTTGAAACGCCGGGGCAATGTACCAGCGATGCATGCTCCATGGCTTTGGCAAACACATTGGGCCGACAGTCGAGGCCTACGTCAATGATATCATAGTCAAATCTAAGAAGGTCGACAACCTCATCGACAACCTCGAGATCGCATTCTAGTGCCTCAGGGCAAAGAATATCAAACTCAACCCCGAGAAATGCATCTTCGGCGTCCCTCGAGCCATGCTTTTAGGGTACGTCGTTTCTCAGCATGGTATCGAGGCCAACCCTAAGAAGGTCTTAGTGATCAACAAGATGGGCCGGATCCAAGATCTCAAGGGTGTCCAAAAGGTCATGGGCTGCCTCGCGGCTCTCAGTCGCTTTATCTCATGACTCAGAGAGAAAGCACTGCCTCCGTACCGCTTCTTGAAGAAATTGGAATGCTTTATGTGGACCCTCAAAGCTGAGGAGTCCCTATCCAAGCTCAAAGTCATGATGACCTCTCCTCCAATCCTCATGCCTTCGAACCCAGCCGAGTCACTCATGCTTTATGTCGCCGCCACCCTCGAGGTGGTCAGCTCGGCCATAGTGGTCGAGAGAGAGGAGGAAGGACACGCTTGCCCATCCAATGACCTATCTATTTTATCAGTGAGGTACTCTCAGAGACCATGGTTCGCTATCCGCAGATATAGAAACTGCTCTACGCCATCATAGTCACGCAGCCCAAGCTCCAACACTACTTCCTTGTCCATGCAGTGACCATGGTTTCGTCTTTCCTCCTTGGAGAGATAATCTAGAATCAGGAAGCCACCGGAAGGATAGCCAAATGGGTGGTCAAGCTCATGGGCAAGACCCTCTCTTATGCATCATGAAAGGCCATCAAATCCCAAGTGCTAGCAGACTTCATCACTGAGTGGGCCAACACCCAACTTCCCCCTGCACAGATTTAAGCAGAGCTATGGACGATGTTCTTCAATGGTTCATTAATGAAAACAGGGGCCGGCGTGGGCCTGCTCTTCATCTCACTCCTCGGAGTCCACATGTGCTATGTGATCCGACTGCACTTCACTGCCTCCAACAACATCATAGAATACGAGGCCCTGATCAATGGCCTGTGCAGCACCGTCGAGCTCGGGATCCGATGCCTCGATGTTCATGGTGACCCACAGCTTCTAATCGACCAAGTTATGAACGCCTTGAGTTGCCATGACCCCAAATTGTAGGCCTACTACAAGGAGGTCCATAAACTAGAGGACCAGTTCCATGGCCTCGAGCTCAACCATGTCGCTCACTGATACAATGAGGCCGCACATAAATTAGCAAAGATCGCATCCACTCGAGGTACCGTCCCACCTGAAGTCTTCTCGAGGGACCTATTCAAACCCTCCGTCGACCTAGGCACGGGAGAAGGAGGCGCAACATAGGTGGTCAACCCCACTCCCTCGACTGAGGCCCCCTCGACCGGGGCCGATGTCATGGAGATTGATGAGTCGCACCTACCTCCGGCCCCCAAACTAGACTGGCGTGCTCCCTTCCTCGATTGCCTTATTCGAGGGGAACTTCTAGAAGATTGGACAGAGGCCAGGCAGATCGCTCGACGGGTCAAGACCTACGTCCTCTATGGTGACAACAAGGAGCTTTATCGACGTAGCCCCACCGAGATCTTGCAGCGCTACACTACCATCGAGGAGGGAAGGAAATTGCTCAAAGACATGCACTCGAGGGCTTGCGACCATCACGCTGCCCCTAGGACCCTTGTCGGAAATGCATTTTAGCAAGGTTTCTTTTGGCCAACCGCCATTTCTGATGCCATCGACCTCATCCGCTCGTGCGAGGGGTCCTAGTTTTATGCTAAGCAGACCCATCTCCTTGCTCACACTCTACAAACCATCCTGATCACATGGCCTTTTGCCTTTTGTGGACCCTTGAAAAATACAACCGGGGGCTACACCTATCTGCTCGTGGTCATCAACAAGTTCTCCAATTGGATTGAGGCTTGACACATCACCAACATCTGATCTGAGTAGGCAGTCCTGTTCTTCACCGACATCATTCACCGACAATGGCATGCAGTTCACCGGCAAGAAGTTCCTAGATTTCTATGACCACCATCACATCTATGTGAACTGGTCTATTGTCGCTCATCCTAGGACTAACGACCAGGTCGAGCATGCTAATGGCATGATTCTACAAGGCCTCAAGCCATGGATCTTAAATCGGTTGAACAAACATGGCAAGAAGCGGGCCGTTGAGCTACCATCTGTCCTTTGGTGCCTTAGGATGATGTCGAGTCGAGCCACAGGGTTCACCCCGTTCTTCCTAGTCTACGGGTCTGAGGCCGTCCTCCTTACCGACCTTGAGCATGGGTCCCCTCGACTGAAGCCCTACGATGAGTAGACCAATGAGGAAGCATGGGAAAACATCATCGACTAGCTTGAAGAAGCTCGAGATGTGGCCCTCCTTAAATCCGTGAGGTACCAACAGACACTTTGACGCTACCATGACAAGCACATCCACAAGCGTGACCTCCACGTCAGTGACCTTGTCCTCCAGAGAAGACAGAGCAACAAGGGCTGCCACAAGCTAACTCCACTGTGGGAGCGTCCCTACATCATTGCGGAGGTGTTGAAGCCAGGAACCTACAAGCTAGCCAACGGCAAAGGCAAAACCTTCACCAACCCCTAGAACATTGAGCAGCTACATCACTTTTACCCTTAAGGCCTCGAGGCTTTGTACATTTTCCATGTCATGAATGAATAAAAAGTACTTTTGATTTCAATATGCTTTTTGTTCACAAGTTTGAGGTAGCCCTGACCCTACCTCATCAGGGTCGAGCCTCCCTCAGGGGCTAACAAGGGGAGTGCCCCTAACTTCCTAAAAAACTCACACACTTTTTTTGAAACTCGACATCCATTCCCCTTTGTACGCTTTGATATGCATTCTCACTTAGTCGAAAATGCCACAAAAGTATCCTTGAGGGTCAAGGGCTGTTGAGCCATGAGATCACCGACGCCCCTATGCTATGGTACCTCCACTCACTCCCCCCTCAATGGGCATGACCCTGCACCAAGTTTGCTAAGTGAAAGCACAATCAGGCTGATAAGAAAGAAAAGGACTTAAAAGATGCAAGAAATATACATCAGTGCATATTTTCTTAAGGCCACCAAGGCCACACCATCGTGATTCACAAAAAACTAACTTATTACATGGACCTCTTGCCCAGATATGGCTCACAGGCCCTCATCTTCATTGACGTTAGGAGGGACGACCTCTGGCTCGAAGAGCTTCGCCAGCTCGCCACCAGGAACCTCAACTGCCTCGATCAAGCCTAGATGTGTCTCATGATTCTAGACCTCAGACTTGTTGGGATTAGAGACAAAGCCATGGGAGACAAACCCATGTCGTACGTATACCCCAACTAGACAAGAGCCAACGCCCTCTTGACGATGTGATGAAGTGCGCCACGAACCTATTCCTGCATGACACAGCCAAGGGCGTACATCCACCGAAGGTAGGAAGTTCCAGGCATGTCACCCTCGACCTCCGCCTCGGGCTCGACCTCCAAGCCATTGTAGAATGAGGTAATGGCACCCTAGAGCCTCTCGTTCAACTGTGCCTTGACCCAGTAAAGGTCCTAGAGCATCTTGGCACTCTTCTAGGCCTCAAGCTTCTGTTCATTGAGATCTGAAATGAAGAAACCAAGTCAGTCATGATGAAAAAGACAATCAAGCCAAGAAGTAAAAACCAAAAAGGAAAACTCACCATTGAAATAGGTCTCCAAGGCCACGAACTCATCCCGCTGGGTGGTGATCGTCTTGCTGGCCTCCGCCAAGGTGTCGACCATGTCCATCTTCTCTGCCCTCAGCTCCTCGATCACCTTGCTGGTGCCATTGAGAACTTTCTCCTTCTCTTGGAGGGTCCCCTTCAGCATGGAGACCTCGGCAGTCAAGGCCTCGATGCGAATGTTAACCTTCCCAATCATGACATTGAGGGAGTCGCAATGGCTGGAAGCTTTAGCGAAGCAACCCTCGAGCTCTTTTATGCATGACGCAGAAATCTATAGCTCCCCCTTTAGCATCTTGATGTGCTTTTCTACCAGGATGAGGTCCTCAGAGGTCTTCTGTGCCTCCCCTTCAGCCTTGGTAGCGTCGTCCTTGGCTTTGGCCTCCTCCTCCTTGGCCTGGGTTGTCTCCCCTCAAGCTACGGTGGCATCTTCCTGGGCCTAAGTTGCCTCCTCCCTAGCCTTGGCTGCGTCCTCCTTCGCCTTCGCTACCTTAGCTTGAGTGGCCTCGAGCTCCACTTGAAGCATAGGGACCTGCTCCCATCCACCCTTCATCATGTGGATGAATTATGACTTGGTCTAAGAGCGCCCTCTCAAATCCTGGAAATAGAAAATACGAGCTGGAGTTAGGCATCAGATAGAAAATGACCAAGATCACAAAAGATGACCATTTACCTAGAAGGTCTTAAGCAAGTTGTCAGCAGTGACGTCGATGGTCATCTGTAAGGAATGTTGCATCTAGGCATGAAACTCCTTGACGTGCTGCTAGCCCTCAACCTTTGCAGGGTCGTTCATCTCAAACAGGAGCTCATCAGGGTTCGCCAGGTCCCGGAGCCAGAGAACCTCCTTGCCCCAATGAGGAAGCTCTTTCGTCGCTCGATCATGCACGGTCGTTGCAATGCTGTCCACTAGCTTAGGTGAGCCACCAGCACCATGTACCCGCATGGCCAGAGTGGGGAACACTGACTCCCCCTGGACCCCCAACAACTCAGCTTCCCCCTCCTTCCGCTTCCCCCTGATGTCAGGGGAACATGAGGAGGGAACGACCATCGAGCCAGGGCCATACAAGAATACCCGAGCGGCTGATGCCCTAGCTTCCGGTGGGCAAGGGAGCAGCACCATTGCAACCTCCCCCATCGTCGACACCTCCAGCGGGACCGCCTATGAGATTGGCTACCCGCTCATCCTCCCCGCCTCTGGCAGGACATCCTCAGCCGCCAACTCTTTCGATTGGCTCAAAACAAGTGGCTCCATGCTCAGTGGAACCTCCATCGTCTCCTCCTGCCGCTGGTGCTATGGCAGGCTCGAGGCCACCACCTCCTCCTGCCTCTACTACAACGGCGGGTCCAAGGCCACCGGCTCCTCCAGCGGCTGCTGTGGAGCGCTCAAGGATGACAGTTCCTCCTATCATTGTTGCTATGGTTGGCCCGAGGCCTGTAGCTCATCTTGCTGCTGCTTCAACAGCTGCTACCAATGATGCCGCTAATCCACCTGCTGCAGCCCCTACGGCCACGGCTGCCATGGCTGCTTCTATCACTGAGGGAGCTCTGCTCCCACCTCTTGTGGGTGATCCACCACCTCCTCTGTGTCGCACATGGAAGATTTGGCCCCCTCATCCTCGACGACCACCGGGGCCTCCTCCGATGACCCCACCACGAGGCTGCTAGCGGTGCCTTTGAGCTCGAGGATACCAAAGGGTAACTCAACCCGCTCCCAAACTTAGGCGGTGTCACCATCCACCATGACCCCTAAGGCGCTTGAGCCCGCAACAGATGCAGCACCTAGTTTCTTGCCCTGAGCCATGGCAGTCTGGGTGTCCACAAGCCAAACAACTTTTGTCGTCGATCGGGGGCATGAGGCGGCAGCTCCAGCCGATGCCGCCATCAGCGCAGTGGCCTCGGCCTTAAGCCACTTGGCGGGTGTAGGGGACGCCTCTTCCGTCGGACATTTGAGCCTAAACACGCAAAAGGAAAAAAATGCTATCTCCCTAAAAACAGCAGAGGGAGAAAATAGAGATACAAGGTATGAAAACTTACACAAGGTATGAAAACTTACCCCACCGGGATGATAGGCACCCTCGTGCGCACCTTCGATGCACTCAGGGGCTTCTGAGACCCCCTCTCAATGGACCCTTACCGGGTCCGGAGCCGCCCGAAGCCATGGCCAACGATGCTCTTGGCACCCTCTCCTCCTCTAAGGCTAGCTGACCCCGTGTCCTCATGCCAAGTGTCAAGAACTTGGGGCGGTGCGGCGATGTGCTGGACTTACCCCTCGACGGGGCCGGCAACATCCTCCGGCGCGTGTGTCGCTATGCTGACCCCTCCTGGGTTGAGGAACCAGCCGTCCTCCTCTTTCAGGGCTACTCTGGGGCCCTCGCCACTCGACCCTCGATGGGCATCAAGGCCACCCCCGACAACGACCCCTCCTCAACCACCTCCTGTGGAAACCGATGGTCAGCTCGATGGGGATCAGGCAATAGAGCATCGTACTATGACTCAACTTCATCACCATCCTTGTCATCCTCCCCCTCCTCTTCCTTCGAGGGGACTCCTCCTCGGGAAGCCCATCATGCCTTTGCTTTGCCCGATGTTGCTCGAGCGCCTGAAGCATAAGATTCTTCTTCTTCCTCTTCCTCTTCTCCCTATCCTTATCCTTTTTCTGCTGGTCAGCGATGAAGCGTCTCACCTGACGAGCGGGCTCATCCTCCTTGACTGAGGGTGTCGATGTCCTGAAGTCTGGAATCTCCTACACACTGATCAAAAATAGAGGATGTGGAGATAAGACAAAGAGGAGAGGAACCCAAAGGCAGCAAATTGAAACACTCACCAGCTGTATGTGGCCATCGTTTGGCTGCATCGGGATGATCATCATCTCTGGTGTAAAGGGGCCAGCAACCGCCCCCTTATCTGCCTCACAATTTCCTCATGGGATAATGTCTCGGATGACATCTGACTTTCCCCAAATGACACACTGGGCACCATCTAATCTAGGCGTAGCTAGCACTGCATCAACAGGAGGACCCTCCAGTAGTGGAAGGCCAACACAATGATGCCGGCGGTCAAATCCCTGTTGCGCAACATCTTCAATGCATCAAGGAGTGGATTCAACCTCGCCTGATTCTTCGCTGCCACACCGTGCAGCCAGTGATACGGGCTCTCTTCCATGACGCACCCAGTGTAGCATGGCAGCCAGTCGTTGTCATTCTAAAGGTAGAACCACTGGCCATGCCACCCGCCATGATTGGAGGTTAGCCCTGTTGGGATGTACAAGTCTGGCCTCTTCAGAGACAGGTTGCAGCAGCCGGCACGGGCTATCCTCCTCCTCCCCGTCGACACTGGCTTGGCGAAGTGCTCCTCCTTAAAGAGATGGAGCCACAAATACCAATGCGGCTCCATTCCCAGATATCCCTCACAGATGGCGGCATAGATCGCCAGATGAGAGATGGAGTTGGGGAGAAGTGCTGAAGCATGACCTCATAGTGGTGAGTCAGCGCGCGCAGAAATCGACTTGGGGGCACCCCAAGCCCCACCTTGTTGAAGGCGACAAAGCTCATGACGTAACCCTCCGGTGGGTTCGGCTCCTGATGGTTGCTCAACAGCACCCTCCACTCCGGTCGATCGGCCAGGGTGATGGGGCGAAGGAGCCCATCTCCCACAAGCTCCTACAACTGCTCCACCATCACTGACGAGGGAAGCTAGTCGTCCACAGGGAGGATCTGTACACCCATGGAGGAAGGCTGAATCTGCTCCACGGATGAACAAAGGGGAAGATTCCTAATCTCTTGGTACCAACCTCTCTCCTCCTTTCTTCCTTCCTCCAAAAGATTGGTTCGCTCTTCTCTCTGATGATGGTAGTGACGACAAAGGCGAGAAGGCAAGGTGGAAATCCAGGGAACCCTACCCCCCATATTTATAGGCAGACCAAAGAGCAATGAATGGATTTGATGGAGGGGCAAGTAAATCTTTGCATTAAATGCACTACCTAACCGCTCCCATGATTCCAGGGCCAGGAATACGTGTCGCCCACCTACAGGACATCCGCTCTCCATGTTGTCCATGACAGTGCCATTTTGGTTCTAGCCTAAAAAGGCGTGCCCAACGGATGGAAGGAGTTATTCACGGATGATATCTTCCACAAGAAGGAATGAGGGCTCTAGCCTCACATTAAATCTCAAGGGAGCGAAGGTTGGCCCTTGGTTACGGTTCGATAACTGCACTCGAGTACCTGAGTCAGGGATTACTGAGAGCGGCCCGTACGTGGCTTGGGCTCGAGCCACATTCTCGAGATGCCCTCACACATATTCAAGGCAAAACTAGAGGATAGCCATGGAATCCCCTCGAGGGGAGGTGTCAAGCCACCGGACCCCATCAAATGGGACTGGGTCCACGCATCCATCCGTTTGCATCAAAGAGAATGCCTCCGCGGCCACTAGTCGACCCCATCGAATGGGGCACGAGTTCCCACTTGAATTTCCCAATAACAGCTCAACAGATAACATCAGAGCTCACTCAAATGAGGTTAGCATGGCGCTTCTCACCCCTCCTCCTGATGAAAAGGAGCATGAGGTCCAAAGAAAAAGACAGGCTTGTTCCTAATCGACCTTGACCGAAGAGGCTTGGGGGCTCGCTCACAACCAGATGGCCTTGACGAAAGAGGAGCTAACCACGTGAAGGTCTCGAACACCCATCAAAGGTAGCACGCTGTGACTAGCCTCACCTCGATCGAAAGGACTCATGGGGATTATATGCCAAAGACTAGCAAAGCTACGGCAATGCAAAGCCTGGAGGTTTGACTATGCTTGGCCTCCCTCGACCGAAGAGGGACAAATGCACTCAGGGGCTTGAATACTCAAGCGCCCCTTGACCACACATCCAAAAAGCACTCGAGGGAGTTTTCTATCCTTCCGAGGCTTCGGGGCTACCTTCGAAGGGTGCATTCACGCGCACCCATCGAAGGGCATCGACACCATGACTCCAGTTCACCATTATTTGATCCCTAAGAAAAATGTATCGCACTCGACTGCCATGAGGCAAGCCTCGATGAAAGAGGATTGCCCCTACTCAGGGGCTCAACCACTCGAGCACCCCTCGAAAAGAATACATAAAACCCTCGAAGGAGATTCCTACTCCACCAAGGCCTCGGGGGCTACCCCCATGGGTACGCTCACGCGCACCCATTAGAAAACAACAATGCTATGGCTCCAGTTCATGAGCCTCTGTGTGAGTGCCATCACTTGCGCAGAGACTCGAGGGCTACTATGGGGTACCTAGAAAAAGGGGTACCCAAAACCCACGAATAATAGAAATAATCCTCGATCAAATAGCACAAACGTACAAAACCCAAACCTACACCAAGTAGTATAGGGCCGGCCCACGAATGGGATGTACCAGGCCAAAATAGCCTCCTACTCAATGGGGCCCTCGAATGATGGAAGTCCGCCCAGCGGATGACCACCCATCGGGTGAGGAAACATGGTGCAGACGAACGACCCCCCGTCGACTGCCGCCCCAGCCTCGACTCACCCACTTCCTGTATGGGATCTAGAGCATTTATTGCACCCTGTCAACTCCTGCCTAACCCCATGGCTACAGCAGCGCTAGAGTGGCCAAGTACAGGGGGTCAATTCCCCCTTTCACCACCCATCCCCAAAGAAGCATTGATTCGTATTACCACTATTCCCACCGCCCATCCCCGGAGAAGTGATGATTGGTAGTGTCACTATTCCCACGTGCTGAGCACTGTGCCTCATTAGGCACCCCCTCGAGACGCAATCATCAACATTCATACCACATTTCCCGGGGCTCAGGTCTTGTCTATTCGGCCTCGACCCCCTCGAGCCACCCCTCGACCGGGCCTCCGGTAACTCCGGACAGTGCTTCAACAACTCCTACGCATCATCAATAGTGAACCTCATGTTTGCCACAGGAGCACGGATCTTTCACACCTCCATCATCATGACACTCCTGAAGGATAGATCAATCACCGACCATCACCTACATCACCGTGATAGACCCAAAGGATGGAGGCCATGCCTGGTGCATGCCTTTACAGCAACTACGACATGACCAGCATCGTAACCCTACGTCATTGCCCTAGGGTTTTCTGTACAGCCGTGCCTCCCCTTGGCCTATAAAAGGGGCGCCGGGTCTAGTTCAGGGGCAATCGAATCAGACCACACTCAAAGGAATCTGAGCACTCTAGCAGCAAGGCTTAGGCATAGCACTTCTAGACTTAGACCTTGTTCTCCACCTCCATTCATATACGCTCGCTTGTATCTGTCCTATACAAGCACTTTGGTGCAAGATAATACAATCTACCCCTGCTAGACGTAGGACCTTATCTTGCCCAAAATAGGATAAAAATTATGTGTTCTTCTTGCATCAACATCGGGATTAGAGAGCACATAACACAAATTCACTCGTTGGTGCTTGGCCCATGGGGTTAGGTCAGGACACCGACACTATGTTGTTTTATGAAAGTTTAAGTGTGACCATGTTTTAGTGTTCTTGAATAAGGCTATAGTAGCTGGTGATTAGGGAATGATGAATGTGTCAAGATCGTTACTGGCTTACTGGCTTGTTTGCTAGTGATGGGCAGTATGGATAATTGCTTTGCTGACTTGTTTTCTGGTGATAGTGGGAAAGGGTTCCCTTTGATAGGGTTACATTGTTGTAGTAGAGAATGTAGTAGATGACATGTGCTTATGGTACATGTTCTTGGATGTTGTTGACAACCTTGTAGAAAGAATATGCAAGAATTGATCATGATCATACTCCATTATCATACCATGTGCATTCTTCATATTCATACATGTACATGCATCTTCCAAGATCGCTAGGAGAACAGAACATGATGTGAAAAAAGAATCCAGAAGGAATCCTAGAAGAAAGCTTTCGTACAATCGATGATCAAGAACCAGGAGCGAGACATGGAGTGATCGAGTGCCTAGAGCTTCAACCTTGCTCGTTAGAGGAAGGAAAGCCTCGGAGCATTCCTTTATTGTTTATGCTACATTAAGTTTATAGGCGTTTGTCGATACCGTTGATGCATTATGATTACCCTTGTCCACCTGAGTTACCCATACACCCTATTAAGTTTAGGTTCACTTATATTCTTAGCCCTGCCTAATTAGATCGATAGAAGTCAAGTGATTTCCTATCATCCACGAGTTATAGGTGGCGACTCATAATGGTGAGCTATATTATTATCTTGGAATAACCATGTGGAGTAATAAATTGAGATCGGGCGGGATTGGTGTTGTGGATAGAACTAGAGGTTCTGTGTTGTTTGTCCTGTCTGTGTCAAACTAGGGCCCGTCCGATATCTCAGCCCTCTTCTCATGTTGAACGCATGCCCCACAGATAGCTGGAAGGGTGTGATCATCTGATCATGAAGCGTTGAGTTCTGTTTGGGCCAGGCTTTGACCTGAATGCATCATATTGGAGATGGTGTGGGTGATTACAAGGGCACGGTGGTGAGTCCTTAAGATGGGGCGTATCATTTGATGGAGCGGCCCCCGGGTACGATGATTCCTGTTGATCCCGTGACTCTACCCGAACAGACCAAGGTGACCTAATCGATTATAATTGCCATCATTCCTGCATAGTGAACACTGACTTGAGCCCTGCATACTCCTTGGAGTCACTTTATTTTTGGTTTATGACGGGTAAGTCTAGCTGAGTACATTCTCATACTTAGGGTTTTATTCCCACTTGTTGCAGATCATAAGACTTTTGCTATGGCGAGAAGATGGACTTGTATCCCACTATGGGAGGATTAGATCTTGGGCAAGGTCATCTCTTATATCTCATCTACTTGCTGTTGTTGGATATCGATCCTGAACTGGCAATGTATTTAAAAATAGTAGGTGTGAGTATGCCTAATTTGTATCTACTTCCGCTATTTAATTGCAACTCTGATTTGTAAGAAATTACCTTTACAACTAGTAATGTAATTATACCAAGTACGAACTATAAGACAGGTGAATGGTAATTGCTAAACTATGCGATTCGGGTGTGTCATTGAAAAAGTTTGAAATCCCTCATGGTTTATTTAGTACTTTGGGTTGATATGAACACAACGTGCTAATTAAATTGCCTCGGAGGTTTATTTAGTACTTAAGGTTTATATTAATTGGGCGGTTCTATTACAGCTGGCATCAGAGCCATGGTTCAGCTATTACTGTTCATGTGGGTATTTACGAAACAAAGAATTTGTTTTACAAAACTATTTGTCAACTTATAGTTATATAGGTGTTTGAAAACTATGAGTTTGAACTTAAGAGTGTGCCAGTGGTCATATCCTTTATGCCCAGTTAAGGACTCCAGGTGGCTTATTTAGGTACTAACTTCAGGATTGCATCATATTTTCTATTTGTCGTGCTCATACATGGTGGATATGTTTGGGGGCCATTCACTTGAATGGTTATGTATGGATTATTTTGCCTCTACACCAAGGTAAGTGTGAGATGTGAGAGCATGATTAGATACACTATCAATCTAGGGAAGTGCTTATTGGTGCTGAATTATATACATGTTTCCACATGTATATATGAAGGTACCCCATGTGTGGGTGTCGCCTTCTGGTGACTTGTTGGGTAGTATGCATCCATGGGAATGGGTGTGAGTAATTAGAAATTTTACCTTGTTTGGAAAGTGCGTGGATTTTTCATCACTTGCATTCATTGGGGGTTTGGGCTGAAATGGAATTTTCTGCAGGTACACTAACTACGCAAGATCGTGTAGCCCGACTAGATTTCTCTATATGAGAGCACGTTTGTACGCCACCGTCTAGCATACGTTATATTCTAGGTTTGTGAGGACGTACGGAACGTGCATGCATCATGGCATATGCTCATGTCATGTCAACTGCATCACTTCTCTCCTTATAAAAGAATAATTCTCTTTTGATAAAATCACCAAATTAATCTCCATCTCAAGAGAGTTATAATTTGGTTGTACAGATGGCACGTATGAAGCGCATGAAGTCCAAGGCAACCAAAGGAAAGGTTTTGCATCAACAGCTTGCCACCCGTGAGCCACGTGGTGCCAAAATGTTTCTAAAGGAATATGGAATGCCTTCTTTACTATGGCAAATTCTGCACTCAGTGTGTTATCCCATGGGTTAAGAACCTTGCTATTAATGGGGTAAAGAGTTGGAGAGCCGGTGCCCGAGTTTGCTTCCTGTTGAAGTAGTGATTCTCGCCAAGAGCGAAGATGTGACACTCTGGTGTGGACGTCGGTTCATTGCTCAAGGTAGGAACCCTCAGGAAGGTGCGAATGTGGTTGCTTACAAGGCCCTAAGGGATTTTCTTAAAAGATGTCCAGATGCGGTTGCTCGTGCCACTGCCGGTGTGTTTCCTAAGGGTGACCCATACCATGTTGTGTGGTGTCAGTTTAGTGAGACTACACTTGTTGGTTGTAAAGGTGAGGCTGAAAACAGCTATGGCCCTACTAGTAGCGCATGTTTGCTCTGATGAAGAGCTACTCTTGTCTGGAGAATGCATCCGAGTCCCTTAATCGTGACTTCATCTATGTCACCTCTGAGAAGCGTGAGATAAAGAAAGTTTATGAGGAGGAAGTAAAAAGGGTGGCTATGATGCTTGAACAGATGACACTTTCCAAGGATCAGGCTATTAAGAGAGAAAATGCCACTGTCTGTGAGACCTTTATAGTGCAAAGTCAGTTCTTGGAATTGCCTACCCTATTCAACCAGTGGCACCAGGGCTTTGATACAGTTGTGCAACAACGGAACGAAGCCTGGAACGAGGAATACCGCCTGAGGGACCAGGTGATTACCCTAGGAGTCATTAATGGTGCTGTATAAGGAGAACTGCAATGGGTCTACAATCATCTTCACCACACTCCTCCTGGAGCTACTAAGGAAGGACCTCAAGTACTGCCTGACATTGGTGATGCTAATGCTGGAACTATAGGTTGTGTTGAGTACATGGACTATGACCATGAGGAGTAGGCCTTATGACACATCTCTATAGGATTGATGCCTTATTTTGTTGGATCTTATGTAATGGCCTATAACCCTAAGCAGTTGGTACGATGGTATGGGGGTTAGTGAACGTGTATGATGTAGCGTGCTTCAGTGAAGTATCTGGCCTATGTAGCCTATAAGAACAAATACTATGTGCCCTTAATATTGTGAACAGAACTACGTTGTGCTCCAATTTGGTTCAATCTTTGTCCCTGCCAATTCACTCCTATTCTTCTCAGTCTATGATGATATGTCGACATTGGTTCCTTGTTGTCACATGTCTAGACCAAATTTTTAAGCGAAGATTGCTTTTGATCGACCTCAGTGATCGATTTGATGATAACATATATTGTATTACCATGATCATTCCGAAATACCCCTTGCTATCCTCAATTTTGAAATCCCTGGTAATTCCTTTATCTTGTATTGTACACCAAGCTTAGCTGTGCATGACATACAGATATGACTCAATTAAACTTGTGGATTATTCTGTAGATCGTAGTTCAGTAATGTGGTTTTGATTAAAGATTTTTATAGTGCCATGAAGGAACCTAGGATTACCCCTATGAACTGATCAACACATGGATGGTTTCCTAGGGAACATGCTGGTATTGTAATCTTCGATCATGACCTATTATTTTAACTACCCCTGAACTAATCCAAGGTGCAACTTCCCTTGAATGATTGTGTATACATATCTCCTCGAGATAGTCCACCAACCCACAACCCACGCAGTCGGAAGTTTGATGATATTGTAGTCAATGGTGGTGAATCCTTGTCACCCCATTAGCAATGAATTGTGCCTCATGAATCCTTCCCGAGTTTAGGACATACGTATATAGGGAGATGCCTCCTCAAACACTACTATCAAAATCTCGTTAGGATAGTTTCTCTTGTATTAGTCGAGCGTAAGGCGAGACATCGATAGTAGCTTAACTCTATGCTGTAAAAAAATTTTCAACCATTGTTTTCACTAGTCAAGGTGATATCGGCCGACTTCAGTTTTGGGAGGATTACACATAACTATGCTAAGTTTTCCCGATAAGCCTTGCATCGAGGGATAGATATGGTAGGTATGAGACGTGTCCGCATATACAATTTTATTCAGTTGATCTTTTCTTGTTCCCTCATAGTCATGCAACTATCATTGTCTATTTCACTCTTGCCTTGCACGTGATGCCTATTCTTGCAGGGATCTTCCATATCATGTGAAATTGCACCCCGATTGTAAGATCTGTAGTGGTGTCTTGATTAATCACTGAAGGTGCCATGATGAATTTGAGAGCCTCCTGTGGTACACGACACATGGTTGTGCTACTTGGCATGCACAGGTATCATGGATGTTGATCTTGACCCATTATAGAGATTACCTTGATGTGCCATATTCCATGACCCTACCTTGAGTTTCTCTCGATACACGTTGACCAATCGATGATCTCTTATCAATGATGACATTTTCTCCTGAAGTGCGACGAAAGTCAACTCGAATAGAATAGGCCGTTAACATTACTCTGACTACAAGAGATGGTGGACAAAGGACTCTACCTAGTATGTCTCCTGGAATAGCATCATCTCTTGTAAAATGTGTAACTCTCTATGGCTTGTATGGAGATACACAATGTACGTGTTGGAGGAGCCTCGGATGAACATCGAGCTAAGAGAGAGCATTTGGACTGGAATATGAATAAGACTGGTTGAATTCTCATTGTTGTCTAGTCATTCTATCTACTCGTCTCTAAAGTGCTTTATCAGTATGAATGCTGGAGTCTTTGAAATGTCTAAATTATTAATTGGATTATGGGTTTTGTCTGATCAGTGGAATGATTCCCTATTACATGGTGTTTCTTCGAAAGGACTTAGAACTTCCCTACAACCGTTAGGTCTTCTAATGCCATGTGGAGTATCCATGCTTCATGGGAATCAATGAAGGAAATTCTTCAGACAAAAACCTTTACTTAGACATTCTTGAGGATTATCCTGACTAATGTCATGACCTTGTGCTTAAAACTTAGTAGTGTTCGACCGTTACTCCTGTCCCTATACGAGAATCTAACGCGTGTCTTGCTTCCAAGGCACTAGGACTTCTATATGGGCTAGAGGTTGGCAGCACTATGGGATTGTACCTAGATTGTATCAAATCGCCCAAATGCCAAATTCGATTGTGCATTGGGTATGCATTGTATGCACAATTTGGTATAACCATGGGTTTACCAAAGTGCTTGGTGTCAAGTGTCAAGCAATCCCCTTTGAATGTGAGAATTTGGTTTAGTAGAGGTACTTTGGAATGAGAGATTGGTATGATCATTCTTGGAAAAGTATTGGTTAACAAAAGTCAGCAAGACCATATAACAAGAATATAGGTCTTATGCTAGAGTGGTAATCGTAAGCCCTTCTCAAAGTATTTACTCGGTTAGTAATTCTACTTAGTGGAAAGAGAAAATTAGAGGTTTCTACTAAGTTAGAGAGCCATTGACCTAAGAACTTTGACTTCTATATGAGAAGATTTGGATCTCTCTGACCTAAGAACTTTGACTTCTACAAGTAAAATTTTGGACTCTCTTAGTCCAGCTTGCTCATGTCGGCATTTTATTAGCCAGTGTTCCTATGAAGGGCTATGTCAGTATTGAACTCACTTCAAGGAATCCTATGTTGTCACCCTAGCAAGCTGGTAAAGTAGTTTCTGTTGTATGGGAGCTACGATCTATTTCTTAGTGATAAATCCTTTAGGATTTTGAAGCACCTTTTGATGTATTTGATGATGTGAATAGCAGATTTCCTCACATTTAACCCTTTGGTGCCTCTAAATGGGTAGTTGTTAGTTATATCTTGCAATAACCCCCTAATGAGATATAGTGTCAGGTTTAATCAGAGAGTATATCATACTATTCTTATCGTCTTCATACTTC
>CM041632.1:28334225-28389616 GCA_023333625.1 Bothriochloa decipiens | reverse complement strand
TTCATACTTCAGATTGACAAAAAAATTGAAATCACCTTGGAAGTATGGGTATAAGTTGAAAAACATCTTTGGATGAACATGTAAGGAGGAAAAGTGATTACATAAGCAATTAAAAATTTCAAGTGTCGATCGACAAATCAGGTTTCAAAGTCGATCGCCTTGCCTACCCAACATTTATACAGCCCACCTGAAGCCCAAAGATTGCACCAAAGTCAACCTAGATGAGGACCGCTGCATCCCTAGGGGACCCACCTATGCACTGTTCCCACATGACCATAGTGTCACACTTGCCGCACCTGCTTGGTGTCGTTACCGAGGAAATGGGTACCCCAAACCCCAGATTTACCGAACTAAACCTCGCAAAATCAGCAAACCAAACCCTCCAGTGACCCCCCGTGCTAATGTACGAAGGCCCGCAGGCAAAGACATATCGGGCTGACCCACGAACGGACGACGACGGCCCAAAGCCAAAGCCTCCTCGAGGGGTTACCGAACAGACCAGAAATTCGGGCGACCCCTCGAGGACGGAACTTCGCCCGGTGAACAAGCCTACCCTCGAGGACATAACATCGCCCGCCGAACGAGCCTGCCCTCAAAGATGGAACTTCGTTCGGGCGAATGGGCAGTCCTCGAGGACAGTGCACCCCTCGGCTACCGACTCTCCCGTACGGATCTGGGCGCATTTAATGCAATCTACCTACCCCTGCCTAACCGTATGGCCACAGTTATGGTAACAGTCGTGGGAGTGGCGGTCAAATATTGCTTTTACCATAACTGTTATGGCCACAGTTATGGTGGCGGTCAAATATTGTCATGGTGCCCCAGAATCCTGCGGATCGTGCTTCGCTGTTGCACCATGACAAGCACTGTGCCATGTCCAGCACCCCCTCGAGACGTATGAGTCAGTACGTTTCCTGCATTTCCCGGGATTCGACCTTATCCGGTGAGGCGCGACGCCTTCAACTCGACCACCTCGACCGCCGCCCCTCGACGTCAACAAACAAACCCTCGAGCGGGACTCAACAACTCCCGACGTGATGGGAGCAGGACCTCCCATACCGACGTACATCGCTACAGCGGCACCGATGTAATCGGCCTCAATGTCATACGTCATCAACGTCATGCGAACTCAAAATACATGTACCCCTGTGCCCCTCCTTCATCTATAAAAGGAGGCACCAGGGCATTAGAAAAAGGGACCAGACTAAAAAATGAAAGGATCTAAAGCATAGAAACGCTAAGGCTTTAGACCACAGAACTGCACCGTGAGCTTGTGTAAGGTCGAGAGCTAGGCGGCCGACCGCCAAAGCCCCACCTCACGCTCCTCACACCCGCTTGTATTTTCCCCTGTACTAGCACTTCGGTGCGAGATAACACGAACTGTCCTCCCCCACTGGACATAGGGCCTTCTTTGCTCGAACCAGGATAAATCACCGTGTCCTTCTTGCATCACCCACCGGATTAAGGGAGCACGCAATTACAAATATTACTCATCGGTGTTAACCCCTCGAGGGTCAGAACACCGACAGTTGGTGCGCCAGGTAGGGGAGCCGTGTGTCACTAACGATTTCCCGCCATTTTTCTGGATGGGCGACTTTGTTTCACCACTTCCGCGCGCTACGGTGATCTGGTTTGGGAGCCTGGATTTCATGTCCCTCGGCCGGGGCTATGACATGACCCTGCTCTCGATCAGTGACCCGAACAGAGGTCGCGGTATGCCACCACGCTCATGGGCGGCCGCTCACCAATCCCACGACCATGCTTCCACATCCAGAAGGAGGCACGGTTGACACCGTCATCGCCATCAACCTGGGTCAAGGATGGTTCCCGTCGCTTTCTCCTCGCCCCTGACCGGAGATGAGAAAACTCTTGTCGAGGGATTGCTTGACCTGAGTTCAGGGGTAGAGGGCGAACCGGTAGGACCCCACCACAACCCCGACTCCACCTTCACCGTACGATCATCGAGGAAGCGCGACGAAGTCCCCGCTCGATCGAGCCTGCTCCCGCACGAGCTGTTTGAGCGTCATCAGCGGCCTTCGTTCGACTCCCACGATGCCACAACGATGATCTCGACAGTGACCTGCTCCAACATGAGCACGTTAGAGGGCCGCTCAGGCGCCTTTCTTCGTGCAATGACGGACGTGGGGACTGTCACACTAGCCTCCGAGGGTTTGGCCTTCATGAGAGCGCCTGGCCCCCGGAGGTACACCGTCGGCACACTCTGACGGCAACTGCAGGAGGAGGCGTGGGGGCAATTCCCCGTCTTCTGCTGTGGCAACCCCGACTCTGACTCTGATCATGGGGATCCTACCCGCGAGTGCCTCCATATCGATGGTGATGTCAACTCCGATCAGGAAACCATCGGTCCAGCGGCCGTGGCAGCTACCGCTGCAGCGGGGGGTGCTCCCCCCAGAGCAGAGGACCAACAACCAGATGCACCCCGAGAGACATGCCCTCGTCCTGTCGAGCAGGACGCATAGTTGGCACAAATTTGGGAGTTGCAGGCGAAGCTCACCAACGAGCAGGAACGATTGCACCTGCTCAAGCTAACCCTCGAGCAAGAACGATGACTGCCCGGCGGTAGAGCCCGAGCCAGGGCCTGAGAAGTCAACCGGTAGATCAACGAGGCAGGGGGACCCAAGCAACCTGCAAACCGTTATCCCCGAGCAAGCCAGAACATTGTCGCGGTGGCTATGCTCCTACACAATATGCCTGTGCCATCCAACCCGCAAGCTCGGCGGATACAACGTGAGGTCAAGGACCTCCTCCAAGTAGCTGCTGTTCATCAAGCCAAGAGCTCAGCCTTGAGGCGTCAAGGGGCAGCCTCCGAACCACAGGTCGAGCCCTCCCGGCCCAAAAGGGAGAGCTCAGTCGATCAGGGGGCAGCCCCCCGACAGAAGAAGAAGCCGGCCCAAGAACGTATCAACGACGACCGCGCCCCCCGCGACGCGCGCCTTGACATTGTCGAGAACCGCAGACGCAAGCATGGGGATGCCGAGGATCGAGGGTACAGCACCAATCGTGGAGGGCATTACGACAGCGACGAAGACCGACAGGCCTCGGAGCCACCGGGTCCCCGAGTCTTCAGCAGGAAGATCCGCTGTGCCCAGCTGCCCAACAAGTTTTGACCCCCCACGAGTATCGTCAAATACAACGGCGAAACCAATCCCGAGCTCTGGCTAGCCGACTTTCGGCTGGCTTGTCAGGCGGGCGAGGCGCGTGATGATCACACCATCATACGTCACCTTCCCCTATTCCTGTCCGACACCGTGCGTAGGTGGCTCGAGGAGCTTCCCCCTGACCAGATTCGCGGCTGGATCGACCTTGTCCGGATCTTCGAGGGGAACTTCAAAGGTACCTACGTAACTGCAAGCAGAAACCAGGGGAGTCTCTCCATGACTTTGCTCGATGATTCTCCAAGCTCTGCACCGAACTGCCCCACATCTCTGATCTCGATGTCATCCTAGCGTTCGTTGCGGGTACAACCTGCAAGGACCTAGTCCACGAGTTGGGGCGTAACCGCCCCGACACCGTCGATGAGCTCATGGATGTGATCGCCAATTACGTGGCCGGTGAAGAGGCCGTCGGTGCCTTCTTCAGTGACTGGAAGGACAAGGGAAAGGCGCCGGCAGCTGACGATGCCGGAGGCTTGAGCAAAGGTCCGAAGAGAAATAACAAGAAGATGAAACATCAGCAAGGCAAGCGTGAGGCTGTAGAAGACGATCTCGTCGTAGCAACCGAACGCAAAAGACCTCGAGGCCCCCCGAGGGCGCCATCTTTGATAAAATGCTCGAGGAGCCCTGCCCTTATCACAAGGACGGGGCAAGGCACAAGCTTAAGGACTGCCGCATGCTTCAAAAGCACTTCAAGCAAGTGGGCGTGAAGAAAGGTGACGACAAGAAAGACCAAGGCGGCGGTGAGGGAGACAACGGGGAAGACGAAAAATTCCCCGAAGTCTATGACTACTACATGATCTACGGGGGCCCCTCGACCCAGCTCACACCTCGACAGCGTAAGCAGGAGTGTCGAGAAGTCTTCTCTGTCCGAGTCGTGACACCTCACTATCTCGACTGGTCTGACGCGCCCAACACTTTCGACCGCGATGACCATCCGGATCGAGTCCCCAACCCCGAGGCCTATCCGCTCGTCGTCGACCCGATCATCATAAACACCCACCTCTCGAAGGTCCTCATGGACGGTGGCAGCAGCCTGAATGTCATCTACCTCGAGACCCTCGACCTCCTGGGAGTCAAGAGGTGCCAACTCTGACCCCGCGCGGGGGGTTCCATGGCGTCGTGCCAGGGAAGAAGGCTCTCCCCGTCGGCCGTGTCGACCTTCCTGTCTGCTTCGGCACCCCTGCCAACTTCAGGAAAGAGACCCTCACCTTCGAGGTGGTCGGGTTTCACAGAACGTACCACGCTATCATCGGCCGACAGGGATACGCGCAGTTCATGGCGATCCCGAACTACACCTACCTCAAGCTCAAGATGCCAGGACCCAAGGGCGTCATCACTGTTGCCTCCTCCTACGAGCACGCTTACGACTGCGACGTCGAATGCGTCGAGTATGGGGAGGCCGTCGAGCAAAACGCCATGATAGCCACGACCCTCGAGCACCTCGCCGACGAGGTGCCCGATCCCAAGCGACACGCCGGCAACTTTGAGCTGGCACAAGACACCAAGAAGGTCCCCCTCGACCCGAGCTACCCCAGTGAGAAGGTGCTAACGATCAGCGCTGACCTCGAGGGCAAATAGGAAGCCGTGCTCATCGACTTTCTCCATGCGAACGCCAATATGTTTGCGTGGAGTCCTTCGGATATGCCGGGCATACCGAGGGAAGTCGCCGAGCACGCCTTGGAGATCCGGGCCGGGTCCAGACCGGTGAAGCAACGCCTGTGCCGCTTTGACGAGGAGAAGTGTAGGATCATCGGCGAGGAGGTTCACAAGCTTTTGGCGGCTGGATTCATCAAGGAGGTCCATCACCCCGAATGGTTAGCTAATCCCGTGTTAGTTAAGAAAAAGAATGGAAAAATGTGGATGTGTATTGACTATACTAGTTTAAACAAAGCATGTCCCAAAGTTCCGTTTCCTTTACCACGCATTGATCAAATTGTCGACTCTACCACGAGATGTGAAACCCTCTCGTTCCTCGATGCTTATTCCGGCTACCACCAAATCAAGATGAAAGAGTCTGACCAGCACGTGACTTCCTTCATCACACCTTTTGGCATGTACTGCTACGTCACCATGCCCTTCGGCCTTTGAAACGCTGGGGCAACGTATTAGTGGTGCATGCTCCACATCTTCGGTGAACACATAGGCGACACGGTCGAGGCCTACGTCGATGACATCGTGGTCAAGTCTAGAAAAGTGGGCGACCTCATCCGTGACCTCGAAATCTCGTTCGGGTGCCTCCGAGCCAAAAACATAAACTCAACCCCGAGAAATGTGTCTTCGGAGTGCCTCAGGGCATGCTCCTCGGATACATCATCTCCCAGCGCGGGATCGAGGCCAACCCCGAGAAGGTGGCGGCCATCACACGAATGGGGCCGATTCGTGATCTCAAGGGCGTGCAGAGGGTCACGGGCTGCCTCGCGGCCCTCAGCCGCTTCATCTCATGTTTAGGGGAGAAGGCCATGCCTCTGTACCGCCTCTTGAAAAATCCGAGTGACTCACATGGACCGCGGACGCCGAGGAGGCCCTCGATGAACTCAAAGCCAAGCTGACACACACCCTGATTCTCATCCCTCCTCGACCAGCAATGTCGACTGAACCACCCGAGCCCCTCCTCCTCTATGTCGCCGCAACCACTCAGGTGGTCAGCGTGGCCATAGTGGTGGAGAGGCAAGAGGAAGGGCGCGCTTTCCCTGTCCAGCGGCCGGTTTACTTCATCAGCGAAGTGCTTTCGGAAACAAAAATTCGCTACCCGCAGGTGCAGAAGCTGCTCTACGCCATCGTCCTTACACGTCACAAGCTCCAGCACTATTTCCTCAACCACCCGGTTACCGTGGTATCCTTGTTCCCCTTGGGGGAGATCATCCATAACCGGGAGGCCGCTGGAAGGATTGCCAAGTGGTCGGTCGAGCTCATGGGCGAGACCATCACCTACGCACCACGGAAGGCCATCAAGTCTCAAGTGCTGGCGGATTTCGTCGCTGAGTGGACCGACACGCAGTTGCCGCCAGTCCAAATCCAAGTCGAGCTATGGATGATGTACTTCGATGGGTCGCTCATGAAGACAGGAGCAGGCGCAGGCTTGCTCTTCATCTCACCCCTCGGAGTCCACATGCGTTACGTCATTCGCATCCACTTTGCCGCTTCAAATAACATCACGGAGTACGAAGCACTTGTCACTGGATTACGAATCACCCTCGAACTCGGGGTCCAACGCCTTGATGTTCGAGGCGACTCGCAACTGATTGTCGACCAAGTGATGAAGGCCTCGAGCTGCCATGATGCCAAGATGGAAGCCTACTGCAATGAAGTATGCAAGTTGGAAGACAAGTTCCACGGCCTCGAGCTTATTCATGTTGCTCGACGATACAACAAAGCCACGGATGAGCTTGCAAAAATCACGTCGACTCGAGGTATAGTCTCTCCGGACATATTCTCGAGGGACCTCTTCGAGCCCTCCATCGATTTGGGCTCGGGGGCTTGCACTACGCCCTCGAAGCTCCACCCCATGACCCCAACTAGGGCCCCCTCGACCGAGGCCCAGGTTATGGAGATCCAGGGGACTCCTCCCCCGTCGAGCCCGCCACCGGATTGGCGAGCCCCTTTACTTGACTGCCTCATTCGGGGAGAGCTTCCGGAGGACCGGACCGAAGCCCGTGGGATCATGCGATGGGCCAAGTCCTATGTCATCTACGGTGACGGCAAGGAACTCTACAGGCGAAGCCCCTCAGGCGTTCTTCAGCGCTGCATTACCATCAAGGAAGGCAGGAGGCTTCTCGAGGACATACACTCGGGGGCTTGCGGCCATCACGCAGCGCCAAGGACCCTCGTAGGCAATGCCTTTCGACAGGGTTTCTACTGGCCGACTGCCATCTCCGACGCCACGAGCATTGTCCGCTCGTGGAAAGGGTGTCAATTCTACGCCAAGCAAACGCATCTCCCAGCTCATGCCCTACAAATGATCCCCATCACCTGGCCGTTCATAGTCTGGGGGCTCGATCTTGTGGGGCCTCTCAAGAGGACGACCAAAGGGTACACGCAACTACTCGTTGCCATCGACAAGTTTACCAAATGGATCGAGGCCTGGCCTATCGGCAACATCCACTCTGAACGGGCGGTCGAGTTCTTCACCGATATCATCCATCGCTTCAGGGTCCCAAACGACATCATCACTGACAACGGCACATAGTTCACCAGCAAGAAGTTCTTGGATTTCTACGATCACCATCACATCCGTGTGAATTGGTTCACGGTTGCACATCCTCGAACTAACGGCCAGGTCGAGCGCGCCAACGGCATGATTTTGCAGGGCCTCAAGCCAAGGATCCTCAACCGCCTCAACAAGCACGGAAAAAAATGGGCCGCGGAGCTGCCTTCGGTCCTATGGAGCTTAAGGACAACACCTAGTGGAGCCACAGGCTTCACCCCATTCTTCTTGGTCTATGGGTCCGAGGCCGTCCTCCCCACTGACCTCGAGTATGGTTCCGCTCGACTAAAGGCGTACAATGAGCAAAGCAACGAAGAAGCCCTCGCAAACGCCGTTGACCAGCTCGAGGAGGCTCGAGACATGGCATTAATTCACTCCGTGAGGTATCAGCAAAAACTTCAATGCTACCACGACAAACACATGGAACATCGAGCAGCTATGTCATTACTACCCTTAGGGCACCGATGCCCTCATACATTCTTGTATATTTTGTACATTTCCGCATGACAAATATAAGGAGTACTTTCGATTATAAGTTCAAACTTGTTATTGTGTATACAAGAGGTAGCCTTGACCCTGTCTTGCCAGAGTCGAGCCTCCCTCGGGGGCTAACGAGGGGGAACCCCCTAAGTTCCTAAAAATACAAATGACTTTTTTTTGTGCGCCTCCCTTTCACTTCGCAACTATGTTGAAAATGCCTCGAACTCCCTAGGGGTCGAGGGCTGTTGAGCCGGGAGCTCTCCTACGCCTCCGGGCTATGGTACCTCCACTCGCTCCCCCCTCGAGGGATACAAGCTTGCGTCAAACACTTAGTCAAAAAGCAAAAGTCGGGCGATCAAAACTCGAGCGCCTCTTCTGTCTCACGCCTCGATACGCTTCGCGATTAAGTAGAAAATGCCTCAAACTCCCTAGAGGGTCGAGGGATGTCGAGCCAGGAGCTCTCCTACGCCTCTGGGCTATGGTACCTCCACTCGCTCCCCACCTCGAAGGATACGAGCATGCATCAAAAACTTAGTCAAAAAAGCAAAGTCTAGGTGAAAGAAAGCAGAGAAGGCTCAAAAGTAAAACAACAAATTGCATTACAATAGATGCACTTATGTTTAAAAAGGCTTTTGAAGCCACGTTGAATACAAGTTACAAAAAACTAACTTATTACATGGGCAACTTCGCCCAGCCTTGCCCTACAGGCCCGCTCCGTCGCTGCCCCCTCGACGCTGTACCCTTCATCCACGGGGGGAGGACTTCGTCCTTGAATAACTTTGCCAGCTCTCTCCCCAGCCTCTCAGCGTCATTGATGAGCCCTTGGCAGCGCTCCTCATTCTCGGTGTCGGTCTTCGAGATATTAGGAATGAAGCCTTGGGCGACCACGTTCATGTCAAAGATGAAGCCGGAGGAGACCACTGCCAGCGCGCGCTTCACGCCGGTATGAAGCGCCTCCCGCACGCGATCGCGAAGGGTGGCGTCGAGGTAGTAGATCCGGTCGACGAGCGCAGCACCCGAGATGTCTTCTTTAGAACCCTCGACAGGCCCACCCTCCCAGGAGGCGCAGAGCCCATCGAGGGCAACCCAGAGCCGGCCGAGAAGCGCCCCCTCCGCCGTGAGGCTCTCCTGCAGCGCCTTGGCGGTGGTTTGGGTAGCAAGTAGCTCGGATTCGAGGCCTGAAACACAAAGCAAGAATTAGACAAACCATACAAGAAGAAAAAAGAACAAAGGCTCTTCAAGGAACTCACCGGCACAGCGAGTCTTGAGGGCGGTGCGATCCCCCAGCACGGCGTCGTGCTCCCCCCGAGCCTTGTCCCACTCCCGGTGGGCCTCCTTGAAGGACCGGGTCACCTCCGTCTTCTCGCAGCGAAGGGTCTCGAGGGCGCCACCAGCCAAGATGATGGCTTGCTCCTTCTCTTGGAGGGTAGCCTTCATCACCCCGAGCTCGGTTTCCAGGCTAGCGGCCCGGTTCTTCTCCTCCTGGGCCAAGGCGGAGAGGGTGTTGCGCGCCATGGAGACTTCAGCAAAGCTGGCCTCGAGCGAGCGGATGCGCTCCATGGCACTTTGAGCCTCCCCCACGAGTAGCTTGACGCGCTCCTGGGCTCGGATGCTCTCGCCCCTGGCCCTCTCCGCTTCGGCCTTGGCCGCGTCAGCCTCCTCCCTGGCACGCTTGAGCTCCTCCTTGAGGTGGGCGGCTTCCCCTCGAGCGGCCTCAGAGTCTTCCTTCACCCGGGCGGCCTCCTCTTTGGCTTTCCCAGCCTCCTCCCTGGTCCGCTTCAGCTCCTCCTCGACCTCGGCCACCCTG
The DNA here is from genome assembly GCA_023333625.1 of Bothriochloa decipiens. Classification (NCBI taxonomy): domain Eukaryota; kingdom Viridiplantae; phylum Streptophyta; class Magnoliopsida; order Poales; family Poaceae; genus Bothriochloa; species Bothriochloa decipiens. The sequence goes on along the minus strand of CM041632.1, from coordinate 28,379,949 downwards.
CCCTGCGCAGAGCCGCCGGCTTTGAGTTGGCGAAGCACTTCCTCCTGGCTGGTGTGCGTTTCATGGAGGAAGTATGACTTGGAGTAGGAATGCCTCCGCACCTCCAGGGGACTAGAAGTCGAGGGTTGAGGCATTTCATACGAAAGAACTCAAAAAAACCACATACGTTCAACACAGGGACTCACCGCGAGGTTCCGGTCGTGGCATTCAGCGAGCTCGATGCCCAGCTTCAGCAAGTGCTGCAGCCACACTCAGGACCACTCGGCATCCTCCCAGCACTTGACTTCCGCCGGGTCATCCATCGCGATCCCTGGAGCACTGGAGTCACCGAGTTCCCGGAGTACGATGCGCTCCTTGCCCCAATGTGGAAGGACCGTCTTGACCTTGGTTCTCGCCAAGGACTCGATCTTGTCCACCACATCGTGCGGGACGCCGTAACTCATGGCCAACTCCACTGGAGTGCGGAACTCTGACGCGGCGCTGGCATCCCTCAGCTCGGGGTCGGAATTTGACCTCCTAAGCACGCCAGAAGCCGCCGTCTCCTCCGGTTGCTTCATCGACGGTTGCGGCGGCTGACCCGACGCTGCTTCTGGCGCCTTCGGAGGTAGTGGAGGTGTTGAGGCCATCGCTTCACCCAACACCATGACTTGTGGCGCTGGCAGGACCACCATCGACGCGTCTTCCACCGGGTTCAGTACCGAGGCCTCCTCCAGTTGCGCCCCCGGTAGCCGTGGGACCATTGACACCTTCGACGCCATTTCTTCTTCAGCCAGCAGCTCATCCAGGGTAATCATGGACACCCATTGCTTGGGCAGTCCGGAAGTCGCCTCTGTCTCCAGCGCTTCGGGTGGCTGCTGCGTAGGCGGGTCCAATGGCGCTGTGTCTCCCGGCGGCGTCTGCTGCGCCTGTTGGTGCTAGGGCTGGCCCCCAGTTTCCTCCTCCTCTTCTCGCCACTCCAACGGCTCCTTCTCCCCCTCCAGCTACGGCCGTGGCAGCTCCGCTTCTTGTAGGGCCCCCAGCTCCTGCTCCCTCCGGGCCTTGAGCTCGCGTAGCCCCGTCGGCCAGGGCCTCCGCTCTCCCGACGAGGGGGGAAGGACCGTGGTCTCCTCACCCTCGAGGTCCACGACGACTACCTCCTCTCCTAGCTTGTGGCCCTCGGGGGCTCTCGCCTTGGGTGTGGGGATCGAGGCCTCCGGCCCACCAGGAGCGGAAGCTCCCGATGTCGGGGCACCGCCCCCTGGAGCCGGGCCGAGCTCAAGGGCCGCAGGCGACGACGATAAGGAGGCGCTCCCTCCTTCGTGCGTCCTCCCTGGCTCGGCCCTGCAGTGAGAGTGGAACCCGTCAGCCTACTGCGCACCATAGCACCGAGGGCCGAAGACAACCACTTGGCTTCCCATGGAGCCAAGGGCCTCGATGTCGCACCTGTGACCGGGGCCTCCATCCTCACAGTTGCATCCATCTTGAGCCACTTAGCCGGTGCAAGAGACGCCTCCTCGATTTGGCACTTGGGCCTGGATGGAAGCAGGACGGCAAAAAGTTTATTAAACTGCGCAAGAAAGACGCAACGAGAAGAAATTGAGTCAGCGATGCTTACCCGAAGGGGATGGAGGCCTTTCGGGTCCCCCTCGAACCGCCAGCAGATTTCGAGAGTCCTCCCAAAGTAGAGCTTTTCCCAGGGCTGAGGCTGCTCGGGGCCGTCGATGGGGTCGCCGCCCCTCCCTGCTTCGACGGGGCCTCCTAGGCACGGCTCTGCTCCACCCATGCCGACGACCGGGACCGAGTCTCCCGGATCAAAGTGGGTGGGGTCCCGCCTCGAGTACGATGGGAGGGGGGCGATCCCCCTCGAGGCGAAGCCTCGGCCCCCTTTTTCCACGCCGGCGCTCCGAGGCCGACGCCACCGGCTGGGGGGCGCGCTGCTCCGCCACCTCCTCCTGCACGAAGGGGCGGTCAGCATGGGAGGAACCCGACAAGATGCGGTCGAGGCGCCCCTCCACCCCCTCAATGTCATCGCTATCATCATCATCATCTTCATCTCCCTCGGACGAGGGAGACTCCTCCTCCGGGAACCCGTCGCGCCACTGCTCAGCGCGGCGCTTCGCAAGCTTTTTGCGCTCCCGGAGCTTCTTGGCTTTCTTCTTCTCCTCTTCGTCGTTACTCCGTTTTTCTTGCTGGGCGGTGAAGTGTCTTACCTGACGATCAGGAGTGTCCTCCCTCAATGGGGGCCTCGATCTCCGGTAGTTGATTCTCCCCTACACAAAGACATTTAGTCACAGGGACAAGGAAAAAAGGGGGGACGAAAATGCGAAAGGCACGGGTCGGGACACTCACCAGGTCGAGGCAACCCTCCTCCGGCCACATGGGGAGGCGGTTGATGTCTTCTGCCCGAAACGAGCCCGCCACCATCCCCTTTACCCGCGCGATGACTTCCACGGCGGATGGCCTCTCGCCGGACATCCGGCACCTCTTGAGAACCTCAGGCGCCGCCGAGGGGAGCATCTCGTCCAACCGTAGTGGGCGCTCCATCAGAGGGAGCACCTGTCGACTGTGGAAGGTCGAGACCACCACACCAGCCGTCAGGCCCGCCTCTCGAAGGGTCTTCATTGCGATGACAAGGGGACGAAGTCGACGCTAAAGATCTCCCATGACACCGTGCGGCCAGTTGTATGGACACTCGGTGATAAGCCGCCCGGTGTACGGCGGGAGGTAGCCGTCGTCGTTGCAAAGGTAGAACCACTGCTCGTCCCATCGGGAGTGGTTGGACGTCAACCCAGTGGGGATGTACTTGTGTGGCTCCTCTGACCTCCCGATCTTCAACGCGAAGTTGAGGCACCCCGCTCTGACGATTCGCCTTACTCCTGCCACCACCGGGGAGGCAAACCACTCCCCCTTGTAAAGGTGAAGCCACAGCTCCCAATGTGGCACCATCCTGAGGTAGCCCTCGCAGACGGCCACGAAGATGGTGGCGTTGGAGATGGCGTTGGGGGAGAAATGGTGGAGCTCGACGTCGTAGAAGTTCATCAATCCCCGCATGAACTCGCTCAAGGGCACACCGAACCCATGCCGATGATACTTGAGGAAGCTCACCATGTAACCCTCCGGCGGGTTTGGCTCTTGGTGGTCCTTCGGCGGCGCAATCCACTCCGGCCGATTCGGATCGGTGACGGGGCAGAGAAGTCCTTCCCTCACCAGCTCGATCAGCCTTTGCCGCATCACGGTCGATGGGCGCCAGGGCTCGCGGTGGCGGCAACAACAGCACGAATCTCCTTGGCAGACGGATGACCAGGAAGGTTCCCAATCGCGACTTCTCGCTCTAAGTTTTTACCCTCACATGCGAAGGAAAGCAAGAGTTCGGCAGGATGGCAAAAGTAGGGGCGAACCGTGCCTGCCCCCCTCCATTTTTATACCCGGGAAGAGCAACGGGCGGAGTCTAGCAGCAGGGAAAAGGTAACTTCCCACAATTAATGCATTTACCTGACTGTTCCCCCCTCGATCCTTGACCGGACACACGCATCACACCTCTGGCAAAGAGCCATTGCTCAGGCCCACCACGATCTCCACTACCGCATCGTTTTAGCTTCCTCCTCAAAAGGCGCGTCCAACAGTAAGAAAAACAAGCATCGCTTACTGGCGGATTCTTCCAGGAGAAGGTAAACGGGCTTTGGCCCCGCTTCAAAGTCTCAAGGGAGCGAAGGCCGGTCCTCAAGTGAGGGCTCAATGGCCGCCCTTGAGCACCAGCAAAATGCGGGCTCTCGCCCTACCTCGAAGTCTCGAGGGAGCAAAGGCCGGTCCTCGAGTGAGGGCTCAATGGCTGCCCTTGAGCACCAAAAAAGAACGGGCTCTGACCCCACCTCAAAATCTCGAGGGAGCAAAGGCCGGTCCTCGAGTGAGGGCTCAACGGCCACCTTTGAGCACCAGAAAAATCATGCTCTGGCCCTAAGCCTTGAGGGAGCAAAGGCTGGCCCCATGATCAGGGTTCGACAGTCGCCCTCAAGCACCCAAGTCAGGGGTGACCAAGGGGGAGCCAACATGAGGCCTCGCTCGAGAACGAACTCTCGAGACCCCTTTGGATGCATCCAAGGCAAAACGCTATGGACTTTATGGAATCCCTCCGAAGGGAGACATCGAGCCGCCGAGACCTATCGAATGGAATCGGTATCCGTAGGTCCATTGCGTTTCGCTTTAATGAGACCGCCTCTGGGCCTCCTGCCCACCTCTATCGAATGAGGAACTGGCTCTCGCTTGGATTTTCCTGTTACCAGCTCACTGAGAACTTCGCGGCTCACCCTATTGAGGGTAGTCCGACACTTCTCGCCTCACGTCCGATCAAAAGGACTCGTGAGATGAATGCCGAGGCCAGCAACGCCCCAGCCGCACGAGGCTCGGGAGCTCAACTTTGCCCGGCACCCCTCGATGAAAGAGGGTCAAAAATACCCCGGGGGCTCCCCTCGGTAAAGCGCTGCAACTCCAGCTCAGGCCTGTACCCGACTGGACAACCACCCTTCAACCAAAAACAAATAAAGCCCTCACAGGAGTCTTTCGACTCCTACGAGGCCTCGAGGGCTACCCCCGCAGAGGTCGCTCGTGCACTCCATGAAAAAATCTGAATCACGTCCCATTTCCAAATTCCTGACCCCCTACCCGAGTGTCATCACTCGAGCAGGGGCTCGGGGGCTACTGTCGTTACCGAGGAAATGGGTACCCAAACCCCATGTTTACCGAACTAAACCCCACAAAATCAGCAAACCAAACCCTCCAGTGACCTCCCGCGCTAATGTATGAAGGCCCGCAGGCAAAGACATATCGGGCTGACCCATGAATGGACAACGACGGCCCAAAGCCAAAGCCTCCTCGAGGGGTTACTGAACGGACCAGAAATTCGGGCGACCCCTCAAGGATGAAACTTCGCCCGACGAATGAGCCTACCCTCAAGGATGTAACATCGCCCACTCAACGAGCCTGCCCTCAAAGACAGAACTTCGTTCGGGCGAATGGGCGGTCCTCGAGGACAGTGCACCCCTCGGCTACCGACTCTCCCGTACGGATCCGGGCGCATTTAATGCAATCTACCTACCCCCGCCTAACCGTATGGCCACAGTTATGGTAATAGTCGTGGGAGTGGTGGTCAAATCTTGCTTTTACCGCCCATGCCTTGGAATCCTATGGATCGTGCTTCGCTGTTGCACCATGCCAAGCACTGTGCCATGTCCAGCACCCCCTCGTGACATATGAGTCAGTACGTTTCCTGCATTTCCCGAGATTCAGCCTTATCCGGTGAGGCTCGACGCCTTCAACTCGACCACCTCGACCACCGCCCCTCGACGTCAACAAACGAACCCTTGAGCGGGACTCAACAACTCCCGACGCAACGGGAGCAGGACCTCCCATACCGATGTACATCGCTACAGTGGCACCGATGTAATCGTCCTCAACATCATACATCATCAACGTCATGCGAACTCAAAATACATGTACCCCTGTGCCCCTCCTTCATCTATAAAAGGAGGCACCAGGGCGTTAGAAAAAGGGACCGGACTAAAAAATTAAAGGATCTAGAGCATAGAAACGCTAAGGCTTTAGACCACAGAACTGCACCGTGAGCTTGTGTAAGGTCGAGAGCTAGGCGGCCGACCGCCAAAGCCCCACCTCACGCTCCTCACACCCGCTTGTATTTTCCCCTGTACTAGCACTTCGGTGCAAGATAACACAAACTATCCTCCCCACGCTGGACGTAGGGCCTTCTTTGCCCGAACCAGGATAAATCGCCGTGTCCTTCTTGCATCACCCACTGGATTAAGCGAGCACGCAATTACAAATATTACTTGTCAGTGTTAACCCCTTGAGGGTCAGAACACCGACACTTGGTGTGCCCCTCCATTTCCTACAGCCCTGTCGGCTCTCGCACCTTGTCCTCGTCCCCATACCGGGCCCCTTCTTCTTCTCGGCTTCGAGCCCGATTGCTTGCATGCCTCCTTGCCGAGCGAATCTATCCCCTCTCTTTTTCTTCTCCCCCACCCTAGCTCGAGCATCAGAAGTGTGCCATAGCCTTCCTTCTGCCTACTCGATGACTCAGCATCAATCCTCTTCCACTTGCCTTCACTTCTGGTGTACTGCATCACCACCTCTGCCACTCTGTTGTGGATGCCATTTTGTGTATCTCTTCTTCTCCCCATCCCAAAAATCTAAAGCAATGCTCAGAGAAGAGAAACCTGAGGAGCAATCTAGTTAGAAAGAGAGAGCAATCAGGAGAAAAGTTGCAAGATCTGGTGATTACTTGTGGATCTAGTATCGCCATCTCAAAGAGAAGGAAAGATATGTATTTCATGGAAGAAGTTCTAATCTGCTTTGGATTGATCTTGGTGGTTGGATTCACAATGATTGAGTTCACGCTCATTGTTTTCTAGGTCTTGTGGACATTCTTCATGTTTTGTATTGGGTACCCAAATAAAGGGGTACCCTAGACCTTGACCCAGGAAAAATAATCCCCAACAATTAGCGTAAAAACCCCAAGAAAACTCCCCACGAATCAAGCCTAGCTCTTCAAAGAAACAAAGCCTGACACCCCTAGACTGAGCCATACTGGGCCAGCCCATGAATGGGATGGCCTGATCCGAATGCATCCTCCCTCGACGGGACCCTCGATGATGGATCGCAGTATGGGCGATCAACCCCCCGTCGAGAGACGAAACTCCACGCAGGCGGACGACCCCCCGCCGACCACTGCTCCCCTCCGACTCACCTACTCCTCCTACTGTATCTAGGGCATTTAATGTGCTTACAAATTCTTGCCTAACCTTATGGATACAGCAGGGTTACAGTCACCAAGTACAATGGTCAAATCCTCCTTTTATTGTCCACACCTATAGAATTGACGGTTCGTACTGCACTGCTACACCATGACAAACATTGTGCCTCATCAGGCACCCCCTCGAGACGCAATTATCAGCAGTCGTAACGTATTTGCTGGGGCACAGTCTTATCCATTTAGGCCTCGACCCCCTCGACCACTCCTCGACTGGGACCTCGACGCCTCTGGTCAGTGTTCCAACAACTCCTGATACGATGTCTATAGGGATTCACATGCCCTGCATGGGCATGGGTCCTTCACCGACCACCTACGGGCATCATCGTGACACACAGAAGGATAGCCATCGACTCTAAGCATGTCGCTATAGGGCAAGCCATGCCCAGTGCACGCCTCTATAGTGACTATGACATGACGGCATCAACCCCTTGACATCATCACCTATGACAGCCCTAGGGTTCTTGTACACCTGAGCCTCCCCTTGGCCTATAAAAGGGGACGTTAGGGGGCTAGTTTTAGACATTCGAACAACATTCGAATAAGCATTGGACAACACTTAGAGAAATTTGAGCATCCCAGTTACAAGGCATAGGCTTAGCGCTTCTAGGCTTAGCCATTGCTCTACACCCCCTGTTCCTACTCTCTCGCTTGTATTCCCCCTGTACAAGCACTTCGGTGTAAGATAATACAATTTCTCTCCCCTGCTAGATGTAGGGCCTTCTCTTGCAAAAACTAGGATAAAAATCATGTGTTCTTCTTGCATCACCATCGGATTAGGGAGCACACAGCACAAATTCACTCGTTGGTGCTTGGCCCCCAGGTCATTACACTGACAGTTTGCATGCCAAGTAGGGGAATCTATGTGTCATGACTATTTTTCACCATTCTTCCGGATGGCAGACACTGTTTTGCCACTTTTGTTCACCACGATATCTGGTTCATGAGCCTAGAGTTCTTGTCGCTTGGCTGCGGCTTTGAGATGATCCTGCTTCCACCCTAGGATCTGAAGGACAGCAACAATGAGCCTCCCAGGAGTGGGAGGATAGCACGTCAGTCCCACTGCTCTCACTGCATGTGTGTGGCTTAGAGATGGGCGGTCGCGCAAGCACCGTCGCCTGTTCATGGGTGAAGCGGCATCCACCGTGGCCACCGCACCTCTGACTAGTGATGCGGGACTCCTCGTTAGGGGCTGCGGACACATAATTTTCCATATCATGGTGTAGCATCTTTTGTTGGTGTGATGAGTGATTGTCAACATATCCAACACTTTGGTTGGTGGTCGGTCTTGGTGGTTCTACTGATCCCCTGGCACAGGGTTATGTGTTGAAACATGTCTCTTGGCTTGTGATGTGCAGGTGTGGAGTCCGGAGGCAATGGCAGTGGTCGGGTAAAGGTCATGTAGGGCGTGCCGTGCTGATGGACCAGGTGTGGTGAAGGGCGGATGTGAGGATTGTATCGAGGGACCAGATAGCCAGGTAGCCAGCTATGATGGCTGACACTTGGGACATCAACAAGCGCAAGTGTACATGGCAGGGGACACGTACGGGCTACACTACTCGTGAGGATGTTTGGTGGTTTGTCCTCAAAACCATCAGCGGGGGATGCGTATGGGCTACGCTACTCATGGATGGTTTGGTGGTTTGTCCTCAAAACCATCGACGGCGGGTTTCCTGGGTTTGCGCCTCAAAACCCAAGTGGTCCCGATGCGGACAGATGGCACGTGGCATCATCGAGGAGATTGCATCAAGGCAAGGCTACCGGTGAGAAGGTGCGGTGGCCATCAGATCAGGAAATCCTGAGTTGGACCATAGTGCCCTTGGCTAGGTGGTTCGCTCTAATAATATTTAGGGGTAGTAGTGGAACTGTGTAGTAGGCATATAAAAAGGAGTGGATAGCCCCCCAGCTGACCTACCTCTTTTGCTACCTCATTTCCCACCTCTCCACTCGGCCGCCGCTGGTCTGTCTGTTAGGTTTATCCTGTTTCTGTTCATGTTCTTGTAGAGGTCCAAGAACAAGAATTTTACCCATGTATTTGTGAGATATTTTATGTGGGAATGGAGGCCCGAATCCTCCTCATGACCTCTAGGCTTTTCATTTTTTATCTATGAACTTGGTTGGTTTTGTTCTGTGTTATTGACTTTTTGTGGTTTTCTAGACGAACTTTGATTCATCAGTTTTGGAGTGTTTTAGCTCAATATTTTTGCATTGATTGATGCTTTGTCGAGTGATGAACTAGATCCTCAGGGGAAACAAACCAATTCCACTCGTGCATTAAGAAATCAAGCAGTTTGTGTTTTGGGAAAAACTGTGTTCTTCGGGCCAGATCTGCAGTTCCTGGCTACTCCTTTAAAATTGGGGCATGATTTCTTGGGGATAGCCTTCCTTCTCCCTTGTGTTTACCTGAGCGAAATCTGGTGTCTATTTGTGCTAGTTCCATCAATTTCTTTTCTTACATGCATGCTATCCAGAGCAGGGTTTCCCTTCTGAGTTCTCTTCGTTTATCGACTCTGTGGGACTAAACAGTAGTGCTACCAGCATCGTGTGATCAGGCACCGATAGAGCTCTTTTGAGCAGCACTTGTCGTTGACTCCAGTTGTCCAATTCTTTCGTCGGTGGTCGGTGGGTTGTTTTGATGGTGTCTAGGATGGGAGAACAGCAGTAACACTACAGCGGTGAAGTGCCTCTCTTTTAGGTCATGAGCACCCGACCAGTTTTCCCAACTAGCATCTTTCTGTTCCTGACCTGTTCCTTCTCTATTCCCAACCACCTTTGTTTGACGAGGTCTGGAGCAGTTTACCGACCAGTTTTGTCTTGTTCCTGACCACCGTGGTCAGTTCTCGACCAGGTTTCTTCCAGTTTCTGACCAGTTCCTGACCAGTTGCATTTTGTTCTTTGTTTCTATTCTCTTCTCTTGCATTGGTTCAAGGGTGCTCGGTCTACCTAGTTAGGTTTTCTTTCCTCAGTTTGTTGGTTCTCGGCAGTGTTTCTACCTCGTCGGGGTTTTTAAATAAAAAGTTTTTGGCTCCCATTCACCCCCTCTGGTCGCCTTTTCGGTCCTTCAGGGGCTTGTCTGACCTATCTATGGGTGCAAAGGGTGAGCCAGGAGGATCCCGTTATGACCCAGACTTCAGCTTCGCCATATGTTTGCCGAAGGGACCAGGTGCAGTCTCTCTGGCGGGCACTGGCTTAGTATCACCCAACTTGCTCCTGCACGGGCTGTTCGATTATCATCGACCGTTCCTGTTCGGCCTCAACAACGCCATCAAGTCATACTCCTCCTCAGTGAGCACCAATATGAGCATGTATGAGGACCTCTCGAGGCACCTCCTCCGTGCCACCATGGACTTGGTGATTTCTATGCCGGCCTCCGAGTACCCAGAGTCTTCAGAGACTCCTGGTCCCAAGCACTACAAGCTCAGTATACTCCAGCGCCAGCTGGAGGAGGAGTAGCGCAGCAAGGGGTACTTCCCCAACAACTACTTCAGCTACCCTGACTCCAACTCTACCGACAACAGCTATGACCCCACAAGGGAATTCTTCAATATTGATGGGGCCGTCATGTCAAGCGATGAAACTGATAACGCCACAGCAGCAGCGGCAGCAGCAAACGGGGTCAATCCTGTACCAGGTGGGAGGCACCTCCAGTGGCACCAAATGATGTACCAATACCCCATGATGCCCAGGACGCCCAGCTCACGCAAGTTTGAGAGATGTGGGCCAAGCTCGATGAAGATCGGGAGAGACTGTGTTAGCTCAAGCGGACCATCGAGCAGGAGCACGGGTGCGGCCGAGGCGTAGGAGCTCAAGCCAGAGCTTGGGACATCAACAGGCAGATCATCAAGGAGGGGGCAAACGTGCGCCTCATCTTCAACTGTGCCAGCCAAAACATCATTGCTGCAACCATGCTTCTCTGTAATATGCCGGCCCCCTCGAACCCCGAGGCCTATCGAATCCGGCAAGAGGTCCAAGGGCTTCTTCGCACAGCAGGCTGAGACCTCAGCCTCAAGACACCGAGAGGCCACCTTAGAGCAACCCGTCGAGCCTTCCCAACATGAGAGGGAGGGCTCAGTTCACCAGGAGATTGCCCCACCACCGAAGAAGGCAACTCCCATGCGAAATCACGTCATCGACAACTGCGAGCCTCGGGACGCATGCCACGACATCAACGAGAACTACTGATGTAAAAACGGAGACGCCAAGGCATGAGGCTATAGTGCACACAGGGGCGGATGCTACAACGGCAATGAGGACCGACACTGGTCCCTTGAGCCATTGGGCCCTCGAGTCTTCAAAATGATGATTTGGAGGACGCCGCTGCCAAAACCCTTCCGTCCCCCACGAGCCTCGTCAAGTACAACAGCCAAACCAAGCCTACGCTATGGCTAGCCGACTTCCAGTTGGCATGCCAGTTGGGTGGAGCACGCAACAACCATGCCATCATCCATCAGCTACCCCTGTACCAATCAGACACCATTGGTGGCTCAAGGAACTTCCCCCCGACCAGATCCACAACTAGACCGACCTCATTAGGGTGTTCGATGGGAACTTCAAGAGAACCTACTTGCGCCCTGGCAACTCCTAGGACCTCCACAACTGTAAGAAGAAGCCCAAGATGTCTATTCATGACTTCGCCCGATGCTTCTCCAAGCAACGCACCGGGCTCTCCCACATCTCCAACCATGATGTCATCTTGGCATTCGTCTTGGGCACCACCTGCAAGGAGTTGGTCTAATTCCCCTAAGACAGCCGATGAGCTGATGGACATCATCGCCAATTACGCGTCCAAAGAGGCGGCGGTGGGCGCTTTCTTCGGTGACAGCCATGGGAGGGCGTAGGCAGGCGACCCTAAGTGCTCAAGCAAGGGCTCCAAGAAGAACAGGAAGAAGAAGAACCAGCAGGGCAAGCATGAGGTGGTGGTTGACTGTGGCAGAACCTCCTAAATCATATGGCCCACACGCATGATTATTGTCTAAACAGACTCCAAATAACCATGACTGTGTTCCATACGACTTAAAAAGTCTATCGGGTAAATCCCGAATCATCCACGATTCCCCGAGCAGGATCAATCGTTGTAGAGAGATATTGCAGTACTACAACAGTTTGATATAAATAAAATACCACGGAGTAAAACAGCGAAAGACTTACAATAACATAAATTTATAAACCTCTGAGTTTCAAATATTTACAACAATACGTTTAAACTTATACTAACCATAATAGTAGTGGAGTAGCAGTAGGTTACAATATTAAACAAAAGCTATGCCCACGAGCTAAACATCTTACTCGTCGTCGCTTTCCTCGACGACTGTCATGCAGCAGGATGTAAAACATTCCTGCCCATGAGGCTCACCTGCAACAAGGGTTAAACAAACCCTGAGTACAAAAGTACTCAACAAGACTGACCCGACAAAAGAGAGGGGTGAAGAATCAAGAAATACAGGCTAGAGGGACAAAGTGAGGTCTGTAGAAGATAAGAAATTTTTGCCAAAAAGCTTTACAGAAAGAGAGGTTGCTTGGGCTAACTCTCATTATCAACCAACTTCATTATTGATCCTTAATTTTTGTTCAAGTTGTTACTACGATGATGAACACCGATCGAGTCTTCTTCTCCGAGAAGCAACGGCGATTCGAATCCATTTTCATACCCAACTGGGACCTAGGTCACTGGAAGTACTGAAGACTTTAACTCCGATGCACCCCAGGTAACCGATATACCGGGATAACAACCGCAGCCGTATATCACCACATGGCACCCGTGAGCTCTGTAGCCCAGCGTACCGAGACACATGGGAACTTAAACCCCACAGTAAAACACACTATGACACAGATGGGATTTCTAGCCCCACGCTAGGTCACTCCATGATATACACGGCTCCAACCATCCGTATACCACTTCATGCATGTGGATTTCTAAATTCTCGATATCACCAGTTCACCAACGAACGGGACCTAGGGCATCAACAGACGAGAACACTACAGAGGGACTCCATTCCCAGTGCAAGTTCACCGTCCGGACTCAATTTATTACTATTATCAAGATTTCAACAGGAAAACCAATCTCATCTTTTTCATTCTTTTGCCTTTAAACAAATAAATAAATAAGCAGGGCTAAGCATTACTACTTATCTTTCTAAACAGGTAACAAGGAATAAGGGAATAAGACAGGTAATGCAATTTGTGGGTTTTCACTCAACTCCTATTACTTAATGCAACATATCAGAGCTGAAGCAGTAAAACTTTTGTAAATAGAATAGGGTTTGAATGCATCCGGGGCTTGCCTTGATGTTTGGGGTAGAAGTTCTCAAACTCTGGATCAACTCCCGATTCTTGAATCTGCTCGTCCTTCGGATCTGGGCGATAACGTTAACTCTCCGTTAACGGAAACTATTCGATAATTAATATGCTTCAACATGATGGAATAGTAAACATGATGCTTGATGGATGCATGATCAGATTAAGGGCTTGAGTACAACTTTTCTTTACGATAAAGTTGCAAGCCAACAAAACTTCGTTTATAAAACTCATTAGGGTTAACTACGCCATTTAAGGGGTTAATTAAACACATAAAATAACGTTAATTAAGCCCTAATGACATGATTAAGATAAGCACAAACAATTAATTAAAGTGCCAAAGGTCATTAGGGTTAATGACCCAAGGCCATCAATCAATCAGAAGTCAATCAGATCGTATAATGATTAAGCTAAACTAAAGGGATTAATTAATTATTTAAAAGCATTAAATAAAGGCATAAAAATTAAAGTTATCAAATTAAGCCCAAAATTTTATTTTAGAAATCTCTTAGCCTAATTAGATGGCAAAACAAATTTCAGAATTAAAAGCTAACTATTTTATTTATTAAAAATCATTGAAGGTCCATTTTTCAATTAAAAGGGCTAATTTTAATATATTCAAAAAGTACTCAAATTTGGCATTTCATATTTTTCCTAGGTAGATGACATCATAAGGAACACTCACAAAAATTTTCAGAATTTTTGGAGCTATATATGATTTACTATGAATTTTCAAAGAAAATAGCATTTAAATTATTTTCTGAAAATAGAAAAAAGAAATTCGGCACAGTGCTCCCGGGTCAACAGTCGACCCCGTCGGAGTTTATCGGCGATATCTCGCCGTCGGTGAGGTTTCCGGTGACGGGGTTTTCTCCTACTTGCTCATCTTGACACGGCGCATCCAACGGACAGGCTAACGCAACGGCGGAGCGAGGGCAGCATGCACGCCGGCGGCAATGGCGGCGCGGCGGAGCTCGGGTACGGCGGCGTCGCTCACCGGAGTGATTTCCGACGACGGCAAGGTCACGGTTAAGTGCAGGGTACTCAAACGAACGTATCTGGTAACTAAATGACACCAGCTCCGGGTTCCTAGCCAGGGCAGCAACGCGCGTGGCGGAGCGGCATGGCCGTGCCGGCGGCGAGCCACGGTGGCCGGCGGCTACCGTGCAAGATTGATGAAATTGATGGCACAGATAGATACAGGAGCTCACCACGGCACTGATGCGCACGTTAATGGAGGTCCGGAGCGGTTGGGTTGAGCTGCGGTCGGCGGCGCTGATGGCGACGGATGCGCTCCGATGGCAAGACAGCGTCACGGCGGTCTCCGGCAATGCGCTGCTCAAGCCAAGGTGCACATCAGGTGCAAGATGACACAGAGAATACGGTAGCAGGGTCGAAGGTAAAATATTTTCACCTCCAGCGGCGGCAAACGGCGGAGATGGCGCGGCGGCTCGGCTTGCCGGCCGCGGGGAAGAAGGCAGCGTGCGGGTGGCTCGGGCGAGGAGCGCGAGCACGGACTGGCTCAAAATGATCGTGAGGATGTGGCGGAGCTGTTGGCGAGAGCAATTGGACAAAGATGAAGCATCAACGGCGAATTTGATCGGCGGAGCGAGGTCGTCGGCGACGGCGGCGGGAGGAAGAAAGAAGTAGAACGACGGCGTCCGATTGCTATTTATAGCGCGGAGTTGAAGAAGGAGCAGGTGACACGACGACGATGAAGTTTCTCACGTCCATGAGCGCTCTGGCAGTCGAGGAGGTGCGGCGGTGGTCGGCGGCGCACGATGAGAAGCCGGCCATGGCGTCCGCCGATAGGGTTAGGTACTGTTCGCAGAAATTACAGAAATGCCATCGGTTTAAAAATACAAATTACTCCAAAATTTGTATAAGAACATGAAAATCTCCAAAAATATCATTTGCATAACTTTTCAAGAGCTACACTTTTCTTTTAACTGGCATCCTCAAATTCTGTCTAGATTTTGGTATTTGAATTCAGTTTTGAAAAGGGGATAAAACCCTAGAAATAAGCATTTGAAATTACTTTTGATTTTTCAATAAAACTTGAAAATCTTCAAAACTATGAAATGTTGAGTTTGTCAAACCAAACATTTTTCATATACAAAATTTTCTCAAATTAAGCATAAATTTTGAATTATAGTTTTAAAATCAAAAGGGAATAAATGCTGGAAACTGTATTTTCAAATTAATTTGAAATTCCTTTTGGAAACTTGAAAAACTTTATATACCAACTTTGTATCTCTGGTCAAGATCTACAAACTATCTTTTTAGATTATCCCCAAATTCTTTAAAGATTTTGAATTAGAGAAAAGGGGGTAAAACTAGGTTATAAGTGATCACAAACTAGGGTTTTTGGAATAGAATTTAAACTCAATTTGGTTTCTAACTTAATTGGCTGGTTATTAGTGATCACAAACATCATCCAAGGACATTTTTAGGTCATTGACCCAATGACACCCTTGGTTGACCAACTTTTGAAAAACCTTTTATAGCATTTCCAATTTGACTTTAAATTTGAATTGCCAGGCTTAGAAGTAAGCTTTGGAATCCAAATTCAATTTCAAATATGGAAATCATCTTTAGGGTTGGACTTAGACTTATACACTATGCTTGACACTAGTGTAAACACAGTTTACACCTCAAGTACATAGAGTATAAACTAAGTATTTGCAATGACATTCGAAAATAAGGTTTTATTATTTCATGTGACAAACATTACAGAAACTCAATCAACCTATGAAATATAAACTTGTTTTAGTTAATGCACATTAATGTTGACTTAAACATGAATGCTTTGTAGTGCATATGATGACATGGCATGTTTTAGTTAATATAACACCAGAGGTGTTACATTGACGATGTCATCACCGCTGTCAAGCGCAAGAAGCCTCAAGGCCCCTCGTAGGGGGCATCTTCGACAAGATGCTGAAGGAGCCCTACCCTTACCACAAGGGAGGGGCAAATCACAACCTTGAGGACTGTCGGATGCTCAAGAAATACTTCGACAGCCTGTGCCTTAAGAAAGACGATAAGAAGGAGGACCCCAAGGACAAGGGTGGTGACAAGGAAGAGGACTTCCTCAACATCCTTGACTGCTACATGATCTACGGGGGCCTCTCAGCTCACCTCACAATGCGTCAGTGCAAGAGGGAGCGTCGAGAGGTCTTCTTCGTGTGGGTCACGACCCCTCACTACCTTGACTGGTCCGATACGGCCATCATGTTCGACCGTGATGACCATGCGGACTACGTTCCCAGGCTAGGGGTGTACCCGCTCATCATCGACCCCATTATTGTCAACACCCGCCTCACCAAGGTGCTCATAGACGGAGGCAGCAGCTTCAACATCATCTACGCCAAGACCCTTGATCTCCTGGGGTCCCGTGGTCAAAGCTCTAATCCAGCGGCGGGGTTTCCATGGAGTCATGCGGGGAAGAAGGCCTTTCCCATCGGCCACATCGACCTCCCCGTCTGCTTTGGCACCTCCATGAACTTCAGGAAGTAGACACTCACCTTCGAGGTGGTCATGTTCCACGGCACGTACCATGCCATCATCGGCCGGCCCGGCTACACCAAGTTCATGGTAATCCCCAACTACGTCTACCTCAAGCTCAAGATGCCAGGACTAAAGGGCATCATCACCATTGGCCCCTCCCACGAGCACGCTTACGACTGTGACATTAAGTGCGTCGAGAATGGGGAGGTGGTCGAAGAGTCCACGATGCTGTCAGCGACCCTCGAAGGCCTTGCCATCGAGGTCCCAGATCCCAAGCGCCATGCCAGCAACTTTGAGCCCACAGAAGACACGAAGAAGATCCTCCTCAACCCCAGCAGCTTCGACGAGAGGGCGCTGACCATCAACGCCTCTCTCAATGACAAATAGGAAGCAGTGCTCGTTGACTTTCTCCATGCGAATGCCGACATGTTTGTGTGGAGTCCCTCAGACATGCCGGGCATATTGCGGGAAGTCATCGAGCATGCCTTAGAGATTCGAACTGGGTCAAAGGCGAAGCACAAGATCATTGGGGAGGAGGTCCATAAGCTTTTGGAGGCCAGATTCATCAAGGAGGTTCATCATCCTGAGTGGTTAGCTAATCTTGTACTAGTTAAGAAAAAGAGTGGGAAATATAGGACGTGTGCAGATTACACCAGTTAGAATAAAGCATGTCCAAAAGTTCCTTTCCCTTTACCATGCATTGATCAAATCATTGATTCTACCATGGGATGTGAAACTCTCTGTTTTCTCGATGCCTATTCTGGTTACCACCAAATAAAGATGAAGGAGTCCGACCAGCTCGCGACTTCCTTTATCACCCCTTTTGGCATGTACTGCTATGTTACCATGCCCTACAGCCTTCAAAACGCTGGGGCGGCGTACTAGCGGTGCATGCTCCATGTCTTTGGAAAACACATTGGGGAAACAATCAAGGCCTACATCAATGATACCGTAGTCAAATCCAAAAAGGTCGACAACCTCATCGATGACCTCAAAATTGCGTTCGAATGCCTCCGGGCAAAGAACATCAAGCTCAACCCTGAGAAATGCGTCTTCGGTGTCCCTCAAGGCATGCTCTTAGGGTATATTATTTCTCCACACAGCATTGAGGCCAACCCCAAAAGGTCTCAGCAATCACTAGGATGGGCCCAATCTAAGATCTCAAGGGCGTTCAGAAGGTCATGGGCTACCTCTCAGCCCTCAGTTGCTTTATCTCACATCTCGAAGAGAAAACACTACCTCTGTACCGTCTCTTGAAGAAGTCAGAGCTCTTTACATGGACCCTCGAGGCCGAGGAGGCCCTCGCTAAGCTCAAAGTTATGCTAACCTCTCCTCCAATTCCCGTACCTCCGAATCCAGCCGAGCCACTCTTGCTCTATGTCGCTGCAACCACCTAGGTGGTCAGCGCGGCCATAGTTGTCGAGGGGGAAGAAGAAGGGCATGCCTTGCCCATCTAGTGGCCTGTCTATTTCATCAGTGAGGTACTCTTAGAAACCAAGGTTCGCTATCCACAGATTCAAAAGCTACTCTACGCCATCTTAATCACGCGATGCAAGCTTCCGCACTACTTCCTTAGCCACCCGGTGGCTGTGATCTCATCTTCCCCCTCGGGGTGATAATCTAAAATCGGGATGCTATGGGAAGGATAGCTAAATGGGTAGTCAATCTCATGGGTGAAACCCTCTCCTTCGCACCACGCAAAGCCATCAAGTCCCAGGTACTAGCGGATTTTATTGTAGAATGGACCGACACTCAGCTACCTCCCGCTCAGGTCTAGGCAGAACTATGGATGATATACTTCGACGCGTCCTTGATGAAAATAGGAGCTGGCATGGGCCTACTCTTCATCTCGCCCCTCGGAGTCACATGTGATACGTCATACGACTCCACTTTGCCACCTCCAACAACGTCATGCAGTACGAGGCCCTCATCAACAGCTTGCGCATCACCATCGAGCTTGGGTTTCAATGCCTCAATGTTCGTGGTGACTCACAGCTCATAATCAATCAAGTCATGAAGGCCTCGAGCTGCCACGACCCCAAGATGGAAGCCTACTGCAAGCAGGTCTGCAAGTTGGAGGACAAGTTCTATGGCCTCGAGCTCAACTATATCGCCCGCACATACAATGAGGCCGCCAACGAACTAGCCAAGATCACATCGACTCGAGGTACTATCCCGCCTAATGTTTTCTTGAATGACTTGTACGAGCCCACTGTCAATCTACGTGTAAGGGAAGAAGTTCCAATGCAATAAGTCGACCCCCTCCCTCAACCGAGGCCACTTCGACTGAGGCCGAGGCCATGGAGATCGAGGGGTCGCCTTCTCCACCAACCCCCGAGCCAAACTAGCGCACTTCCTTCCTCGACTGCCTTATTTGAGGGGAGCTGCCAGAAGATCAGACCGAGGCACGCTGCATTACTCGACGGGTGAAAAGCTACATCCTCTACGATGATGATAAGGAGCTCTATCAATGAAGCCCACTGGGGTCCTCAAGGATCTACACTCGGGGCTTACGGCCATCACGCTGCTCCAAGCACCCTTGTCAGAAATGCTTTTCGGCAAGGCTTCTACTGGCCTACCACAGTCTTCAATGCTATCAACCTCATCCACTTGTGTGAAGGGTGCCAATTCTATGCCAGATAGACCCACCTCCCAGCTCATGCCCTACAAATGATCCCCGTTATGTGTCCATTCACGGTTTGGGGGCTCGATCTCATGGGGCCATTAAAGAAGACAAGCGAGGGCTACACCCATCTGCTCATAGCCATTGACAAGTTCACCAAGTGGATCATGGCTCGGCCCATCACCAACATCCGGTCCGAGCAGGCAGTGCTATTCTTCACCAACATCAGCCATTGCTTCGGGGTCCCCAATGTCATCATCACTGACAATGGCACGTAGTTCACCGGCAAGAAGTTCCTAGATTTCTATGACCACCATCACATCCATGTAAACTCATCTGCCATCGCTCATCCTAGAACTAACGGCCAGGTCGAGCACACCAACGGCATGATTCTATAAGGTCTCAAGCCTTGGATCTTCAATCGGCTAAACAAACATGGGAGGAAGTGGACTGCGGAGCTGCCTTCAGTCCTATGGAGCTTAAGGATGACGCCAAGTCGAGCCACAGGGTTCACCTCGTTCTTTATGGTCTACGGGTCTGAGGCCGTCCTCCCCACCGACCTTTGAGTATGGGTCCCCTCGACTGAAGGCCTACAACGAGCAGACGAACGAACAAGCACTCGCAAACACCGTCAACCAACTCGAGGAGGCTCGAGACATGGCTGTCCTCAATTTTTTGTGGTACCAGTAGAATCTCTAATGCTACCATGACAAACACATGTGCAAGAGGGATCTCCAAGTTGGCGACCTCATCCTCCGTCGATGGCAGAGTAACAAGGGCTGCCACAAGCTAACTCCACCATGGGAGGGCCTCTACATCGTTGCAGAGGTGTTGAAGCCCAAAACCTACAACCTATCCAATGGGAAGGGCAAAGCGTTCACCAACGCATGGAACAATGAACAGCTATGTCACTTTTACCCCTAGGGCCTCGAGGCTTTGCACATTTTTCATACCATGAATGAATAAGAAGTACTTTCATTTACAAGTTCAACTTTTTGTTCATATGCTTAAGGTAGCCATGACTCTGCTTCATCAGAGCCGAGCCTCCTTTGGGGGCTATAAGGGGGGAACCCCCTAAGTTCCTAAAAATCTTGCACATTTTTTCAAAACTCAAACGTCCTATTCTTTCTACGCCTCGATACTTGCTGTCACTTGGTCGAAAATGCCACACAATGCCCTAAGGGGTCGAGGGGCATCGAGCCATGAGACCACCCATGCCCCCAGGCTATGGTATCTCCACTCATTTCCCCCTCGAGGGGAAAGCATACACGCCAAAAACCTTGTGAACGGCCAACTCATGAAAAGCAAGAAATAGAACATCGAGAATAAAACATATGCAAAATAAAATATGTACGTGCATAATGTTTCCAAGGTCCCTAGGGCCACACCATCATAGTTCACAAAATACTAACTATTACTTGGGCCTCCTTGATCAAGTCTAGATGCGTCTCATGATTCTCGTCCTTAGTCTTGTTGGGGTTGGAGATCAAGCCCTAGGAGACGACCGCCATGTCATACGTGAAGCCAGAGCAGATGACCGCCATCGCCCTCTTCACGCCATGATGGAGCACATTACGAATCTGCTCCCACACAGCATGACCGAGGGCGTACATCCACCGAAGATAGGGGTCCCCATGCACGTCATCCTCGACCTCCTCCTCAAGGTTGACCCCCGGACCATCACAGACCAAGTCGATGGCGCCTTGGTGCTTATCGGTCTGCGTCACCTCCGCCCAGTAGAGGTCTTGGAGCGCATTAGCATCTTTCTGGGCCTAGAGCCTCTGTTTATCAAGGTCTAAAACATAGGACAAGGTCAATCATGGTAGACAAGGCACTCAGACCGGAAAGCAAAAGGCAAAAGCAACAAGCCTACCGTTGGTGTGGGTCTCGAGGGCAGTGTATCCTCCCACAGCTTGGCGAACACCTTCTTGGCCTCAGCCAAGCCCTCAGCCGCATCTATCTTCTTGACCCACAGCTCCTCAATCACCTTGCCAGTGCCCTCGAGGGCCCTCTCCTTCTCATGGAGGGCTCCCTTCAGCGTAGAGACCTCGTCGGCCAGGGTCTAGACGCGGTGCCTCTCCTCCCCGACCGAGACTTCAGCACGTCATGATTGTGGGATGTCAGGGAGAGGCTCTCCTTGAGTTCCTTGATGCACACTGCAGACCGCTTGAGCTTCCCCTTGAATGTCTTGCCACGCCCTCCCGCTAAGGAGAGGTCCTCGAGGGCCTTTTGCATCTCCTCCTGGGCCTTGGTGGTGTCATCCTTGGCCTTGGTCTCTGCTTCTTTGGCCTGGGTCACCTTCCCTCAAGCCACGACAGCATCCTCCTTGGCCTTTGTCACCTCCTCCTTGGCCTTGGCCGCGTCCTCCTTCGCCTTAGTCACCTCCACCTGGGCAGCCTCGACCGCTGCTTGCAACACAGGGACCTGCTCCCATCCACCCCTTGTCAGGTGGATGAATTGAGACTTGGTCTGGGAGCATCCCCTTAGATCCTGGAAACAAGAAGCATGAGAAAAGAGCGTCAGATAGGAAAGCAAGTCCACCCCTCGTATCTTGAAGAGAAATCACATACCTTGAAGTCTCTTGCCAAATCTTCAATGGCAACGTCAACCGCCAGCTGCAGGGCATGCTTCATCCAGACCCGAAACTCCTTGATGTGCTCCCAGTGCTCGACCTCCGCTGGATCATTCACCTCGAACATGGGCATGTCGGGATTCATCGGGTCATGGAGTTGAAGAGCTTCATGGCCCCAGTAAGGGAGGTCCTCATCGATCCGCTCTTGCACGGCCACCATAATGTCGTCCCCCATCTCGACTGAACAGTTGTGACGGAGCACTCGGTCAGCCAGCATGGGGAATGGTGACTCAGCTTCTTCTTCAACCCTTGATGACCTAGCCTCCCCTGCCTTTTGCTTCCCTTTGGTGAGGAGGCCGGGAGCATACAGGCTAGGGTCATGCAAGGACCCCCAACCGGCCGACACCCTAGCCGATGGCGGGTGAGGCATCAGTGCCTTCACAACCACCTCGGCCTCCGACGCCTCTGCTGGGACCGCCTACACTATCGGCTGTCCGACCCTCCCCCCGCCAGGATGTCCTCGGTTTCCATCTCCTCTGGATGGCTCGAGGCTAGCGACTCCGGCTGCTTGTTTTCTTGGCCTGCATTCAGTGGAGCCTCTTCTGGCTGGCTCAAAGCCAGTGGCTTCGGCCATCCGCAGTCCTGCCCAGTGGCCGGTAGGGCTATCTCCTCCGGCTGCGCCAAGTTGGAGGCCATCTCCACTGGCTGCGACTGGTGTAGGAATCCACCCCCTCGTCCTTGATGGTGATCGAGGCTTCCTCCATCAACCTCGGCACCCAGCCGCTAGCGACGTCCTTGAGCTCGATGACACCAGGGGGCACCTTGGTCCACTCCCGGTCCTGGGTGACATTGCCACTGCCATGGTCCCTGAGGTGCCCGAACCTACAACGGAAGCAGCGCCCGTCAACCTACCCCGAGCATCACCGCGCGGGCCTTCGCAAGCCAAGCGGCCACCGTCCCCGATCTAGACCATGATATGGCACCTAGTGCTAACACTTGAGCCTGAACACGCACAAGTAAAGGACATTAAACATTTTATAAATGACAAAAAGGGAAAATGAAACCACGAAGGGTGAAAACTTACTCCACAGGAATAAGGGGCGCCCTCCTAGGCACCCTCGAACCACTCAGGGGCTTCTGAGTCCCCCTTTTTGATGACTCCTTGCCAGATCCAGAGCTGCCCAGGGCCGTGGTTGGCAGCCATGGCGTCCTCTACTCCTCTAAAGCCGTTCAATCCTGCGTCTGTGCACTAAGGGTCGAAGATCTAGTATGGAGCAGCAGCGTGCTAGGCTTGCCCCGTGACGAAGATGGTGGAGTCCCCGCGCACGTACACCGTGATATTGACCCCCTGGGCTGAGGGGTCGGTCATCCTCCTCTCCCGAGGCTGCTCTGAGGTCCTCGCCTCTCGGCCCTCGGCAGACATCCGGGCCCCCCTCGACACCTAGAAAGTCGACCCCACCTCGACCATCTCCTATGTAAAGCAGGCGTCAGTTCGGGGGGATTGGGCAGCAAGGCATCATGATGTGCCTGCACCCCTTCATCATCATCACCCTTGTCTTCCTCCCCTACCTCTTCTTCTAAGGGAGACTCTACCTTGGGAAGCCCCTCGCACCTCTGTTTCGCGCGACGCTGGTCACGCGCCAGGCGCTCGAGGCTCTTCTTCTTCTTCTCCTTCTTTTCCTTATCCTTACTCTTCTTTTGCTGGTGGGTAGTGAAGCGTCTCACCTGACGATTGGGATCTTCCTCCTTGACCGGGGGCGTCAACCTCCTGAAGTCTATGGCCCCCTACACATAAACCCACGACCAAAGAAAATAAGGATGAGGCAAAGAAAAGAAGAACCCAAGAATAGTGGGTTGAGAGACTCACCAACTGTATGTGGCTATCGTCCAGCCGCATCGGGATGTTGTTCACCTTCTCCGGTGTAAAGAGATCAGCGACCGCCCCCTTCACGCACCTTACAACCTCCTCGATGGGAAGGTCCTCGGCTGACATCCAGCACCCCTCGAGGGGCGCCCAGGCCCAATCTGGTCCAGGGCACAGCGAGCGCCGCATGAGCCAAAGGACCCTCCGACCATGGGAAGCTGAGACGACGATCCTGGCGGTCAGGCCCTGGTTGCGCAATGCTAAGATCCTTAGCACATCGAGGAGGGGGTCCAACCTTGCCTAATTCTCCCCCTCCACACCATGCGGCCAGTGGTACGGGGGCTCCATGATGGTATGCCCAGTGTAGTGCGGCAGCGGGCCATCATCATTCTGGAGATAGAACCACCGAGCATGCCACCCGCCGTGATTGGAAATCAAACCCGTCGAGATGTACTGGTCCCCCTACTTCAACGCCAAGTTGCAGCAACTGGCATGGACGATGCTCATCTTCCCTAGCGACACTAGCTTTGAGAAGTACTCCCCCTTAAAGAGATGGAGCCATAGCTCCCAGTGTGGCTCCATCCCTAGGTACCCCTCATAGATAGCAGTGTAGATTGCCGCGTTGGAGATGGCATTGGGGGAGAAGTGTTAGAGCTCGACCTCATAGTGGTTGGTTAGCGCGCGCATGAACTGGCTCGGTGGTGCTCCGAGCCCCATCTTGTGGAAGGTGACAAAGCTCACAACGTAGCACGCCGGTGGGTCCAGCTCTAGGTGGTCCCTCAGTGGTGCCATCCATTCCGGCCGGTCATCCGAGGTGATGGGACGGAGGAGCCCATCGTCAACCAGCTTCTGCAACTCCTGCTCCATCACGGTCGACAGAAGCCAATTGTCCATGGGAAGAAGCTCCACACCCATGGTGGAGGATTGGATCTACTTAGTGGATGGACAGGAGGGAAGATTCCCAATCTCTCTTGATCTCTCTCTCCCTCTCTTTCCTGCACTAATAGATCGGTTCGCGATTGGTCTCTGGCGGTGGCGGTAGCGGAAACAAGAGGGAAAGATGGGGACGGATGAAACCCTACCCCTCGAATTTATAGGCAAACCAAGGAGCAATGGGCGGATCCAGCCAGGGAGCAGGTAAATTTCTACATTCAATGCTTATACCTAATCATTCCCTCGATTCCTGGGTACAAGGACACGCGTCACGCGCTCTGTATCTAGCCATTGCCCACCTCCCCCATGACTGCGGTGCTCCATCTCCTGCCTAAAAAGACATGCCCAACGGATAGGAGTTATTCATGACAATATCTTTCACAAGAAGGAAAGCAGGCCCCAGCCCCACGAAAAATCTCGAGGGAGTGAAGGTTGGCCCTCGGTCAGGGTTTGACAACCACCCTCGAGTACCTGAGTCAAGGGTGACCAAGGGGAGCCGATGCGAGGTCCTGGCTCAAGAACGAACTCTCGAGGCCCCCTGGACATATTCAAGGAAAAACTAAGGGTCCACTTCGGAATCCCCTCGGAGGGAGGCATCGAGCCACTGAACCCAATCGAAAGGGATCAGCATCCATGGGACCCATTTGTTTGCTTCAATAAGAGCGCCTCCGCAGCCACTAGTCGACCCCCATCGAATGGGGCACGAGCTCTTGCTTGAGTTTCCCGATAATAGCTCAATAGAGGACGACGAGACTCGCCCATCAAGGGTAGTGCGACGCTCCTCACCCCATACCCGATCGAAATGAAGGGTTATGAGGGTGCTACGCTAGCTAGAAAACAAAACTTTTTGACCTCATAAACCAGGATCTACTGCTAGTTATAGGTTACAGGATTACCACTAGACACGCAGGTGCAGCAGAAGATGACTCGATATAGTTGTATGCTTTGCAGCAGGCAGTGTAGTTGTATGGTCGTTCGTCACCTCAGTCCCCTTGCGCGATTCATCCCAGTGCCCCAGATGTAGCACCTCCGAGGAATCCCACATGTGCAGGGAAGAAGCGATGTGCCTCTGGACTGCTAGGTCTGTGAGGAGCAGAAGGCGCGAGCGTGGGGAGGGCGATGGTGGCTACCAAAGGCGTGTGTAACCCTGACCGCGCCCCTACCCCTTGCTTATATAGGCGTCCCCAATAAGCTCACAAGTTGGAGGCCCATTAGTAACCCTAAGCCTTATCTAATTCGGGTCCAACCCAAATTAGGCTTCTAGCCCCTTAAGCGTGCAACCCTATGGGATCACGCACACATTGACATGGGCTGAGTACTCCTACTCGCCCAATAGTTGATAGCGGCCTCTAGCAAGGCGTGACAACTCCTATGTGCACACAAAGATCATATCAGACGAACCACTACAACCACACACAAGTTATTTTCTTTGCCACTTGATATATGGTTCAACTCGTGGGTTAGCACTTAACCCAAGCATGGCCATGCATTTGTTGATCCAATCACTTGAGTGATCCAGTGATATCTCTCTCGCATAGAGAGGGGCAAATTCCATCTTGATTGTCTATGTCTCATAGCATGCTTCCCGACCACCCGAAGACCACCTTTATAACTACCCAGTTACGGAGCAGCGTTTGATAGTCCCTAAGTAGGCCGTTTCACATCTTGAGTACATACCACAATCTTAGGTCTAAGGACATAATGTACATGACATGAATAGAAACTTTTTCATGTCGGGTCAGTCCAGCCTACATGTCTCACATGTGCCCACATTATTAGTTTGACATCTCCATGTCCATGACTTGTGAAACATAGCCATCAACTAATACTTGTGCTGGTCTAATATTTAAGTGTGTTCTCACAAGAACGCCGACCAGGGACAACTTTAGCATAACCATGCAAGTAAAGAGTTCCACAAAACAATTCACATAATTACTAATCAATACAAGTTGCCTTTAATGGATATTCAATGAACATTTTATTAATCATGGATACAATTGGAATATCATCATCTACATGATTAGCTCTTGGGCATATTCCCAATAGTCTCCCACTTGCACTAGAGTTAATCTCTTAGATGTCTAATCCCCATAGACCTCATGTGTGCCTCTTGCTTAGGCTATGGAAGAGCCTTTGTCAAAGGATCTGCTACATTCAAATCCATATGTATTTTGCACAATTTGATCTCTTCTCGTTTCACAAATTCTCAAATGAGATGAAACTTCCAGAGTACATGTTTGTTCTTCTGGTGATCC
The DNA here is from genome assembly GCA_023333625.1 of Bothriochloa decipiens. NCBI lineage: Eukaryota > Viridiplantae > Streptophyta > Magnoliopsida > Poales > Poaceae > Bothriochloa > Bothriochloa decipiens. The sequence goes on along the minus strand of CM041632.1, from coordinate 28,353,099 downwards.
TAGGCTGCTTAGCCTATGTAATTGCCCCATTGTTATCACAATATTAATTCAATGGGTCCGACGCATTTAGAAGCACACCAAGCTCAATGAGGAACCTCCTCAACCAAACACCTTCCTTTGCAGCACCAGAAGCTGCAATGTACTCAGCTTCTATTGTAGAATCAGACACCATCTCCTGCTTGGAACTTTTCCAGCTAACTGCACCACCATTTATTGTGAACACAAAACTTGATTGAGATAGTGAATCATCCCCGTCGGTTTGGAAGCTAGCATAAGTGTAACTGTTTACAATGAGCTCCTCCTCACCTCCATAGATTAGGAACACATCCTTAGTCCTTTGTAAGTACTTTAGGATGATCTTAACAAGCGTCCAGTGAGGTTCACCTGGATTAGCTTGGTACCTGCTTGCAACACTTAGAGCATATGAGACATCTGGGCAAGTACATATCATGGCATACATGATGGAACCAATGGTCGAAGCATATGGAACCTTACTCCTACGGTTGCACTCTTCATCTGATGAAGGACACTGCTTGTCACTAAAGCGCATACCATGTGACATAGGCAAGAACCCTTTCTTGGACTATTCCATGTTGTACCGTTTCAACACCTTGTCAATGTACGTGTCTTGGCTTAATCCTATTAGCCTTCTTGACCTATCTCTATAGATCTTAATTCCCAAGATGTATGCTGCTTCACCTAAATCCTTCATAGAAAAACTATTATTCAGTGAAGTCTTTATAGATTTCAACATAGGAATATCATTCCCAATCAATAGTATGTCATCCACATACAGGAACGAAACACAATAGCGTTCCCACTTACCTTCTGGTAAACACAAGGTTCTTCTTCATTATGACAGAAGCCAAACCCTTTGACTACCTTATCAAAATGAATATTCCAACTTCGAGATGCTTGCTTTAACCCATAAATAGATTTCTTAAGCTTGCATATCTTTCTAGCATTATTAGGATCAACAAAGCCTTTGAGCTGTATCATATACACGTCCTCTTCTAAATACCCATTTAGAAAGGCTGTTTTAACATCCATCTGCCATATCTCATAATCGAAATATGCAGCAATTGCTAGAATGATCCGAATAGATTTAAGCATTGCTACTGGCGAGAATGTCTCATCGTAGTCAATTCCTTGAACTTGCCGAATACCTTTTGCGACAAGTCAAGCTTTATAAACGTGAACATTTCCGTCCATGTCCTTCTTCTTCTTAAAGATCCATTTGCACTCTATGGGTCTAACCCCATCAGGCGGGTCAACCAAGTTCCAAACTTGATTGTCTCCCATGGAATCTATCTCGAATCTCATGGCACTTTGCCATTTCTCAGAATCTGGATCCATCATAGCTTTTGCATAATTCGCAGGTTCATCATCGTCTAACAATAACAAATCCCCACACAATGCATGAAGTCTTGCTGATCTTCATGGTTGTGGTGGTTTCTCCACTGCCACAGGTGTCTCAACTTGCTCTGCTACATTAGCATCACTTGTAGAGTCAGTCCCTACTGGCTCATCTTGAACTTCTTCAAGATACACCTTTTATCCATTATTTTCTCTTTTGAGAAACTCTTTCTCTAAGAAAACATCATTTCGAGTAACAAACATTTTGCCCTGTGACCATTTATAGACATAATGCCCTAAAGTTTCCTTCGGATATCCCATGAAAAAGCACTTGTCCGATTTGGGTGTTAGTTTATCTGATATAAGTCATTTGACATAAACTTCACAACCCCAAATTTTAAGAAAAGACAAACTAAGACTCTTACCAGTCCACATCTCATATGGTGTCTTAACTACGGACTTAGATGGTACCCTATTTAATGTGAAAGTGGTTGTTTCTAGAGCGTATCCCCAAAACGATAAAGGTAGGTCCGACTGGCTCATCATAGACTGAACCATGTCCAACAAGGTCCGATTACGTCGCTAAGACACGCCGTTTCTCTGAGGCGTTTCGGGTGGCGTAAGCTATGGAACAATTCCACAACTCTTAAGACGATTGCTAAACTCATGACTTAGATATTCGCCTCCATGATCAGATCGCAAGGCCTTGATCTTCTTGCCATGTTGATTCTCTACTTCATTCTGAAATTCTTTGAACTTTTCAAATGTTTCAAACTTATCCATATCTACTAAAATCATCAGTAAAAGTTATGAAGTATTGAAATCCGCCTCTAGTTGTCGTGCTCATTGGTCTACATACATCAGTATGTACAAGTTCCAACAAGTCAAACGCCCTCTTAGGAACTCCTTTGAATGGCGCCTTGGTCATCTTTCCTAGCATGCAAGCCTCACATTTCTCGTATGATTCAAAATCAAACAAAGTTAGAAGACCATCATCATGGAGCCTCTTCATGCGATTCTCACTTATATGACCCAAGCGACAATGCCACATATAGGTAGGACTTAACTCATTAAGCCAAGGTCGTTTAGCACTAACATTACAGACAGGTGCATCATCAAGATTTAAAATAAATAATCCATTCACAATGGATGCAAAAGCCACAAACACATCATTCTTTGAGATCACACAGCCATTGTCTGTACTCGCAAATGAATAACCATCCTTCATCAAACATGAAGGTGACACAATGTTTTGTCTTAAACTAGGAACAAAATAACAATTATTCAATTCCAAAATAAATCCTGACGGCAAGGGAAGTTGCATCGTCCCGATGTTCAATGCAGCAACTCTTGCATTATTGCCCATGCGGAAATCAACTTCTCCTTTTGCCATGCTTCTACTTCTTATCATTCCCTGCATCGTATTGCAAATATGAGCAACCGATCCAGTATCAAATACCCAAGAATTGATATAAGAGTTAGCGAGGAAAGTGTTTGTAACATGAACAACAAGTGTATGAGCGGGAGTACCTTTACTACCACCATCCTTCTTCAAGGACACCAAGTACACCTTGCAGTTCCTCTTCCAGTGACCTTTCCCCTTACAATGAAAGCATTCATCATTCTTTGCAGGTGGTTCATCCTTGGAAGACGATTGGTTTGGCTTAGAGATCTCATCTTTAGCCTTGCCCTTGTTCTTTCAATTGCCCTTCCTTCTCTTAAAGTTAGGCCTATTTTGAACTTCCAACACTTGGTCACCTCCTGCTTTCTTGATGTCAGCCTCTGCTATTTTCAGTGTGCCACATAGTTCATTCAAGCCCTTCTCCGCCCCATGCATATGGTAGTTTGAGATGAAGTTTCATAACTGGGCGGAAGAGATGAAAGAATGAAATCAGTTGCCAACCCTTGGCCAATTGGAAAGCCTAGCTTCTCCAACCTCTGAGTGTAACCAACCATCTTGATTACATGTGGACCAACAGCTGCGCCCTCTGCCAGCTTGGTTTTTGCAAGTGCCTTAGAGACATTGAACCTTTCAGTCCGTACCTGAGTTTGGAACACATCTTCAATAGCCACGATCATATCATTTGCTGAATGATTGTTGTCGAACTACATCTGCAGATCAGGTTCCATACAAGCAAGCATGAGGCAACTCACTTCGATATCCGCATCACATGCTTTCTTGTAAGCATTTTTCTCAGCAGCAAGAGCACTCTCCTCAGGCTCATCTGGTAATGAGGTGTCTAGAATATCTTCCTTTTTCTCAGCCCTGAGAACAATTCTCAGGTTGCGGATCCAATCCGTGTAATTTGTTCCATTCAACTTATCTTTCTCAAGAATTGTACGCAAAGAAAATGGTTGAATGCGAGCGGCCATCTACAACAAAAGTAATGCAAAATACTAAGACAATGTATTCATGAAAGAGTAAATTATATCAAAATAAAATCTACTCCCACTAAAATCAATATCCTCAATTGATACTTAGGGATTCAAGACCCACAACTAACAAGTCAAATAGTGAGCTTTAGCATCACCGTTAGAAGACATGGTAGATCGGTAATCAACACTTTGCTAATCATCTCACATATGACTCTCATTGTTGGGTAGCATCTCTATGCTATGCTCAACCTACCCATGCTCCAACGTCCCTAACCGTTAGGATGACCTTGTTTAAGTAACCAAACCTTCTTGCAGTAAGTATTCGATACGAACCTGCCTAGTCGAGGAAAACTAGTGGCACCCTAATTTCATAGACCCACCACCGATTGTACAAGACTTATGATAGTGTAAGGTTTGGGGAAGCATTTAACTTAAACATTGCTGATGGATCGTTCTACTTCACTACCGCACTCATGTAGACAAAAACATAATAGCATGTGAAAGTAGAACATAGTAAGAATAGCATAACACATACATGATTTGGTATAGCCCATTATTCCTTTGGGGATCTCCATCTCCATCAACCTATGCATCACGATGATCTCCATCTCCATGATTCGAGTATTCCATCCTTCAGTGATGATTCCACCGAGACAAGCTACTACTAGCGCAAGTAAAATGAAATTACATAGTCGAGGATAGATCATCACAGATTGGCACACATGCCATTACATTAATTTTGACAATATGTATGTGGCTCCTGCCCATATTGTCCTCATGACATGCAAGCCATGAATTAAATACATACATGCATCACATACACATAAGGGCTATACCAGTCATCAATACCTGCAAAACAGAGTTATCTGAATCCGACGTCTAATCTTGAAACGCAGAAAACTTTATTTTCCAAGCCTTATTTTGTAATTCTAATTTTGCTGAATGTGGCAAATGGTAGAGAACCAGATGTAAAATTTTGTTCTCTATGATTTTCGTTCAGAGTTCGTCTCAATCCGAGTTACGGTTCAAAAGTTATGGCTGTTTTACCGAACAACACTTTTCTCGGCAAACCGGCGCCCGGCAGTAAATTCCATCTACCACCGCCGTGCATCGTATGTGCTTGGCACTTGACCTAGGGTTTAGTTTGATCAATCTAATTGATCTCTAACTCGCCATGACTAGATTTACATGAATCACTTAACAGGGATGGCAGAATTCTGACCGGTACGAGTAGATCGTTTCAAGACCAACACGGCAAGATGACGAACCAAGATTAGAAACTCATCTACAACCACGCATATCCCCATATGCATAAAACTAAACCTATAACGAGGCAGTAATGGCTCTGATAGCACTGAAGGGTTATGAGGGTGCAACGCTAGCTAGAAAACAAAACTTTTCAACCTCATAAACCAGGATCTACTGCTAGTTACAGGTTACGGGATTACCAATAGACACGCAGGTGCAGTGGAATACGACTCGATGTAGTCGTACGCATCGCAGCAGGTAGTGCTTTTGCATGGTCGTCTGTCACCTCAGTCCCCTCACACGATTTTTCCCAGTGCTCCAGATGCAGTACCTCCGAGGAATCCCACACGTGCAGGGAAGAAGCGATGCGCCTCCGGACTGCTAGGTCTGCGAGCAGCAGAAGGCGCTAGCGTGGGAAGGGCGACGATGGCTGCCAAAGGCATGTGTAACCCTAACCGTGCCTTACCCCTTGCTTATATAAGCATCCCCAATGAGCTCATGAGTTGGAGGCCCATCACTAACCCTAAGACTTATCTAATTCAGGTCCAACCCGAATTAGGCTTCCAGCCCCTTAAACGTGCGACCCTATGGGTTCACGCACACATTGACATGGGCCGAGTACTCCTACTCACCCAATAGTTGACAGCAGCCTCTAGCAAGGCATGACAACTCCTATGTGCATGCGAAGATCATATCAGATGAACCACTATGACCACATACAAGTTATTCCCTTTGCCACTCGATATATGGTTTAACCCGTGGGTTAGCACTTAACCCAAGCACGGCCATGCATTTGTTAATCCAATCACTTGAATGATATAGTGATATCTCTCTCACATAGAGAGGGGGCAAATTCCATCTTGATTGTCTATGTCTCATAGCATGCTTCCCGACCACCCGAAGACCACCTTTATAACTACCCAGTTACGGAGCAGCATTTGATAGTCCCAAAGTAGGCCGTTTCACATCTTGAGTACATACCACAATCTTAGGTCTAAGGACATAACGTACATGAAATGAATAGAGACTTTCTCATGTTGGGTCAGTCCAGCCTACATGTCTCACATGTGCCCACATTATTAGTTTGACATCTCCATGTCCATGACTTGTGAAACATAGCCATCAACTAATACATGTGCTAGTCTAATATTCAAGTGTGTTCTCACAAGAACGCCGACCAGGGACAACTTTAGAATAACCATGCAAGTAAAGAGTTGCACAAAACAATTCACATAATTGCTAATCAATACAAGTTGTCTTTAATGGATATTCAATGAACATTTTATTAATCATGGATACAATCGGAATATCATCATCTACATGATTAGCACTAGGGCATATTCCCAACACGAAAGGGCTCATGGGATGGACGCCAAAAGCTAGCAAGGCCCTGGCCACAAGAGGCCTGGGGGTTCGACTACGCTCGGCACCCCTCGACGAAAGAGGGTCGAATACGCTCGGGGGCTCGACCGCTGGAGCACCCCTCGACAAGAGTCGCATAAAGCCCTCAGAGGAGTATCCTACTCCTCCGAGGCCTCGGGGGCTACCCCTAAAGGGTACGCTCATGTGCAACCTTTAGAAAATGACAAGCGCTATGACTCCAGTTCATGATCACATAGCCCTCGGGGAAAACTTACCACGCTCAGCCACCCTGGCACCCCTCGATGAAAGAGGGTCGAATACACCCGGGGGCTCGACCACTCGAGCACCCCTCGACAAGAAGTGCATAAAGCCCTCAAAGGAGTATCCTACTATTGGGAATATGCCCTAGAGGTAATCATAGAGATGATGATATTCCGATTGTATCTATAACATGCATTAAGTATTCATTGAATATCTATTAAAGACAACTTGTGTTGATTGGCAATTATGTGAATTATTTATGGAACTAAATTACTTGAATAGTTATTCTAAAGTTGTCCCTGGTTGGCATTCTTGTGAGAACACACTTGAATATTAGACCAGCACATGTATTAGTTGATGGCTATGTTTCACAAGTCATAGACATGGAGATGTCGAACTAATAATGTGGGCACATGTGAGACATGTAGGCTGGACTGACCCGACTTGAGATTGTCTCTATTCACATCATGTATGTTATGTCCTTAGACCTGAGATTGTGGTATGTACTCAAGATGTGAAACGGCCTACTTAGGGATTATCAAACACTGCTTCGTAACTGGGCAGTTATAAAGGTGGTCTTCGGGTGGTCGGGAAGCATGCTATGAGACATAGATAGTCAAGATGGAATTTGCCCCTCTCTACATGAGAGAGATATCACTGGATCCCTCAAGTGATTGGATCAACAAATGCATGGCCATGCTTGGGTTAAGAGTTAACCCACGAGTTGAACCATATATCAGTGGCAAAGAAAATAACTTGTATGTGGTCATAGTGGTTCGTCTGATATGATCTTTGCGTATCCATAGGAGTTGTCACACCTTGCTAGAGGCCGCTGTCAACTACTGGGCGAGTAGGAGTACTCGGTCCATGTCTATGTGTGCGTGAATTCATAGGGTCGCACGCTTAAGGGTTGGAAGCCTAATTCGGGTTGGACCCGAATTAGACAAGGCTTAGGGTTCTTGATGGGCCTCCAGGTCGGGGTCGCATAGGGACACCTATATAAGCAAGGGGTAGGGGTGAGAGTCTTTCACGGGTGAGAGTCACGTGAATGAATGGAATAGACAAGAGAGAGAAAGGAGTGAGGTAAGGGGTATATATAGTGCCTGTCCAGAACAACTACCGGTACTACCGATGGGAACCACCGGAACTATCGGTACCTCACCAAATATGACAGTTGGGGCGTGTCAGAATGTACAGAGTGTGACAGACCGGTACTACCGGTCCATAGACCGGTACTACCGGCAGTATAAGGGTGAGCAACTATGCACGTTCGACGGGGCCAGAAAAATATTCCGTGCTACTACTGGACTATAATTCGAATAAATTCGGTACTACTGGTCCTAACCGGTACTACCGGTCTACTTCTAGTGTACTTCCGGTAGTTCAACAACTACAACCTCGAGCGTTCGACTTTGTTAGAAAAATAGAACTGGTACTCCCGATCTATAAATCATTTTAATCCGATACTACTGATGACCAATGGTACTACCAGTCCTGCGACCAGTACTACCGGTAGTACAACAATAGCAACCTCGAACTTTCGACTTGGCCCAAAATAATGGGTCGGTACTACCGGTCTATAAATCAATTTTATCCGTACTACCGGTAGGCCAGGTTGGGTGAAGAAGAGGTCTTTTTCTAAGTGCAGTGAGTGCAACGGTGTCTCTCCAAACGCTTTAAAGATCGAAATGAGTACTTTTAGACCTCGAATTATCAATCTAATTTGTATCCCTCTTGATAGTACGACGTTTCCTAAGCAAAGATAAAATTTGAGGACTCTCTTGAGTAGAAACATCGTCCATCCGAATAAATTTACGGTGCTTCTATCATTAAATGTTATCATTTAAATCTTTACTAACACCTGTGTATTTATTTTAGATAAATTTATTAGTCCCTAATCTGATTGTGATTAATTATCTAAAACCCACGTCGGGGACGATTGCACTTACAGTAATACATATAGTTTGTTAAGCGGTTCACATGACAATCTATAGCCATTCGCCTAACTTTTCATGGTTTGTTACCTGGTCTTTTCAGCCTCTAGCAATTATATATATTATTATATATAGTTGCTAAGAATAATCCATTTTCATGTTGTATGCACCTCATTTTTTTCTCTCAAACTTGTATGTGCCACAAGTTAATGAAAATTTAGGTTTCAAAATTTTCAAAGATGCTTTGCTATTTTCTACTATTTAAATGAATTTCTATGTGACCATAGAAAGTAACTAGAAGTTAACCGAGGCTACCCCGAAACGATCTAAAATGGTACCAGTTTTTTATATTTTGTCTCATATGGTCCAAGCAATTAACCAATTTTGATGAGGTAGATGGAAAATTTTATATTATTTTGAAAGGGTAATAATTAAATATTTCCTCCATTTTATGACAAAATAACTATAATAATGACTAATAAAGTTAATCATAAACATCTACTATTTCTATAAACATGGGCTGTATATGCTTGGCATAGAAGTTTCAAGCTATTTTGATAAAGCGAAAGTATACATGGCTGATAACATGGATGTATCATGTCATGCAACCAAGCTCAAACTTCTAAGTTTTCACACATCTGCTACACTTTTAAGTAATATGCAGCTCAAATTTTGCCACAACCTTATCTGAACCGTCCTCAGAAAAAATAAAGTTCTTAATAGTTAAATGCACACATCACAAAGGGAAATAACAAGTGTATAATCAGATTCCAAAATAGAAAAACATTTTTTAGGAGGTTCGCAAAAGGAACTGCATGTGAAGATCCATTTCCAGAGGCAGTTGGTATAGCTAACCGCCAGTGAAAATGATTTACACTGTGCTGATTTTCACAGACATGTGAAGATCCATTCCCAGTGAAGGTATTAATTCTCATCATATCTTTCAGGCTAGCGGTAGTGAGAAACGTTAATGAAATTGTTAAAATGGCCACACCAGTATCCGGCTTCGTGTTTTGGAACAGGGAAAATCGGCTAGGGGGCTTCACCCATGACGAGGATATAAGCGTAGAAACAGATATAAGGGTACGCATGCAGAGATAACATTTTATTAGTTGTAGAGTCGGAAACAGATATACAGATACAGTAAACAAGAGGCTTCCATAGGCGACACGGCTCGGGCGGGAGTGGCGTCACCCATGTCGGCTGAGGCGGTGCCGCCGTCTTCATCGTCACTGCCGACGAAAGGTATTCCCGACGCATCCACCTCTATCCTTACCTCTGCTCCCTCATCCTCCTCTCATCTCGTCTCGTATCGAGTGGGCCACAAGGGATAGGGACGGGACAGCGTCCCCCCTGTCAACGGATGCAAGGGTCGTCGAAGGAGGGGCTGGGTTTCGATCCCTGGCCATAATTCCTTCGTCATCCAAGGTGATTCGCGATGGCACCATGGTTTCTATTGATCAGGTGGTGGTTGGCTTGGAATCTTCTGATCCTGCATCCTCGTATCGATGCAGGCCACCTGGGTCATCTTCTCCGAACAAGGTGATGACCGGCGGCAAATCCGCCATGAATGCATCCTCGTATCGATGCAGGTTGTCGGATTTCCTGTCTCTCATCGATTCCATCGATATTATGCAAAATCAAAAGAAAAGAATGCATACTTTGAATAATTCCCCCTTGAGGTAATTAATCGTGATGAGATTAAGCTCTGGTTTGCTCCCATCAAGCTCTGTTTGGCTCGAGCAGGGGATTGGGAGGGAACTAAAAAGTTCAAAGGTTCAGGAGGGCAGATTGGGAATTTGGAGCGGTGGTTCTGGATACCCCCAAAGGTGAGAGTCATTCCAGGAATCTAGGGGCATATCCTTTGGTGGGCACACACTGCGCGAATCTAGCTGGGGGAGAGGTTAAACCTGGTGTTGATCTTGAGTCAAGGCACCTCCCGGGAGGATCCAAAGCCAATCCCCATTTCGGAGAAAGGCCAAATCCTGCTAAACCGAATCCCCACACATCGTCCCCACTCACCAAAACCCTTGCCAAGATTGTTGGCCACCCCTGGAAGAAGGCTCCAAATCAATCTTACATTGCGGTGCTGCGGGCTGAGCCAGCCCCCATCATCAAGGTCCTGATGCAGTCAAGAGGTGATGGTCGTCGCACTTAAGGCCATGGCCGCAACGGCTTTGGTGGCGGGCATCATGGAAGAGGTGGCAGCCGCACGGGAGCGCGGAACAACCAATGGATCCGCTAAGAGGAGCAGCCTAAGGAACAACACAAACCTGATCTAGATGGTGCTGATCTGAGTGAAGACGTCTCCCATCAAGATAACAGTAACTGGGAAGCCAAGCAAGATCCAAGAGGTGAGCAACAGGCTGTGTAGGGTGCCAAGGCTGGTGCTAGGGGTGGCAGTTCTGGTGCTGACCAGGCAGGTATTAACCAGAAACGCAACTTTGCTGACACTAATGCATCTGCTAGTCTGAATACTAAAGTCGCCTCTTAGCACTATGGTTTGTTCAATCATAACTCTGATCACTGTTATAGACAAAATCGTCACCATGATGAAAATTCTCAAGCTGCTAATCAGAATAAGAGCTATTGTGAAAATTGTGGTAACCCTGGCCATGATACTGCTGAATGTCGCTATCTGCTATGTGATATCTATGGTGACTCTTCTCATACTGGTTATGACTGCAAGAAATGTCTACCCTGGAACGTTGGTCCTGGGCTCTGTGCCATCCAAGTTGAGGATCAAAGCTTCATGTTCATAGAAGAGTGCATTGACCCAATAGTCACTAAGAAGAAGGCCAGTACTATTGTGATCACTATTACTAGTGGAACTGTAAATGCAAGAATGATTGAGAATGAGTTCTCTAATTTGGTGGGCACTGAAGGTTGGAGATGGAGGGTTAGACCCATTGCAGAGGGCAAGTTCTTGATGAGATTCCCCATTGTTAAAATAGCAAATCAGTGGTGCAGTCTGGTAAATCTAACTATGAGGAACAAGGCCCAACTCAAAATAGAACATTGGTCTCTTGTGGTTGGTGCTACTGGGGTTCCACAATCTGCATGGTTCAGAGTCAATAAAATACCTACTGATCAGAGGTCAATGAGAACCTTGGCCAAAGTTGGTGGTCTTGTAGGGAAAGCTCTAGAAGTGGATGAGGGTACAAGATACAAGTATGACTATGTGAGAATGAGAATTGCAAGCATTGATGTCACAAAAGTCCCAATGATTGTTGAAGCTTACATGGGCATGAACAAGTTACCATTTGGCTTTGAGAGAGAAGTTCCTAATAATGGGAAAGTCAAGCATCTGAAGAGTGCTGCTGGGATTAGGAATGAGGACAAATCCCCTGCTAAGAAAAATAAACCTGACTCTGGGTCTCAACTGTGTCTAAAGAAAAGGAGGATACAAATACTATAGCTATCAACACAAATGAGGTTAACAACAGCAAGAAGGCAGCTATGTGGTCTGCCCCTCCGAAACTGAAATTGGTCAAGAAAAGTGAAGGGGCCTTCATGAAGGATGCTCAAAAGGCTTATAAGAATTCTTGGGCTAATGATGATGATAAGGCTAATGATGATGATAGGGTTCACATGACTGACTCTGCATCAGAGGATAGTGATAGTGACTCTTTTATAGAGAAAGTGAGAAGGATTACTGGTGAAGGGTCTGGTAATCAAGATGGAGAGGGTCCCTCCACTCAGTCTTGGATCATGAAGGAGATGGTAATTCCAGTTGAGAAAGAACCTGGGCAGTCTATGGGGCTTCCAAAAGGGGTGAGTACCTCAATTATGCCTAAGAAAGTAATCAGTAAGGAGGATGAGTTAGTTCATTCTGCTATTGGGGTGAAACCTCTCCTGAGGTGTTTATGTCTGATGATGCTATCATTAGCATACAAGAGAGTACCCATACTGTGGAAGTTCCAAAGTAAGAATCTGATAAACTTAACAGTGTGGACAATGCAATAGAAGTGGAACAGGGTGGGAAGGATCATGTTCTTGTTGATGATAAATCTGGTGAGGTCACAGGTATAGTGATTGGGCTGGAGAAAGAACATGCAATGGTGGAAAAAGACTTGGCCAATGCTGAAGAAAAAACTTGTATTAACATGGAGCTAGCTAATGGGCCTGAATCTAAATAAGCAATGGAGGCTAATATAGATGTGGCTAAAAATACTAAATTTTATGGCATAAGTGGCAAAGAGAGAAGGGCAGCCCTGGTGCAGCGGTAGTGTCTTACCGTCTGTTACCGGAAGGTCCAGGGTTCGAGCCCCGGCCTCCACACATTATGTGCGGGTATGGCTTGGTGCAGAAATCCCTTCCCCAGACCCCGCACAGCGCGGGAGCCTACGGCACTGGGTACGCCCTTTAAGTGGCAAAGAGAAAGGTTGCAGAAGGAGGAGTGAGAGGCTTAAGAAGACTACATCTCTTACTACAATGGAGAAGAATCAAAGGATGGCCATGAAAAGATCTTTGGAAGGTAACCCTTCATGTTCTAATTCATTTTTTGTACTTCCTATATGGGTGTTAGAATTGATGAAGACGATTTTGAAACCATTGATCTGTTAAAAATCTAGAACAAAGTATAAAAAAATTTTAGTACTCATGAAGTACCTCAATCTGTTGATAATGACACAATTATTGAGGAAGAGACAATTTTTGCTATAGAGTGGAAGGATGAAGCATCCTCTAAGGCAGAGGAGTTCATCCTAGTGGAATATAAAAAGAAAAAATGGGAAAGGAAAAAGAGCCTGATCTTGTCTCCCATTGGTAAGGAGGTTACACAAGATCAGAACAACTCTGTTGTAAGGGAAAAAAGAGGAAAAAGGACAATGGCTATCTCCTCTAAAAGCAAGAAAACAAGTGTGATCAAATGACATTACAAGGATTGATATGGAACTGTAGAGGTCTTAAAAAGAAGTGGGTTCTACTTTCTTAAAAAAATCTGATTTATCAATACAGGTTTCACTTCATTGGTCTCCAAGAGACAATGGTGAAGCATTGTGATGAAAAATTCTTAGAAAAATTGACCCACAGCAGGAGTACTTGTGGATGTACAATTTTGCTGTGGGCAAATCTAGTGGGATCCTTGTTGGAGTTAAGTTGGAGTTTTATGATGTTGGATCTTTGCAATAGGGATCTTTTATGATCCAATTGAACTTGTGGGACAAATTGTGTAGAATAAAGTGGAATCTGCTCGTGGTATATGGGGCAGCTCATGATGATAATAAGCTAGCATTTCTATGTGAGTTATCATCTTTCTGTTCAAAAAGCTCTAAACCCATCTTGATTGGGGGTGACTTCAATATTATTAGATACTCATATGAGAGAAATAGGCAGTGTGGTGTTCATAGATTCTCTAACCTTTTTAACATGTTGATTGACTTCTATGAGCTCAAAAAAAAATTAGAAATGTCTAGAGGATTATATACCTGATCCAACAACCAAGAGGTTCCTATTCTTGAAAACTGGACGAATCCTGATATCTAAAGAACGGGAAGATATTTCCCCCCAAGTGGGTGTTAAAAATTACCCAAAGAGGTGTCTGATCATAACTCCTTAATCATCTTTTCTGGTCATGTCTCACATAACCTTAAGATTGAGTTCAGATTTGAGCTTAGCTGGTGAGCTAATGCTGATTTCCTTCCTGCGGTTAAAAGAATCTGGGAAAAGTCTTGTTATGCTAAATCTGCCTTGGAAAAAATACAACAAAAATTGAAGTTAATAAAGCAGTACTTCAAAGGATGGGGCTTTAACTTGCAGGGAGAATTGAGGAAAAAAGAAAAGAAATTAGTGAAGAATTATATGATCTTGAGATGAAAGAAGAAAATGATGAATTAAATGAGCAGCTCATGATAAGAAAAAATTGGCTTATTAAGGAAAATATGTCTCTATTAGATCAAGATGAGACTTATTGGCATAATAGATGTCATAAGGAGTGGTTGAGTGTATTTGACGAGGAGAGAGATCAAATAAAAAGGAACTCGCAGGGGAAATTTCGGCTGGCCAATCTGGAGAATTCTCGGCTGGGTCCAGGATTTGTTCCTCTGGAGTCGGGCTAGAAGTTGATTGGTGCTCAAAGGGGATAATAACACCAAATTGTTTCATCGTATTGTTAATGGCAGAAAAACACAGAATACCATCATATCCTTGGATAATAATGGTACAAGGAAAGAGGGTGATGAAAACCTTCTTAAACATGCCACTGAATATTATTCAGATCTGTTTGGTCATACTAGTGACATTAACATTCACCTTGATGAAAGTATTTGGGAAGGGGCAGGAAAAGTATCTGAGTTAGAAAATGCAGCATTGTGTAAACCTTTCTCCAAGGAGGAGATAAAAGATGCACTCTTTCAAATGGAAAAAATAAGGCTGCAAGACCTGAAAAAATTCCAATTGAGTTCTATCAACACTGTTGGGGGATAGTTAAACAAGATATCTTGGCCCTTTTCCAAGATTTCCATGATGGAAAAGTTGATATATGTAGGATTAACTATGGACTTATTACCCTTCTACCCAAAGTAGCAGACGCTGACAAGATTCAACGGTTTAGGCCCATTTGCCTGCTTAACTGTCTTTTCAAGCTGATCACTAAAACACTGACACTTAGAATTGAGGTAACTGCTGATAAATTGATTCATACCAATCAAACTGCATTTATGGAAGGTAAGAACATCATAAGTGGTGTAATGATCCTTCATGAAATTCTACATGAGACTAAAAGGAAAAAACAAGTTGGGGTTGTGCTTAAGTTGGACTCTGAAAAAGCTTATGATAAGGTTAAATGGCAATTCATGTTTGATTGTCTCAATGCCAGGGGCTTTTGTCCCAAATGGTGTGATTGGATTAAATAGGTAGTGGCTGGAGGTACAGTTAGTGTTAAACTGAATAATATGATTGGACCATACATTAAAAGTTATAAAGGAGTAAGACAGAGAGATCCACTGTCCCCTATCCTCTTTAACTTTGTAGCTGATGGTTTAATCAGGAAGATTATCGAAGCTCAAAGTAATGGCCTATTCTCTGGTTTAGCTGATCACATCATCCCAAATGGGGTTGCTATCCTGCAATACGCCGATGATATGATTATATGTCCGAAACATGATATTGATAAAGCTAGAAACCTGAAACTTCTCTTATATATGTATGAGCTCATGACTGGCCTCAAAATCAACTTTCATAAGAGTGAAATTCTCACTAGATGAACAAAACTTGGCACATATCTATGCTAATATCTTCAATTGCCAAATAGGGACATTCCCAATCAAATATCTGGGGGTCCCTGTGAGTCCAAGCAGACTTCATGTTTGTGACTGGCTTCCTTTGGAAGAAAATGTGCTAAGAAACTGGTAGTATGGAAAGGTAACTCTATGTCAATTGCTGGTAGAACCACCTTAATTGATTCTAGTCTGAATAACACTCCTATATATATCATATGTCATTGTATCTCATGCCCAAGACAACTTTGGCAAGGTTGGATAAAATTAGAAGGTAATTTTTCTGGCAAGGAGGTGGCACTAAAAGAAAATATCATCTTATAAAGTGGACAAAGATTTATAAACATAAGAAAAAAGGTGGATTGGGCATTAAAAACTTGATAAAAATGAATGTTAGCCTGCTTTGTAAGTGGTGGTGGAAGTTAGAAAAAGAAGAGGGTGTGTGGCAAACTTTTGTTAATTATAAATACTTACACGATGAGTCCATTGTCAATGCTAAACATAGACTGGATGACTCATCCATGTGGTATGATCTGCTCAAAATCAAGGATATCTACCTTTAGGGGAGGATCATGAAAGTCAGAGATGGCAACAAGACTCTCTTCTGGAAAGATTCATGGCTATATGATAAGCCCATAAAAGACTTATATCCTGACCTGTTCAAATTGTGTGAGCAACCTGATGCTACTGTATATCAAGCAAGACTAAACATCTCCAACATCTCTTTTGTGAGGTGGCTGGTGGATGATTTTGTTAGATGTTGGCGTAACATTCAAACTGGCATGTACAACTTTCAGTACACAAGTGGTCAGGATCAAGTGCTATGGCGCTTTGGCAGTAATGGTAAATTTTCTTTAAATCAGTATATAAAGCTATGACTAGTGATGAGTCTGGTCCCTACCATAAGAAAATATGGTAAGGGAAGATTCCTGCCAAGATAAAAATCTTCATGTGGTTGATTATGAATAATGCTATTCTAACCAAGAACAATTTTCTTAAAAGAAAATGGGTGGGGGGGTTGCCCTTCTTGTTCTTTCTGTGATCAAGATGAAAATGCCTCACATCTACTGTTCCAATTTAGCACTGCCAAAGCTGTTTGGGAAGTGTTTGCGGGTGCTTTGGGAGCATCTGGCATTCCAAGGAACTTTCAACAAGCGTGGGCTTGGTGTGAAAGGTGGCTTCCTGCTGGACATGTGTTCCATGCTATGGGTATTGCTGCTATTCGTTGGGCACTATGGAAAACAAGAAATGCTATATGCTTCGAAAACAAACTTGTTAGCAACCCTATACATATTGTGAATTATGCATGCGCGCTCATGGGTTATTGGGCAGGTTTGTTCTCAGAAGTTGAGAAGGAGAAGCTGGAAGCTGGACTGGATGTTGTCCTCAAGTATGCTATGAACCTGGTGTCTCAACAGAAGAAAGCGCTCAACCCAAGGAGAAGAATCTAAGGATGATCATGCTTGAAGACCAAGGATGAAACGGTGGAGGAGTGCCATGGAAGTGTCTTGGATTGTCTCTGTTGCTGTTCTTTGTTCTATTTTGGCTGCATCAAACTTGTAACTTGAAGTGTGCGCTAGGAGTGGGTTCATCTTATAACCCTCTCGGTCTCTTTTCTATAGTCTGGGTTCCCTGCAGGTTAAGTGTAGTCGCTTGGTTAGCTAGCTTTTGTTTTCCTGCACTGTTCTTAGTTCTTGCTTCTTGTAAAACTTTTTAAACGGTATTTCCATTGAGGTTCAATGGAAATGGGGGATGGTCCTTCGTGTCAAAAAAAAAAGAGTTGGAAACAGATATAAGCCTACGCATGCAGAGATTTATTTGGAGGCTTGTGAACACCACGGCCACCCATCTTCCTCCAGATGCCCCTAGCGAAAAGACTTCATATGGCTAGCTCCCATCCACTCTCCGTCATCGGAGCACACTAACTCGCCACTAGCAAGCCCCAAATTATCCAAGGATGTGAAGCTCGTCCTTGTAGCGGTCTCTATGTGGAGATTGATCACTAGTAGAGTTACTGGCGATGCCAAGAGTAACAAGAGATTGATCAATGA
Organism: Bothriochloa decipiens; assembly: GCA_023333625.1. Taxonomy (NCBI): domain Eukaryota; kingdom Viridiplantae; phylum Streptophyta; class Magnoliopsida; order Poales; family Poaceae; genus Bothriochloa; species Bothriochloa decipiens. Next base: position 28,335,294 of record CM041632.1, on the reverse strand, counting down.
AGGGATTTTGTAAATGTGTTTCTATAGGATGTTTGTTTCTCTCTTTTTGCAATCTATAAAAACTTGATCTGCGGGGGGTAAGACAGCCCCCGGATATTGTGCGATAGAGAAGACTTCTCATGTAAGTTAAGAAAATTCCTGAACCTCTGTCCCACCCATACACAGCGACACCATAACCCATGTGAGACGACCACGACCGGGGCCGGGTCTTAGACTTGTGCTTTAGCCGTGGGACGGATAAAGGGATTTTTTTTTAACCATATCCTGAAAATCCGCTCTCACAGAGAGTTGAACTCAACACCTGTGGAGTGCCGCTTGAGTGACTTAGCTAGTTAGACTAAGCACCCTTTGGCCTCTCTGCAATCTATGGATATACTAGTTTAATCTATATTAAAGAGTAGAACATATCCACGTCTCCGGGATAAATAATCCTCCGCTTGAGCCAAATATTCCTATACCGCATTAAAAAACATTTTTAAACCACCTTAGGAATAGAGTAAAATCCTTTGTTTCCTGTGTTTTATTTTCATGGGAAAATGAACTTGAACTGATTTCGGATAAATTCCTACCAAATGCTTGCCTTCTTAAAGGGAACCCTAATCATCGTTAGTTATTTGGTGCTGTTTTCCGGCGGGTGCTTGGCGCCATAATGCTGACTAAAAATTGCTGTGCTATTTAATGCTTACAAAGTGGAGTACTAAAGAAATTCGCGATGGTTCACAAAAGGTAGAGCTAGGCGCAGGCCCGGCCCTGGGAGGGTGCCAGCAGAGCGGCCGCACAGGGCCCTTGAGGCCAGGGGGGCCAACCCCAAATACATTAGTAGTAGGTATAGTATAGAGTATCCAGTCTTAAGAAAGCAAGCAGGACATCATTCGCTATACCAATACATCTATATACGAGTCATCGAGTCCATTCAGCTATCCTTCCGCAGTTTTGCTGCGTTCGTGACTTGGGTGCTGCACGAGGTGCGAGCGATCGGCCGTCAGCGATCCCGTGCGAGTGCGAGCAGCCGATGATGTGCATCTGTTCTGCCGTCGATCGATCACACAGCTGCATTTGTTCTGCCGTC
>CM041632.1:28260126-28314225 GCA_023333625.1 Bothriochloa decipiens | reverse complement strand
GAAGTAATGTGATGTCACAGCATATGTCATATATATGATACTAGAAGTTTAACGCAAAAAAATATATATGATACTAGAAGACAATGAGTTGTTTCTCAGGTGTCATTAAGTAATATATTAGTTGTCATGCTAGTTGTCATCTAGTAGGCTATTAGTTGTCATATTAGGTGTATGAGTAGTGTAAGGGCTCATAGCCTATAAATAGAGGCAATGCCCTCATGTTATGTAACTTATTTTGTATTCTCTATCATATCAATAGAACTTGATGTTCCTATTGTAGATCTTGAATAAGCTTTGGATTGAGCTCTTACTATCCATGGATTCGGATTGTTGTCCATGGTTCAGGCAGCCCTTAGGGCATTATCTACTAGCACGTTGAAGCGGTTCCTTCAACACTTGTGCTATTTCTATATATTAGCACCTTGGAGAGGTTCCTCCAATACGGTGTGCTGCATCAAATATGCGATACATACGGTGTTCTGGGGCAAGGCAGTGGGCACGGTGGTGTTCATCCTCAATCGCACGCCCACCAAGGCCTTGAAGGGGCAGACGCCTTATGAGGCGTGGCACGGGCGCAAGCCAAACGTGGCGTTCCTATGCACGTTCGGGTGCATTGGCCATGTAAAGACCACCAAGCCGAGCCTCGGCATGCTGGAAGACAGGAGCACCAAGATGGTGTTCCTTAGCTATGAGGAGGGGTCCAAGGCTTACCGGCTATACGACCTGGTTGGCGGGAAGGTGGTGGTGTCCCGGGACATCATCTTCAACGAGGCGGTGGCATGGAGTTGGGATGCGCCAGCGACGAGGGAAGAGAGTGGTGTCGGTGGCATCAGCAACACCTTCATCATCGAGCACATGTGGCGAGGCGGGCGCTAAGCCAGAGGCAGTCTAGGAGCCTGCGGTTGCAAAGGCGGTGGAGCCGCCAAGTCCAGCTATGGGCTCAACCCCACAACACTCCCCTGTTTCTTCACAATAGGGGACCCCATCAGCGACGGTGGAAATCCAAGTTTGCGATGCCTCCAAGGGACATCTCTGAGTACGTGGATGCATTCCATGATGATGAGAAGGTCCGTTTCTGCCAGGTGGACAATGTCATCGGGGAAGCAGAGGTGTCGGGATTGGCGACCCATGTACTTGATGACCCAGAGCTCCTACTCATGAGCGCAAAGGAGTCGGCCACGTTTGCGGTTGCGTAGTGCGATGCAAACTGATGGAAGGTGATGCTGGAGGAGATATGCTCAATCGAGAACCAGACTGGGAGCTGGTTGATCCACCGACGAGATGCCGGCCGACTGGCCTAAAGTGGGTCTACAAGGTGAAGCGGGACGAGCACGGTGCCATCGTCAAGCACAAGGCATGGCTCGTCGCTCATGGCTTTGTGCAGCGCGAAGGGATCAACTTTGAGGAAGTCTTTGCACTGGTGGCACGCATGGGGTCGGTGCGGTTGCTGCTGGCGCTAGCAGTGGCCAAGGACCAGCGCTTCTACCACCTCGACGTGAAGTCGGCGTTCCTGAACGGTGAGCTGGTGGAGACGGTCTACGTCAAGCAGGCTCTGAGCTTTGCTGTGAAGGGTATAGAGCACAAGGTGCTCAGGCTGCGCAAGGCACTCTACGGGCTTCGGCAAGCCCCATGGGCATGGAACGCCAAGCTTGACGCCACCATGGGCGAGCTCGGGCTCGCACGCTGCACAACGGAACACGCGCTCTACACGCGATGAAGAAGGAAGGAGGAGCTCATTGTCGGTGTGTACGTGGATGACTTGATCATCATAGGAGTGCGGGCGCAGGACATTGATGCATTCAAGCACGAGATGGCGGCTCGTTTCAAGATGAGTGATCTCGGTGCACTCTCCTACTACCTCGGCATTGAGATGAAGCAAGGGAGGCACTCCATCACGCTAGGGCAGCGCGCCTACGTGAAGAAGCTGCTGGAGCACGGGGGCATCGCGGATTGCAAGCCATGTGTGACTCCGATGGAGGAAAGGATCAAGCTCTCAAAGCGCAGCACGGTGGCGAAGGAGGATGCAACGCACTACTGGAGCATCGTCGGCGGGCTGCTGTGGCCCACTCACACTCGGCCAGACATCGTGTTCACGGTCAGATACATGAGCCGCTTCATGGAGGATCCTTGAGAGGACCACTGGACGGCATTGAAGAGGCTGCTGTGCTACATCAAGGGCTCACTTGATCAGGCAGTGATCTTCCCCAAGCGCGGCAGGCTGCAGCTGATGGCGTTCAATGAGGCGCCGCCCAAGTCCAAGGATGGTGAGCTAGGGCTCATGGCTTTCAGTGATGTAGATATGGCTGGCAACGTTGATGGGTGGCAGAGCACCTCAGGCGTGCTTGTCTTCCTTAGGTCAGCACCGATCGCGTGGCAATCACTAAAGCAAAAGATGGTGGCGCTATCAACCTGCGAGGCGGAATACATCGCAGCAGCCATCACGGTGTGCCAGGTCGTGTGGCTATGCTGGCTGTTGGGTGAGCTCACCGGCGTTGAGTCTCGCCCTCCAGCACAAAAGGTGGACAACAAGCCAGCCATTGCGATGGTGAAGAATCCCGTCCTCCACGACTGGAGCAAACACATCGACATCAAATTCCATTTTCTCACGGATTGTGTCGATGGAGGACATCTTGTCATCGAGTTCGTCGAGACCGGGCGGCAGCTCGCTGACATCCTCACTAAGTCAGTCTGGCATATTTGATTCACAAAGCTGAGGAAGATGATTGGCATGGATGAGGTCAAAGATTAAGGAGTAGCAGCAGGATTAGGGGAAGAATTGTTGAGTAATCTGCTATTGGCTTCTTTGTATAGTAATGGTAATCAAATTGGATTTGACTATTAGCTGTTAACAGTAGGTAGAAGTAGGCAAATTTTGTTTTTGCTTGTGTAGAGCTGTTACACAGCTGCCAGGGGAAGCAAGTTGGTTTGCAAATTGACCTTGCTTGCCTATATATATGTACCATATGCAATAGAGAAAATGCAGTTCATTTTGCCACCATATTCAGAGTCTTAAGTTTCAGCCAACGCTGAAACTAAGCAGGGAGTGAGTGTGTGTGTGCAGAGAGCTCAAGGCTCTCCTTCTACCTTGGTGCAGGGAAGAGGGAGAAGCAAGGTGAGTAGGTCCTGCTCACCTAGCTGCTGGTCTAGTGGCTAACATCGAGTCCATAGCGATTGGGGAGCAGTCCTCCAGTGCAGCCGCTCGCAGAAGGAGTCGCTCAAGGAGGAGCACCCCTGGCGAGGAGATGTTGCGAGGCATCCCATGCACCGAGGGTGATCTCATTGCTGCCATCATCGCGTTCGGCCACGCAGTTGTGAACTTAGGCACCTATGAGATCCACATGGTGAACTTGAAATGAGAATTATGGCCAATAGCTTATCACATTTTGCATCCTTCCAGTGTTCAACAAGTCAAAGCCACTGAAGATCAGTCATGCATTGTACAGGAGATGTTTTCAACACCAGATGTAGTGGATAAGGATCAAAATACTTCTTCTTGAGCCTATGTCGCTACTAGCGAATAGCTCTCTTCAACATTGCCACACATGCCTTTTTCACTGGAACAACAGTTGTGTCCATCTCAAAGTATAACTGAAAATAGTTAATACCACAGTCAACTGGTAGATAATGGAACTAAAATAGTACATTTAGTATTCCCTGATGGCTAGAATTTGGATAGCAATCCACATGATCACAACATCTATAATAATCAAATTTGGATAGCAATCCACATGTTCATAGCATATATAATTCACACAATCTGTATACTATTGATATTTGTTACGCACACAGAAGAATCAAAGAGAAATAATCCACAAGCACATGTATATCAATGAGCACTTCACTTGGGAGATATTTCTAGAATATCATATTTATTTATCTGCAAGGAGAAAATGTGCGACTAACCGAGTCTATGCTTAACCCCTGAGTTGCAAACAAGGTAATGTGATATAAGGAATATAGAGAAGACTGCTACAGCACCCTAATTCCAACCTTCGCAAGCTATGCGACCACTATTCTTATGGGACATACCAAAGGAAAAGTGACAGCACAGGGGATGCTTAACCCTGGCACACAAGTCCTACCAATCCTTCTAACACTCCAAAGGATCAACGAGGCTGTCACCCCCGCGATCTACCACCGATCCAGCTAGATAGGGGATATCTACGAGCAACCGTGTCTAAGCACCATACCTACACACAAATTACTACTCTAACCCAATGGCAACAAAGGATTAAAGTACTCAATAGAGTTGCAAACCATAAAACAATAATAACAATGTTACTTACTAGAGTTTAAAAGTTGAATTACTAAAGAATCTCAGAAGCAAGCCTCGGGTTAGGAAGACTTGATCCTGTAAGTATATTGTAGATAGAGTGGGTTAGAAGAATAGATCTATATTCTAGCATCATGTACTGGTTTGCTGACTTGATCCCACATGCATCATGTACTGGTTTGCCGACTAGTTGACGTAGCGCTGACCACTGCGCCTGTCAAGTATAGGCTTTTGTCAAAAGAAGCATGATGCTCCAGGAAAAAAGAAAAAATTGCCGCACATCTAGTGACATGGGCCCATGCTAACACATGATACTTCGTTTCATGTCGTTGGTATTAGTGTAACGAGAGAAAAAATGAACGGTAGGAATCATGCCTGCGGCATTAATGAATGGATCAGCCTAAGTCACTACTAAGTGATGTGGGCCCACGTAGTCCCCGAGCCTGATATAAGTTGAGGAACATGTTGTTTCAGGCCCAAAATGAATTATCAGTCCTAAGCTTAGCATATGTAATCAAGTCAAGAAAAGGTAGGGCAACCTGGTCGACAGCTTCACTATATACCAGTCCCCAGCGTAGGTGTAGATTAGTCGCTAGCTTCACCGAGTGAAAGTAATAGCTATGCTATCAACATGGTCATTAACTGAGATGCCGACCAGTCCCCAGCGTAACTGAGTGCAAAATTTTATGTCACAACTTGAACTGAATCACAGGCTTCAGCTTGGCTCAAGAACAAAAATAGGAGAATGTTGACCACAGCTTAGTGTTGGTATTTATTAACACGAACAGAAAGGTCCGTAAGCGCATAGATACCGTTGGAGCTTTCACCCAGAGGGTTTTAAATATTGTATCCACAGGGAAACGTGTAAGTCAACTACGGACTAACTTAACCAGAAAACTATGGTGGGGCTAAATCTAAACTGGAAACAAGATTAAAACGTAAGGGAGGATCAATCTAGTATGGGATCCAAAGTAGGAGAATAGAGAGGATAACTCGATCAGGGTTTCTACTTCTAACTTGGGCAGTCCACGTCTTCTACTATTCAACTAGGGAATTACTATGGAAGACCCACAAACAGAGTATGAATCTACCACATAATTATATCTCCTACCAGGCCTATATTCAGGGAGTGGACTACAGAGGACTCAATGAAGCTGTCACCTTCACGATCTACCACATGGCCTGAAACATAGGTTGCATCTATGAGTAACCCGAGTCTAAGCACCACGTTTACATGATGAATTATACTCTGACCTAGTCGACTAGATTAAAGCACTCAAAAGAGACTCACGAACCAGAAAAATAATATAATCATGTATCTTACTTGAATCAGAAGTTGATTGCCAGAGCCTGAGCCATCTCAGGAGCAAGCCCACGTAGAGCCCGATCCTGTCGAAGTACAAGTTGCTGAAGAAGCACTGATAGGTTGGCACCTCCTCCGAACTCCTCCCTCACCCTCTAGTTCTCTACTATCTAGAATACTAGATCTACTCTTGTCGGCTACCTGGATAAGGGGTACCCTAAACCTCAATCAAAGAGAATTAATCCCCGAACAATTAAACCCAAAAAGGCCCGCAACCAGCCTGGAGAGACAAGGGTCCACCAGCGTACATCGAGCTATGCTGGGCCGGCCCACGAGCAGCATCATCTAAGTCAAGATCGTCTCCTATTCAACGGGGAGCCTCGAATGACGGACGACCACCCATGCGGACGACCCCCCGTCGAAGTGCAGGAGCGCACCACGGGCAGATGACCCCTCATCGACTCACTCGGCCCCCTCGGCCACCTACCTACGGACAAAATTGAAGGCAATAAATGCATCCGCCAACCCCCAGCTAACCACATGGCTACAGCGCGGTTACAATGACCGGGTACAACGGTCAAATCCTCCTTTTACCGCCCATACCCAGGAAATCGGTGGTTCGTACTACGCTGTGACACCATACTAAACATTGTACACTGTCAGGCGCCCCCTCAAAGCACATTTACCTATATTCGTACTATCTCCTAGGGCTTGGCCTTATCCATTCGGGCCTCAACCCACTCGACCATCCCTCGAGTCAGACCCTGACACCTCCGGTCAGCACTCCAACAACTCCCGACGTGATGTCAACAGGGACTCGCACGCCCTCCACAGGAGCTCTGGTCTTTCACTGACCATCACCAGCATCATCATGACACACCCGGAGGACAACCATCATCTCCAAGCATGTCAACACTGGGCCACCAATGCCCTGTGCACACCTCTACAGCAACCATGATGCGATCGGCATCACCCCCTCGACGTCGTCACCTACGATAGCCCTAGGATTCCTGTACACCTGAGCCTCCCCTTGGCCTATAAAAGGGGACGCCAGGGGCTAGTTTGAGGCAATCAAACAAGCATCGGACAACACTTAGAGAAATTCGAGCACTCTAGCAGCAGGGCCTAGGCATAGCACTTCTAGACTTAGGCCTTGCTCGCCACCCCACTTGTATCCCCCTGTACAAGCACTTTGGTACAAGATAATACAATCTCTCCCCCCACTGGACGTAGGGCCTCCTTACCCGAACTAGGATAAAAATCATGTGTTCTTCTTGCATCACCATCCGAATTAGGGAGAATGCAGTACACATTTACTAGTTAGCTTAGGGCCCCCTGGGTCCGAACACCGACAACTCTAACTTGGAATTAGAGAGAGCATCCATTCGAGGGACACCTCTCATTCTCCCAAACCCTAGCTTTTGCTCTTGGTGATGATAATGATTGATGGGGTAGACTGATGCCTAAGGGGGTCTGCCCCTACTTATATAGTCTGGTGGGGTGAACCACAACCCTCAGATCAAACTGACTTGAAACAATAATTGAGATGCATCGTAGAGGTCCGTTGGAATCCTCTGCACGAAGTCGGCTGATAGGTGGGACCGAAGCAGGCTGATCGGCCTTACATGTGGGGCCAGCCAGCCTATCTTAATGCTAGGTGGGCCACTCTTTTGGTGGGCCAATAGATCTCTTCGTTAGCTTTCCAAAAAGTCCTAGATCACTAAAAACGGAGTCCAGATGAAGGAGATATGCCCAATTTAGTCCGGACTGCTCTGGAAGCCCATTTGTAATCTTCCAGAAGGCGTAACTTTGTTGTCTAGACTTCAATTTGGATGAATCAAAAGTCTATTTCATGTGTCTTGATGAGCTCTTCACAATGGTGTACTTTAATTCATCATTTGAGGTACTTTATTTAGTGAAAAATTCAATCTCCTACAAAATAAGTGAGAACACCAAAACTTATGGAACCTGTTAGTTTCAAACCCTACAACTATGTTTTTAAAATCATTTTATATCATATCAGGCAATAGTTGATGGTAAAAAAATTAACATTAAAGAGTGTCAATGAGTTCCCCCAAGCTTACCCTTTGCTAGTCCCTGAGCAAAGCCAATCTCAACAATGGATCAGGAGTTGCTTCAATGCTTTCATGCCTCAAAAGTACACATGTGTTCAAACAAGAATTCTCCTTTGGATTAGATCAAACCATTCTAACTTCAAACTTACCCATTACCTTCAACTATGGATCTTATGGCCTTCACTTGGGTCTTGAGTAATTGAAAGGCAGAACAATCATGTCAAGCGCTGTGTCTCGAGTTCTTTGATCAACCTTCATTCTAGAGTTTTTGTAGATTTTCAAAATAAAACTCAGAGATTCCTTTTGTATGACCCTTTCTAGTCCCTCATATGTGGTATTTCTGGATCCTTTCTAAGGCAATGATGGTATTTTGCCTTCTCTCTTTCTCTTAGATTATGTGGTATTTTTGGAATAAGGCAGAGTAGCATCATGCCTCCTCTCTCTTACCCTATAACTAATAGGCTTATATGGAGCTGAGGGTATTTCAAGGATGTAGCATACTTACCTTGCATATATTGCCCAATCAAAACTAGGATCCTCAGAGGGGAGATCATACCCTTAGATCAAGATGTGCATGTGTGTGGACCTATCTATGTGGAATGGATATGTGGATGGTAGTGGATGTGTGGTGACGATGGGTGTAACATAATGAGAGTGAAAACAATGGCAAGGGAACATAATGGAAACAATTACAATGGAAACCTTATCTTACTTCGCTCCTTGAGGTGATACTTTTCTCTTTTGAACTTGGAAAACTTTTGAAGAGAACATGGGCTATATATATTATTTTATTTTTTTCTATATATTTTTTCTTTCCCTTTTTCTCTTTTTTCAATTAGCTCAAGCTTATTTTGCTAATAAATATTGAGAGATAATAAACAAGAACCATTGGAGTAGTATATGGAATGGCGATGAGGATGATGATAAGGTTTTAAGGAATGTATTGAAATATTTTTGGTTGTTCACTCCCAGGGTAGGAGTGGAACATTTTGGTGGATCTAAGTGGAAAGGCATGTTTTTGCATACTCCCAGGGTAGGAGCAGTAGAATATATGTGGGTGTAAGTGATCTTGATCTTGAGGCCATGACCATCCTGTCAACAAGGGTTGACCAAACTCAATACAATGTAGCAGTTTATGAGCTGGTTTTCCTAGTCTAGCAAGCATATATGCCTGTGGTAGAAATTAAACTCTCGTCATAGAGGAACTCATCATGTGGTAATTTTATGTTTTTCAAAAGATAAATCTTCACAACTCTAGTGTCACTAGGAACAAGATAAACAATAACTCAGACCTTCTCATATCATATCCATGAATCACCTAGACTTATATCAAGCATTCGCAACCCACAAGTTTCAAGCTCAGAGTAAATCTTAGGTGAAACCAATTATTTTCAAAACTCGAAAGAGTTCAAGGTTGAAAACTTGCACTTGAAAGGAATTACGGCAGAGCAACTATTCATCATTTCCATACCAGAGATTGTCCTGAGTGCTCTTTATTTATAAACTGATTCAAGAAAATTAGACACACTCTAACTAACACACATTATTATGAAATAACACAATATAGAACAAATACTCAACAAGATAGAATAGACAATAAAACCTATAAATATTAAAAGGTACGTCTCCTGTCTTTAATTATATAAGTGTGAACCTCCATGTGCTCACTATTTTTTCCAATTTATTTATGAAAAATAAAATTTAAGAGGATAAGGATACTTACCTGGATACATGGGGTGCCTTCCTCCAAGCTAAATGTTGACGTAGTCGTCTGATATTGCAGTGTAGCAGACTGGCAGTGGAAATGTACTTCCTCTAGAGGAGCATTGATTAATATTGATGACTATTGATATAGTGCTCCAACAGTGGATAGAACATCCACATGCTTGTTAGCTCTCCTTGGTCCTTCAAATTCTGTGAAATTCAAATAGACAACAAAACTTGTAAAACTGATTAAGTGTTAGTGGTTTGGCCACTTAAGCCTTAGTTGTCCAAAGCTTTTCTTCTAGGCAGAGTTTTAGTGGGACCCTTTTGTTGTATTATTATTATTATTACTATTATTTTTATTATTTATGATGCGAGAGAAAATGCAACAGGATGAATGCATGCATATTTATTTTTATACCACCACGGTGAATATCTCTATGGGTTTTTACACACCACAAATTTATTTGCATGGGGTTTTAGGATTTATCATGAAACAAATAAATATTTTATTTTCTTTTTATAATGCAATGCTAATGCAAAAAAATAAATATGCTAAAGGAAAATAATTATGTAGAAAAGATAAATATGGATAACTACAGCGGTTAAACCTCCCGGCGAGGGTTCAATGTTTTAAGTCCCTTGAATAGGACCACCATGTTCACTACTTAGGGCATCATCTAGTCCCAAGGTGGAGACCTTGATAACTGCACCTCTGGTTATGGTGTCACCCATATTCTTCATTTGCCTAGCGGTTTGAAGTGAAGTGTTTATTGTAGAAGCTGGCGGCATCTTGGTCAGTGTGTGGTTCTTTTAGATCCCAGACCTTCACTCTGTAGGATTTGGGAGTTGAGAAACTCTTCCATGTTTTCCTCAAAGTGGGTCCTGTTCATAAAGACAAGGCATAGATCAAGTGCATGGGCTCTGTTGGTGGAAAAACACCAACAGAACCAAAAATTTTGTTTATTCTTCCCTAACCTTAGGCATAGTGAACAAGATAAATCTGATGTCATGGGTGATAAGATTAGAAAATGAGCATGAGTGTTGCATTTTAAGAATTTACCAAATTAGATTTCTTAACCCATGGAAGGATTGTTTATAAATAATAATTATGGTTATCATCTTCCAAAGGTTGAATGCACAACATTAGCTCACTTGGTTAACGTAGTGAGATCAAGAGAGTGAAACTAAGAACAAAGATTAAAGAACTAAACCTATCAAGTTGATCAGGTTGGATAAAGTGAGGTTGCAACTTAAACATGTTTGATTCTTCTCCTTCTCTTTAATCTTACCATCCTTTTGTTCTCCTGATCTTTGACATTCCTGATAGTCCTTGTGCTCCCTTCATTGTCTTGAGGGTTTCTCCCTGATGGTTCTTGTCTTAAAGGGGCTTGATGGAGATTTGTTCACCTTCTTCTATGGAGTGAGTGCTTTGATTATAGATCTTGTTTTGTGGCACTCATCTTCTTATTCCATGGATCTCTTCGTGAGCCATGTTTCCCTTGTGCATGGTTGTTGATCTCTCTTTTCTCTCCGTGTGAGTTCATCTCAGGACTTCCCAGTTTGACTTTTGAAGTTTTCCTGCAGGGTTAGTCCAACAAAATATGCAATGTGTACACAAGCGGTTTTTAGTTCAATAACCTAACCAGACTCCATGTCTAGTTAGGTCAAGGAAGGTTGTTTAACCTAAGCATCATGCTTATACATTAAAAGCCAATGGAAGCAGGTACTGTACTTCCAAGCCAACACTTACTTATGATGGACAAAGGCAGCATGAAAGCATTATAGAGATTTACTCAGTAGGTAATGGAAGAGAACATGACTGGTGTATTGTAATTTGAGCAAGTCCTAAAGGTAGGGACAACCAGGATAGCAACATGGTAGGGGATGTTCTTAGAAAGTTTTCCCCCAAGCTTGAATTTTGCAAAAATCAAGATTGGATGAATGTAATTCAATGTTGCATGATGTTTGGTTAGACATACCTTGTGTTTGTTATTCCTTTGATCTTCTCACTCCAGTCCTGAAAGGTTAGTGACAAGAATACCCAAAGAAATATTTTCACAATTAAGTCTCTATTCTCATTTCACATGGGCAGCGTAGCAGCAAGGTGAACACGCATGTTATTTAAGGACACTAAGCTTGTCCTTGGGAAACCTTCAAGATGTGCTTTGGAAAAGTGGTTTCCCCTCCAATACAAACCTTAAGAGCACAATGAGATCTACAATATTTATGATAAACATATGCATCTACAACCACCCTTTTGAAGTTTTTGTAAACAGAAAGGATGACGGGTTGGAGATCTCAATTGTGGTGAGATTGGAGAGACCAATTGAATTGTGAGATGACTCAGATGAGCATGGTTTGAATAAGGTAGTTTTGGAGTAGATATCATGCTCATTGTATCTTCTTCCTCCCCAATCTCTATGTTTGATTCTTTTTGAACGCTCAGAATTTCGCTTGGATATGTCTCATCTAGGTCTTCCTCCATGGATGGATAAGTATCGTCTTCAAAGTCAAAGGGAGTTAAAAACTCACCATTTGAAATTGATCCAAGGTTGGATTCCATTAAGGCTTCTTCCTTGTCCATCCATGCTACACATTCCTCCCAATGTCGTAGCATCTCTTCGTCATCCATGTGGTCTATATGAGTCCTATGGTATGGTTGTCTTAGTGGATTTCTAGGACAATCATGAGACTTAGGACGGAGAACATACGAGGGATTTTCAAAGCCAAGGATGAGTTTAGAGAAGGGTCCATGATTTATGTCATCCATGAGCATATAAGGACATTAGATAGGATTTTTCATATGGCTTGGCTATCCTTCTATGGCATCACTTGACGTGCCATCCTCAAATTCTTCCCAGTGGGAAAATAGGAATTTACTGAGAGATCTGTTCTTGATAGGATATGAATTACATTCGCCTGAAGGTCTCTTATGAAATTAGAATTCTAAAACATCCCTAAAATTAGCATTAGAATGATCAGGGCTCCTCAAAGTTGAAATTTCTTCTTCCCTTGGAGGATTTTGGGGTATTGATGGTTTAGGATCGATAGCTAAATCTTGGGATTGGAGTCATTATGATTTGGCTATCAAAACTTCCTTTTCTTGCTTAGGAACTGATTCCTTTTCTCTCTCAGGGAGTGGTTTGTGAAGGTTAAGGCAAGGGGCGTTTCCACTCATTTTATCTAGTAAATTCCTTACCTTATCAGTAGACAGACTAAAGAAATCTCCTCCAAAGGCTATTACAAGGGATTCCCTATAATCTCTATTATGACCCATGTAAAAGTGTTGTATAAGGATTGATGGTTCAAGGGTAAGATCTGGGCTAGTGAGAGTAAGGTCAATAAAATGATCCTAAGATTTGCCAAGAGATTCTTTTTTAGTTGCCTAAAATTGAGAACCTCTTTTTGAAGGTTAACCACTTTGGAGATGGGGAAGAATTTTAATATAAATTCATTGCATAGCATCTCCCAATCTCCTTGCACCCTTCCTACGTTAAGTTTATACAATGTTTAGCTTTTCCCGTTAAAGAGAACGAAAATAGCTTCCATTGTATGGTCTCATCGGGCATACCATTTATGCGAATAAGGTCACAGATCCGCTTAAACTCTAGTAGGTGGGGGTAAGGATTTGCATCTCCTTCTCCCAAGAAAGGTTGTTTTTGAACAAACTATATGAATTCTGGGCTATATCAAATCCAGATGTTGTGATAGGCTTTGACAATTTGGGGGTTTGAGGTGTGTGCCCGTGGTTCTACCATATAGATAGATAAGAGTGTTGTTATCCATGGTAAACAAAATATGAAAGAAAAGAAAGAAGGAATAGAAGGGATGAGGTAAAGGATAAAAATAAAAAGGTAAAGGATAATATGAAAAAGGATTTTTTTGAAAAGGTTAGGCTTGGTTTGTAGTCAATTCAGCAACTGTTTCCTCGACAACGGTGGAAGAAAGTTTTTTGGTATTTATTAATGGAAACAGAAAGATTCGCAAGCGCACGAATACCATTGTAGTTTTCACCCAGAGGGTATTAAATATCATATCCACAGGGAAACCTGTGAGTCAACTATGTACTAAATTAAGCAGAAAAGGTGAATGAGTTGGAAATATAAACTATGGTAGGGGCTAAATCTAAAGTGGAAACAAGACTAAAATGTAAGGGAGGATCAATCTAGTATGGGATCGATAGTAGTAGTATAGAGAGGATAACTCAATCAGGGTTTCTACTTCTAACTTGGGCAGTCCACGTCTTCTACTATTCAACTAGGGAATTACTATAGAATACCAGCAAATAGAGTATGAATCTACCACATAATTATGTCTCGTACTAGGCCTATATTCAAGGAGTGGACTACAGAGGACTCAATGAAGTTGTCACCTTCGCGATCTACCACATGGCCCGGAACATAGGGTGCATTTACGAGTAACCCGAGTCTAAGCACCACGCTTACACAATCATACTCTAACCTAGTCGACTAGATTAAAGGGCTCAAAAGAGACTCACAAACCAGAAAAATAGTATAAACATGTCTCTTACTTGAATCATAAGTTGATTGCCAGAGCCAGAGCCATTTCAGGAGCAAGCCCACGTAGAGCCCGATCCCGCCGAAGTACAAGTTGTTGAAGAAGCATCGACAGGCTAGCACCTCCATTGAACTCCTCCCTCGTCCTCCATCTCTCTACTATCTAGAATACTAGATCTACTCTAATTTGGAAGTAGAGAGAGCATCCATTCGAGGGACACCTCGCATTCTCCCAAATCCTAGCCTTTGCTCTTAGTGATGATAATGATTGATGGGGTAGATTGATGCCTGAGGGATAGTCTGCCCCCTGCTTATATAGTCTGGTGGGGTGAACCTTAGCCCTCAGATCAAACCGACTTGGAACAATGGTTGAGATGCATCATAGAGGTCGGTTGGAATCCGCTGCGCGAAGACGGCTAACAGGTGGGACCGGAGCAGGCCAGTCAGCCTTACATGTGGGGCCGGCTATCCTAGCTTCTAGGTGGGCCAATATTTTGGTGGGCCGATAGATCTCTTAGTTATCTTTCCAAAGAGTCCTGGATCGCTGAAAACGGAGTCCGGATGAAGGAGATATACCCAATGTAGTCTGGACTGGTCTGGAAGCCCATTTGCAATCTTCTGGAAGGCGTAACTTTGTCGTCTGGACTTCGATTTGGGTGAATCAAAAATCTATTTCATGTGTCTCGACGAGCTCTTCGCAATGGTGTCCTTTAATTCTTCATTTGAGGTACTTTATTTAGTGAAAAATTCAATCTCCTACAGAACAAGTGAGAACACCAAAACTCGTGGAACCTATTAGTTTTAGACCCTACAACTATGCTTTTAAAATCATTTTATATTAGATCAGGCAATTGTTGATGGTAAAAAATGACATTAAGGAGTGTCAACACTTAGCTATGTCTAGCTTAACCACTTTATTGCAAACTAGGGAACATGGCAAAATCGCAAGGGTGAAGAAAGGGAAAAACAGCTATGCTATTTACTTGGCGTGTAGCTAGCGTACCAACCAAGTCCCAAGGTCCATGTGTCAAGGTCATGAGTATTGGCCAAGTCCATTTTCATAGTTCAACTATGAGGGAAGTAATAGCTATGCTATAGTTACCCAGTCCCTAGCTGACAGTCCCTAGTTTGGTTTTGATAATTGAGTGACAACTTGAGGTGGACTAATGTGTTTATGTTGAGATACACAGGATTAGTCCACAGGTACGTGTGTGTGAGAAACATATGCCATGTGGTGGAAATGGCTTGGAGATGTTGAGAGGCTAACCACATGTGATGATGACGGAGTTCATTGCATATGAAACATGACATGGAGTCATGTGACCTAAGCATGGTGAAGATCAAGATGAGGCTTGGCTTGAAAGACCGGTTGCAAGTGTGAAGGGCAAGTTGAGGCTTAGAAGCGAAGGACCATTGTAATGGTGAAGCTTGGGCAAGATTTGGCGCTGATGGACCAATGCAACGGAGATGAGCAAGTGAAGTCAAGATCGACGGACCAAGACGGTCATGTGGTGACGTGAAGTGAATCATTTTTTGATCGTGTCGTGCATGCGTTGCATGGGCACATTGGAGGTGATGGTGGAAATGAAGATGCAACGCAAATGTATAAGCTAGGGCATTTCATTTCACTGGTCATAAGGTGTGTAGAGAAGTTGATGAACTGATTTAGGATTGATAAGCTGTACTATCAAGAGGGGCAAACGAGTTTGCTTATTGGTCATCTAGTGCCACTTGAGGGATCTAACATTGCGATGTTGCTAGGATCAAGTGGCATTGTGAGAACAAGGGAAAATCCTTTGAAAATGATTGTGAAAATGCTAACATAAGCACATGGTGATGTACACTTGGTGGTGTTGGCACGTGTGCAAAGGTGGTGGAGATTTGGTGCTTTCAGGAAAATGAGATGAATATTTTATATTGCGCCAAATGCAAAATGTTATTGAAGTCATGCTACCTCTCAGTTTTAAGTTGGTATACTTGTTAGGTAGCATGGTGGATGAGATAGCATGTCACGGTTGAAAACGTGGTTTGTCAAGCGCCGGACGCATCCTTGGTGGAGCTCCGGACGCAGGGGTGTGTCTGCACCGTTGTGTCACGGTAGAAGTGGAGCAGCTGTGCACCACCGACGTCCATAGCATGACGTCGGACGCATGGCCCGGGCGAGTGTGCGCTAGACGCGAGGCGCCCGACGCTGGCGCTGGAAGCTAGGGCGCCAACGCTGGACACGTCCAAACCATTATGCTAATTGCCGTGTTTGAAATTCGTTGTTTCCAACCCGCGAAGGTAAAGGCGCCAGATGCGTCTAGTGCTGGCGTCCGTACACGTCCAGAGGGGTTCAATGGTTAGTTTTGAATCGCTTTGCTTTGCGCGCTAAAATTGTAAGCGTCCGACGATTGGCTCTGGACGTGTTCGGAGGTCCCGAAAATAGCTGTTGGAGTTGAGAACGGCTAGTTGAGCCCATGGGGCTATAAATAGATGGTGTCGGCGGGTGTGTGTTGGCGTTTCTTAGTATCATTACTAGAATTGGTATATCCTAGCAACAACACAAAGAAACACCTAAAGGTATTTTGTAGCATTCATAGAACAAGTCTGCAAGCACACGGAAATACCATTGTAGCATTTCACCTGAAAGTATTCAGGGTATCGTTATTTATATTTTCCCAAAGGAAGGCATGGTGTAAAAGGGTATAATAGGGACATGGACAAGATAACATGACTGCATAATAGACCAAAGTTCATAACAGGGGTAAACAGGATAGGTATTTGGATAACTTGATACACACACTCGAGCCATCTCAAGGATAAAGTAAAAGAAAGAATTAAGAACAACCTAAACCGGAGTAGGCATTCCTATATAGCTATGTTAAGAAGTAGACGATCATACAAATACATGCTTGTTATATAGGGTCAAAGATTCTAAGGTAAGATAATCTGGTCATTGTTGATCTACTTCATGTTGGGAATATACCCTAGAGCTAATCATGTAGATGATGATATTCCGATTGTATCCATGATTAATAAAGTGTTCATTGAATATCCATTATAGACAACTTGTATTGATTGACGATTATGTGAATTGTTTGTCAACTCAATTACTTGAATGGTTATTCTAAAGTTGTCCCTGGTCAGCGTGTGAGAACACACTTGAATATTAGACCAGCACATGTATTAGTTGATGGCTATGTTTCACAAGTCACGGACATGGAGATGTCAAACTAATAATGTGGGCACATGTGAGACATGTAGGCTGGATTGACCTGACATGAGAAAGTCTCTATTCATGTCATGTACGTTATGTCCTTAGACCTAAGATTGTGGTATGTACTCAAGATGTGAAATGGCCTACTTAGGGACTATCAAACGCTGCTCTATAACTGGGTAGGTCTTCGGGTGGTTGGGAAGCATGCTATGAGACATAGACAATCAATATGGAATTTGCCTCTCTCTACGCGAGAGAGATATCCCTGGATCACAAGTGATTAGATCAACAAATGCATGGCCGTGCTTGGGTTAAGTGTTAACCCATGAGTTGAACCATATATCGAGTGGCAAAGGGAATAACTTGTATGTGGTCGTAGTGGTTCGTCTGATATGATCTTTGCATGCACGTAGGAGTTGTCATGCCTTGCTAGAGGCCGCTGTCAACTATTGGACGAGTAGGAGTACTTGGCCCATGTAAATGTGTGTGTGAACCCATAGGGTCACACGCTTAAGGGGCTGGAAGCCTAATTCGGGTTGGTAGATGGAATTTACTACCGGGCGCCGGTATGCCGAGAAAAGTGTTGTTCGGTAAAACAGTCGTAACTTTTGAATCGTAACTCAGATTGAGACGAACTCTAAATGAAAATCATAAAGAACAAAATTTTACATTCAATTCTCTATCGCTTTGCTTCATTTGGCAAAATTAAAATTATGAAATAAGGCTTGGAAAATAGAGTTTTTTGCGTTGCAAGATTTGAATTCAGATTCGGATAACTTTGTTTCACAGGTATTGATGACTGGTACAGTCCTTACGTGTATGTGATGCATGTATGTATTTAATTCATGGCTTGCATGTCATGAGGACAATATGGGTAGGAGACACATACATATTGTCAAAATTAATGTAATGGCCTATGTGCCAATCTGTGATGATCTATCCGCGACTATGTAATTTTATTTTACTTGCGCTAGTAGTAGCTAGTCTCGGTGGAATCATCACTGAAGGATGGCATACTCAAATTATGGAGATGGAGATCATCGTGATGCATAGATTGATGGAGATAGAGATCCCCAAAGGAATAATGGGCTATATCAAGTCATGTCTGTGTTATGCCGTTCTTACTATGTTCTACTTTCACATGCTATTATGTTTCTGTCTACATGAGTGCGGTAGTGAAGTAGAATGATCCCTCAGCAATGTTTAAGTTAAATTCTTCCCCAAACCTTGCACTATCATAAGTCTTGTACAATCGTGATGGTCTATGAAATTAGGGTGCCACTGATTTTCCTCGACTACGTAGGTTTGTATCGGATACTTACTGCAAGAAGGTTTGGTTACTTAAACAAGGTCATCCTAACGGTTAGGGACCTTGGAGCATGGGTAGGTTGAGCGTAGCATAGAGATGCTACCCAACAATGAGAGTCATATGTGATATGATTAGCAAAGTGTTGCTTACCGATCTACCATGTCTTCTAGCAGTGATGCTAAAGCTCACTAGTTGACTTGTTAGTTGTGGGTCTTGAATCACTAAGTATCAATTGAGGGA
The DNA here is from genome assembly GCA_023333625.1 of Bothriochloa decipiens. NCBI lineage: Eukaryota > Viridiplantae > Streptophyta > Magnoliopsida > Poales > Poaceae > Bothriochloa > Bothriochloa decipiens. The sequence continues at coordinate 28,295,602 of CM041632.1, read as the reverse complement.
TATTATTTTAGTGGGAGTAGATTTTATTTTGATATAATTTACTCTTTCATGGATACATTGTCTTAGTATTTTGCATTACTTTTGTTGTAGATGGCCGCTCGCAATCAACCATTTTCTTTGCGTACAATTCTTGAGAAAGATAAGTTGAATGGAACAAATTACGCGGATTGGATCCGCAACCTGAGAATTGTTCTCAGGGCTGAGAAAAAGGAAGATATTCTAGACACCCCATTAACAGATGAGCCTGAGGAGAGTGCTCCTGCTGTTGAGAAAAATGCTTATAAGAAAGCATGTGATTGGGATCTCAAAGTGAGTTGTCTCATGCTTGCTTGTATGGAACCTAATCTGCAGATGCAGTTCGACAACAATCATTCAGCGAACGATATGATCATGGCACTTGAAGATATGTTCCAAACTCAAGCACGGACTAAAAGGTTCAATGTCTCTAAGGCGCTTGCAGAAACCAAGCTAGCAGAGGGCGTAGCTGTTGGTCCACACGTAATCAAGATGGTTGGTTACACTCAGAGGTTGGAGAAGCTAGGCTTTCCAATTGGCCAAGAGTTGTCAACTGATTTTATTCTTTTGTCGCTTTCGGCCAGCTATGGAAACTTCATCTCGAACTACCATATCCATGGAGCGGAGAGGGGCTTGAATGAACTGTGTGGCATGCTGAAAACAGCAGAGGCCGACATCAAGAAAGGTGCCGACAGTAGCCAAGTGTTGGTGATCCAGAACCGACCTCATTTTAAGAGGAAGGGCAATTCTTGGAGAAGGAAGAAGGGCAAGGCTAAAGATGAGATCTCTAAGCCAAACCCATCTGCTGCCAAGGCTGGACCATCTGCAAATTCAGATTGCTTTTATTGTAAGGGAAAAGGTCATTGGAAAAGAAACTACAAGGAGTACTTGGCGTCCTTAGAGAAGGATGGCGGCGGTAAAGGTATTGCTACTGCTTGTACTCTTGTTGTTCATATTACAGACATTTTCCTTGCTAACTCTTATATCAATTCTTTTGTATTTGATACTGGATTGGTTGCTCATATTTGCAATACAATGCAGGGAATGATAAGAAGTAGAAGCATGGAGAAAGGAGAAGTTGATTTCCACGTGGGCAATAATGCAAGAGTTGCTGCATTGAACGTCAGGACGATGCAACTTCCCTTGCTGTCAGGATTTATTTTGAAATTGAATAATTGTTATTTTATTCCTAGTTTAAGTCGAAACATTGTGTCACCTTCATGCTTGATGAAGGATGGTTATTCATTTGCGAGTAAAGACAATGGTTGTGTGATCTCAAAGAATGATGTGTTTGTGGCTTTTGCATCCATTGTGAATGAGTTATTTATTTTAAATCTTGATGATGCACCTGTCTTTAATGTTAGTGCTAAACGGTCTCGGCTTAATGAGTTAAGTCCTACCTATATGTGGCATTGTCATTTGGGTCATATAAGTGAGAATCGCATGAAGAGGCTCCATGATGATGGTCTTCTAACTTCATTTGATTTTGAATCATACGAGACATGTGAGGCTTGCTTGCTAGGAAAGATGACCAAGGCGCCATTCAAAGGATTTCCTAAGAGGGCATCTGACTTGTTGGAACTTGTACATACTGATGTATGTGGACCAATGAGCATGACAGCTAGAGGCAGATTTCAATACTTCATAACTTTTACTGATGACTTTAGTAGATATGGATATGTGTACATAATGAAGCATAAGTCTAAAATATTTGAAAAGTTCAAAAAATTTAGAATGAAGTAGAGAATCAATGTGGCAAGAAGATCAAGGCCTTGCGATCTGATCATGGAGGTGAATATCTAAGTCACGAGTTTAGCAATCATCTGAAGAGTTGTGGAATTGTTTCACAGCTTACGCCACCCGGAACGCCTCAGAGAAACGGCGTGTCTGAGCGAAGTAATCGGACCTTGTTGGATATGGTTTGGTCTATGATGAGCCAGTCGGACCTACCTTTATCGTTTTGGGGATACGCTCTAGAAACAGCCACTTTCATATTGAATAGGGTACCATCTAAGTCCATAGTTAAGACACCGTATGAGATGTAGACTGGTAAGAGTCCTAGTTTGTCTTTTTTGAAAATTTAGGGTTGTGAAGTTTATGTCAAACGACTTATATCAGATAAACTAACACCCAAATTAGACAAGTGCTTTTTCATGGGATATCTGAAGGAAACTTTAGGGTATTATGTCTATAACCAGTTATAGGGCAAAGTGTTTGTTACACGAAACGGTGTTTTCTTAGAGAAAGAGTTTCTCAAAAGAGAAAATAATAGACAAAAGGTGTATCTTGAAGAAGTTCAAGATGAGCCAGTAGGGACTGACTCTATGAGTGATGCTAATGTAGCAGAGCAAGTTGAGACACCCGTGGCAGTGGAGACACCACCACAACCACGAAGATCAGTGAGACTTCACGCATTATGTGGGGATTTGTTATTGTTAGAAGATGACGAACCTGTGGATTATGCGGAAGCTATGATGGATCTAGATTCCAAGAAATGGCAAAGTGCCATGAGATCCGAGATAGATTCCATGGGAGACAATCAAGTTTGGAACTTGGTTGACCCGCCTGATGGGGTTAGACCCACAGAGAGCAAATGGATCTTTAAGAAGAAGAAGGATATGGACGGAAATGTTCATGTTTATAAAGCTCGACTTGTTGCAAAAGGTTTTCGGCAAGTTCAAGGAATTGGCTATGATGAGACGTTCTCGCTGGTAGCGATGCTTAAATCTATTTGGATCATTCTAATAATTACTGCAATTTCGATTATGAGATATGGTAGACGGATGTTAAAACAGCCTTTTTAAATGGGTATTTAGAAGAGGACGTGTATATGATACAGCCCGAAGGTTTTGTTGATCCTAATAATGCTGGAAAGATATGCAAACTTAAGAAATCTATTTATGGGTTAAAGCAAGCATCTTGGAGTTGGAATATTCATTTTGATGAGGTAGTCAAAGGGTTTGGCTTCCATCAGAATGAAAGAACCTTGTGTTTACCAGAAGGTAAGTGGGAACGCTATTGTGTTTCTGATCTTGTATGTGGATGACATACTATTGATTGGGAATGATATTCCTATGTTGCAATCTGTAAAGACTTCACTGAATAATAGTTTTTCTATGAAGGATTTAGGAGAAGCAGCATACATCTTGGGAATTAAGATCTATAGAGATAGGTCGAGAAGGCTAATAGGATTAAGCCAAGACACGTACATTGACAAGGTGTTGAAATGGTTCAACATGGAACAGTCCAAGAAAGGGTTCTTGCCTATGTCACATGGTATGCACTTTAGTGACAAGCAGTGTCCTTCATTAGATGAAGAGCGCAACCGCATGAGTAAGGTTCCATATGCTTCGGCCGTTGGTTCCATCATGTATGCCATGATATGTACTCGCCTAGATGTCTCATATGCTCTAAGTGTTGCGAGAAGGAACCAAGCTAATCTGGGTGAACCTCACTGGACGCTTGTTAAGAACATCCTAAAGTACTTACAAAGGACTAAGGATGTGTTCCTAATCTAAGGAGGTGAGGAGGAGCTCGTTGAAAACGGTTACACCAATGCTAGCTTCCAAACCGACGGGGATAACTCACTATCTTAATCAGGTTTTGTGTTCATAGTAAATGGTGGTGCAGTTAGCTAGAAAAGTTCCAAGCAGGAGACGGTGTCCGATTCTACAGCAGAAGCCGAGTACATTGCAGCTTCTGGCATTACAAAGGAAGGTGTTTGGTTGAGGAGGTTCCTCATTTAGCTTGGTGTGTTTCCAAATACGTCGGACCCATTGAATTTACATTGTAATAACAATGGGGTGGTTGCACAGGCTAAGCAGCCAAGGGATCACCAGAAGAACAAACATGTACTCCGGAAGTTTCATCTCATTCGAGAGTTTGTGAAACAAGAAGAGATCAAATTGTGCAAAATACATACGGATTTAAATGTAGCAGATCCTTTGACAAAGGCTCTTCCATAGCCTAAGCATGAGGCGCACATGAGGTCTATGGGGATTAGACATATAAGAGATTAACTCTAGTGCAAGTGGGAGACAGTTGGGAATATGCCCTAGAGCTAATCATGTATATGATGATATTCCAATTGTATCCATGATTAATAAAGTGTTCATTGAATATCCATTATAGACAACTTGTATTGATTGGCGATTATGTGAATTGTTTGTGGAACTCAATTACTTGAATGATTATTCTAAAGTTGTCCCTGGTCGGCGTTCTTGTGAGAACACACTTGAATATTAGACCAGCACATGTATTAGTTGATGGCTTAGTTTCACAAGTCATGGACATGGAGATGTCAAACTAATAATGTGGGCACATGTGAGACATGTGGGCTGGACAGACCCAACATGAGAAAGTCACTATTCATGTCATGTACGTGTTGATGCAAAAAGGCGTTGGATCTGCAAACACACCGGGCTAATACCCAAGTTCGATATCAAGGCGTGCTAGTCGATTTGACCTATTAATCGACAAGGATGATAAATTTGAATAAAACCCAAACGAGACGACAGCGATACGCCCGGACGTCAAAACTCAGAGGATATTCGATAACTGTTGAACAGATCAGACGAGACGACAGCGATACGCCCGGACGTCAAAGCCTGAATCGTGCTCGGTAGATGCGGAACCTGCAAGGTCGCCGGAGATCAAGTGGATGCAGCCCATCGATTCTTCAAAGAACTCGTTGAAAAGGAAAAGGTACTAGTGACGAAGTCGTCGAAAAGTAGATTGCTTGAAAAGTAGATAAATGTAATAGATTTGTTGTATTTGATTGATTAACCTTTTTTACATTGCCTCTCGGTACATATTTATACCCTGGTACTATGAGTCCTAAACAGACACGACAAAGTATTACCTAAATAAGTCTTATCTCTAAGGAATAAAAAATAATGACTCGTACCAAGGTCGGACTCAAAAGTAAACTATTAAAATATTGGCATAAATATTGCCAGTTTCCTTATCCATTGCTTACGATGAAACCTCTATCGGCCGCTCCTCATCTCTGTAGATTCCATCGGCAAAACCATCAATAATGATTCAGCTCTGCTTTCCACGTTCTTCAGCTCTGTTTTCCATCAGCAACCATGCCTCTCTCTCCATCGGCAACAGCCTTCCGCTCTCATCGGCAAGATCATATTTAACCTTCATCGGCAACCATCTGTCAGCCATACTTGAAAGCAAAGTAAGCTTAACAGCACAACCACTCCCTTGCCGATCGGCACAGTTTTCGGCTTACATTGACACGTGTCAAAAAATGGTGTCAACACATGCCCCCCAATTTCGGAGTATAAAATATATTATGCACCGAAATTTTCTCTGAGCTATGATTACCTCCTGTCAAAATCACCTATACAACTTCTCGATTATTGCACGCATAGACACCATACCTATCCCGGCGCTTCGATTCACCCGCTGGTAATGAAGGACAAGTCTGAAATACCCCTTTATTCCTGCATTTTACGAATCCATCCAAATACTGGGGTAATATTTCTTTAAATATTTTCCATTTAATGCTCTGGGAAATATAACTCCTTTGAGGGTTTCTAAGATGTATGTGTTACCAGGAGCAGACTGATTTATCCGATAAGGACCTTCCCAATTAGGGGACCACTTGCCGAATTTTGAACTCTTAGTCCCAATCGGCAAAACCAATTTCCAGACTAAATCTCCATTTGCAAATTCTTTTATTTTCACCTTTTTATCATACCACCTAGCAACCCTCTTTTTATTTTCTTCGACGCTAATTAAAGCCTTTAGCCGATGACCTGCTAAATCTTCTAATTCATCTCTCATAAGCATATCATACTCATCGGCTGTCAACTGATCCTGAGAAAATACACGCCTAGAACCAGTCTTAATTTTTGAAGGCAAAACTGCATCATGCCCATATACCAACTGATATGGTGAAACCTTAGTTGCACCATGACACGCCATCCGATATGACCATAAGGCTTCATTTAAAAGAGTATGCCATCTCCTAGGATTTTCCTCAATTTTTTGTTTAATAAGCTTGATTATTCCTTTATTAGATGCCTCAGCCTGACCGTTAGCTTGAGCATAATAAGGAGAGGAATTTAGAATTTTAATCCCCATACCGATGGCAAAGTCATCAAATTCTCCCGATGTGAACATAGTTCCTTGATCGGTAGTAATATTCTGAGGAATACCAAATCGGTAAACAATATACTCTTTCACAAAATCAATCATATTTTCCGATGACACTTTCTTTAAAGGAATCACTTCAACCCACTTTGTGAAATAATCGGTAGCAACGAGTATGAATTTGTGTCCTTTACTCGACGGCGGGTAAATCTGACTGATGAGATCAATAGCCCATCCTCTAAACGGCCAAGGTTTGATTATAGGATTCATTACCGATGCAGGTGCTCTTTGAACATTACTGAATTTCTAACATGACTGGCACCCTTTGAAATATTTAAAACAATCCTCAAGAATTGTCGGCCAATAATACCCATTCCTCCTAATCATCCATTTCATTTTAAATGCCGATTGATGTGCCCCACACACTCCTTCATGAATTTCACCCATTAGACTTTTCGATTCCTCTTCACTAAGGCATTTGAGCAAAACCCCATCTAAAGTGTGATAATATAATTCAGTATCAAGGAGCACATACTTGGTAGCTTGAAACCTTATACGTCTCTCCACTTTCTTAGACGGATCTTTTAAATAATCGGCAATATCCCTTCTCCAGTCATCGGCATCAATTACCGATGTCAGCACTTCTCGGATCAATTGATATCCCGAAGCATGCTGTGCTAGCCTATTAGCTTCTTCATTGTGCAATCTGGGAATGTGTTCAAGGCGAAAATCTTTAAACTCCTTTAATATTTGCAAGCACTTTTCATGATAAGTAATCAAAACTTCACTTCGGCATTCATATGTTCTGATCAATTGATTACTGACTAGCATGGAATCCCTAAAGACTTCAACTGTATCGGCACGTATTTCTCTGAGCAATTCTAGCCCTTTCAGTAAAGCTTGATATTCAGCCTGATTGTCTCCTCGAGGTGAGATTAACATAATACCGATTCCTGCTCCTTCGCCATAAGTAGATCCATCAAAGAAAAGTGTCCATGGAGCAATCTCAGCATAATCTACCACACTACAATGTTGAGTAACAAAATCGGCCATTACCTATCCTTTAACCGCTTTAGCCGATTCATGACGCAAATCAAATTCTGATAGTGCTAAGATCCACTTGCCGATCCTTCCTTTCAAAATTGGCATCGACAACATATACTTAACCACATCGTCTTTGCATATAACAGTGCATTCAGCCGATAACAAATAATGTCTTAACTTTGTGCAAGAGAAATATAAACACAAACACAATTTCTCAATGGCCGAATACCTGGTCTCAGCGTCTATCAGTCTTCTGCTCAAATAATATATCACACATTCCTCCCCTTCAAACTCTTGAATTAATGCTGATCCGATAACATTATCATCGGTAGACAAGTACAACTTGAAAGATTTCTCGTGTTGAGGTGGAACCAATACTGGAGGGTTTACCAAATATTTTTTAATTTCTTCTAAGGCTAATTGCTGCTCTGTTCCCCATACAAATTCCTGATTGGCTTTTAATTTTAATAAAGGACTGAAGGCCTTGATCTTTCCCGATAGATTAGATATAAATCTTCGAATAAAATTAATCTTGCCGATCAAGGATTGCAACTCAGTCTTATCGGCAGGAGCAACAACCTTATTAATTGCATCAATAGATTTCCTGCTGATTTCAACACCTCTTTGATGTACCATGAAGCCTAAGAATTGACCTGCCGATACACCAAATGCACACTTAGTAGGATTCATCTTTAAACCATGCTTTCTGGTGCACTCCAAGATTTTTCACAGATCAGCAAGATGACTCTCAAAACCTCCAGATTTGACTACCACATCATCTATGTAGATTTCAACCAATGTGCCGATGTATTTATGGAAGATAAAATTCATAGCCCTCTGATAGGTAGCACCGTCATTTTTCAAGCCAAAGGTCATGACAATCCATTCAAATAAACCCACATGACCTGGACACCTAAAAGCAGTCTTGGAAATATCCTCTTTAGCCATGAAAATTTGGTTATAACCGATATTACCATCCATGAAGCTAATGATCCGATGTCCAGCTGCAGCATCAATCAATAAATCAGCAACAGGCATTGGATAGCCATCCATTGGTGTAGCTTTATTAAGATTCCTGAAATCAATACACACACGAAGTTTTCCATTTTTCTTATAAACAGGAACCACATTAGAAATCCATTTGGCATATCGACATTGCCAAATAAAGCCAGCTTCAATTAACTTTGTAATTTCAGCCTTAATATCAGGTAACACTTTAGGATTACATCGGCGTGCGGGCTGCTGATGAGGCCGAAATCCTGGCTTAATAGGCAACCGATGCTCAACTATTGACCGATCTAGTCCAGGCATCTCTGTATAATCCCAAGCAAAACAGTCTTTATATTCCCTCAAAATATTAATCATTTGATGTTTACATTGAGAATCTAACTTAGCACTAATAAAAGTTGGCCTCGGCCTATCACCGTTACCAATATCTATTTCTGCTAAATTATCAGCCGATGTGAATCCATGACCAAGTTTTCCACCATCGGCAAACTGATCCATTAAAATTCATCTTCAGAACCGACTGCTTGGATCGGTGTGAACTCATAATCGGCAACCCTAAGAAATTCCGTATCCCATGCTTCTCCCGATATGCACTTTGTCCGTTCATAGGTCTCAGAATCAGCCGATGCGATTATATAAGAAGAATCACCAGGGATAACCTCAACCTCGTCTCCAACCCACTGTACAAGGCACTGATGCATCGTAGAAGGAACACAGCAGTTGGCATGGATCCAATCCCTTCCTAGGAGCAAATTATAGTTACCTTTGCCGCTAACGATGAAGAAGGTGGTTGGCAAAGTCTTGCTGCCGATAGTCAACTCAACACATAATGCCCCTTTAGCCGGAGACACATTGCCTTCAAAATCTTTAAGCATCATATCCGTCTTGGTTAAATCCTGGTCCCCTTTTCCAAGTCTTCGGAACATGACATATGGCATAATATTAATTGCCGCTCCTCCATCTATAAGTATTTTTGACACTGGCTGTCCATCAACTCTGCCTTTAACAAACAAAGCTTTGAGGTGTTGTCTTTCATCATCGGCAGGCTTTTCAAACACAGCCATCATTGGATCCAGAGTTAGTTGAGCTGCTTCATCGGCAAAAACTGCTTGTTCCTTGTCATCTGGCACCAAAAACTCCATCGGCAACATGAAGACCATGTTAACATCTGCCGATGGACCTCCACCCTTGCGTTTTGGTTGCCATACTTGAGTTGTTACCTTTGGGATGCTTTCTTTCGGGCACTGTAAGTCCTCTTGACGCATACGCTGTACCCTTCTTTTTTTGAGTTCTCGTCAATCCTTCAGGGCACCATTGGGGGAGCTTTGTTTTCCAAACAGGCTGATAACGCTTTGTGTTCTGCTCATGGAAGCCTATGTTTGGATACCTGCAAAATATCCCTTCATCAGGAACCCTTTCGTTAGCCATCTCTTCAAGCTCTGCCTGACCCCTTGGAAAACAATCAATATGCCCGCCAAGCCTGTCATGCACACTAACTCTGCCCCCCAGCCGATCAAGTGCTGACACCTTTTCTTTGATCGGCTTATTGATGCGTACCCCTCGATTATTAGAGTGATGTTGTCTCTCTGCCCAATCATTTAAATAGTAACCATTACATTCAGGGCAGGTATCGGCAGTGGGCAATTTAATGCCTTCTTCCCAGCAATGAACGAAAAACGGGCAATTCCAGTGATCTTTATGCCGACGTAACTCTTCCTGTTGCTGCCGATACTGATTCTCACGTTGTTGCTGATATCGAACACCATATGGAGGCCCCAGGGGTCTTCTGAAGCTACTACCTTCATTAACAATTCTTCTCCCTTTAGCGCCATCGGCAGGTTCCTTTCCCTTCATGTCATCAACAGTTATTTGATTTTTAGGGTCTACCGATGCATGTCTTCTAGCAGCCTCCGACGTTAATACTTTGGTTTTGCCTTTAGCCTCCACCATGTTTGCAGGGAACGGATGTTGATCAATTTTCATCGGCTTCTGAGATTTTGAATTATCAAATGTGATCTTCCTAGATTCGATAGCCGACTGCAACTGTTGCCTAAACACCTTGCAATCATTGGTACTGTGCGAGGTAGCATTGTGCCATTTGCAGTACCTAATCTTTTTCAACTCTTCTGCCGATGGAATCACATGATTAGGAGACAGCCTAATTTGACCCTCTTGGAGAAAAAGATCAAATATCCTATCGGCTTTGGTGATATCAAATAGAAACCTTTCTGGCTCTTTCTGACCGAAAGGACATCATATCGGCTTCTTATTCTTTACCCACTCAGCCAAGCCGATAATTGGTTCATCATCAAAGTCTGAATCTTCTGCTTCTTCTACAAAGGACACCTTTTTATTCCAATTCTTTCTGGGTTCAAAAACTCTAGTGTCCTGATCAGAAATCCTCTGCACTATATGACTCAAACTTTCAAACTCTTGTGACCCATATTTTTCTCCGATGTGTGGCAGTAACCCTTGAAGAGCTAAATCGGCTAACTGCCGATCATCAAGTACTAAGCTGTAGCATTTATTTTTTACATCTCTTAGCCTGTGTACGAAACTTTCTACCGATTCATCGCTGCGTTGTCTCAATTTTGTCAAATCAGTCAACTTCTTTTCATATACTCCAGCAAAGAAGTACTTGTGAAATTGCTTCTCTAGATCGGCCCATGTAATAACAGAATTAGGTGGTAACAAAATAAACCATGCAAAAGCCGATCCAGACAATGATGAGGAAAATAATCGAACCCTCAATTCATCCCTGTTAGCTGCTTCTCCACATTGAATAATGAAGCGGTTGATATGCTCCATTGTTGAAGCATCGTTCTGTCTAGAGAATTTAGTAAAATCTGGTACCTTGTACCGATTTGGGAAAGGAATCAGATCATAGGTTGAAGGGTATGGGATCGATAAGAGTAAGTATTAAGCTTAGGCTTAATCCCAAATTGCTCTCTCATCACTTCTGCAATTTTATCAGCCCAGTATGCATCTTGACCTTGCCGAGGCACAGGCTAAACTTCTGCTGGAGGTGCTGGCTGATAGGCTTCGATGTATCCTTGTGACAAATGAGCCGGAGCAATCGGCACATTTGTTATTGCTGGTCCACTAATTTGCTGCACAGGGTTCATCGGCCATGGTGTCGATGCAGGATTCTGAATATCTGCTTACATATATTGCTGTTGAACCCCTGCCATCTGATACTCAGGCTGAGGAAAGTGCTATTGAGCTGGCAATGGACCCGTCCCACTTGGATTAGGCCTCATCGGCACATGACTCGCCGATGGTTGATAGACTGCAGCCACCTGTTGCTCTTGCATCCTTGGATGATAGACAGCATAATTCCCTTGATTTGCAGGAACTCCAGCTAGAGGAACAATTGATGCCACCGGTTGGTTTGCAGTTGAAAACCCTTGTTGCATCGGCAGAGGGTTTGCCGATGGACTTGTGTATGATGCCTGATAAGGCGACATGTGGAGTCTTCCTGATGGCAACTGTGCGGTAGGTGGCGTTGTAGTATAGTGCGTCACTTGAGCCATCGGCCGAACCAGAGTAGCTGACGTTATGGGGGTTTTACCCGCTGTATCATGCATCTAATTTAATCTAGAGTTAAAAGCAGGTAGATCTGGAGACATCCCATATCTCCACCAATCGGCAGGAACTCGTCGATTTTGAACTGAAGGACCCGACATTGCTGATGCCATTAGATCTGTACTTAATTGAGTATTCTTTGCTGAACTTGACATCGGCAGTGGAGATTCAGCAGCAGGCAGATCTGTATGAGGGGCAGAAACCCCTGGAGCCACAACAGCTGCAGTAGTCGATGGAGCTGTAGAAGATGACATCCCAGGCTGATGATATACTGGGCCAACATAAGCTGGTACTTGTACTTGTCCTTCTTTTAATGATTGAATAACAGCATTATAAATAGTATTGGATAGTACGCTAGAGTCATTAATCAATGCATGACTTAATGCAGAGTTAACCATTGATTGTAATTTACCAGGATTGGAGTCAAAAGTAACCTACCGAGGCAACGGCGGGTCTTGCTTCTGTACCACTTCTCCGCTCCTATTCTTGCTGTAGGATTTCAGGTAAAGCTGCCTGTAATCCTCCATAGCTTTCTCCATGGCTTGCCTCTGTTCTTCCTTGAGATCCGCTTCTGACACAGGAATTACATTCTCCGGATTGATCTCAGAAGAATTCGACATGATGATTTTAGTATGGGTCCCACCGAGCGTGCCAAAAGATGTGTTGATGCAAAAAGGCGTTGGATCTACACACACATCGGGCTAATACCCAAGTTCGATATCAAGGCGTGCCAGTCGATTTGACCTGTTAATCGACAAGGATGATAAATTTGAATAAAACCCGAACGAGACGACAGCGATACGCCCGAACGTCAAAGCTCAGAGGATATTCGATAACTGTTGAACAGATCAGACGAGACGACAGCGATACGCCCAGACGTCAAAGCCTGAATCGTGCTCGGTAGACACGGAACCTGCAAGGTCGCCGGAGATCAAGTTGATGCAGCCCGTCGATTCTTCAAAGAACTCGTTGAAAAGGAAAAGGTACTGGTGACGAAGTCGTCGAAAAATAGATTGCTTGAAAAGTAGATAAAAGTAATAGATTTGTTGTATTTGATTGATTGACCTTTTTTACATTGCCTCTCGGTACATATTTATACCCTGGTACTATGAGTCCTAAACAGACACGACAAAGTATTACCTAAACAAGTCTTATCTCTAAGGAATAAAAAATAATGACTCGTACCAAGGTCGGACTCAAAAGTAAACTATTAAAATATTGGCATAAATATTGCCAGTTTCCTTATCCATTGCTTACGATGAAACCTCTATCGACACGCTCCTCATCTCTGTAGATTCCATCGGCAAAACCCATCGATAATGATTCAGCTCTGCTTTCCACGTTCTTCAGCTCTGTTTTCCATCGGCAACCATGCCTCTCTCTCCATCGGCAACAGCCTTTCGCTCTCATCGGCAAGATCATATTTAACCTTCATCGGCAACCATCTGTCAGCCATACTTCAAAGCAAAGTAAGCTTAAAAGCACAACCACTCCCTTGCCGATCGGCACAGTTTTCAGCTTACATTGACACGTGTCAAAAAATGGTGTCAACAGTACGTTATGTCCTTAGACCTAAGATTGTGGTATGTACTCAAAATGTGAAACGGCCTACTTAGGGACTATCAAACGCTGCTCCGTAACTAGGTAGTTATAAAGGTGGTCTTCAGGTGGTCGGGAAGCATGCTTTGAGACATCGACAATCAAGATAGAATTTGCCCCTCTCTACACGAGAGAGATATCACTGGATCACTAAAGTGATTGGATCAACAAATGCATGGTCATGCTTGGGTTAAGTGTTAACCCACGAGTTGAACCATATATCGAGTGGCAAAGTGAATAACTTGTATATGGTCGTTGTGGTTCGTCTGATATGATCTTTGCATGCACATAGGAGTTGTCACGCCTTGCTAGAGGCCGCTGTCAACTATTGGGCGAGTAGGAGTACTCGGCCCATGTCAATGTGTGCGTGAACCCATAGGGTCGCACACTTAAGGGGCTGGAAGCCTAATTTGGGTTGGACCCAAATTAGATAAGGCTTAGGGTTACTAATGGGCCTCCAACACGTGAGCTCATTGGGGATGCCTATAAAAGCAAGCTGTAGGGGAGTGGTCAGGGTTACACACATGCCTTTAGCAGCGGCCGTTGCCCCCCACGCTCGCGCCTTCTGCTCCTCGCAAACCTAGCAGTCCAGAGGCGCAGCGCTTCTTCCCTGCATGTGTGGGATTCCTCGGAGGTGCTGCATCTGGAGCACTGGGATGAACCGCGTGAGGGGATTGAGGTGACGGACGACCATGTAACTGCACTGCCTACTGCAATGCGTATGATTATATCGAGTCATCTTTCACTACACCTGCGCGTCTAGTGGTAATCCCTTAACCTTTAACTAGCAGTAGATCCTGGTTTATGAGGTCAAAAATTTTTGTTTTTTGGCTAGCGTAGCAACCTCATAACCCTTCATGCTGATCATCACCTAGACAAATTCCAGGTGCCTACTACCATAGAACGATGCCATCCTACCTCTTAGCCCTTGAACACCCTTAGAGTGGCTAGTACTATGAGGACTCATGATCCCATTCCCGCAGGGCATCATGATCGTCTCGAAAGGGTGTGAGACTCACATGCTCCTACCCTCCTAACACACGCTCGCCTGATAGTAATGGCATCGATCTATCCAGCGGTTCGCCTGTCTCCCCCCATGGGAAGCGAGAGGAAAGCAAAGGATTCCTAAGGTCTGGATACCAGTGCAGCAAGTCCTAAGTGTGACCAAGTCAGGATATCTTCATCAGGGTTAATCTTTAATGTGCTACCACGGCACCTTCTCCCCGGGTTCCACCCCTCAGAGGCTCACACCCATGGGTTCTCCATCACATCACAGTTTTCCCGCCACAGGCCTCTCTCATAGGAATGTCCAGATACATTCCCCGACGAGACTCGCTCCAAAAGCTTATTGTAGATCCTAGCTTGATCGACTCAACCCTCACCCTACACCCTGCCATAAGTTCCACCCCAAACCCTAGATACATCATCATCAGCTCACAAACCATCTGATCCATCAATCCACCAAGTCTGGCATCCCTACCAGACCCTCCCAAGGGTTCATCATGTTGCATCAAAATGTAAGCGAGTGAAGTATATAATTATATAAACATAGCATATAAGCATGTGGCTAACATAACAGCAGGTGATCAGGTGAAAGGTTACGACAAGGTAGGGCTAACAAGTAAAATGCTACCATGCAATCCTAGCACAGGCAAGCAGATTGTAATACAGAAATGTAAAGCACGAGCATACTAGATTAGCCATGCGTAATGGGATCTACGAGGTTGGGAGGGATTTGGCACATTCGCTGCCGTTGACTCCTGACCTTCCCTGGTACTCGTTGTCTTCGTCAGACCGGTCCTCGCTTGACTCTATAACCGAGAATTAAGGTCGCGGAAGCAATCTCCTATAGATTAGCACAAAGAACGGATAGCAAAGAGATCCAAATGCACTCAAACATAGCTTAGATAGATAGGTCTCAATTTATAGAAAATTTGGATACTTGGATCATAATTTTCTAAGCTCGTATGAATTAGTTATGAATTTTTAAAAATTTAAGCATATTCTGAAAAAGAAAAAGGGCCAGATTATTCTGGTGCTGACATGTGGTGGCTCAAGATTGGGACACGTGTCACACGCAAGTCCAACCGAGGCAAAACTAGTGCTGACGTGGATGATGACATCATGCTGATGTCATCACTGACAAGTGGGACCAGGGTGACGTCATCAGCTAACGTCAGCGTGACTGGTCAACGGTCAACTGACAGGTGGGCCATGGTAATGTCATCTACTGACATCATCACTGACTGGTGGGGGCCATGCTGCGTCACTTGCTGACGTCAGCGTTGACTCGGTCAAGGGTCAAAGTCAAGATGGGCCCTTATTGGGCCATTAATAGGCCATTATTGGGCCTATTGGGCCAGATATGGGCCCTTATTGGGCCTTAATAGGCCACATGGCACGCTCTAGTTCTGCCACATCATCAAGTGGATCTTGGGCTGGGCTCAGTTCATGGCTCGACGGTTCGGCTCGGTCCACGATGGACCAGAGGCACATGGTCCATGGACCACAACATGGTTCATCGTGGACCGAGTCCACATACATGTTCCTCTTCACAGTGTAGGTAGACTAGGTCCTTTGTCTTCTGGCCGAGCACATCCCCTCCATTGTTCATATCTCATGCAGCGGCACGGCTTGCCTGCGACGGCGAGTTTGTGCAATCGGGCGACGGGGTGCTCATCGGCCTTCATTAACCATTGATTCAGCCTTGGGGTAGCACAGCGAGCTCGATGACTATACTCAGAGTGGCAGTTCGGCCTCCGACGAGGCTGGCCACGCGATACAGCAGAACGGTGGTGACGACGCTTGGCAATGGCACAGCAGCAAGTGAAACCGAGCCAAGGCGGGAACACGAAGTGCGATTAGGGGCTCCAGAAGGCCGTTTGGCTAGCCGGCGGTGACCTCACACCATGGCAGAGCCCGCGCAGGGAGCGAACTCCACGGCGGAGCTCCGACGGGGGTGCGGTGCACGGCTCGGCTCTAACGGAGGCTCTCGGCCTCCATCTTCTCCTCAGCCTGACGCGGTACACCACTGTGGAACTCGATGAGGTGCTCTTGTCCCGAGAGACGTCTGGCGACGAAGGGAAACCGCGTAGCACAGCGGCGCTCTGGGGCGACACCGCGCCGGCATGGCCTCACACGTCGGGGCTTCCGTGGGGTATCCAGTGGGATAGGGTGTGCACCAGGTGCGGCACACTGAGGCAGTCTCAGATCTAGAGTTGATGAGGTCCAGGGCTCAGCAAGGAGGTAGCAGGGTGGCTTCGCCGTGGCGGCGCTTAGCGCGCGGCGACAGACATGACAGCTGGCCGTTCTGGCATCCTTCGATGCTATGGTCTAGGGGCTTGGCTGGTCTGTGCGAGTGTGTGCACATGTGCAAGGAGGCTGGAAGAAGCCTTGGCCAACACGTCCACAAGGCGGGATGCCATGGCCAGAGTAGCACGGGCGAAGGTCGGAATAGGAGACACAGCGGCGCTCACTGGCGTTGGCGTGGATAGGAGGCGCGGTACCAAGTCCAAGCATCTCTGGTGGTGGTGGCTTGTGGTACAGTTCCTGCTCCGTGGTTCTGACACATAGCAGCGGCTCTGGTACAGCGACAACGTCCTTCTTCTTCTTCTCTAGCGATGGCGTCGTCCTTCCCCGCCCTCTTTATTCTCTTCTTCCTCCTTCTCCAATTGGCGTTGGGCAAGACGAACTGGCAGGCCACCAAGGTGGAGGTGTGTCCTGGGAAGCCCTATTGTGCCGGGCACAGCTTATAAGGATGGGGTGAGGGCAAAGGGGCATGGCGGCCGGAGTTGGTTGCAGGGGCAATCCTGTCCAAGGGGAAGCTTCCAGGCAGCTTCCTTGGCCTCTGTGGGCTCCAGCAGGCAGAGAGAGAAGCCAATTGGCTTCAAGGCCAAGAAAGGGGAGGGAGCAGGTAGGGGACAGGGTCACGAGTGGGTGGTTGCTTGCACGGGAGAGCAAGGCAGTTGCAGCCGTGGGTGCTGCGCGCAGGTGCTATCGGCTGGTTGGCTCAGGCAGTGCGCGTGCAGGCGTTCGTGCGGGGCATGTGCGGGTCGAGCGGCCAGGCACACGGCGTGGCGCTCACGCAGACTCGACGGTCATGGAAAAAGCAGGGGAGGTCCGGGGAAAACCTCTACAGGCATGATGACTGGTGGGTTTCGCTGTAGGACCCACTCATCAGCGGTTGTGGCTGGCGGCCTGGCGTGAAACGGCTTGCTGGGCCGCTTGCTGGGCCGATGCGGGTGCGAAGGAAGGAAAAAGGGAGAGAGGGAGTAGCTAGGCCGGGGCTGGGCTGCTTTGTCCACGGGCCAGATTGCTTCTTCGTTTTTTCCTTTTTATTTCTATGTCTTTTCTATTTTTCAAATACATGTATATATACTTGTATAGCATGTTGTAAAATACTTTATAGTATACTTAAAGGTCATAGGCCATATTGGGTATATTTCCCATATAATATATTTATTTATTACATAAATAATTATTGTAGATCCATTTTTATTAACACCACATAAATCCACTAAAAACCAAATCACATTTGAATGCAACATGACATGTTTACTAATGAAACATAGATAGAGTAGCTATTGTAACATTGGAAAACAACTTATGAAACATTGATCATGTTATGATTGCATAAGATGTTAAAGCATGACATGTTAAGTTGATGCATGGTCAAGGGTAGATGGATGACATGTCACACTCATCACTCATAGGTTTTCAGAAAAAATTTTGTAGCTCGGATTTTTGGGTTGTTACAGATGCCTTACTGAGTGGCAATATTGTCTGAAGTCTTTGCTATCGAATTGAGTTCCATTATCTACTGTAATGTGTCTTGGGACTCTGAATCTGCATATGATGTTTTGCCATAAAAATTTCTTCATTGTATGAGAGGACATATTTGTGATGGGCTTCGCCTCAATCCACTTGGTGAAATATTCAACTGCCACCACTGCATATTGATAGTTGCCTTGAGCTGGTGGTAACTTTCCAATTATGTCAATGCCCCATCTTGCAAGTGGCCAAGTTGGTTCAATTGGCTGTAAGTTTGTTCCTGGTGCATTAACTTTGCTTCCTACTATTTGACAGTTGTGACAGGTTCCAATTATTTCTTTGCTGTCATTTTGAGCTGTTGGCCAGTAGAATCCTTGTCTAAAGGCTTTTCCAACTATTGATCTAGCCCCTGAGTGACTTCCATAAATTCCATCGTGTATTTCTTTCAATAAGTTTTTTCCATCTTCTCTTGAGATGCATTTCAACAATGGTTGGCAAATTTCTTCCTTGTATAGGTCTTCATTGATGATTTTGTAATTTCTTATTTTTTGCTTCATTCTTATTTCATAACTTCTTCTTTTGGCTCGTAAAATCCTCTTAGAAATGCCATGATGGGTGCCCTCTAGTCTTCACTTTCGATGATGCGAATTTCTTTTGGTTGCTCAATCTTTATCTTTGTTGAGGCTTCGGTGATTGTTTGAAAGAATACCTCTGGTGGTAACTCCAATTTCTGTGCAGCGGCTTTTGCAATTTCATTTGCATATGTGTTATCATTTCTTCATACATTCTTCACTTTGAATCCAGCAAAGTGTTTTTCTTGGTCTCTCAAAAGTTGCAGGTACTTTGCTAGCTCTGGGTCTCTTGCCTTGTAATTTTTCTCAATGTGTCCAGCTACAACTTGAGAATCTATTTTGATTATTGACTTTTGAATTCCCATTGCTTTTGCCTTGCGAAGCCCCAGCAGTACTGCTTCGTATTCTGCGATATTGTTTGTGCACTAGAATTCTAGTCTTGCTGCGTATTTTAGCTTGATTTCAGAAGGTGATGTCATGATTGCTGCTGCCCCTACGCCGGCGAAGCCCCAAGCACCATCACAATGGATTATCTATTATGGTTGTTCTATTTCTTGTTGGCAGTATTTTGATGGGGTCCAATCTGCTATGAAGTCAGCTAACACTTGTGATTTGATTGCTGTTCTTTTTTGAATTCAATGAAATATTGTGATAATTCAGCTGCCCATTTTCCCAATCTTCCTGAAGATTTACAGCCTTGTAACACTTCTTTGAGTGGTTGATTTGTTGGTACTCTAATTTTATGTGCTTGAAAGTAGTGCTTCAACTTTCTTGATGTCATGATTACTGCATATGCAATTTTATCAATTTCTAAATAAAAAAATTTTGATCCAGACAGGGCTTCGGATGCAAAATATACAGGAATTTGCCTTTTGAGTGATCATCTTCTTCTTCTTGTATCAAAACTGCACTGACTGTGTTTTCAGTTGCTGATACATATAGTAGTAAGTCTGCCTTTGAATCAGGTGTAGCTAAAGTTGTAGGATTTGACAGATGTTTCTTTATTTCTTCAAAGGCTTCTTGTTGAGCCTGCCCCCATTTGAAATTTTCCTTTCTTCCTTTCAGTGCTTGAAATATTGGTAGACTTCGCTCGGCTGATTTTGATATGAATCTGTTTAACGAAGCCAATCTTCCCATCAATTTTTGGATGTCTTTGATGTTTCTTGGGACTTTCATGTTTAGTATTGCCTTCACCTTCTCTGGATTTGGATCGATGCCCTTTGCTGAAACAATGCATCCTAGAATTTTGCCAGTTTGGACTCCGAAAATGCATTTTTCGGATTAAGCTTCAAATTGGCTTTTCGGAGGTTTGAAAAAGTTTCTTGAAGGTCTTTGACATGATCTTCTCTTTTCTTGCTTTTTACTACAAGTAATCGACATATGCAAGCAAGTTTTTTGGTATTTTATCTTTAAGGACAGTGGATGTCATTCTGATAAAAGTTGTGCCTGAGTTGCGAAGCCCCTCTGCCATTCTTTGAAAGCAATAAGTTCCAAATGGTGTAATAAAGCTTGTAAGTTCTTCGTCTTCTTTTCTCATCCAATTTGATGATAGCCTGAATAATAGTCAAGAAAACTTAACATTTCACTTTCTGCTGCTTGGTCTACCAAGGTGTCTATTCTTGGCAAGGAGAAGTTGTCTTTTGGACACGCTTTGTTGATATTTGTAAAGTCTATGCACATTCTCCATTTTTTGTTCTTCTTTTGAACCATGACTATGTTTGCCAGCCAGGTTGTGAACTGTACTTCTCTTATGACTTTTGCATCTAAGAGTCATCGAACTTCAGCCTTCGCGGCTTGGGTTCTGTCTTCGGACAACTTTTTGAGTTTTTGCTTCTTTGATCTGAATTTTGGGTCGACATTTAATTTATGTTCTATGACATCTCTACTTACTCCTACAAGATCTTGTGCTGACCAGGCGAAGATGTCCTTGTTACTTCGCAATACTTGAATCAATTTTTCTTCTTCGTCTTTTGACAAGTTGGTGCCAATTATCACTTGCCTTTCTTTTACCATCGGGTCAAGTGGTACTCTTTTGGTGTCTTCACATGCTTTCACCTTCTCTTGATGTTTTGAATTTTCTGTTTTGAGCTCATCTTCTTCTTCTATAACGTGGACATTTTTCAAAGCTGGGCTTGAATCTCTTTCTATGTTCCTTGCTATAGTTTGATCACCGAAGATGGTTATGATGCCATTTATTGCTGGAATTTTCATGCACAAATACGAGTAGCTAATTATTTCCTCAAAAGCATTTAGACTTCCTCTTCCAAAAATTGCGTTGTACTGGCTGTGCATTTCGACTACGTCAAAAGCGATTTGCTCTGTTCTTGCGTTGTTCACTGTTCCGAAAGATATAGGTAGGATTATTCTACCTACTGAATTTATTTTCTTTCCACCGAAGCTGACTAGTGGATGTTCCGCTACTCCCAAATCTTTTCTGTCGATTTTTATTGCATCTAGAGTTGATGTAAATATGATGTCAGCGAAGCTACCACCATCTACTAGAATCTTTGAGACCGCCCATCCTTCAATGTTTACTTCTATTACCATTGCGTCCATGTGGGGGTAATCTTTCAATTTAAAGTCTTGTTCTGAAAAAGTGATTGGGAGATGAGACCATCTTGTTTTCTTGAATGGACCTTGGGTTGAAATTGAGTTTACTCTCCTAAAATAGTTTCTTCTTTCATTTCTTGTGTCAAGTTCCATACTATTTTCTCCAGATATTGTCAGGATTCTGCCTTTGCTTGGAATGATTGCATTTCCATTGCTCAATGATGCTATTGGTGAGTTGTTGATATGTTGACTTTGGTGGTTGCTGTTTGCCACAAAACTTTCTTGGTGAAAATTTTGCTGTTGACTTTGACCCCACTGGTTTTGTGGACACATTGCTAATGGTTGGCAATTATAAATTGGCGGAGGTGGAGGCAACATTTGTTGGGGGTAAGCAATTGGTATGTAATTTGTCCTTTGGGAAGCTAAGTGATTCACAACTCTAGACTGCAAAGCTGCCCTATTTTCTTCTTGTATTTCCTCAATGCTTTTCTTTACTTTTGGGCACATTTTTTGATGTGTGGCCAGCTCCTTTTCCGTGTATGATGCAATACATTTCCTCAGGCTTCAGAATTTTTCTTTCAAAGCCCCTGCCTTGATTGTTGTAATTTTCCCTTTGCTGGTAATTTTCTCTATAGTTCTTGTTGTTTTGAAAATTCCTTTGATTGTTTGGGTGTTGGCTTGAGTTGTTGTCTTCGCTTTTGCTGTTGATGTGGTTTACCCTTTGGAATGGTCTTCGCTCGATATTTTTCATTCTTGCATGTTGGAAGTTGTTGTTTGTCCTTGGCATGTTTCTCTCCCCATTTTCTTCTTCTATTCTCTTCCTGTAGTCTTGGTCAAATTTGCAATATTTCCTCATTTCTTCATACAGTTTCTCTATTGTGGTTGGTCTTTCTCTTTTGAAGTGTGAAGAGAGTTGGCCTGCTCTTAGTCCTTTGATTGCTACGATGATAACAACTTCATCTGGGACATTTGGTATTTGAGCTTTTTTTGTACAAATCTCTTATAAAATTGGCTTAAAGGCTCTTTTGGTTGTTGCTTGATGTTGAAAAGGTCATCAACTGTGAGTTCGGTTCTTTGCAAGCCTTGAAAGTCTAATAGCAGGGTTGTGCGAAGTTGATCCCAGGATTTTATTGATCTTGGTTTTAGTGAGGAGTACCAATGTTGTGTGGTCCTCTTACTTCCATAATAAGTGACTTCGCTAGTGTGTTTGCATCTCCTCCACTTGATGCAACTGCTGCTTCAAAACTCATCAGAAATTGCCATGGGCCCGACATGCCATTGTAAGTTGGAATGATGTTGTATTTGAAATTTGCCGGCCACTTTTCTAGCTGAATTTCAATTGAAAGTGGTGACTCTATATCGATTGTTGCAATCTAATTTTGATTTTCTTTGAGTTGGAAGCTTTTGGTTGCTGAATTTGGTTCTTGAATCATATTTCGCTTTCATTTTTAATTCCTTCATTGATTTTTCTTATTTCGGCTTCCGCTTTTTCAATTCTTTGCTTTAGGGACTTCTCTCTTGTTTTTGCTCTTGCTTCTTCTAGCTGCTTCTTTTTGATGATGAGTTGGTCTTCGAGCTCCTTGAGCCTTCTTTCTTCGTTCTGGACTTCTTCGTTTTCTTGCCTGCGTCTGTTTTCATTCTCTGTTTCATCTTTTAGAGTTGGATCTTTGTCTTGGATTGTTTGTCATCATTCGAAGCTGTCTTTTTATTAGGTCTTGCCATTTTGTGTCCGGGTGGTGGTCATGGATGTCTTCGATCACACAAACGGACGGCGCCAAATGTTGGGTGATAGAATCACACAAACACAAATGAGGTGAAAACAAACTGTGGATCGCAATTGTATTTCATTCTGAATCCCATCTTTACAATTTGAGGGGGTATTTGTAGGGACCCCTCGACTTCGCGATTACATGAAAATTACAAACGTAACTGCAAACACCTCATACAACCAACTAGAAAATCAGTTGGCGAAGTGGTAAAACACACTTCGCCTTTCATCCATGCTTTTCCTGGACGACTTCAGCCTTCATATCATTTTCTCGACCCGGCAAATGTTATAACCAATCTTTGGGTGAAGTTGAAATGTCGACTTCGCTGTTTGTCGCGCGAAGTCAAATTCTAAGCGAAGTTGAAATATCAACTTCGCTAGTTGTTGCGCGAAGTCAAATTCCAAGCGAAGTTGAAATGTCAACTTCGCTAGTTGTTGCGCGAAGTCAAATTCCATGCGAAGTCAAATTTCCAAGCGAAGTCGTTTTCAATCCTTGACCTGAGAAAGATGAAAATCGAGATGCGAAGCCCGAGACGAATCCCGCGAAGTTGTTATATCATCTTCGCCATATTTTTCATTTGATATCTGACTAAAAGTTTGTTTTGCACTCCACAAGTTCGGACGGAAAGTTTTTGTGCCAAAGTTGTTCCCCAACAGAATCCCTGTTTCAAAGGTGTCACCTAGGCATCCAGGCATACCCAGCTTGCCTTGGCAAACGTGGCGCCTTGGCAGACAAGCACTCGCCTGGACCACACCTTTGTCGCCTTTGAAACCATGATTATAATGTATTTTAAGGTTCTTTGTTGAATTATTGATAGATACTTTAATATATGTTTAAAATTTTGTGACACTGGACCCCGACAATACCTTGTTCATTGTTTACATTTTCCTATTCCTGCTGGGTTCTTAGACCTGAGGCAATTATTCCCTCCTTCAATCTCGAACAAAAGGGCTGCTTTTGTTTTAGACCTTTGCATCTTACATTCTTACTATTGGTAATTGTTTGAACTACTGGCCAGTCTTTTCTGTTTGCTGGCACTGTTACTATAGCCAAGACAAATGTCTTATATCCTATTTATGTTCCCATCAGCAGAAATCCACAGTTAATTTTCATAGGAAGCTCATTATTTTATTCATGGAGTATTCATCTTGTTTGTTGCGAAGATGTTTATTTATCTCCTACTTCACTGTATCAGTAGATAATGTAATCAAATATTTCATTTATATTTTCTGACTTTGCATTAGAACATGTGTGTACTCTTGTTTTTTAAAAAAAATATGCTATTATATGTTTCTGTACTTTTAGGGTATTGCCGTTTTTCACTTACAGTCACACGTTGATGAGGCATCGTGATGTCTTTGTTGACAAAGATCATCTCCTCTGTTTAAGCTGAAATCAAAGTTGGTTTCACTATGGAAAAGCCAGTGTCATTCCTTCTCACATAGACAAACTAGGGAATGACATATTTGAAGAGATTGGTGTACCTAATAGCCAGGTCTCTCTCTCTCTCCCTTTGTTCTCAAATTTCTTCTGCCTGCAGTGTTTGCTGATTAGAATATGTTTTTTTGCAGGTTTCCATTGTTTCAATGCAACCCCTAACTTCTAAATACTCCACACATGTTGTTTTTGGTGTTTTTCCTTATCCAAAAGATGCTTCAATAAGTTTGCCGGCTCTAAGTGTGTTGAGATCATCCTTAATAGAGATGATGCTCCAGCAGGTGAACCTGTCCTTGACACCATCACTTTTTGGGCATCCATCTTCTTTGGAGCTGTTGAGTTTCCCTGGAGGAATTACAGTCATTCCTGCACAGTCTGGTTTTGCATGGGCAAACACAAACCCACTATTCAACTTTGTGTTGAACAACTCCATTTATCAGATTTTGGGTAATCTTACAGAGCTCAGGGATCAGTTGAAACTTGGATTGAACTTAAGGTCATACGAGGTATTAATGGTTTTATTTCTTCCACTGAGGTCGTAGTGGCAAATTTAAAGGGCTCCGTTACTCCAATTCGATTCTCACTGATTTTTGTATTTTGCAGAAAATATATTTGCAGTTCAGGAATGAGATGGGTTCTTCAGTTGACGCTCCAGCAACTATTGTGGCATCGGTATTAGATGGAAGCAGTAATCTTTTACCAGATAGGTTGAGACAACTAGCTCAGTTAATCAGAGAACCTGATGCGAGAAATCTTGGGCTTAATCACTCTGTATTTGGTAAAGTAAAGGGTGTTCAGCTGTCATCGTACCTACAACACAAAATCTCTGATTTATCTCCTAGCCCATCTCCAGCTCCGGCTTTGGCTCCATCGCCGTCACAATCACTTTCTCCAAGCATGCCACCATCGTTGTCACCATTTGGGAGCATCCCTTACCCTGCACCAAGTGTACCTCGTCAGCTTTAGCTCCTTCATGGAGCAGACACCCTTGCTTTCCATGTTCTAGGTGTAATCCCTCTCCTGCTAGTAGTTCAATGCTAAAACCTCCTTGCATTGTTATGCATTCACCGAAGACACACATCATGCCTTCCCCGCCAAAATACCTTCCTCCAGTAGATCCACCGCCTGCTCACATAGATCCTCCTCGTCCCTTACCTAATTCCAACCATTTTCCAAAAGCCACCTCTGGACCCACTTCTCAAATGATGCCAAAACCTTCACCCCCACGACCAGTGACTCAACATTCCATGCCCCCAAGGAAAAAACGGAATAGCAGAACATCGGAGTCCTCTTCGATTGCGCCATCGCCATATGGTAAGTTTTCTTGATACTTTATCTCTATAGCATTTTGCTGTTTTCTTAATGTTAGAACTCTTATTTGGTGGTGAAGGAAAGCTTAATGGTCACAACAATTATTTAGCATTAATGTTATTTTTCTTGTACTTATTGCGTGCTGCATTCGTTGTTACTATGTATGCTGCTGTCACTACTGACATGTGGATCGATCTGCAACCATAGTTTGACATTTAGTTTCTTTTACTCCACTTGCCTTTGTCAGACCTTATAACTCAATGTTTCAAAGCATACCTTAGTGCTAGTTGGATTCACATTTCTTTTTCTCGTGTATATATGAATCTTCAGCTTGCTTTGAGTCCACAATCCTTGTGTGATTTCTTGAGAAGTTTATCGTATTTATTTCCCAATATGCAGCTCTCCTTCACACTTGAAGTTATGCTTGATTGGATACCTGGGTTGCTTCGACTGTTGGTCATGCGTCATCAGGAAAATCTAGCCAGAAGACAAGGTCACAGTTTTGCTTCTAGCATAACCATGGATCGCAATCATGGGCTATGATGCAAACATCAGGCTTTGTTTATTGGCTACTGTAACTATATGATGAATTCTAAAGCTTTTGAGGTCAGGTTAACTGTAGATATAGGTCTATATCGTGCTAATTAACCAGGGTATTATGCCACGAAGGTGGCTACCCTACGCCCTATGCCTCTATCAAATTTTAAGCTCTCACCGAAGGGTTGGGAGCTTATATAGAGGAGAATGTAAGGACTCTGTTACTCAGGTCCACGTTCTGCAATATTACTTTCTTGTAACGTATTGACCACAAATCCATAATACAACATACTACTTCTCTGCAAGGCTTCGTTTGTTCTATTGTGCGTCGTGTGTTTAATCAATGCTGATTTAGTCTCTTTGTTGTCTAGACATAAAGCTAAGAGAAGATGGGAAGTGTAAGTTTATCCCTGGCGTTGATTCAATGATTTTTACAATGACACATTACCTTGTGCTTTGTGAATTGACTGACGTACATGCTCATCCGTGAATTCTTCCAAGCTGAGTATTTAGCACGGATCCTAAAATTTTGCTGGGGGCTAGCCCTGCTAGCGGGGCGGGTGGAAACGGGTTTTTTGGGCGGGTTTTGAAACGGGTATTATTGGATGAGTGTAAACGGTGACACTATAAAACGGGTCGGGGTGGGTTGGATTGACGACACAAACGGGTTAGGACGGGTTAGAGCGTTCTGGTCGCAAATTTGCGCGTACGTCATGGATCAACTTGCGTAGTGACTGCGGGTTGGGGCGGGCTAGAGCCTTTAGGTCAATGGGGTGGGTCGGATCGGATGGTAATTAGGGCTCTTGAGATATGGGTAGGGATAGGTTTAGGATGGATTCAGCCCCATTACCAGGCGTACTAGGGACACTGATTCTAAAATTCTTCAACAAATATCTCAAATCACTTAATAGATCGCTTTTTGCTGAGAACCGTCTTTACACATTTTATCATCTCGTGCAACACAGGACCAGAAGAAACGTGGTAACAGTCAATGCCCGAGGTCAGAACTTGACAGTTGATCCTATGGTTAATACAGAATGTGTGTTAAGGGCTGGTAACACCTGAAAAAATACAATTGTCAGGCCTCAACCCGTCTCAGCTTTGAAGATTTAACAATTGCCACTATCCGAACAAAGCAATAAGCTCCTCGTGTGTGTTTCCTCAGCAATTAGCTCTGCAGACTGCAGTGAAATGTTTCGACACCCACACTAGTTAAAAATTGATTTCTGCCACTCCCTTGCTCAGCGTATGCCTGAATCTTCACCATTCTCCCTTTTGCTTCTCTTCCACACCATTTTCACGAATACCCTCGTGAGTACATACAAAACAAAACAACACGAGTCTAGCCCTTTATTAGTCGGAGGACTGGAGCCCTGTCTTTGAAAACTGCTCTACCATCCTTTGCCACATACTGATATTGCCATGCCGGACCTAGGAACCATGCCATGGCAACTCCGCCAAGCAAGCCTCCCAGCTGTCAGTATTCAAGTGAACTAATCAGCTAAATCATTCATATTGTAAAATGAACTGCGCAGAAAATCAAGAGACTTACATGGCCCCAGTTATCGATTCCCCTTGAGAGGAGGCCCATACCCTATGAAAAATAAAACGTTGCAGATGGAACAAAGAAAGTTTTTGAAACAAAGGCGAAATGAAATAAGCAGGAAAAAGTGGAGCAATACCATATTCAGGACAACCACACGCCCAATATGTTCTAAACTCTCCTTAGAATTCCCAAAGAATCTTCTATGTCTCCACATATAAACTGCATGGGCGCCAACCTGATCATGCAGATAAAGTTGATGTAAACACTTCCATGATCAGTTGTATCATGGAATTCACATTTCAATAGGACAAGACCAAGACTTTGTTCACAAAATATGGATGTGGTAAACATAAGAAAGGAAACTTTGAAATACAGAAACAGAAACTACGAAATCAATCATGTTTCAGGCTTGTTCAGCCAAGATGCGCAATTTTGAGGAGTTACAAAGAAATATCATACCAGCCATTTAGAAGTTATGGATTATACCCTCCGTTCCAAGTTGTAGTTCACTTAAGCTTTGTCCTAACTCCTATGTCAAACTTCGCTAACTTTCACCAGTTTTTCAGAAAAATATGTTATTAACATCTATAAGTTCAAATAAGTGCACTATGAAGACATGTTTCATGGAGAAATTAATGAAACTAATTTGATGTTCTAGATTTTGATGTATTCTTCTATAAACTTGGTCAAAGTTATGTACGTTCGACTTATGATGACAAATCTAAAGTGAACTATAGTTTGGAAAGGATGGAGTAGTTTGTAGCTTCACGTTGTTAGTGAATTATACCAAACTATAGGGGTAACATGATTCTGCACTGGGTAACGAGCACAAGTGCGAAGAGAAGTAGACATACCAATCCAAAAATGGCACCTGACGCACCAACAGCAGGTGATGGACTACAGCAATAGCTCATCAGTGAACCTATGAAAGTTCCAAGAATTGATTAAGAACATGATAACTTAAGATCAGGGCACTACCATCCAATCCAAAAGGGTTAAGAACAAACACCTGCCATTGCCGAACTGAAATAAACAGCTACAAATCTTCTAGGACCAGTTAACATTTCAACCATGGGCCCAATAGAGTTCAAAGAGAAACAATTGAACTGCATCATTACGGCAACATCCAACAGGTAGAAGTTAGCTAATATTTTTTCTATGAAATATAAAACTGAATTCAAACATAAAAACATACTGCAAGGTGGGTGAGATCTGCATGAAGTAGAGATGATGTTGCCAAACGCCAAAATTGCCCTCTATCAATCAGACTGTTGATCTTTCATCACAGATGATGGTCATAACTATATTAGGTTAACCAAATTGACAGCACATAACTGAACTAGAAATTCCAACCAAGCACTAACCTTGGCTCCCCACAAAAGAAGCTTTCCTTGCGATGCTACCTGAGCGACATAAGCCCTTTGTTGAGAGCAAAAGAGTGTTAAACAAAAAATGTACCAAAGGCTCGGAGCTACTTACGCAGAAACTTAAAATTGACCACTGACTTACAAGACATTAAGAGTAAGAAGGACATTAGTCCAGAGCCTCTTCTTCGAATCAATTCCACGAGGCCGTCTGGACCACAACTTCCCGTTACTGATGTATCTACCCCCTGACCCGTTCCCACCGAACAGAGCAGAGCTGCAAACGTAAGGTGCAGAGAGCACAATCCCTATTGCGCCGAGAATTGGCAATGTTGCAAACGGTTCTGATCCTTCCAACCTGAAGTCACCCATTTTCGGCAAGGCATCGAGATGTCGCACTTCCTAGAGTTGCAAGGTTCACTTGACATTTAAGTATATTTGATCGAGCACAAACAAAAAATCTCCATCCAATCAACAAGGAGCGAGAGAGCTCAGTCAACAATCAACAACAGACTTGGCCTGTTTGGTTGGGAACAGACTAAGTGAACGATATCATGGTCTGCAGCGCAAGCGAGAAGGAAATGGAAGGCGAGGAGAGGCGAGGCACAGTACCGGTGAGCGGAGGAGGCCGGCGAAGCGGCGGCGGAGGGAGCGGCCGAGTTGCGCGCCGGCGAAGGCCGCGACGACGTTGGGCCTCCAATCGCCGCCGTCTCCGCCGCCGCCGCCGCGGCCGGAGGAGGAGCCGGGCGGGGGCGGGGGAGGCCACGGGAAGGAGGGGAGGCGGAGCAACAGCCACGAAGCCATGGGCACCACCGCCTGTGTGTGGACCCCGGGGAGCCGCGGCGACGCCTTCTGAGCTTCCGTCTCCCTGGCTTTGCTTGGAGAGGCGGCATAGGAAGGAAGGAGGGCCGTACATGGGGCTGTCAACCGGGGCCCACTGTGGGATTCTTTGGATTTGGCTAGGAAGTAGTCTGGGTTTATGGGGCCTTGGAACGATCAGTAATGTGGGCCTAGCCCGCGACCCCACGAATTTAGGCCCATCTATACATTATTAATGGTACGGGTCAGACAGTTACAGAGTTGATGTGAAATGTCCGTTAAATTCCTATTGTTACTAGCATTTGCTTGCTGGGTAATTTTGTGAATAAGTATCGCTGGTTTTTTGGATCGGTAATGAGTGTAGTCCTATAAAACGACCAAATGGTCCATTGGAACACATCGATCCATCTGACGTGAAGGCTGCTGCACAATGGTAGCATTTATGTTTTACTAATAACTGAGTTACAGGATAAGCGTGTTGAATATGTTCTAAATTTAGTTGTACAATATAATGGCTGGACTTCTCGTCTCGAAGACAGTTGGGGGTGCGGAGGTCTGGCCCTCGCGGTACGGTATATATACCGGGTGTTATAGTTCCACCGTGACTGATTTATTTATTCTCTTGTAAACCGCCGCACGGCATTATAATCCGACTCTTGATAATAGTGAGGAGTGTTTACTGGCTGGCGTCCGTAGTTTTTCCCCTTCGCATTGGAGGGGTTTTTCACGTTAAATCTTGTATCTTGCTGTGATTTGATCTTGTGTTATTCATCGTTTATCTGTCGTCATTCACAACAAGTGGCATCGGAGCTTTGGTTGCAGATCATGATGACGTCGATGAAGTTCGATCTACCGTCGCTGGATTACAAGACTCGGTTTTCGCTATGGCAAGTCAAGATGCGGGCCATCCTGACGTAGAAGGATGATTATGATGAGGCGCTGGAGGGCTTCGGGAAGAAAACGAAGGCCGAGTGGACTCCTAAGGAAATCAGGAGGGATCGTAAGGCTATGTCTTTAATTCAGCTTCATCTCCATAATGATATTTTGCAAGAGGTGCTGCAGCAAAAGACTGCTGCAGAGCTCTGGTTGAAACTGAAATTGATCTGTATGTCCAAGGATCTGACTAGTAAGATGCATATGAAGATAAAGTTGTTACTCTCAAGATGAAGAAGGGTGATTTGGTGATGAGCCATTTATCTGCCTTCAAGAAGATCGTGGCCAACCTAGTGTCGATGGAGGTTAAGTATGATGATGAGGACTTAGGTCTTTTACTGTTATGTTCACTGCCAAATTCGTATGCGCATTTCTGTGACATCATATTGTTAAGCCATGATGAACTAACCCTTGCGAAAGTTGTTAAAGCACTTCAGTCCAGGGAGAAGATGAAAGGCATGGTGCAGCTTGACGGATCATCGTCCTCCAAGGGCAAAGCATTGCACGTGAGAGGCAGATCTGAACATAGATCCTCCAATGACAGCAATGATCGTGACAAGAGCTATGATGGTAGAGGCCGTTCTAAGTCCAAGCCGCCTAAAAAATTTTGTAAGTATTGCAAGAAGAAAAACTATTTTATTGAGGATTATCTGAAACTTAAGAATAAGGAGAAGAGGAAAGGCAATCATGGTGGTAATGCTTTTGTTGTTTTTTGTGCTGAAAATTCTGATTCTGGAGATTGTCTGGTAGTATTTGCTGGCTGTGTTTCTGGTCATGATGAATGGATACTTGATTTTGCATATTCATTTCATATCTGCACTAACAGAAATTGATTTAATTCATATAAGCCTGTGCAGAAAGGAGATGTTGTGCGGATGGGAGAAGACAACCTGTATGACATTATGGGGATCGGCTCTGTTCAGATCAAGGCACATGATGGCATGACACGCACGCTGAAGAATGTGAGGTACATATCAGGGATGTCCAGAAATCTCATCTCACTAAGCACTCTTGATGAAGAAGGTTTTCATTATTCTGGTTCTGATGGCGTTCTAAAGGTATCAAAAGGTTTTCTTGTTTGCTTGAAAGGTGATCTGAATTCTACAAAGTTGTATGTCCTTAGAGGAAGTATTTTACATGGTTCTGTTTCCACTGTTACTGCTGCTACTGTTAATAATGCTGAACCTAGTAAAACTAACCTTTGACGTATGCGTTTGGGACATATGAGTCAAATTGGTATGGCAGAATTGATGAAGAGAAACTTGCTGAATGGCTGCACTTCGAGTAACATGAAGTTTTATGAGCATTGTATCTTTGAGAAGCATAAAAGGGTAAAATTCAACACCTCAGTTCATACCACCAAAGGTACTCTTGATTATGTATATGCTGATTTATGAGGTCCTTCCGTAAGCCTTCTCTTGGTGGTGCTAGTTACATGCTTACAATTATTGATGATTACTCTAGAAGAGTTTGACCTTATTTTCTAAAAAATAAAAATGATACATTTGCTGTTTTTAAAGATTGGAAAGTTATGATAGAAAGGCAAACTGAAAGAAAGGTGCAATTGCTTCGTACTGATAATAGTGGAGAGTTTTGTTCGGATGCTTTTGATGATTATTGCATGAATGAAGGCATTGTTAGGCATCACACCATACCGCACACTCCATAGCAAAATGGTATGGCCGAGCGTATGAACAGAACCATCATTTCAAAGGCTCGTTGCATGCTGTCCAATGCAAGGATGAGCAAGCGTTTTTGGGCTGAAGCAGCTAACACCGTATGTTACTTGATAAACAAGTCGCCATCTATTTTACTTAATAAAAAACTCCCATTAAGGTATGGTCTAGTACACCTGCAGATTATTCACAGTTGAAAGTTTTTGGCGCACTGCTTATGCTCATGTTAATAATAAAAAATTAGAGCCTAGACCTATTAAGTGTCTTTTTCTTGGTTATGGTTCGGGACTTAAAGAATATAAATTGTGAAATCCTGAAACAGGAAAGATTTTCATGAGTAGAAGTGTTGTTTTCAATGAATCTGTGATGTTTAATGACAGTTTGTCCTTGGATCATGTTCCAGAGTCCTGAAAGGGAGCTGCAGTTTAACAGTGTGCAGGTGAAGCATGTGGATGATGAGACAGGTGTGCAGGTGGAGCCAGTTGATACTCATGATGATGAAGTTGCTGATGATGATACTCATGATGATGTTCAGTAGCACTCACCTCCTGTTTTACAGTCAGAGGAGGAATTGTCTATTGCTCATCGCAGGTCAAAGAGGGGTTGTTGACCTCCAGCCCATCTTATTGAAGAATGTAATTTGACTTATTATGCTTTGAGTTATGCTGAACAGGTGGAGAATACTCATGAGCCAGCAACTTATTATGAAGCCATTGATTGTGGTGATCGTGAGAAGTGGATTTCAGCTATGCATGGGGAGATGCAATCTCTTAAGAAGAATAGCACATGGGAGGTTATTCCTTTGCCTAAGAAGAAGAAGACCATCCGCTGCAAATGGATCTTTAAGAGATAGGAGGGTTTAACTCCATGTGAGCCTCCAAAGTTTAAGGCAAGGTTAGTAGCAAAAGGTTACAGTCAGATTCTCGGTATTGACTATAATGATGTGTTCTCTCTAGTGGTAAAGCACAGTTCCATTTATAATTTTTTGAGTATTGTTGCTTCACATGATCTTGAGCTTGAGCAGTTAGATGTGAAGACTGCGTTTTTGAATGGAGAGCTTGAGGAGGATATTTACATGGACTAGCCGGAAGGGTTCATAGTGCCTGGCAAGGAGAAATTTATTTATAAGT
Source organism: Bothriochloa decipiens (assembly GCA_023333625.1). NCBI lineage: Eukaryota > Viridiplantae > Streptophyta > Magnoliopsida > Poales > Poaceae > Bothriochloa > Bothriochloa decipiens. The sequence continues at coordinate 28,261,829 of CM041632.1, read as the reverse complement.
TGAAGAGATCCTTGTATGGTTTGAAGCAGTCCCCTCATCAGTGGAATAAGAGTTTGATTTATTTATGCTGTTGCACGGTTTTAAGAGGTCTAAATATGATAGCTATGTTTACATCAAGCATATTAATGGATCACCTATATACTTGCTGTTGTATGTTGATGATATGCTGATTGCTGTCAAGAGTAAGGTTGAAATCACTAAATTAAAGAAATTATTGAGTAGTGAGTTTGACATGAAAGATCTTGGTGCTGCTAAGAAAATTCTTGGTATGAAAATTACTAGAGACAGAAAATTTGGTTTGCTATTTCTTAGTCAGCAAAATTATATTAAGAAAGTTCTTCAGCGTTTCAATATGCATAATGCAAAGCCTGTTAGCACTCCTATTGCACCTCATTTAAAATTGTCAGCTACACAGTGTCCTACTACAGATGCAGATATTAAATACATGTCAAGAGTTTCTTATTCTAGTGCTGTTGGGTCTTTGATGTATGCCATGATTTGCTCTCATTCAGATTTATCATATGCTATGAGTTTGGTTAATAGATATATGTCCAATCCTGGTACAGAATATTGGAGGGCAGTTCAGTGAATTTTCAGGTACCTCAGAGGCACAGCAGATTCTTGTTTGAAGTTTGACAGAACTTAGAAGGGACTTATGGGTTATGTGGATTTAGATTATGCTGCTGATCTGGACAGGCGCAGGCCTCTCACTGGTTATGTGTTCATAGTTGGTAGTTGTGCTGTGAGTTAGAGGGCTACATTGCAGTCCGTTGTTGCTTTGTCTACTACTGAAGCAGAGTACATGGCTATTTCTAAGACGTGCAAAAAATTAATTTGGCTGAAAGGTTTATACCCTGAGCTATGTGGAGTTGATTCTTGCATTAATTTATTCTGTGACAGCCAAAGTGTCATTTATCTTACCAAAGATCAGATGTTCCATGACAGGACTAAACATATTGACATCAAGTATCATTTTATTCGGGACATGATTGATGATGGTAAGTTAAAGATATGCAAGATCAGTACTTATGATAATCCTGCTGATATGATGACTAAACATGTCCCTGTTGCTAAGTTTAAGCTGTGCTTAAGCTTAGTTGGTTTAGTGGATTAGCCCAAGAGGTTATTTGGCGTCAGTGGTATTTTTTTTGTTATGTTCAGAATAAAAGTATTGATTTATACTATAAGATGAATTTGTCTCAAGGTATAGTCGGCCTCGGCACATTTTACTCGAAAACCGAAGACCGGACCGAACCGAACCAAACCAAACCAAACTGAAATATCGGTTTTTTTCGATTTTTTTGGTTCGGCTTCGGTTTTCGCCTCTGGGATTTTTTGGTGTTCGGTCACGGCTTCGGTTCTACCAGCGAACAAACCGAACGACCCGTAATAACTGAACTCCTCTCTCCGCTTCGGTGATTCCCCGCAAAGCCCAGCTCCCGTGGCCCATCTAGCGAACGAAAGGGAGAAGCCCCACGTGGCCTTGCATCCCACCGAGCGGCGACTCCAACCCACTCAGTCACCCCTGCGATTTCCCTCACCTAAACCTAGCATGTGCGGCGGCGCAAGCGCAAGCGGCGAGCAGGCGTGCGCAGCGCGAACCTGAGCGGCGAGCAGGCGTGAGCGTGAGCGGTGGCGGCGCGAGCATAAGCACCAAGCAGGCGGCGGCGGTGGCGGCGCGAGCGTGAGCAGCAAGCAGGCGG